>OU612097.1:29808036-30452127 GCA_914767995.1 Thecocarcelia acutangulata
TAATATATGTAGAATCAAAATATTATTATGAAAGTCTAATAATATTACTGATGGTTAGCATTCTACAACATTTACAAAAACAACATACAATATTCTTGAACTGCAATTGTTTGAGTTTGTAAATGTTCTATCACCTTTAGTAAATACTTCAAGTGCTGCCAATGCAAATTTAAAAATACAACTCTGATGTGATGAGGGCACAAAGTTTTCTAAAATAGTATAGAAAATGAAGATTTACCGACCGCTTGTAAGTTTTTGCATTTGGATTTCTCTTCTACAGAATACATTTTGTTTTTGCACGATAACATTTCCTTTATTCTACTTACATATATTTGTGACGGATCTAAATACTTGTATTACCATATAAAGTTGCTTTAATTGGCACTAACTTCTGTGCGTGTATATTTATTTAGTCCTTAAAAGCTCTGTGTTTATCCAGTTCAATGGCTAAAAAGCTACTCAATTGTTGGGGAAAATGTAAAATTACTCATTTACCATAAAGAAAACCAGCCACTGGTGTTTCTAAATTTACTTTACAGTACAGAGTATGAGTGTAAGGAAGTATGTGTTCGGAAGTATAACTTCCTGCACAAATGCAAATAGAGAGTGGTGCAACCATAATGCGCGATATTAAAGGCCTCATTAGTTTTTACTTTCTGTTGCCGTTCTGTGACGTTCTTTTCAGTTGCGAATATTTTACAATTACTTTTACCGTAAAAATACTCAGCTGTTTTTTACAGTGGAGCCTAGCTAAAAGAAAAACATTGGAATTAAATAAATTATCTTGTGTGAAAAAGCAAAGAAGAAACAAATTAGTAATTTAGAAATGGTGATTAAACAGCCCACCCCTTTCTGCAGAGTTTATAACACTTCTTATATGAAATATAATTTTTTCCTCGCTAAAATAATATTCGTTTGATCATCCATAGTTTATTAATTGATAAAAAATGTACTAACTTTTAAAAATCTTTAATTGAAACAAATTTTTTTTAGCTTTTGACAAAATCATTATATATAAAAAATAAATGTTTTCATACCTGAAAAAAGTAAAACATACACATATCTGGCCATCACTTAACGTTGAATTCTATTTTCAACAGATTAGTCCGCAACAGAACGGAACGAAAAAGTAAAAACAAACCATACACATATAGTTTATATTGAACAGAAACAAAACAGCTGTTTCAGAACGGAAAAGACCGTAAAAACTAATTATGCCTTTAGTCCGCAACAAAACAGAACGAAAAAGCAAAAACAAACCATACACATATAGTTTATATTGAACAGAAACAAAACAGCTGACTCAGATTTTACAATTACATTTTGCGTGAAAATATTCAGCTGTTTTATAAATAAAAGGAAAACATATATACATTAATATTATCTTGTAGGAAAAAACAAAAAAAAAAAAAAAAAGAAACAAAATAATAATTTAGAAATGGTGATCAAACATCCCGCTTCTTTCTCAAAATCTCCAGAGTTTACGACACTTCTTATACAAAATATAATTTTTCCCTTGCTAAAATAATATTATTTTCATAATTCATAACTTTTAAAAATCTTTAATTGAAACAATTGTTTTTAGCTTTTGGTAAAAGAAAATTATATACATTTGAATAAAAAACTAATATTTCCATATCTGAAAAAAATAAAACATGCACATATCTGGCCGTCACTTAACGTTGAATTCTATTTTCAACAGATTAGTCCGTAAGAGAACAGAACGTAAAAGTAAAAACAAACCATTTACATATAGTTTATATTGAACAGAAACAAAACAGCTGATTCAGAACGGAAAAGAACGTACACACTAATTCTGCCTTAATTGTGAGTCACAATTTAATATCAAGTTTTTTGCTCAATCTCATTTACATTTCTTTGTTTCATTGTTTGACAAAATCCAGAGTGGAGAGGTACACAATTGAGTAGCGCCTTAAGATTGTTGAAAATGGGCGATCAAATCACTTCGTTTGGCAGAATTGTGCGAAAATTTCTGCAATTCGAGTCTACACTTTGATTTTAGTCATAAGGCCGAGAAGCGATAGCAATTCGAGTCTGTAGGAAATGTAATAATTGTACATATTCGGCCAATTTGTTCTCTGGAAAGCAGTGCTTTTGTTATCGTGAATGGTGTTTGTTATCGCAAGATTAGCAAACCAGAAATTAAGGATGTGGTTCCAATACTTGCCACAAAGTCAACGAAGCAATAGCTTTATGAAATCTGAAAACATCTGTGCACACTCGTTAAATTTACTGGTAATATGCTTGAGCAGTTACCTCGTGTAGCAAGAAGAGTTCTACTTTTTATTTTTAACGCTATTTTACGCCTTGAGTATTATCCTGCAGAGTGGAAGGTCTCAATGATTACCATGATTCCCAAGCCAGGGAAGGATCTGACAAAGGTAGAATCATATAGACCAATAAGTCTTTTACCAACAATTTCAAAACTGTTCGAAAAATTGTTAATGGCGAAGTTGAGTCCAATATTGAACAATGTGGGATGTATCCCATATCACCGCCTCAGCGTCAAACATTGAACAAATCCAAAGGCGACAAAACAAAATTCTTCGAACAATTACTGCGGCTCCATGGTACGTAAAAAATTCACGAATTCATAAGGATCTGAGTGTTCCGCTGGTAAAAGAGGAATTTTCTAAGTACGCAACAAGGTATGTCATTAAACTGGAACTTCATCCAAACCCTCTTGCGCGTAATATACTTAATTTTGGTGGCCACAGTAGGTTGAGAAGAAGGGAAATAGCTCCCGCATAATAAAACTATTTGTCTAGCATTGGCCGGACTTAAGTAACAATCAAATTTTTTAATTTTAAATCACATTATTTAACCTTAAATTTTGTATTAAGATTTGAATACTTATTGTTAGTTCATTTTGAAGATTCAATAAATAAAAAAATGCTTAAAAAAAAAGTTTTTATCCGGCTGGCGGCGTCATTAGGCTATACTTTCTAAAAAAAAGAGGTCGGCCAAATAGTTACCGTGAATGGTGTTCATTATTACGCGGTTAAAAAGGAATTTTTGTGTTCAGAATTAGATGTGTAGTTCCGACCGAATAATGTCACTTGCAACACAGCCAACGAAAAAAAGACTCTTTTTTCACGAGAAATTGAATGGCCGGGTTATATCACGTCGTGGCGCCGTTAATTAGCCACGGTCATGTGATTTGACATCGTTGGACTTTTTTCTTTGAGGATAATTAAAAGAAAAACTATCAAAAAGCCAAGAACAACTTACGAAACAAAGGATAACATAATTCGGCAACTTGGTGACATTGAAACCCTATTCTATCTCACTAAAAACATGGACCATCGGATGGAGGTATGTCACCGAAGCCTTGGTGAGCAATACGCCTATAATGACATAATTGTGAGAGTATCTATAAAATAATATAATATAATATAATATAATATAATATAATATAATATAATATAATATAATATAATATAATATAATATAATATAATATAATATAATATAATATAATATAATATAATATAATATAATATAATATAATATAATATAATATAATATAATATAATATAATATAATATAATATAATATAATATAATATAATATAATATAATATAATATAATATAATATAATATAATAAAACCTATTAAGATACGAATAATTCTCTGAAAACTTTTTGCTGTATTTACTATTAACATCGCGAGTTTTGGTTGGACCACACTTTAGTATAACTAAACATCTTAGAAAGATGGTGGCAGGTTGAAACACTGCACACACAACTGAAGTTTTTCCTAAAAGCACAGCTATTTTTGTGAATTTTCCTCCAAAGTTAAAGAGTTATATAGTGGAATATGCTGGAGGTTTTTAAAAGTTAGTGAGTGAAGGTTGCTGCTGTCAATGGGTTAGTAAACTTCATGATACCTTATAAATTGTTTTCCTTCTTCTTCCTTTTCTTGCAATAGGGCTTCCTAAGAATGTCTTTATGTGTATCAGTGTATAAATATGTGGTGCGAGTTTATCACCTGCACCGATGTGTTAATGCCAACACTTAAAGTGTAAGTTACTTGCATATAATAAATGTGTTTGGGTGTGTGTGTGTGTATTCTACGCACATGCAATATAAGGATATTTCTTTTTGTAAACCTGTATGCTCGTGTTGCTACGTTTTACGACTTATAGAAATGCTACTAAGCAATCTTTAATACTTTACTATATGAAATCTAATCCGATTAAAATTGCATTTATATGAATATTGTTTCACCGGAAATGGCAAAAAGTCTAATCTTATCATTTAGAATTTTTTTATAAGAAAATCTTAAAGTAAACAAATCATTTAAGTTATATGATATTTGCCATAAAAACGGGTGTCCACCGGGAAGGTATACTTTTTTGGTTTTGCTGCCATTTTGGTAAACATTAGTCTTGACAGTTCATATTTGGCAGCCGTGAAGTGAATACGTGCCAAATTTATTTTGGAATAATATTCGATAAACCAACGAGTTTTAATCGTTAAAACATTTTATCAAAATCAATCATCAATTTTCATGAAAATATCATAATGAGTCTCGAAGCACATTTTCATTTGAGTGGATAAGTGAATAAACAGAATAGTCGCTTCTCGACAAGGGAAACCCCTCAAATTATTCATCAGTCACCTTTGCATCCATTAAAAGTCGGGTGTGCAATTCGGTCAGGAGGAATCATTACCTTACTTCTTTGAAAATGATATCGTGATATAATTGAAACATTTTTGGCGCCACAACTGCATGTTTTGGGCTTGATTAACTTGTAGTCTGTGCCACCTGCCACAGACAATGCTTCCTACGAGTACAATGGAGCTGAAGTGGCTGAAATTTCAGCCACTTGAGAAAACATAATCTAATTAAAAGTGAATCAGTAAATATTTTATATATATTAATGTTGTTGGTTTCTCCACCATTCCAAATACTTGGTTTCCTCTTACGGTACGTCAAAATTTACGTTAATTTCCAGTGCTATGCTGGAGTCATTACGATTTTGGGAACTTGGAACAAACTCAAGCATTTTTCTCTATGAGCTGCAGATATATTCTAAAGTTTTTGATTTATACCAGCCGTAAGATTCATCGTTTCGTAGTTGTCATATATGTCGATATTTCGTAGGACCTAATTTTGAGTAGACTTGGAAACCTTTGAAGCTAATAAATTGAATAAACTCAATTGTTTGAAAATATTTTTTAATAAATCACTCTTTTATTTTAATAAAGCAGCTATTAATGGTCAGAAGAGTCTCAAATTTTGCATTAGGATTATTTTGAACAAATAAATGCATAGTTCCTACTCGTAGAGAAATACTTACGAGTACTATTTCAATATTGCTTGATCCATTTCAAAACAGGTTTTACAAAAACAAAATTTTTCGAATACTAGTTTTCCATGAATGGTCAAAGTTTCAAAACAGTTCCAAACTATTGAGCCAAGTCCCTTCCGGTCGTTCAAAATTATTTTGGCGACTTCTTTCGCCTTTTTGTTGCATTGGAGAATACTTTTGTATTTACTAAACAGTTGCCCGGAATAACTTTTCGAAAACATATCTTTAAAAAGTTCTGGGTCGTTGGAACCATTACTCACAACATCATCTAATTCTTGCCTTTGTGCGATGTGTTTTATTAGAATTACTTGACTTAAAACAGTTGTCTAGCTTTCGGCTCATTTTACTAAGTTCAATACTAATTTAAATACTTGACTTTGTTAATAAAATGAAAGTCCGTTGCACGCAAAAAAATGTTTACTCGTATGTTGAACTGAATAATCGGTAATTAAGTTTATTGAAAGTAAAGTAAATGGTAATCAGTTCTGGTAATTTAGCTGTTTTCTACCGAATCTAGCGATTTTAAAGCCAAGCTATCAGCAAAAAGTAACCACTTAGCGCTTTATTAATAAAAAAAAATTACAAGATAAAATTGTGCGATTATCAAAAATAATGAAAGATGTTTAAAAATTCGGCTGAATATTGAGCCGCCGATCAGCCGAGCGCTTCGGCGGCGGCGGGGTCTCTATAAAAAAATTGGCGGCGTGGCTAGTCGGCGGCTGCGCCGATACGGCTGGCTTCACTGGCAGCGAACAACCTTGTTCATTTTTGTACATGTAATGTATTTCTGAATAAAATTCCAACTTATTTGCCACAATTATTTTATTTAATATTCTGCTATCCATTTGTTTATTATAAAAAATGTTAACTGCCTGCCACTTTAAATCTTATGAAAATATGAAGAAGTATTAATATTCCTGAAGCTTGTTTGGCAAAGTGTTTTTTGGAATTCATATGCTGTTTAAATATTCAACTATATGTTAGAATAAACTATATTCATACATAAATTCATTCATTTCTGCATTCTGAAGCAAATGAATTTATTTACAAATATGTACTTTATTTTCTTTCCTTGAATTTTTGTGGTCATGTTTGAAATTTATGCTGCTCTTATTGAAAGTTATTCAATTAATGCTTGTTTAAGGACTTTCATTAATCAATAATTGTCAATGTCATGATTTGTTGAGTTTGCACTGGAATATTTATGGCAGACATTGCTTAATAATTGTTTTAAGAATAGAAATTATTATCTTAAAATGTGTAATAATTAAATGAGAAAATTTTGTTAAATTGATTAAAGGATGTTATGTTTGGGAAACATAAACAAGGATAATTGCTCTAATGCCAATGGAATTTCTACCTTTAGGTGTGATTATACATATGAGAATTATAAGTATTTAGGGAAATTCTTTAATAGAATTTATTGAACAAAAATTTGCCAGAACTAGCGCAAATAAAAGATGAAGGTTACCATAATCAATATGCAAACGTTTTGGAAACAATTTATAATTTTATTAATAATTTAGTAAGTTTTCAATTGTCAAAACAGTAACGAATTCACGCGCCAGCATAAATACGAACTTCCATTTCTGTGTTTGTATATATTGTAATATTTGACAAAACTGGCTTGATCGTTTGATATAAAAACACACTCTAAAAGCAGCAAATTAAAACGAAATGGTTCTTTTTCTTTCGAGAATATGTATAATACAGCAAGATTGTTTTACTTTGTGCATATAATAAGGTGGGTTTTTCACATTATAGCTCCGTATTCTGAGTGTACTCTGCAAAATGACGCGTAAAAACGTTGGGTACTTGTATAAAATGTTTTCTTATATAAAAACAAAAATTTGGTTGGGTGCGCACCGAAAATGTAAAAAAAGCGCGTCACGCACCCACTAAAGAATTTTTCGCACAAATAATTTTAAAAAGCACCAAAAACGCGGCGAAATGCACCGAGTTGACAACGCTGGTGTTATCGCAGTCTTATAACCATTTTTATGAGAAATTTTATGGCAACGATCTTATAATAGTGCCAGGTCACACATAGCAACTTTATTTGGGCAATTCTTGACTTTATAGAAGCTTTCGGTGAGGGGAATAAGAAGAGAAAAAGAATTGTCGGTACTCGGTAACTCTCAGCAATTCCTCACTTTTCTCTCATGTATGTATGTGTGTGTGCATATACAATGTAAATTGTATGAAATAATAAATAGAGAAAGCTCAAGAATAGCCGAGAAACGTTTTTGTGTGTGGACAAGAAAGCAATTCCAAAAGAAAATTGCTAAAAAGTTCGGCAATTAAAATCGCTCTGTCTAACCTTAAGCCTAGTATTGAGATTGAACGTGCGAAAATTTTTCAGCAACATTACTTATTTCGTACGGAAAAATTGAGATGTACTCAGTGTTGTCTATTTTTTCTCTTACTCATGTTTCTTTTTTAATTTGAAGTATACATGTTTGTACTTCGTGTGAAAAAAGCGTTGCTTTTGTTATTTCGCAGCTGAATAAACAAATATTCCCAGAAACAATTTTAAATGAAAACATGTTGCAGATACATATTGTGTGTTTTTCGCTGTAAAAACTCAGTACTACATTTCTAAACTTATTTCGCAGATATTTCATACTAAACACTTTTGTATGCAATTTGAAAGAATTTCGCACGAAATAATGAACTCAATATTAACCTTTAGACATAAGAGCTGCCAAAAAAACGATTACGTGTGTGTTTGTTTACAAAAAGACGCCATTGGAATTTTAGCGATTATTAATTTTGTAAAATATCTTTTCAAACACGATTTTAAATGGAAAATAATTTGTTTTTATGCATTAAATATATACTATAAGTGATTACTTTTGCACAAAATGTGTGCATAGATGAAATTCATATAAAATTTTATTCATCGGAAAGATGTGTTTTCTTCTCGGCTTTCATTGATATATGAATTCTTATAAGATTAAGAACAATACGTATACTCCTTGTTAGACATTAAAATGGACATAAAGAAATTCGTTCTCTCATTCATGCCGACGTTTTCTCAGATATTATGTCGGAGTTAATGGCAGTTGTAGACACTAGGTTAAGTGCTGTCCACACCTGACATCAGAACACTCATAACCTATTTTCCTAGTTCTGGTACAATGCACTGCATATGTAGGGGTCATCCCCTGAGTACTGGTCCAAGCTAAAAAAAAAAAAAAAAAAAAAAATACTGTTACTATCAGGTGTGGACTGCAAATGTTACTGTTTTCTTGCCGTCATGACACGGCTGTTAAGACGTCTGTTTTAAAAGCTCTGTCTTAACAGAAAATGACATTTCAGTATGAGAAAAGTAAAAATATTTTTAAATTAAAAGAAATTATAAAAAAAAAATTCAAATTATTATTTTAGATTGCAAATGAGGCAATAAAAATACATTTTTTCCACAAACTATAGAAAAAGGCATAAAAAGTGATGATGTGCTTTTGTTGACGGAGTTAACGCTACCATTACACAGGAAAGTACTTGCATGAAATTTTTGTATACGTATTACAAATAAAAATTTCAATGACTTTCATGAAAATTTCTTGTTCGTCTACACAGGAAAGTGAAAGTTCATTTTACAAATGCCGCCGAGGCAAAGAGTTGCAAAATTTGCCTCTACTTTTCTCCACTCTTATTTTGTTTGCTTACTAATCAGAGTTGCCGAACTTATTACATATACAAATTTATGGGGCAATAGTTGAAAAAACTTATCATTATAAACTTTTCTATGATGTTATTGTTATAAAAAGGCTTTAATTGTTTTCTTTATGTGTTAAATATACAATACAATGACAAATGATCATAATTATTTTCATAGACTTGGAAAAGAAGTTAATTTTATAATTATTATTTTACTACAATACTGCAACTTTGTATAGTTCTTTGTATATGGCAACAGTGCTTAGAATTTGTCATTTTACTTTCAGAAAACTTCAAAAAATTTGTTTCATGAAATTTTTAATGAAAGCTGAGTGGAAAGTAAGCAAAATGAGAGTGTGTTAGTAAAAAAGTGTGAGTGTATTGCAACTTTCATGAAATTACTTTCCTGGCTAAAATATTGAAAAATCAAGAAATACCATGTAACAATCAGGCCGTCAAAGGTTTGTTTCAACGGTATGACTTAACAGCTTTTCATGTCTAATGTAGACGGGCAGTTAGAGCGGTCAATTTCTATACCATGGCGAACTACAAATTCGAACATAATTCAGGGATGAAAACTGTAGCGCATTTACAATATATTAAGCGAAAACGTTAATTTTGTTAAAAGAACTTTACACATCCATTTCAATGTCCCCCGTCAATATTGTTAACTATTTTCCGCACTTTTAACACATAATGACTAAAGTCTTAAAGTATTAAAGTTATTTAAAATAAAATACGCTTTTATACATAATATCTTCTTCTTTTTTCAGTCTACAATTGAAACATGAACATTGTGCTCATATAAAACATCTTGTGTTCGGTGACCTACATTTACAATGGCGGATGGCGGATGGCTGCAGGAGCAACTGTAACGTTCGTTTTAAACAGTTTTTGTAACATTTTGCTGCCACAAAAGGAAACAAAAATCAATTTTAAACTGTTAACATGTTTTTATTTTCAACGAACAAAGTAAAGTTGCCCGCCACCAACCAGCACATGTAAACGCATATTAAAACGTACTGAATTTAATTTAAAACTTTAATTAAAAAAAAAAAAAAGAAAACTGAATAAATGTACAAAGAAGAACTGGAACGTGTATTTTACTACTAGTATTAAATAAATATGTAGAGTACTCTTTAAGGATACAAATATTAAATTAAATTTGTAGCATAAAAATTCTTAAGCAAGTTTAATGAAAAAATTCTTTAAACGAAGGAAAGAAAATGTACTCGTATAAACATATGTACAATATACATAGAAAAAAAAAACTCATCAAGGAAAAGGAAACATTGTAGCAGTATTACTCCTGCTATCACTGGCTTCCAATATTATGCTTTTTTTTGTGGAAAATCTTAAGCTTAAGATGTTTTTTTTCCTGCTATTTTTAATGTTGTTGTTTTGGCATTAACATTGAGTAAAAGAAAAAGGATTTTTATGGCAATTTTTTTCTTGCTTTCTTTCTTTCCTTAAGAAAGACGTGCGTTAAGGATACACTTACGCTTTGTATACCATCTCATTACAGACTCCTTGACGGCAAAAACTTTTACTAATAATTTCACAGGGCAACAAGAAAATGGGTTGCCATAAAGGTTAACTGTAAATAAGAAATTTATTGTTAACAAATATCCGGTTGTGGCATTCCAACACATACGATTACGCTGTATGTGCCACACGCATGATGAGGTCTTAATGACCTGGGGATTTTTGCAGTGGTAAAATGGCATTTTTCTTTTGTACTAAGGTTTCAATATTGAAAGCAGAAGGCGTCTCTGCTGGGTAAATAGAAATTTAGTAGATGTAAATGTCAAATTTGGGACAGAAAATTCAATTAAGGTGGGGCGGCAATTTGATTGGCAAGAAATACAAATGCCATACAACACATGTCGTACCAATCCTTTGTTTTAATTTTATTTCTTCTTCATTATGGCAATTTTTAAGGGATTTTATTACTTTTTCGTTTTAAATTTGCCTGCTAGTTTCAGATTAATGGCTGAATATACAAGTACATGTGTTTATACACTGTATCAATATTACTGTGACCCTGAAATGCGGATGCCACATGTAAACGTGCACGCAGAGAAAAGTATGTTCGAAATATGATCGCAACATTATTAATACGAGTACACGCAAAGAAAAGGCTGTTTGAAATATGGTCACAACAACATTAGTATCGGGTGGTTAAATTTCAAGGGCCGATGTTGAATGTGAACCACACCTAAACGCCAAGTTTTTTTCCGAATTTTATTTGACATTTCTCTATTTCAGACTTACTCAATTTGAACCATGAAGAGATACACAATCCAACAACGTGTTAAAGTTATCCAGACTTATTATGAAAATGGGCGTTCAAATCAAAATGCATATCGTGCACTTCGTGATTTTTTTGGTCAAATTGATCGTCCAAATGTGCGTACTATCGCAAAAATTGTGGAAAAATTCGAGCAAACCGGGTCTGTAGAAGATGTGAGGTCTGTAGAAGATGTGCATGCTCGTACAGCTCGTACTGCAGAAAATATTGCTGCTGTTCGCGATAGTGTGGCTGTCCACCTCAACTCGTCGTCATGCCCAACAATTGCATCTCTCACGCTCGTCGTTGATGAACATTATGCATAAAGACTTGCATTTACACGCTTACAAGGTGCAATTGGCTCAAGAACTAAAGCCTCTTGACCATTCCAAACGTCGTGAATGGGCAGAATGGTGGCAAGAAATGGCAACAGTGGATGATCAATTTTCGAAGAAAATCATCTTCAGTGATGAGTCACATTTTCTCCTCAGTGGATTCGTCAATAAACAGAATTGCCGCATTTGAGCGAATGAGAATCCCAGAGTGACTGTCGAAAAACCAATGCACCCACAAAGACTGACTGTTTGGTGCGGTTTATGTGCTGGCGGCATCATCGGGCCGTATTTTTTCCAAAATGAGGCCGGTCAGGCAGTTACTGTGAATGGTGTTCGCTATTGTGAGATGATAACGAGCTTTTTATGGCCCGAATTGGAAGATATGGATGTAGACGATATGTGGTTTAAGCAGGACGGTGCCACTTGCCACACAGCTAACGAAACAATTGCTCTTTTGCGCAACAAATTCAATGGCCGTGTTATCTCACGTAAGGGCGATGTCAATTGGCCGCCAAGATCATGTGATTTGACACCGTTGGACTTTTTTCTTTGGGGTTATTTGAAAGAAAAGGTGTACGTCGATAAGCCAGCAACAATTCAACAGCTAAAGGATTAGATAATTCGGCACATTAACGGCATAGAACCTCCATTATGTCTCAGGGTCATCGAAAATTTGGACCATCGGATGGAGGTGTGCCGCCGTGATCGCGGCGCCCATTTGGCCGATATTTTGTTTTTTGCATAATTGAATAATACCAATATATCATAATAAAATAAAATTACAATAATTTCCTAAAGAGTTTGTGTTTTATTCAAAATCAACATTGGCCCTTGAAATTTAACCACCCTTTATATACAATAGAACATTGTGTGTTTATGTTAACACACATGTGATTATAAGCATTGCTGTAATGCTATTGTTATCGTCCAAAAAAATTTCGAGATATGGTTGCATACAATAATAGGATTTATGATAATTTTGTTTAAAGCAACAATAGCTCAACAGGAACACAACAATTACAGCAAACAAGCAATCAGCAACAAAATCTGGAACAACAAAAAAACAGTAACAACAGAAACGTCAGCGACAACAGCAAACAGCAGCCATACAACGACGAACCTACATCACCCGCAACATAGTTAATATGGTTGGCTCTGGCAGTAATATTGTACCTTACTTACTCTTATAACAATATTGAACCAAAATATAATATAGTTGATTAGAGAATTTTTTACAAAACTATGGTGGATCATTTCAATGACACTTTAAATATAATAACATATAACTCAACAGTAATTCATCCTTAGAACATTGTCATATCAGGCACATATTTTTCTGCGTGTGTTTCCCAAAAAAGTGAGTGAATTTTTTTAAACTTCCTTTGAGACTCATAAAATTTGTTTTTATGTGGCCAAAAGCAAACAAGACTCAACAAAGTACATGCATTATAATTTTATTGCCATAATAATTGCTCTCTACTGGAGGCTCATTTGCCCAACGCGCTGGCAAAAGTTTTTTAAAATATGCTGAGTTGAAGTGATGAACATTTCACTGCCAGCCAATAAGAAAAATATGTTCTAAAGATACGAGTATATACTTAAGCTTTATGTTTTGAGATAAACAATTTTGTGGCAACAGCCGCAACAATAAATTCGGTGCCAGTACGGAAAAGTGACTTATGTCAAATATTGTAGTTTCTAGATATTCGCAGTTTTGTTAAACTTTTCTGCGAGCTTTTTCATGCTCTAAATCTCTATATTATCCTATTAATAACAAGGCCAGAAGATGCTTTAGGAAAATGTTTAAAAAAAAGGTTTTATATAATCTTCTGCTTAAGCGACTTTGCAATACGGAGCATTATGTGGTAAAGCAGCATAAGCAGCATAAGTAGCTTAAGTGCTTCTGCTGAAATAATAACTGCATATTGCATTGCTTTACTTAAACATAAGACATTTTGAAATATTTGTTTTTTGCTTAATTTATTGAATTTCATGTTATTATAGAAACTTCAATTAGTTTTAGATAATCCTGTGTAAAAGTGAAATTTCATTAAAACACTATTGAGGATATAAGATACTTTACGAAATTATTTTGCTCATTTTAGGTGAACTTATAAATAAAGTTCATGTGCATAATAGATATTGCGAAAAATTTATTATTTTTTAGAAAAAAGAACTAAAAAATAAGGAATAATTCTAGAAGCAAGCTTAAGTTATTATTAATTTCTTTTTTATGTTACTCCTATGTATTTTATTACCTTACTGTGTGCGCGGTATTGAACTAATTTCTGTTAGTCTGAGCAGTGTCGAAGGTATATATACTGGGCACTGATCAGTTTTAACTATTTTAATTTCAACACTTCAAATGCTGTGATAATGTTTGTTTTGGTCGTTCCGTGTGTTAAGTTTACAAACATTACTCCCCCTTTCCACCTTCTCATAATCTATTTTCCGAGTTCCAGTACAATGCACTGCATATGTAGGGGCTATCCCCTAAGATAAAAAGATAAGAAAAAAAGAATGCCCAAAAACCCAGCAAAACTCAGTCAAAAAACGATAAAAACTAGTAAAAACCGACAAAAAACCGGATAATTACCCGTATAACCGGGTTAAAGCTACCGCTAAAAGTTCAGATACACGTTACACAGCAAAAACACGCATCGAGTATGAAAATCCGGTTCCAAACTAGTTATCGAGGCGGTTTTTTGGGAGTTCCCAAAATCGGCTTCAGAAATCACCAAAATACCCCCACTTCCCAGGAACAATGTCAATAAGCAATAAGTTAAATTTTCGGACTAAGGCCCCAATACTCTTTTGTATGACGGAATATCAAATTCCTCTAACGTAGTTACTATATGTAATAAGGGTTGGGAGAGTTATAAGCATACAAACAAACCTATAAACATACACACTTACAAACACACAAGTGAGTCTAACATAAGCGTAGTGATAGCCGCTGCCATGGGGCATGATTCGTGCACAATTGCGGCAAAATCTCCAAAAACCGGCAAAATGTGCCAGAAAAATATACAAATCGGCAAAAGATCTGGATAATTACCGCTATAAATGGGTCTAAAATTACCATTAAAAGTTAAGATACACGTTCCACGCTAAGATGCCCAATAACTGTGAAAAAACGTGTGCGAACTTCTTAGCGAACCGATTAAGAATATTTAGGGAATTCCAAAAACCACTTTTTTCAGAACAATCCTAGGAGCAGTACGGCAACTGAAATTTTTGCACTAAAGCATACACTTTGCTATAGCGGAATATGAAATTCCTCAAAAATACGTAATGTATATAGCAGGAGTTGCCAGAGTAGCATACAAGCACACATATAAACTTACAAACAGACAAGTGAATCTAGTATAAGAGTGTTAATAGTCGCAAACACTTTGCTATAGCGGAATATGAAATTCCTCAAAAATACGTAATGTATATAGCAGGAGTTGCCAGAGTAGCATACAAGCACACATATAAACTTACAAACAGACAAGTGAATCTAGTATAAGAGTGTTAATAGTCGCTCCTGTCATGTAGATATTCGCTATTTACTAGCAGCATGTAGGACACGTTGAAAATTGCTACTGCGTTACATATAAAGCGCACAATATCAGCAAAATGTCAAAAAAAAACCTGGATAATGTGACAAAATTCGCTACAAATCGACAAAAGATAATTATCTGTACAAGCGGATTTAAACACGGAACAATCCCACAACCAGTACGGAAACTTTAATGTTTTGTACTAAAGCAACATTCTTTTCTATAGCGGAGTATCAAATTCCTCAAAAGTACACACTGTATATAACATAAGCGTGTTACTAACCGCTTCTGTGGTGTAGATATAAGCTATTCAGTTATTAAAAACCATCAGGAAACATTGAGAAATGCTACTGCGTTGCACACAAAGCGCACAATCTCAACCAAATGTCCAAAAAACCGGCAAACGGTGCCAAAAACTGATATAAATCGACAAAACATCCGGATAATTAACCGTGCGACTAGGAATGAAATGACCGTTAAAAGTTCAGATATACGGTTCGAGCCAAAAATGCTTACTGAATATGAAAACCCGGTTCCAAACCGGTTCCGAGTTTTTTGTTTTGGAGACTTCCAAAATCACTTCGCCGGAACAATCCCGGAGGCAATGTGGCAACTTTAATATTGGCACAAAAAATGCAACCTAAATTTAACTGTCAAAAATCCTCATGTATATACAAAATATATGAGAATACAAAATGTATGAAAAGTCCAATTTTGACAGAGCATAAGAGAAAAATCTTTACTATCTCTCACTAAAGTTCACTTCAAAACAAATATTTCTCATTTTACCGGCCATTAGAAATCACACTTTAGGTGCTTTCAGACTAGTTTAGCGACTTAATCACTTTTTATAATTTTTTTTTTTAGTGATTTTTGCTAAAACGAGGTTAGTTAGCAATACTGTTATGTTTCTTAAATAAGGAATGCTGATCAAGCGTAATTTATCTGTCAAACTTCTTCGTGTACATACATGGTATATGCCAAGGTGCATTAACGTCTACTCGGTGGCAGCACTAGAGAAAAATTACAACAATACAACAAAACAGGCATGTAGTAAGCTATGTTTGTCAAAAATATTTGTAAGTTTTTTCACAACTATAAACTATGAAATTACTTTTTCACATTTTTTAAATATTTAATTCAGAATAAATCACTAAATTCACTTTCAAAAATGTAAACAGTACACTTGACGTAAATGGCTTACTATATTGCCAGTAGCAAAAAATTATCACATGCCGTAATGTTGCCACCATGAAGATGTTAATGCACCTTGGCATATGCGACCAAATTCAATTTCGATAGAGCGTAAAGTTTGCTGCAAAACAAATGTTTGTTACTCATTTTTTGCGGTTAGTAGTAATCATACATTTTATTATTTCTATTTAGTGATTTTTAGTAAACAAGGTTAATGTGCAATACTGTTCATGGCACAAGTTTAAGCTCTAAACACTTAGATGACAGCAGACTTCACCACTTCACAAGCACAAATGAAGTTAGCTTCAAATGCTGCCGTCTCATCAGCAACATAATTATTTTAAAGACAGCAGCAGCACTATGTGTATTTAAACAATGCAAATTTCAGAGGTGCCGCATATATATTTTACATGAATAAAATTAAAACTACCGACTGAAAACGTAAAAATATCACGTAAAACTGTAAAAACTAATCAATTTATTAGTTTATTTTATTTATGTGATGTTTATTTCTATTAAATATTTCAAACAAATTTTAGTTTTTATTGCTGCCAATTTATATTTACAGTGGCAGCACTGAATTTACTTTTTGCTGCTTACGAAAATAGAAATTAGTCTAAGTTGGCAGCAGCAGCAAATCCTGTTGTGAAGTCGTGCTGCTGTGATGTCGTTAAAATAATCGTGTGCATTTAAACACATGTATTTTATTTTTGACAGATTGCTGCTTGCTGTCTGCTGTCGTATATGTGTTTAAAGCTTTAATATTTTTATTTAAGTTACTTACTATAGCGTAAATTCAAAGCGATAAATTACGTTGCGCTTTACGTTCTAATTTAGGGTGCACTGTAAAGCAACGCCCTTTTCTAGAGACTTGTGAGAGTTATAAACTTACAAGTGAATCTAATATATAAATGTGTTAAAAAGTAAGTAAGTTCAAAAGAAAGCATTTAAAGGTGTATTAGCCTACATCTTTAAATTCTTTCTTATGTGACTTAAGCTACTCTTGCATATAACCACATTTTTATAGGTTCTTAAATGTGAGTGAAAAATATTTAATTGAATAAATTTACTAAATAAAAAACATTTGCTAGAAATTTTCGCAGCAATCAACTTTTGCGGTTTTAAAGTTTAAATTGAGAACTTCAATAAATTACTCAATAAAAATAATAAACCAACTACACTTACAGGCACACACATACTTATATACATTTTTGCTACACCCATTTAACTAAAAATATCGCAACAGCTTTTTATGTCACTATACTATATACTCACACACATATTCCAACATAGTTCGCCACTTATCACTTACTTTTGTAAAATGGCGATTCTGTTTTTTTTTTTGTTAATTTTTTGCGATTTTTTTGCGGTTAAATGGCCAACAGGCAGAGCAATAAGTCAACTCGTGTGTGCAACCAACAAATTCATTTTTCCTCTCTTTTGTTGAATTTTGCAATAAATTGCACTAAATAAGAATATTGTTTGAATATTTAAACATATACGAATACGTACATGCATACATTCAAATATCCATTACGAAAAAAAACAATTTTTGGCCAATGTTTAACAAATATTTCAAAAGCGACAATTCGCCCCAATGAAGGTTACTTAAAGCGTTAAGCGGAATAGTTGTTATTTTACAGTTCGGTTTAGAAAAGTTAAATATATAAATTAGTTGCACTTTGATTTAGCTAATTTAAAAAAAATTTCCTCTTCTGTAATCCTATGGAACATTCAGCCCTGTTCTGCGAAACATGCGTTGTGAAACCGCTAAGCGCTAAATTCATTCTTAAGCGGCCCACACACGTTTCAATTCAATTGTGAATTGAGTCTTTCAACTGAATTGATTATTGCCCACATACTTCATAAAATGAATTGAAAGATTTTCATTCAACAATTAAATTCAATGAAACCATAAACAATTTTAAAAATATATAATGTTCTCTTTGCAAAAACACTGCAAATATAAATTTTAAGACCTGATTAAGAGACTTGAACACACACAACACAATCGAATTGAAGGACTTGCTAGTCAACTTGAAAAAATCAAAACATTTTAATTTTTGTTCAACCAACTCGACAACTGCCAGACTAAACAACTGACAAAGCCATACACGCTTTGATTTGGACAACAAACGACTCAGTTGCCAACTTAGTTGAAACGTGTATGGGCCGCTTTAGATGTTCTAAGGAACGCACGTTTTACTAGCGTTTCGGAGTTGATATGCAAAAAATACAATATATGGTTTACAAATGTTCATATGTCTACCACATACATTTTACATAACGAAAACAAATAAATAGAATAATTTTTCAAATTGGCATTTTTAACTAAAAACGTGTAAAATTCTTTTAACGATTTTTGAAATAAAACGAAAACATTTTAAACTTTAATTGTGATAATTTTCTTTTGAAAGTTAAGTTTAAGCAAATTCAATCAGTTCACTTCAATATATATGCGCATGCAAGTTGAAGTCACAAATTTTAAGCACGCATATATCAGACGGAAAACCTATTTGGCGATTTCAAATCGACCAGCCATACT
The DNA here is from genome assembly GCA_914767995.1 of Thecocarcelia acutangulata. NCBI lineage: Eukaryota > Metazoa > Arthropoda > Insecta > Diptera > Tachinidae > Thecocarcelia > Thecocarcelia acutangulata. Next base: position 29,826,946 of record OU612097.1, read on the forward strand.
TCTAGCGTTATATGTTTGTCAGTAAACATATTTGCCTGATTAAAAATGTGTTAATAATGAATGGCTGCCGTATATCTCGATTGACTATAATACAGAAAAGAATACTCGGCAGCCTATCACAGAAAAAAATAGAAGCCATATTGATAAAAAAAATTTGCACTATTTTTATCAAATTTCCTGTGAAAAAGATTTTTTGCCGGATTGATAATTCAAATTATAAAGTAGAAATAGCTTTTTCACTTAAAAGCAATAATTATTCAGTTGAAAAAAATTGTTGTTAATATGTAAAATATACTTAAAAAAACCCCTTTTAAATTTATTTATTGAATAACAATCAATAATACGGAAAACGTTTTATTAATTGCATTTTGCTAAGAGATATTTCCAAAAAATCATTATTAATAACAATTTAATTAAGTCAATGCAAATTTTATTAAATTGATGGTTTTTTATTAATAACACAACTTGATTGAAAAAAAATCGCATCTATTTTTTTCTGTGTATTAGATAAGTGCATAGCTCCTATGAAAGTTTCTAAATTGAGAGACTCTCCGTGATCTATTTAATCTGTGTGTATAATTCCCTCTTAACTACAGGGTTGGCAAATTGATATTTTTATATACGATTATTTGAAAAGGAGTAAACGGTGAGAGCAGAGAGTGCCGCCATTGAAATTATCGATTGTGTGGATTTGTTAGTCATGATGTCACAGTGGACGACGGAGCATTACGCTTTCGTTGTGGAGACATTTTTTACGAGTAATGATTCTTACCTAAAAAAATCGTCAACCAGTTAGTTCAAAGTTCGGTATCCGGCGAATACATGATGGACCGAGTATAAATTTGATTCGTTAATGAATGCAGAGATTCCGCGCAACTGCTTCGGGGCTCCCGAAAATATTGAACTGGTTGAAAGCAGTTTAAGTAAAATTTCGCGACTTTTAATATGGAAAAGTGCAGCATCATGGGACTTCCAAGAGCTATTATTCATGAAATTTTAAAAAAAGATCTCAAGTTCCATCCTTTTGAAATTCAAATCTTTCAAGAAGTGACATAGCTCTTGCTACGTTGTCCCATTCTGCTGAAACCGCGTGTGTAAAAAGTACGATTGATGAGCTAGTAAAAAGAATTCCGTAATCTTGCGTCGATTTTTGATGTTTCAATCTAGGATTGCGGGCTCTTGAAGAGCAGTAATGGCACTTTTATTTGTTGACTAGGCTGTTTAAGGGAAAAGCTCCAAAAAATTGGGATTTACGATACGAGCTACATTTTCACTTAAACGGCCCTGTCAACAAGTAAAAGTGCCTTTACTGCTCTTCTAGAACCCGCAATCCTAGATTAAAACAGCAAAAACCATCGCATCGCCTCAGGGTAACTCTTTGTTGTGCCTTACTCGTATCTACGCATGAGGCAACCGGACCAATTTACTTTCCGAAAATTGTCGAGGCCAGACGAGGAGTGTCAACGGTGAAAATTTTCGACACAAGATTACAGAATTCTTTTAGCCAGCTCATCAGTCGTATTTCTTACACATGTGGTTTCAGCAAGATGGGATGACTGTACACATAGCAAGAGCTTCGATGAATTTACTTCCGGAAAATTTTTCCCAAAAACTGTAGCTTTGGGAACATCCTATGGCCACCGAGATCGATTGATGTAACTTCCATGAATTTTTTTATGCGGATACCTCAAAGAGAGGGTTTATAATGGCAACCCCCAATGCCTTGTGAATTTAAATAAAAATAATCGTGGAAAAATCAGCTCAATTGCACCAAGCTTACAGCAGCGTGTGGCACAAAACACTAGGCTCCGATTTGAACAGTGTATTCAAATTGACGGAACACATCTGGATGACTTACTCTTTAAAAAATAAAATCCGCTCTTAATAAAACTTTATGTTTATTATTACGTTTTATATTGAGGTTTGAAAATATAAACCTGCTACCAGACACCCTGTATATATAACAGTAGCTAATACAGGGGGGTTACTCTCTATTGCGATGCGAAAGAAAAATGGTTCATAATCGAAGAATTGGTACCCTGTATTGCGTTTTCGCATTTAATTTTTCTCGTTCGCACATTTTGTTTTATCATTCTTCGCTATTGTCTGTTTTTTTTTTTTTTTTTTTTTTTTTTTTTTTAACTTGGACAGGGGATGACCCCTACATATGTAGTGCATTGTACGAAAAATACGAAAATAGGTTGTGAGGAGGGGGAAAGAGGGAGTAGTGTTTGTGAACATTTGACTTGAACTTTCCAACGTTATAATAGACAGGTACCAGTGTTGCTTCATTTTCAAACTATTTCGCGAAAAAGTTTGCGCAACCGGCATAAGGTACCAAATTATACTCTTATCGCATTTATCTTTCGCATCAAACTTATTTTCTCATCGTAATAGAAAGTAACCCCTGAGCATATAAAAATAAACTCAGTTCTTTAATTTGTTTTACTGTAATTTTTCCTGCGTTGTTATACTTCCTGACTGCAGCCCCATCTTTTATTTACAAAAATAGACTATATTGCGTTTTCTTTAGTCATATAATTATCAGGCCTGTCACAAAAATTAATTTCGATCGAAATCAATTTCAATTCCGTAAAAGCTTCTTCAGAAAATCAAAATCGATAAATTTTCGTGAATTGAAATCACTTTTAATTTTGCGATCGAATTGGAAGTATATATATCAAATAGCATAAAATGAGGTCAAAATATTTGTATTCCAATGAATTGCATTTAAACTATTAAACACAATTTATTGATGTTTGTTATTTTATTTTAGTTTTATTTCCAAAATTTTTTCATGTTTGCATTAAGAAAAACATAAGGAACAAAGACTTTAATTAGGTGCTGCCAAACTATTTTTTAATCGAAACCGCCTTTATTCCTCAACAACAAAAAAAATTTTTTTTAATATAATAACGAAACAAAATCAAAACAAAATAAGAACACATCTGTTTGTTCATAATTTGGATTAATTAGATTTAAGTATAACAGCAAAAGCAAAAACACTTACACTTCGTCTGGGCAGGAAAGTAGATCTGAAGCATCCCTTAGATGTTTTCGCCGCAATTTTCCGGTAAATTGTAGCCGTCTTTGAGCGTGTAGCACTGCAACAACTGAAATACCAGGCATTTTGTTTATATATTTTAAGATTTGTTAAACTTTAAACAAATTTTTTGCACTTTCGCACTTTGTTTTGAACATATGTTCTTGTTTTGATTTGCACACTATTACCACATTTAATGAATAATATTGCCACACTTACCATATAAATACCAAAAAGAAAATTTGTCGGAATGAAGTAAATCGATCAAAGTCTGAAAAAGGCTAAACAAACTCGATCGAAATGAAAATTCGTAATAAAAACCATTCCGAAAAATTTCTGTGACAGGCCTGTATATGTATATGTAGAGAATTCTCCTAAGAAATATTGTCATGAGAAGAAACACTGTGCCATCTTTTGATATGTCACAATTTTTTATGTTCTCAATGTTGGCTTGAATGTTGACATTTTTTCAACCTTAATGTGATTGTGTTTATGTGCAAGTGCAAGTGCGTGTGTGTGTGTGTGTGTGCTTGTGTGTTTGTGTATGTCTGAGTTCATTTATTAAGCCAAAGCGGAAAAACCACAGTAATTTGCAGCCACATTTGCATGTAGCTTGCGGGTTATTGCCTGTGATCGATTTGTCGTTATTCACGCCTATTTTATCGTTCAGCGATTTTCATCGGTGGTTGCGGCAGCCAAAGTAACATTTAAAGAAAAATCAATACTTTCAAGTTCTCGTATTAATGTGAACTAAAACAAATTTTTACAAAAAAACAGAAATCACTTGCTGACAGTAACTTGCTTGCGCAATGAGTATCAGAATTTTAATTAAGTCCCCAATAGTGTACTCGTATATCCAATGAAATAAAATTTAATTAAACAATGACGCAAAATGACATCATTATACAAAACATGAACTCCCCCTGAACATTTTTGCCATTTTCGTAATCTTCTTTAAAATTAAATCATAAAATAAAACTACTCGTATTATTGAAAATTCTTTTTCTTGCCATCCAAAAACTTTTCAAAGTACTTGTGCACATAAAATCAGCCAGAACAAGCCTACTATTTATGCAAAACTTAAAGTCAAGAAAACAAATTCGTGTTTTTCACAACAATTTATATTGGCCCTTCATTTTAGTGTGAAAAAAGTAATCAGGTGTTTTAAAGGTTTTTCTTGTTATGTATTTCTTTTCGCATCTAAGTTTTGCCAACTTCATCTTGTACCAGACTTATGGTTTTTATGCCAAAAATAAACAAAAGAAAATAATGGTTAAACAAGGCACGTAGAAGAAAAAACCAAACTTCAACTTAAATTTAAAGAAGAGCGAAGTTAACACTCAAAGAAAAAGATTAGCAGGATGAATACGAACTAGGATTTGATAATATTTTCTATACTATACGATATAAACTTAATGGCATGTTCAGACGTGTAATTTTAATTGAGTAAATTTTCGTTAATTGACAATATTGTTTTGCCTGTTCATGCATACAAAATTTACCTTACTCAATTAGTATTTGTCAGATACATTTATTTTGGTTAGAAATTTTTTTATTTCCCAATTAAAAAAATGACAAAAAACTCTTCCTTTTTGTTGACACTCAAAGAAAAAGGATAGCAGGATGAAACCAAACTAGGGCTTGATAAATTTGTCCACACAATTTGATATAAACTCAATAACGTGTTCAGACGTGTCATTTTAATTGAGTAAATTTTCGTTAATTGACAATATTGTTTGGCCTGATCATATCATGATACAAAAAACTAGGTAGCCGCTTCGCTACAACAAATCCAACAATAAAAAAAACAACTGGTATTTTGTTTGTATAAAAAGGCGAGTTCATACTTCAGCTGTCAAAAGTATTTGACACAGAACATGTAAAAATATTTAAATGGCGCCGAAAAAGGTAAACAAAACTTGATAGAAGAAGTGCCGCCATACTAATCGACTCCGCCTGAATGCATCCACCTAATAACGAATTCGCCTTCTGTTGATATATACAAAATTTACCTTACTTAATTAGCATTTGATAGCTGGAAAAAACAGATGCATTTGTAAAATTTTTTATTTGCCAATTCAAAAATGGGAAAAAACTCTTCTCCGATGAAAACATTGAAGCAGAGAAGAAAATGATTTTGGATGATGTTAACATATCGGTCGGCTAATGCCAAGCAATTTTTACGGATGTTTTAAGCATGAAACGTGCGGCAGCGAAGATTGTTCCAAAATTGCAAAATTTTGAGCAAAAACAACGTCTCATGGATATCGCCCAGGAGCTGTTGAACATCGTCAACAACGATCCAGATTTCCTTAAAAAGGTCATAACGGTTAAATATGAAGGTTTTACTCACTGTTTTCTTCGACTGCAATGAGGTGGAGCATCATGAATTCTTGCCACAAGGTCGTACCGTCTATAAGGAATACTACCTTGAAGTTATGCGCGGTTTGGGCGAAGCAAAATCGTCAGAAGCGCACAGAGTTGTGCAAAAAACAATCACGGTTTTTGCACCATGATAACGCACCCAGTTCACACATCGATGCTTGTGCGTGAGTTTTTGGCTGAAAACAAAACCGTTATCGTGCCTCAACCACCGTAGTCACCGGACCTGACCCCCGCTGACTTTTTCTCTTCCCAAAACTGAAGTCGGTGTGAAAGGAAAGCGTTTTGCTACGATTGAAGAGATAACAGAAAAATCGAAACAGGAGTTGCGAGGGCGATACCAAAAAGCGCGTGTCAGAAGTGTTTCGAGGATTGGGAAAAACGCTGGCATGAAGGAGATTACTTGGATGGGGACGATAGTTATTGATGAACAAATAAATCGTTTTTGAAAAATTGACTATACAACGGTTATTTTTTGATCAGACCTGGTATGTGCTGTTAATTACAAATTTAATTTCAAAACAAAAACTTGTTTCGCCATTTTTTTTCTTGTTTACTTTTGTTTGCCATTTAAGTGCTATTGTGAATGATTTAGTTCACTGAACAGTTTGTCACATATGTACAAAAGGTCACGTTAAAGTTTTGTATTAGAAGAATAAAAGCTTTTGTTTGAATAACATTAAATGACTGCTCGTGAAACTGCAGCCGTCATATCGCTCCTTTATTGCAACATAGTCATATCTCAAAAAAGCTCGTTTCGAGAAAAACGCATTTAAAATTTTTAATTTCCATACAAGTCTTGGCAAATTTTTTGAGAAAATATCTCCTAAAGTAAACAGTTTAAAAGCAATTTGAATAAATTTTTTTGCACAATATAAATGATACTACTGCTAAAAATTCTGCATTGTTAACTCTAAGAGCTCATTTTTTGAGATATGACTATGTTGCAATAAAGGAGCGATATGTGTTTTCTATGAGAATCGTTTTCGCTTGATGTTGCGATCACGGTCTGTTTCATAATTTGTTTTAATAGCGGGTTTTCTTATGCTCTCACTTTGAAACACAGATGGTGTAAACAATCTCTTAGTACATTTTATAAACAAACTTGAGGGCGCTGGTAGGCGATGAGATAGTTCACCGCATGGAAATGGTCCACCGTTTGATTAGAACGCAAATTCTGTAACACATTTCTTCCATTGTCTCTGGTTTATCGATGCAATCAAGTGGATTCACATAGCCCTAAAGGAAATAATTCAATAGGTTTAATTCATACGACCTTGATGACTAAATAATTGGACCATGACGTGAAATTTTTCTTTCATCAAAAGTTGCTTGAAGTAACTCAGTTATTACGAGTGCTGTCTGGGTTGTGAGCCAGGCCTATTGGAACCAAATTTCAGCAAAATGAATGCATAACAGTGCACATGCAATAATTCTGCTTATTTACATATCCATTCAAAGAAATCTGGGCTTCGTCGAAGAGCAAAATTTTGAATGGATTTTTAATATATTTGACGAACAGGGCCATTGTTTATCTAAAAGAATTTGAACAAGTTGTAAGCGCTGCTCTGGAGTAATGAAATGTCAAACCAAACTAAATAAGAAGACAATTATCAGCTGTTAAATGTAATATATGTTGTCAAATAAAACAATGTTGCCAACTTAAAGTTGTGAAACCTCTAAAAAAAATACATTACAATCGACAAGCCTCTTCCCCTTGATATAGCACAAACCTGGACGTTTAAAGGGCGCTTCAGAGTATCAAACAAGTCTTAAGCTTTCTATTGGATTTTGTGAGACAGAAATCTAATGATCGTTGCTTCGAAAGGGGAAAAATCTAACGTAATATTACATTTTGTTTTCACACCATGACACTTGAAGAAAAATGAAAAATGTGTGTAGAGAATAAACAGCCAATGTGGTCAACGTCAACAATGAAAAATCTTATTGCTTAAACAAATTTCCACAAATGGTGAAGTTGTTATGGGATGTCAAATATCTTACCATATTATTTTTAATTTTCATAACGCTTTATATTCGCACTATCACACTTGCACGTCTTATTTCAATTTTTGACAAGTCTTAATACAAAATGGAATAGTCTGAAGTGCCCTTAAGTAAAGAATATGCCGGGACAAAGCATGTTCTCCAAGGGAAGACTACTGATTTTGTTTTGCCTTTGTAAATAACATAAACTCTGGTAAGTTTTAAAAAAAAAATTTTTTTAGCAAAACAATCAAATTAAATCAAACACAAGTTATAAAGCAAAAATTAATTCATTACTTAATTAAAATCAGCCACTTAAATAATTTTTTGTAGGTTATTTAGCGATTCAAGTAGGTTTCTGTATGGAATGTTTACTTTATTCTTCTCGTTTGACAAATATTATTTTTGTTGGTGTGGCGTCGTAACATGGACACTTGTGTTCATAAAATAAAAGAAATGTTTAGTACTTTTCTTTTCTTGTTTTCTATTTTTTCCCTTAACAATTTTTTTGTTCGTCTAATATAAACAACTATGTAAACTTTTATTGCGTTTTAAAAGTTTATTTCCGCTTCAGTTCTTCAAATAAGCCAAAAGTACACTTGAAATCTCTCGAAAAAATTTTCAGACACTCAAACTCAGCCACACACACTCGCATATATGTATATGCATATACAATTTCGTACTCACACTTTGGCAAACCTTGAAATTGGAAAAAAAAGAAATCAACTAAAAGAACTTCTCAGCAGACTCTCTAGTTGACTTTGGTTCATAATTTCAATGTTAAAAGTTAGCAACACACATACACACACACGTGGCAACAAATAAGTACATGCTTGCGCAATCATACACTTGCACCAACAAATACACATTACCCCAGTCACACTTTCGGTTGTACGAAAAATTTATATGAAAAATACAAATTTGTCTAGTTGAGTAATGCGAGGAAATAATGTCTTCATTTGTAAGTTTTTAATGTGAATTTGATACAACGAGGGTCGTATCGAAAATTTTCGTTATCAAACTGAGAGTCTTAAGCTGCCCATACACGTTTCAATTCAATTGTGAATTGAGTCTTTCAATTGAATTGATTATTGCCCATACACTTCATAAACTGAATTGAAAGATTTTCATTCAACTATTAAATTCAATGAAATTAAAGACAATTTTAAAAATATATAACGTTTTCTTTGCAAAAACACTACAAACATAAATTTTGAGACCAGATCAAGAGACTCGAATAAACGCAACACAATCGAGTGGAAAGACTTGCTAGTCAACTTGAAAAAATCAAAACGTTTTAATTTTTCTTCACCCAAGTCGACAACTGCCAAACTAATCAACTAACAGCTTTGATTTGGACACAAACCGACTCAATTGCCAACTGAGTTGAAACGTGTATGGGGGGCTTTAAGCTTTAAATCAGACCTGCCCAACCCTATGCGCTTGATGCTCAATTGTTTTTGTAAAGACGCTTAGCTATAGCGCTGTGCTCTTTAACACACACTTACTGCTCTCGGCACTAGCAATGAAAAATACACAAACAACTTCGTCTTATATATTTTTTTGTCGTTATTTACACACACAAGAGCTACGCAACAACACCTTCGCATGTTTTGCTGGTAAACATTGACGATTATCAGCGAATATCTTTGTGAATATTGTTTTTGTAAATTGTTTTGCTTTCTACAATAAAAAATATGAAATAAAAATAGTTTTTCCTTAAATGTATTGGTGTTTACTCTTCCATATAGAACTTGTGGGCACCACTGCTTTAAACAGATAGACCACAGCAAATGCTGCAACCGGCAATTTTAGTTGTTGGCACATCATACGCTATTACATCAGCGAAGCCGTACCCCGCATAAAATCGTGCCACGAACAAGCAAGAGTAGTTCAAATGACTCAAGAGATACGAGCACACGTTTGCCGCGAGCTAAGCAATCACCAAAACAACATCAGAAATCATGCAGAGTACACGATCGACTCGGAGCTTGTTCTCCTCTTCTTCGCGATACTGAGCCGACAGTGCGGAAGAGACAACCGCCGCGTGCTACATTAAATACAAATCCAAAGCGTATACTGCAGGGTGCCCTTCGTGCTCTTGAACTTCTGGCTTAGAGGTTTTAAATTTATTGGCCATACCTGCCAAGCGGCGGAAGATGTTTAAAGTAGTCCGAGCTAATTATTAGTATATACATATATATATATTGTTTCTATTATCAGAACAAGTGAATTTTGTATTATTATTATTACTTTTTAAAATTGTTAAAATTGGATTTTCTAAACATATTACTTATTTATATTAAGAACCAAATTTGAGTTAATCTATTTTTGAATTTAATAGTCCCAAGCCTTAATTGAATAACTATTGTGATTTTTTGTGTTGTTAAAGATTTTGTGACATAACTTAACGATTTTTTGACGAAGGAGCAAACATATGCTGGACTTAAAACTGAAGTTTTGTAACTTTCCGGTAGACATTACGTGTCGAGAGGTTCCCCAAGAAGCTCCATATATATCGTCAAGAAGCCGATAAGTATTGATCATTTAATTTGTATTTGAAACATAAAGTGGTCTTTATGTAAGTACCCAATATTGAAAAATATAAGTATTTTATTTTGAAGTTGAAATTGGGTGACCACTCTGGCGTTCACTCAATTGGTACCTAAACCCCCTCAGGCCATCCCCAGCTTCCAATCCCTCGCCCGGTTTATCCCCAAACCGATAATTTTATTGCTAATTTAACCTAGCGATTTGGCAGGTAATTAAACAAGGCGACTACTGAAATATTTTAAACACGGCAGCAACATAATTTCATTTGAATAAAAGTATACTTCAGTGTGGCCACCTTAGAATTTTTAGCTTAACGAACTTCCAAGCTTAGCTTAACGAACAACAAGTTCTGTTTCTATCAATCCATCATGAAAAAAGTTCTCTCTAAAAAAGGCCTTAAAATGTAAAAAAAAAACAACAATTAAAAGAGCTTTTGTTTGTTACGCTTAATTCAGGTTAGGCGGGTCGTAAAAGCTGAATATATTATAGGACAAAGATATGTCTATAATGAGAAAGAAATAAAGAATTGAAAATTTATATAGAATTTTTCAATATGTAGACAAAAATGATTCGACTCGAGAAAGAACAATTTATATAAATTATAAAATTGTTCCTCGAAGATATACAATTAAAACTACTCATAAATGAAGTAACTGGTATATACCTAAAGAAACAAATAAACTATGCAAACTTTTCCGCCAACACGCACTTTCCTTTTCTACATAAACGAAATAAGTACAAACACAAATTAATCAAATTTTGTTTTCAATTATGTTGCGGCAAAATTCTCGTCATATGAAGCTTACAATACATAAATCATTTTATAATTTGTTTTAGCCGCTATTTATTGAGATTTTGTTTCTCTAATCTTCGTTTGTTTTTTAATTTCTACAAAGCAGGTAAACTTTTAGACAATAATAAAAATTCTAACAAGAAAATTTTTTCATGATTCATTTTGTGTGCTTCTTCTTTCCACCACTTCATTCTGCAAAATTTTCTTTGAAATAAGAAAATTTTGCGTTAGACAACAGAAACATTCAAGATGTTTGCACAAAAATCGTGCAAGCAGGCTTCAAATATTTGTACAAACACGCAAGCAAGTGTATTTTATATTTGATATATTGAAGTCGGGTGTCTGCTGGCTCCAATGTGTTTAATACTTTACAGTGCAACCTAAATTACGGCGTAAATCGCAGCATAATTTAACGCTTTGACACTGTAGTAAGTAACTTAAACAAGAACGTAACGTTGTGCCATGAACAGTATTGCACAATAACCTTGTTTAATAAAAGTATCTAAATAGAAATAATAAAAAGTTACTACGTCGCTAAATTAATCAGAAAGCATCTACAGTGCGATTATTAATGGCCGGCAAAATATGAGAAAAATTTGTTTTTAAGTCTAAGTAGTGAAGTCGATGGCTTTCAAACGATATTCACCTCTTTCAATTTAGTATTTCATTAATGGTACAGAACCTACAACTGTTGACACTACTTTAGGTGTTGGAGTTTACTTCAACAAAAAAATCTTAATTTTAACTCTCACGTCACTTTTGCTGTCAACAAAGCAAATAATATTTTATATTTTATTAAACGCTGGTCGAAGGAGTTTACATCACCAAAAATCGATTTATTACACCCATTCTTGAATACTGCTCAGTAATTTGGGATCCGCAGTATAGCTTTTATATAAAAAAGGTGGAGTCAGTCCAAAAACAATTCCTGCTGTTCTGTCTTAATCATCTCTATTGGAACCCAGCAGTAAATTCCATCATGCCGCAGCTGACTAGCTCTTATTAACCTTCCTATATAAACAAGCAGAAGAATTACATCAAACATATTATTTTTAAAGTTATTACAAGGGGATATTGGTTCAATTCATCTTCGCGATAGAATAAACACTAATGTACCTAACAGACAGCTAATATTATACGTTCCACTGTAACTTCAATTCAGCTAAGATCATACGTTCCACTGTAACTTCAATTCAGCTAAGATCATACGTTTCACTGTAACTTCACTTCAATTTCATCGATCAAACTTCTTAAATTTTGATCCTTTTGGTAGAGTTTGTGGCGTAGTAAATATATTTTATGATCTCATCGACTTATCTGATAACATTCATGTTACTAAGAGAAGACAGCTTTTATATTTAAGCTCTAGTGAATATTTTTAACTGTTTGTAGTTTTCTAATGTAATTTTTGTTATATTAATTCTCTATTTCCGTGTTATACTCGTACTGATAATAACTGATAATAACAGCTGAGAGTAATAGTCATTTAGCTGAAATAAATAAATAAGTGAACTTTAGTGACAGCGAGAAAAGCTGCCTCTCTTACGCTCTAGTCGCATAGACTTTGCCTGTACATGAAAATTTTTGACAGGTAAATTACGCTTGAAGCGTTAATTTAAATTGCGCTGGTTACCATGGCTTGATTAAGAAACATGTAGAAAAAAATTATGGTAAAAATATGTTATTGCAAAATGGCCAAAGCAAAGTTGTAAACCTGATACGTGTATGCGTAGAAGAATACTGCTTAACAACCATTGCTGGATGGTCATTCTATCCAGGAAACTTACTCATGTTGAGGTCAGTTGTGCAAAAGATTTACATCAGCACCTGCCTTGCGGCCTTATCTGATGATGGATCAATTCCATGGAGTGACTTATTCACCAGCGCCCCCGTGTAGCTTACCAGGCTCACACAGATAGCAGTTCTTGCCATATGTTTGCGGCCATATGAACAACTTCTTGTTAAGGAGTTCGGGCCTTCTAATCCCTCCTGTATGCAATTTCCTAGCAATCAATAGAAGACAAGGCTTAATGAGTTGGTAGGCCGAAGCCCACTAAGAGCATCAGCTCTTAAACCAATTCATCCGGCAACCATCACCACTGGTTCCTCACAGTACAGGTATCTGTTGTAAAGCTAACAGACCCTCGGGAGATTGTTAGTCCTCGAAAAAAGCCACACACCAAACAATCATCAAGGATACTTACACTCCCTTCCCGCATTTTAATTTTCAACCACAGCCAGAACGTTACAGCCAAGGTAGGCAGCCCAACCATAATCAGCCTGGGTCGAACCGCAAGCAGAACTATCCGGGGGCCATGCTGATCCCCGTTCTGCCAATTTATACTATTGGTAAGGATTTCAGAAGCCAACACAACATAATTCATGTGGCTACCTAGAGTTTTGTTTGCCGCACCAAACGAGGACCCCTTCCCCACTTTTCCCCGAAAAACAGAGTGCCCAAATTAGGAATACGCCAAGGCAAAACCTCTTCCTCAGGGGAAACATGTTGAGGTCAATCAGTAACTGCTCAAACTAGTAAAAATATCTTTGGCTTAGCCACAGATACTCTTCAAGGTCGGAAATTGGTCGACTGCTTTGCGGCCAGTTAGAATTACTTGCAAAAATTTCAGCCAGCAAGATAGCCTTGTCAACTGGGTCTTTAAATGCTTAGACATTCTTTAAATGATTTATTCTATTCACTTCTTTTACGGCTTTTAATTGACTGCGCATTTAACAATTAACCCACGTAACAATAAAACAAACTTAAAACAGAACATCAGCAATAAAACTGCAAAACATTATCCCACGCGACACTCTTCAAAAACTTTTGCTCAAACTAAGAATCAATTTCCGTTTGGGGACTTAGATTACGTTCTGTATATATGTGTGTGCGTAAAGTAAATGTGGAAGTGAGTGAACGAACGTGTTTCAAAGCAAACAAAACTCAATGTCTAGCATAAGTATTGGTGAATTACAACCGCAAGAATGTCAATACGAATGTAGTAGAAACACAAAAGCAAAAAAAAAAAAAAAAAAAAAAAAAGGAAACTTATCAAACACCAACAAATTGCGTGCACATTTAGTACTTGCCACTGTTTGTGGCAGAACGAAAAGTTTTGATTTAAAATGAACTTGAATGTTTGATTAAAATCCACGCTCCCCACACAAGACCAGCAAAAACTTTTACGTTCATGTGTCATTTATGAACTCAACGGCACAACAATAAACAAACAAAAACAACAACAACTACAACAATAGCAGCCATAAATTAAGGAAAACAGCAGAAGCCGCAGCAAAAATGATGAATTATATTGTTTTGCTTTTCTTATTTTTTAACAACTTTTAGCCTGATTTTTCAATAAATACATGTTGTAGAGATTGCGTGATTGATGATTTGTTAAATCAAGAAGAGGAAGAACAAAAATAAACGACAGCAACAAAAAAAGAAAACGATTTTTCCAGCAAATAAAGAAAACTTTTTCTTGGCTCTACAGCAATTGACTGCAACGATTAAATGCTTCATTTCGATTTTTCCACTGAATTTTCTGTTGGAAACTGTCTTTAAGGATTTGTGTTGAGCGCAGCCCGGTTGAAGTTTGGCTTGAAGTTTTGTTGAAAAGATTAAATCAATTATGTGTACTTATTGTCTTTAACACAACCAACCGCACGTTAACGTGCACAAAATAATAAAAACAAAAAAACACACTCTGATATGCAGACTGCTTGCAACAAGATTACAAATTGTTGCATGAGAGATAAAAAGCAACAATCTGTTGTATTTTTGCCTTTTCTTTCAAGCCTTTCGTTTCAGCTTCTGTATTTCATCAGTCAATTAAATGCAAAACTGATGAATGAATGAGAGAATACACGTTAATCAAATTGAACATTTCAATGATTTTGTTTAACTACAAAAATTAATTTTTAAATAGTTTTTTTTTCATAAAGGATCAAGTTGACGAGCATAGTAATGAATTTAAATACATTTTTTACGAAAGTTGTACTTAGGAGTAACGTATATAAACTAATTAGCTACTCTGCCTAAGCTGTTCACTTAGCTCTTCGTTAAGGGTAAGTGCAAAAGCGCTTTGGAAAATGAGTTTGGGCCAAAACAAGAAATTTACTTCAATTATTCCACGTCTATGGAAAATTTAGCTTTTATCTAAAAACATTTAAGTTTATTCACTTTATTAGCTTCTAAGCGGTCACGTTGCTGACGTTGCACAAGATATTCTGTAAGAATAACTGTGAAAAAGATTTACATCACCATCTGCCTTTACGGCCTTATCTGATGGCGGACCAGTTCCACGAGTGAATTATTCAGGATTCACCCCGTGTGGCTGACTAGGCTCACATAGGTCACAACTTTTTATCATATGTTTGTAGCCATATGAGCCCCCCCGGGGAACAGGTTTTGCCTTGGCGTATTCCTAACTTGGGCGCTCTGTTTTTCGTGGAAAAGAGGGGAAGGGCTCCCTCGTTTGGTGCGGCAAACAAAACTCTAGGAAGCCACATGACTTATGTTGTGTTGGCTTCCGAAACCCTTACCAAGGGTATAAATTGGCAGAACGGGGATCAGCATGGCCTCCTGGCTGATCATAGTTGTGGTGCCTACCTTGACGGAAACGTTCTGGCTGTGGTTGAAACCTAAAATGCAGGAAGGGAGTGTTAGTATCCTTGATAATTGTTTGGTGAGTGGCTTTTTTCGGGGACTAACAATCTCCCGAGGATCTGTTGCCTATACAACAGATACGTGTATTGTAATGAAACAGTGGTGATATTTGACGGGTGAGTTGGTTTAAGGGCTGATGCTCTTAGTGGGCTTCGGCCTACCAACTCATTGATTGCTAGGAAATTGCATACAGGAGGGATTAGAAGACCCGAACTCCTCAACAAGAAGTTGCTCATATGATCGCAAACATATGGCAAGAATTGCTACCTGTGTGAGCCTGGTAAGCCACACGGGGGCGCTGGTGAATCGTGAATAATTCACTCCGTGGAATTGGTCCATCATCAGATTAGGCTGCAAGGCAGGTGCTGATGTAAATCTTTTCACAACTGTAGCCATATAAGCAACTTCTTGTTGAGAAGTTCGGGCCTTCTAATCCCTCCTGTATGCAATTTCCCAGCAATCAATGGCAGACAAGGCTTAATGAGTTGGTAGGCCGAAGCCTACTAAGAGCATCAGCTCTTAAATCAACTCACCGGTCAACCATCACCACTCGTTCGTTACGGTACAGGTATCTGCTGTATAGGCAACAGATCCTCGGTAGGTTGGTAGTCCCCGAAAAAAAACCTGTAAGGATATCATGATATTAACGGACAGTAATTCCGCCATCAACTCCCTGATTGGAATATACGAGTATACTAACGCCAGTCTGGTCCAAGAATGCCGGACATCTTTAAACAATATGGCGAGACATTTTAACCTTACCCTAAAATGGGTACATGGACCCGGGTCCAACAACGGCAGCAACATCACTGATGACCTAGGCCAAAAAGGAACGACCTAGAGGATAGGGACATAGATCCCTTTTGCAGACAACCCTTATTAGCGAGTTAGAAAAGGATATAACTCCACACGCTGAAACGTGTCAAAGAAAAATTGCTCACGGAGCCCACATGCCTTTGAAGACAACCCTTATCAGCGAGTTGGAAAGGAATATAACTCCACACGCTGAAACGTGTCCAAGAAAAATGGCTCACAGAGCCCACATGCCTTATATCAAAGAACCTGTGGCCGCATATTAACTTTAAGAGAACCTGGGAGCTATTAAAACTATCCAGGTCTCACGTGAGATTTACTGTAGCAGTCATCACTGGACATTACCCGTTTGGAAACCACTAGGCTTATCCTATAAGGTTGCAAAGACGATGAAGAGGAGGAAACAAGCCTTCATCTCCTCAGAACATGCCCTGCATCACCGCCTAATAAATCTAGGCTAGAGTAGCTTCAATAGCCTATCATGTCTAGCCTCGTTCAATCCGACCGCGCTAGCCTCTTTCACAAGAAGCAGCTGTTCGCTAGCACATCAGCAAGTAACGCCGCATTAAGTGTTTGCCTACGCTGGAAAATTATATTTATTTATTATTTATTTAGTAACTATACAGTTGCAAAGTAAATTTGCAAAGTATAGAACGCACAGCATGGGGCGGGGTGACAAAGACCATATGCCCTGGATGGTATTAACAGTACGTTTGTAACGTCGCTGTGACTAACTGTGACGGCCTATGCCTTCACATAGGAAGTTGCAGCGTGGTTAACAACGAAATACTTCTAAAAAACTGTAATCCAATACAGTTAGTTGAGGCAAACCGTTACTCAGTGCGAGTGAGACGCAAAACTTTCGAAGACCGAACAATAAAAACAACAAGCCTGACCGCATTTAAGAAATAAGTACGATGACGCGAGAGCTGTTCTTCAGCCCAACTACCCTCGAAAAATATTTTCTGCCAACAAACCAATTTTGACACCAAACTATACAAAAAATACTGTCTTCAAAGTTTTTAGTAAATTTTAAATAATTTATTTTATTTTTGCTTATCTTGTCATTAATTTAATCAAACTAAAATCCCAAATTATTTCACTCAGTTCTAGTTGGTATTATTTTAAAAAAGTTTCCAAATTTAATTTATTAAACAAATAAAATCAAATTCGCTGAAATAAAACTATACGAAAGAGATTCGATCTTTTGCTATTGGGGAAAATGTCTTATCCCCGAAAACTTTGTAATAAATAAAATTACAACTTTTATCTATTTTTCTAATCATCTTCATGTAATATTTTATTTTGTACTTGACTTCATTATTTATTTGTTTATTTTTCCCCCTGAAATCATTCGCATGTATTCGGATATGGTGTAGTAGCAAACAGCCAACTGCGGCAGCAGCAATAGCAGGAGTGGGAGTAACACAAGCAGCAACAGCATTACAAGTCATTCTTGTGGGACTCAATCAAAACTATAAGATTTTTTGATTTCATTTCTTTAAAATTGGATTACAAGTATAATTTAAAACCAATAAAAAGAAATAAGAAAAAAGTAGTAAACATGGCCAAAATCCAATAAGTTGTCGTTCTGAGCAGACAAAACAACCAACGAAACAGTCAAGCAGCCAGCCAGCCAGTCAGTCAGTCAGAACAACGGAGTGAAGGTAAAATCCAATAAGCAGCTGTTGATGAACCAACAAATTTATCTCTATAATACTCGTGCCCAACAGCAATGCAGGATTTAAAAAGAAAGTGCAGAAGAAAGTAACAAATTTGTTGTACCCTACAACAAATTATATTTGAAAAACGATAACATCAGTTAAGGGAATTTGTTTAGATTTTATTTACAGTTTTCCCCTTGAAACAAACAGGGATGGAAAAGAGCTCTTGATTGCCAAGAACAAGAGATTAAAAGCATATTTTTAATTGAAGCGCGCTGTCCAAGACACATTTAATTGGGTGGCATCACTAGTGCAGGTGAGAGTTTTTAGCTTTGCAAACTTTATTTCGAAACTATTATATGTCAAAAAGTTGTGTCCAAAGTTATTTTGGACAATCTAAACTAGTTGGGGTTTTTAAGCACAGTTTGAATTTTCAGTTTAAAGAAGAAATATGTTTTTGAATTAATTTTTGCATGAATTTTTATATTTACCTTAAGTGCTCATACTTACCAAAGTATTATACTCACCTTATTTATTATCTATTTTTATACATACCGAAAATGTAGCACCTTAAAGAAAATGTAAAGTTGACCACACTGATGATGGGAATTTTGGAATTTCATGGTTGAAGGTCGCCATTACCTTTAACTATATTTTAATTGCTTTTCTAACATGTAATCAATCAACATTCAATTGACTCTCGAGTCATTTTGACGATTTTCATGCCCAAATTTAGCTAAAAACCGATTTGACGATTTTTGATATAAGAAAAGCATGGCAACATTAAATTTTTTAATACGGCCACTATAAGCTGTCCAAAGCCCCGCTTAGAGAAGTTGTCATGACTATGTTTTAGCAATTTATTTTGTATTTTTATTTATTTCAAGCTATTCGAGTCTTTACTTTCACATTTCTTCTTCTTCAATCCTCTTTAGTTATTTGTAAAACTTTCGCTTCCGTATTACTTAGAAAACAAAAAACTATTATCGACAATTTGTTTAACATTTGTGAAAGAAGATTCTGCAGAAAAATGAAAAGCTTAATTGCTGGCACAGTACAAAAGCTTTAAGTCAACACAATTTAAAAACGACTTGCAAACGTATTTCCAACATTTAACTTTCAAAAGGGAGTTGTCTAATTTCATTAAAGGATACATTTATCCTTGTGATACTTTCAATAGGAATATTTTGCTTGGTAAAGCGTTTTTCATTGGTACAAAGTTAATTTTTTCTTAAAAGCAGAAAATAAACGGAACCATGTTTATACAAATACACGCAAACATCAATAGGGTAGTCCGAATACAAGTATATTTTAAACTTGTGAGAAAGGCCTTAGTTAGCTGCCGTAGCAGCTATAATTATTACTATAATGTCAAATAAATATTTAAAATTTTGATCAATAATATCATTCCATACCGAACACAAAGTTTTACTTACTTCTATTAATTTTTAAAAGCATATTTGCATTTGGTGCCCCCTTTATAAGTCCACACACGCACACATTCACAGCACGCTTTTTGAGTCTGCACAACACAAATGAAGACTTTTATCTCTCTGTCAAAGAAATAAAGAAATATTTTTAGCACACAATTTAAAACAATTTAACTTTGTGCAACTTTTCTTTATTTAATTTTTTTTTTATCGTTATAAAATTCTTTTGTTTTTATATCTTTTCTCCTCTTTTCTCTCATACGAGTACAGCTCAGAGTTATATTGTATGCAATTTGTTGATGCTACAACTAACTACTAACACTTAAGCGAGCAAAAATAATATTTACATACGTACACACTGACTTTATCTACTTTATTTTTATTTTTTGTTTTGTTGGGGTATGTTTAAATGTTTTAAACAAATTACTTTGCCACAGAATGCAAACCAACTGCAATCATTTCCGACAGCCAACCAAGAACTACACAACCATTTTCACTATTCCAACCAGAGTCTCGGTGTTCGAAAATATTTTATATGCGAAGTGAAGATTTAACATGCGGACAAACGTATACCGCTACCCAAATTGTGTAGTTTAAACTAAAGGATTGCATTCGCAAAAAAATCAACAAAAAAATTTTTAGCTTTTACGCAAGATTTCCAAACTATATTATTAGTCGGAACGACGAACAGTTTCAATATATTGTTATTCTATGTACAGACTTCATATTTTTAAATACAATTATTTTAAAAGGTAATACAGGCGGCGGGTGGAGGCTGGCACCGCTGGAATTATCGAATGTGCGGTTTTGTCAGTCACGATGCGCGCTCGCTGGTAAGTTATTCGTCCTTAAGTAATTGCTAGTAGACAATTTTATTCATAGTTTAGTATTCGGCAAATACGCGGTGGACCAGACCGACTGCTTTGGCCAGTCGACACTGGACCTTGGACACTGAACTGGTGGAAAGTAGTTTACGCAAACGTCCGCGACTTTCAAAGGTGTCCAATCCACTTGCATCGCATTCCGATGAATCCGTCAAATCATCCGCTAGCATCGGTCTGCCTATACACAATGCCCTTATATAAGAAAGACCTGGACACTGACAGAGGAAGTGCTCAACGCTTTCTACTTCCTCCTCGTCTCTGCAACTTCACCAGAAGTCATTAAATAGAAGATTTAACCTCCTCGCCAGCATCCCTATGTGGCAATGTTTCGTCAGGACCGCCAAAGCAGAACGCAACCTACGTCAGGGCAAGCCCATAACGATGATAGTCCTCCTGTTATCATATGTGGGCCATGTCAGCTTTAATATTCGACAGGTCTCCTCACTAGACCATCTGTCCTGGGCGGTCTAAAAAAGAGGTTGCTGTACTTGTTTCTTGCAGCTCGCAAGGGGGATTCCAACGATCCCATCTATATCTCTTTGTTGTCACTGGACACCGGCCTTTGCCAATTTATTCCCTACTAGATTTCCGGGCACTTCAATGTGCCCTCGTACCCAGAAAAGCTCCAGGTTTGAATGTCTCGCTATCTCGTTTAGAGCCCCCGGGGAACAGGTTTTGCCTTGGCGTATTCCTAACTTAGGCGCTCGGTTTTTTGGGGAAAAGAGGGGAAGGGGTCCCTCGTTTGGTGCGGCAAACAAAACTCTAGGAAGCCATATGACTTATGTTGTGTTGGCTTCCGAAACCCTTACCAAGGATATAAATTGGCAAAACGGGGATCAGCATGGCCCCCGGGAAGTTCGGCTTGCGGTTCGACCCGGGCTGATCATGGTTGAGGTGCCTACCTTGGCTGAAACGTTCTGGCTGTGGTTGAAACCTAAAACGCAGGAAGGGAGTGTTAGTATCCTTGATAATTGTTTGGTGATGGCTTTTTTCGAGGGCTGACAATCTCCCAAGGATCTGTTGCCTATACAACAGATACGTGTACTGTAAGGAACCAGTGGTGATGATTGACGGGTGAGTTGGCTTAAGGGCTGATGCTCTTAATGGGCTTCGACCTACCAACTCATTAAGCCTTGTCTTCTATTGATTGCTGGGAAATTGCATACATGAGGGATTAGAAAGCCCGAACTCCTCAACAGGAAGTTGTTCATATGACCGCAATTATATGACAAGAATTGCTACCTGTGTGAGCCTAGCAAGCCACACGGGGGCGGTGGTGAATCGTGAAAAATTCACTCCGTGGAATTGGTCCACCATCAGGTTAGGCCGTCAAGGCAGGTACTGATGTAAATCATTTTCACAGTTATCTCGTTTAGAGATATCCGGCATTCACGAACCAACCTCGATGTCGTATAGACTCCAGATAGTGCATACAATGCAGCCTTACTATCAGTACAAATTCGGATATCATCCCCGTATATCCTGTAGTACCTTAACCAGTTAGCTGCCCTCGCGATTTTGGCCTGCGCTAAGCTACACTCATATTACAGTCTGACATTCATGCTCTCATACAGGGGGATAAAGGTACTCCCACCAACTCCCGAGTCCGACTTGGATCCATCTGAAAAAATTTCAAGCGCGTCCTCTCCGAGACCATGACTGCTGGAATTACATCAAATCACCTGTCGGACAGTAGAGCCGGCGAACAGTAATTAATATCCTCCGGAGGCTTCACTATTCTTTTTATTATTGAGGCATATGTCGGCTTATTTCACGGCCCGCTTGACCATAGCCGATTTCATGGCTATTTCCTTCACTATGATATTAGCCGGCAGCCAGTTCAGCATAGTGAAAAGTGCTTTTGATGGCGTAGTGCCGGCAGCACCAATCACCATCAAAGCGATTTTTCAGTAGGTGGTTTTCTCCAGCTACTTCCACCATACGAGCGCCCCATACGTTAGAATTGGCAGGATCTGAAGTTCCATCCTTTTAAAATTCAAATCGTTCAAGAGCTGAAAAAAGCAACTTTGATTTATGTAAAAATTTTTGCGAAACGATGTTAGAGCGCTTTCACACTGTACACCCTATTTTTTGGAGCGTCAACTAGCAAAACTGCCGTTACTGGTCCCCAAGAACACGCAAGCCTCGACTAAAAGATCAAAAACCATTACATTGCCCCAGGTTAGCTGTTTGGTATGCCTTTTCCACGCATGATATAATAGGATCATTTTTCCCCGAAAATCCTCGGAAGCCCGGCGACGAATGTCAACGTTGAAAATTATCAACGCATGATAACGGAATTCTTTTTAGCTAGCCTGCGAGCTCATCCACTGTACTCCTCACACACGTGATTTCAACAGGATCAGGCGACTGCATACACAGATGAATTTGTTTCGGGAAGATTTCCCCCAAAAACTGATCAGTTGCTTTGGAAACATTTCATGGCCACCGAGATTGCCCGATCTAGCTCGCATGAATTTTTTTTATGGGGCTGACACAAAGAGAGGGTTTATAATGACAATCCCTACAATCTCTTGTGGCTTAATTTAATTATAAATTATTCACGTTTCCTGGCTTTTTAACACGACTGATACCTACAAAGGTTAAGCGACCACATTAACCCATTGGCTATTTTGTTGTTAGATGAAATTGAAGACATAAGAAGACTAATAAGAATACATATTTTAGATCTCTCACTTAGATCATAAATTCTTAATAACTTTTATTTCTACTAGTAAAAAAATTATAAATAGCTTGTTTTCTATGTTTCCCAGCTATCTATATGTCGACATTTCATAGGAACTACCCTAATCATCAGTAGACTTTGGAAATTTTTTGAAAGATATTCTCAAACATTCAACTTTATATCCCAACAATCCAAATAAATTAAAAAATTGTTGGGATATAAAGTTGAATGTTTGAGAATATCTTTCAAAAAATTTTAGTGAAAATCAATACGTAAGCGATAGTTTTAAAATTTGAGCACATTTGCTTAATATCTTAAGATAAATTGCAAATAAAGAACACATTAATAAATAAAAAAAATTATTCGAAAACCGGTTTAAGTAGACAAGTCGAATAATCCATCCGCCTAGTTTTAAGAAAACATTCCTTTACTTTGCTGATCTGCAGTCCTACAACTCTTTAATGAATGATTTTTATGTAGATGTGTTTATGCTTGTATTTCATTTAAATTTGTGTTTGTGTGCGTGTACTGTTGCCTGCTGGCTGCGTATATTTATACTGTTGCATCATAAAGATTCATTGTGACTACCACTGCAATATGTAGGACCAACATAATTCATTGCTGTTATATCTGCAACTAACTACAACAATAGCAGCAACTTTTTGATGAGCTAAATTGAAAGAAAAAACACCAACACAAACAACTAAAACAAAAAAAAAAAAAAAAAAGGGAAGAAGAACCAAACTTAAAAGTTTTTTGGAGTTAAAAAAGAAAAGAATATAAAAGCCCTTGCATACATATTTACCACTCTTGCACATAAACATTTTTTTGTTACTTGAACATAATTTACACTCTTACAAAATACAACTTTCACACAAGCATACTCGTAAGTGCATACTCGTACATATGTATTTACACTTATGTTGAAGTGAAACTGTTTCTTACACGAAAATAAAATATATTGTATTCGTACATATGTATTTGCATTTCGAGAGAAAGGTTATGAGTTCTTGGATTCGCTAAAGGAAAAAAAAAGAATTAAGTTAGGAACTGTGTACAAGTAACAAGAATTGTTAGTTGAAAAGGTAAAGAACTACAAAAATACTCGTTCTCCTCGTATCAAGTGTTTGTACAAATATTCATATTTCTTAACATATTATCTTTTACAATTTATAATATTTTAAGTTGCAAAAAGTAACACTATAAACATTTATATATACACGAGTATGTTCTTAAGCGGTATATCAACAAATACAACAATACAGTAAGCAACAAAAGTATTGCTGGATTAACGGGCTACAGGTTTCTTTTAGTAAATAACAAATCGGTTTTTATTATCATAAGAACGTTTTAAAATAATATTTTCCGATTTTTGAGACCTTAATTTCCACAGAAAAAAGTATAGTACCGACTGTCCGCCCAGTGGGGTAGCTAAGTAACCCTTGGTTACATAGCCAAGGGCTATCTAGTTATTTAAACTGATAAGGCTTTTTTCAAAGAAAAATATGAAATATACAAATCGTTGATCTTATGTAGAAAAGCCCTAACAAAAATAATCTCAATTTTACAGGAGAAGGAAAAATCGTTATGGAAACTGTATAAATAGGTACATCTAAAAGTAACTTTTTTGCTCATTTGCTTGTAAGAGCGATATGTATGAAATTATATAATTAAACCTTTGTGACACGGTGTACTTGTGTGAAACGTAGTAGAATCCCTATAAGACTATTAACTTCGTATGACACCAAATTGCACCGGAATAGGTAGAAAGCAATTTCTTGTTTTTTTTTCTCATTTTTCATCATGTTCCGTGTTTTCTTTATGTGTTCATTCATAATACATTTTGAATGTATTTCATTACCTTGTGGTGTGGAAAGTGTTGGACTAAATTTTGCTAATCTGAGCAGTGTCGAAGGTATATACACTGGGCACTGATCACTTTTAACTAATTTAATTCCAACATTTTAAATGCCGTAATACAATAGAGTTTGTTTTAGTCTTTCGTGTTGTTATTGTTAACGAACACTACTCCCTCTTTCCTTCTCATTATAACTTAAGTTCCTAGTTCCAGTACAATGCACTGCATATGTAGGGGCTATCCCCTGAGTACTGGTCCAAGATAAAAAAAAAATAAAAAAAGAGTTCAATTCGGGGAAAATGCGAGTTAGGGCCTTTCTACGCGAGACTAACAAAATACTTTAAAAATTCTAAGCCACTTAAGCTCTTTTTGTGCACTGCAGGGCAGGTAATAAATATATTATATAGTAACAATATAAATTACAATTAATACTTGGTGTAGAACACGAAACGTAGTACGACTTTGAACAACACCTATTGTTCTGGTTGATGTCTGGTGGAAAAGTCCTGAAGTCTGTAAAGGCCCCATAACAAGAATATGACGTTGTTCGTTATCACTTAATATTCTGTTCGTGAAGTTTTCATAAGAAAATTTGTCATACACATTTTCGGAAAATTTAGAGGCCTGTGGTTTTTCCAAACCCTCCGCTCTTATGTGTGCCATGTTCACATGATCGGCGGCGGTGGTATCTCCAACTGCAATAATTGTCGAATCTTCTTCAGTAGGCTTCTCAACCAACACTGCAGTTACCACTTTATTCGCTAACTAAACAACTTTTCAAATTTGGAAAATTTTTGTTTACTCTCTTCTCTTTCTTGGCGTTGTTTGCGTTTAAATGCACCACTGAGTTTCTTCGTTTTATCCATAACTTTAGTTTTTTTAATTTATTTAAACAAAACAATATTAGATTGTGCTCATTGACGTTAAAAGTAAAAGAAAAGGAAAGAGAAACACAATAATACACTACAAGTGACGTTGGGGAAGCCCCGGAAAAAAAATTATTACCGTTTAACGGTGGAGATCATGAACGATACTCTCCATACTGTATCCACTGCAGGTGACTTGCACATTTTCACGATATTTCAAGTTTTACAATAAGCTGTAGCCGAAATTTATAAATTTGTTAGGATTTATCGACTTAAAGGACATCAATATTAAAATTGAAATACTATGTTGACCAGCACAAAAAAGTTTATGGACTGTAGCTTGAATACTCCTGATGCAGCATTAAATTTTAACTGTTCGCGAAAAAAATCTTAACCTGACTTCACAATAAAACGCACATTCGTCAAATTGACAGCACTGCCAACCTTCAGAAAGAGTTTGCACACCATACTGTCACTTTTAATGCAAAGTTAACTGATGAATAATTTGAAAATTTTCAACTGACCAGAAACGACTATTCTGTTTATTTACACATCCATTCAAATGAAAATGTACCTCGCCCCTCATTATGATTTTTTTCATGAAAATCGGTGTTGTCGTGGCCGAGCTGTAAATGGTCTTGTGGCAGAAGCTGTTGTGTCAACTGAATCTTAAATGGAAACAAATACAAATCCTTGAGCAAAATTATGGCCAAAGTTGTTCTTTGAAGACCAAGCTTCTGAGCACGGCGTCGAATTGGGGTTGATGCACTGTTTTGAACATCTTCTTGAGTAGCAGTAATGTTTTCAGCCGATCTTGCAATATGTTGTGCTCCATGTTTGGGCCTATCATCTACACTCCCTCATTCTTCAAAATCATTCACTACACGACAAATAGTGTATTTTGTTGGCACGCTGTTTCTTCCAAAAATTTCACATAACTTTCTCATCGTCACAGTAATCGATGATTGACTTTGATTAAATGGTTTAACGATTAATAATGCAACCTGAATTAAGGCGTAAAGTGCAACGTAATTTAACGCTTTGATTTTACGCTGTAGTAAGTAACTTTAAGTTGTGCCATGAACAGTATTGCGCACTAACCTTGTTGAATAAAAATCACTAAATAGATATAATAAAAATTGATTAAGTCGCTAAATTAGCCTGAAAGTACTTAAAATGTGATTACAAATGGCCGCAAAAATTGAGTAATACTTGTTTTGAAGCGAACTTCACTGAGAGACAGTAAAACTTTCTCTCTTACGCTCTGTCAAAAGTGGATTTTTCAATTGCAAAGCATTGACGCCACGCTATTTGGGTTGGTCTCATACATTTTGTATGTGCATGAAGATTTTTGACAGATAAATTACGCTTGATGCGCTTATTTAGGTTGCACAGTAAAACACTCATCAAATATTTTCCATAACAATTTTGCCACCTATCTACTTTACAACTACCAAATATGAGCTATCAAGACTAATATTTACCTAGAACGCAACAAAAAAAAAGTAGTATACCTTCCCGGCGGCCATTCTGTAGTAACAAAAGCAACAAAATTTTTGTCTGAAAAACTACTTTGTATGTAAAGGGTGTCTGGTAGCAGATTTATATTCTCAAACTTAAATAAAAAAAAGTAATAACTGACACAAAGTTTTATTAAGGGCATAGAATGGTAGAATGTAAAGGGATTTTAATTTTTAAATAGTATGCCAGCCAGATCTTTTACTTCGAGTTGAACACATTGTTCGAAATGGAGTCTTATGTTCCGCACCCTACACTACAATAACTTATCTCAATTGAGCTGATTTCTTGAAGAATATTTTCTTTTAGAGTGATTGGGGATTGTCATTATAAACTCTCTCTCTCTCTCTCTCTCTCTTTGAGGTAACCCCATAAAAAAATCCTTTTTTTAAGGGTTACCTTTTGGGTTTAAGTATTTATTAGCTGAAATACAAAAATATATTTAGTAATTTGTCCATAATTTCATGTATAAAAAAACATTTACACAACCTAATGTGGTTGGTTCTAATATAGTATGTTTGTTCTTTATAATAGTATAGGTCAATAAAATGTTTAAATAGGTGAACAATCATAGTGATTAAATTTGTGTTGAAATTAGGCCAAATGACTTTTCACTGTCTGCCGCCTTTCAATCAACAAGAGATGTCCAATTTTGTTCTCTACTGTATTTGCTTGAATATTAAGAAAGGTAAATGCTTCAATATAATAAATAAAACGCAGTAAAAGATATACATATATATGTATATATTTTTACAAACATTGCCTGACTTTAAAGAGTGAGTAAGTTGCTAGTTATTTTATCTGCAACATTTTTATTTTTCCAAGAAAGAAAAAAAAAATAAAAATAAAGCAAAAACAAATAATTTGCACCATAAAATAGTAAATGTACTTTAAAAAAAAACAACAACAAATATATGAAAACATGAGAAATGCATATGAATGTATATTCTTCATACGTATGTATGATACAAATGCACACATACACATACAGCCATGCAAAGTAGCTTGCAAATGAGAGAGCTACAACAACGACTACAGCACGGACATATATCTATATTACATATGTGTGTATGCACATTTTTGGGTTAAAAGTTATAATGGAAAATTTAAAATGTCATGTTAGATTTCACAGCCAGAGCACGTTACAGACCATGTCCAAGTACTCATGTCCAAATTGCACGTTGACACAAACTTATGAAGATGACACTCGAAAAAAGTTAATGGAAACAAAATCATGTTTATCAACTTGTCCAGGATGTGAATGAAATTTTCATATTAGAATTTTGTTGTAAATAATTTTGCATTTTAAATAATTTTTAAGATTATTTTATTTGAAAAGAATTTAGTTACAGCACCCGCAATGTACCTTACAACTGCAAGAAGTGATTTGGTATACGATTTTGCTTCGGATAAGTGCTATACAAGCTGAAGCCATTATCGTGTTTTAGCAAGCAGGAGGTGGAAAGAGAGAGTAGTGTTTGTGGGCGTTTGACTTGAACTTTTACAATGTTATAGCAGAATTTACTAAAGCCTCCACTGAAAACCGAATTCTCTCTGTTATGCGTTGTCCCCCCGGAGAACGGGCTATGCCTTGGCGTATGCCAAACCAGTAGTGCAACTCACTAACCTGTTTTAACGCTTATAAAATTCGTTTAGAGAAATTAACTAACTAGCATTGGCGTTTTTGCGATTCTGTAACAGTTTTTGACACTATTTGCCTTCGTTTTAAATCAGCTGTTTTTATAGCCTGACTGATTAGCGTTAACTAAACACCAATTATTTTTTATGGTGTTTAATTTAAGAACAGTCTCGTCAAAATTTTTATTAGAATAACCACAGAGTATGACCAGAACACAAGTTCAATTGTGGTGTAACCGGTTTAAGGAAGACCGAGAAGATGTCAATGACGATGCTTGTCCCGGTCGCCCGAGCACGTCAACAACCGAATGAAGCAGTGAAGAAAATGATTTTGGATAATCGTCGAATCGCCATCAGAGAGGTTGCTGATGATGTTGGCAAACTGTTCGGCTCGGGCAAAGCAACTTTTGCGGAAGTTTTAGGCATGAAACTTGCGGCAGCGAAGATTGTTCCTAAATTACTAAAGCAAAAGCAACGTAGCATGGACATCGCTAAGGAACTGTTAAACATCTTCAACGACGATCCAGATTTCTTCAAAATAACTGGTGACGAATCATGGCTATGACATTGAAACCAAAGCCCAATTATCGCAATGGAAGCGTCCAGAAGAGCCAAGACCGAAAAAAGCACGTCAAGTTCGGTCAAATGTGAAGGTTTTGCTCACTGTTTTCTTCGACTGCAATGGCCTGGTGCATCATGAGTTCTTGCCACAAGTTCATACTGTCAATAAGAACTACTGGTGCTAACGCGCCAGCTCACACATTTATGTAAGTGAGTTTCTGCCAATAACACGAACGTTATCATGCCTCAACCACCGTATTCACCGCACCTTACCCCCACTGACTTTTTCTCTTCCACAAATTAAAGACGCCGATGAAAGGATGAAAGGAAAGTATTTTGTAACGATTGAGGAGATAAAAGAAAAATCGAAACAGGAGCTGTTGACGATACCAAAAAGCGCTTTTCAGAAGTGTTTCAAGGATTGGAAAAAACGCTGGCATGAGTGTATTATATCTGAGGGGGATTACTTTGAAGGGGACAAGATAGTTAGCTTTAACAGGCTGCCAGCCAGTGAAAAGCTAACCCACTTGGGTCCAATTTGTTCTCTTTTTTGATGAATAAATAAATATTTAGTCCAAAAATTTAAAATAACGTTTATTTTATTATCAGATACTTATAGTTCACTAACTTGACATATTAGTGTTAATTTTTTGTACCACTCGGATATAAACTTGTGCAATTTTAAAGAACACCACCTTGTAGAGCATTGTACGTTTGTGCTTACTCCGAAACATGTACTTTTTTTTTTGTTGGAAATCAGAATCTTTAGATGTAAATAAACGTGGTTGTCGATTGAAATACAACCTACACATACATAAAAATATAAATCGTGTATGAGAAAATATATACATATATACGAGTATGTTAACATGAATCGCCAAACAAACAATACGAGTAAAGTTGTTTCCTTGCTGAACGCCAAACACATAAAACAATGAATTTACTTTTAAACTTTTTCTTATCCTTTTTTAGCTGGAATCAATTGCAGTGAACAAATAACAACGTGTTGCATCTGACAATAATGAACTCACATAAAGATTGCAAACACCACATCTACACTAAGCACATGAATGAATCGAATCCAGCGTAGCAACTGCCAGGTGAAAAAAGGAATTCGGACATACTTACATAAATATTTTACAACGGACACATTTTACGGCAGTCACACATAGTGTTATATAATCTTTATGGTCTTTCGTTTTCCATAGTCAATAAACTTATAGGAAATAAAATGTGACACTTGTTTGCAGGTCATGCTGTTCTATAAATTTTACTACCGTTTTTTTTTTTTATCGTTCTAAACAATTAATTAGTAGTTTGGGATAACGACATTGCAATTAAAATGTTTATTGTTCTCTTGCAGAATAAAAAGGCAGTTGCATTCATTTAGCTGCTATTTCTTGCTTTGAAATTCTTAATGTTGCTTTGTAAGAGGCTTTATTTTTATTCAACATCCTTAAGGATGGTGTGAAAATTTCATTATCGGTCTTGGTGTAAAATTCGGTTGAATTTTAAATAAAATAGTGGGATCCGTTTTAATCCCTAGCGATAATGAAGTGAGTCCAAAGTGTTTAATATGTTTACAGTATTGTTACAATTGTTTCTTTAGCTTCTTTTAGTTTCGTACAACACAAACCCATTTGAAATCTAAAGGGTATTTTAATCTATACTGCCAAAGGTTACCAAGACAGCCGAGTCATATGTAAGGTCTAGAATGGCGGGATCTAGCCAGAGCCGGTCATAACAATCATTTGATATAAAGGGTGGTCCAATCAAATCGCACGAGGTTAATAGTAAACAAGTAAGAGTGTGGTATATTCGACTAGGTCGAATCTAAAATACCCTTCACGATAGTCACTTATATGTATAGTATATATTACAAATTTGAACTAAATATGCTCGGATATACTATATGGACCGATATCTGGGAAAAAATATTTTTGTCTTGTAATCACCACTCCAAAACAGAAATCTTTCATGTACATTTTCATGGAAAAGTTTGTTTGAGCTATATCTAGGTTATATATGAACCGATATCGATTTTCTGTATTTTAGTAACCTTCTCTTATAACGAGAATCGCTTTTCAGCAAAAAAAAAAAAAAAAAAAAATGGTAATGGAAAAATCGGTTCAGGCTATATCTCATTTTCCATATTTATATAACATCATTTTATTACCAGAACTGTTTTTAAGCAAAAAAAAGTTGCTCAAGTTTGCTTACGCGACATTTTCATTAAAAATCGGTTTAGGCTATATCTCGGATGGACCGATATTGGGGTAATCTTGTTTTGCCCTTTAATCTTTTTGCAAAAAAATTCATACAAAATTACAAAATATAATGGATTTCGAAATTTTGGATATATCTCAGTTATATGTGAACCGATTTTATTGAATTTCAATAGCAAACCCATGGACCGATGGAGCAAACGAATGGTGAAAGAAAAAATTTTCTAAAACTAATGCTTTTCTCAGAAACGGTGTTTCAATGGCCGACAGACGGATGGACAGACGGACACCACTTAATCGAGTTTTCTATCAATGCTGATTCCTAATATGTATACTTTATATGGTCGGAAATGAAAATTGTAGAAATTACAAACGGAATCACAAACTTGTATATTCCCTTAACATTCTTGTGAAGGGCATAAAAATTTATTTCAGAATATTTTATTTCTATGAGTATACGCAAGGTCCATTAACCAGGTGGCATCACTAGCGCAGGTGACAATTTTTTATTAAAAACCACCGGTAGTGTCAAAAGTTGTTTATGTTTACACAAAGTGAAGTGAAAAATAATAATATTTTAAACAATTTTAAAAAGTGTAAAAGAAACACTAAAAAAGATTTCAAAAATATTTTAATTCCTTAATATGCGTTGCTGTCTGCTATGTAAAAAGAAAAATTCTACTGCTTATCGACTTCCCTCGCTTAGAAAATAATTTAATTGCTTAAAATGCGTTAAAAACAATTTATGAAAATAATATTACACAATTTAAGTAATTTTCTTTATAGCTATACACTTTATTTCTTCATTTTCCTCTGTTTTGTAAACATGGAATTTTTACACAAACAAAATATTATGTATCTAGTACAGGAACTCTAATGCTGCCACCTAATAATTGCATCATGAGTATACGGCAATTTTGCTCTTTTAAATATTCACTCACGAAAGAGCACCTGTTCAATGGAGATAAAGTTTTTGAAATGTACATATTTTCGTAAAAGGATTCAATTTCTCAAACACTGAAACAAAGAAATGTTCAATTAAGTTTGTAAAAAAGTACTTTATGGTGAGTTGTGACTCGTAATTGACATCGTGTGCTATGTTTGGAACACCCTTTACCATAACAATATTTCTTTACTCACTTCGTAATAATAGTATTGCTTTTGTACACGCTCTCCAACAGTTTAGAATTTTGTCGTTTAGTCCCAATTTTCACGTGGCAACTTTAGTTGCGCAAGTTCTGAGTTTGTGGACAAATAAAGCTGGATTCACCCATTGTTTCCGAACAAAATTTTTGTCCGGGGAAAACTTTTTTTGCTGAGAGTTTTCTGCAGCACGATTTACCCATTGCAAAAAAATGTTCCGGAAAATCAGAGCTGCCATATGTAAACAAAATGTATTAGCTTTACAAGGTGGTAGTACTGCTTGTTATTATTTTGATTTATTTTCCTGGCGTATTTTACATATTATCAATTATTAGGAAATACTGTGTGGTAATAATGGGAAAAAGAAAACTGTTTTTGATTATGGCCATACATAAATACATAAAGCATTATTATTAGCCAAGTACATATATGTATATATAAAAACACTAAAAAAGAGTTGCAGTGAAGTCTTTTAAAACAAAGAAAAGCAAAGGGTTATTTTTACACATTATATAGTACATACACTCTCTTCCTGGCTTTTTCTTCAATAAGTTTTTTGGCAATCAATTCACTTATTTCCATATTAAAATTACTACTTATTTTTTAATAACTATTAAAACTATGTACATACATATATCAAATGGCAGCCACAATTGAAATTTCATCAGAATAAAATTACTGTAAAGATCTTTAGTTGGAAATTTGGGAAAAAAATAATAATATATAAACAAGATCAAATAATAATATTTAATTACTATGTAAATTTTTTATTCGATGGGGCAACTCAATACAATTTTGTATGGAAAAATGTATCCTATTGGCATCTCATTTCAATTTTGTCCGGACAAAATATAAAATTAAACCAATTCAAGTTGGGAGTTTTGTCCGGACAAAAATTTTGTTCGGAAACAATGGATGAATCCAGCTTAAGTGAGGAAAGAGTGGAGAGTGTAAAAATGAGTACAGACTTGCTTGTACTTCAAAAGTCGTTTTGTGCTGTCAATCGTAATGTCAGAAATTTTGCATTTTCTTTCATTTGTGTTTCTTTTATGTATTTGCTGAATTTACAAGCTCAGTCGTATCGTGTATCGATGTACTTGGAGAGACAATTTCAAGAAAGTATAAGCAATAGAAAACGAAAGTTGATCAAGTAAAATTGCTGCGTCTGAACATAAAAGCAAGTTTAAAAGAAAATTTAATAAGAATTGCGCAACTAAATTTGCCTTGTGAAAATTGGCACTTACTATTTGAAGACGGATGAGATTTCGTTGCTGCTTTTTATTCTCTCTCTTTTTGCTTTCTTTATGCTGCCTGCTGTCAGTTTTCATATTTCAAATTGAAATTAAATGCCACTTTAATTTGACTACATGCCGCGTAAACCTGCAATAGTTTCAAATTAAAAGCACACAAACTACACGCTCGTTTTAAGAACCGCTCTTTGAGCTGTGTCTTGAAGTGCTTTTAATTTCATTTCATCATGAGAAAAGTTTT
Organism: Thecocarcelia acutangulata; assembly: GCA_914767995.1. NCBI lineage: Eukaryota > Metazoa > Arthropoda > Insecta > Diptera > Tachinidae > Thecocarcelia > Thecocarcelia acutangulata. Next base: position 29,861,149 of record OU612097.1, read on the forward strand.
ATTCAATTATTTTAGTAAAAGGAGGTTGAACAAGAATTAATTAAACAAAGAAACGACCGACCAACCATTCCTGCATATCAGTATATGCATGTATGTACGAGTATAATGCATGCATGTACGAGTACCATATTGTATTATGTGACTTTAATAAAGTCAGCATAAACATTCTATCAATTTAATTTGTCGGCATTGAAAGTGATAGATAAGTGATGGGGTGGCGGATGGAGATGGAAAAGGTGGACATCGAATAGTATTACGCTGATGACCATGAGATGATAATAATTTCAATTTAACTTGAATAGTCAACAACTTCAATTCCCTGCTCTCGAATTAGAATCTATTTGCATTTAAGAATATTTTTTCAATTTTTTACTTGTGAAACAAGTGCAACCTTGTTCCGTCATTTGAGTGTCAATCTCGTTTAATAGAAAAATAAAAAATAAAAAAAAATGATAAAAAGAAAGTTTATGAAAAAAATATGAATAAAAAGTTCATCAAGTGTTGAATATTATTATGTGTATAAAACTTTTGCATAAATTTCTTAATATTTCTTTTTGCACTTATTCTGCATAACGACAATTCTGCGCATTCGAATTTATTGTGCAAAATATACCACTATATATGCAGGGTTACTTTTATTTAACTTGTTTTTTTTAACATTTTTGTATATTTAAATACATATATTTATATTGTAGTATATGTATATATTTTTCTTTCTGTTTTGTCAACATATTTGCATGGAAATGACAATAACAAAAAATTTACAGGAATTGTGAAAATTCAAATTTCGTATCCTTTTTTATCTTCAATGTCAATGAGCAAAATATATGAAATTTTTGTTATTTGGTTTTGAAGAAATGTGGCAAGCAGGTTAGAGAATTTTACAGATTGGTTAGTTAGCGTTTAGTGGACTGTAGATTAGCTCCTAATTTGGATAGCCTATCGCTTTTCTCACTAATAGTGTGTTTAGACGTGTAATTTAATAGAGTCAATTTTCGTTAATTGGCAATAACGTTTTACCTGTTCATACATACAAAATTTAACTTACACAATTAGCATTTGGCAGCTGGCAAAAACAGATACATCTAATTTTGTTGGGAAAATAATTATTTGCCAATTTATACAAATTAGAAAACAAGCTCATCTTTTAAAAAAAATTTATTATTATGATTTGATTCCAAAGATGCTAATTAAAGGTCAGTTTATTGAAAAAATGAGATTTATATCCACCTATAATTTGTTGAACCTAGAAAAATGGCACCATATTGAAGAAGTTCCACCAGCTACTTTCATCGTCACCTTTTCTTCTCTGCAAAGATGTTCTTTACAAGTTTTCAGACAATAATTGTTTCGTTTCAAAGGTAAAAGAAACTGACATAACATTAAAAAAAACGATTTCTTATTCTATGCATACCTATAGCTCTGTGTGAAATTTTGCAATTTCGAAGGACCATGAACAAAATTGCGATTCTGGGCTAAAAAACCAACTTTGTGCTAACCAATTCTGTTTGTATAAACAGAATTGGGATTATAACCAACTCCGGGTGAGTTAGTTATAATGGGTTTGGGGAAAAGAAATAAAACGAGTGTTATTATTTCTTTTCAAATAAATTGAGTTTTATTTACAATATGTTGGTTACCTTTTTCCTTTTAAATGTCTAACGTTGGTTACAATAAAGGTGCAAAATAAAAAATACAGTAGTTTCCCGTAAGGCTATAGGCACTTATCTTCCTCTTGTTTAAAAATCGTATAATAAAAAATATTTGCTGGAAAAAATGAAAAACTTCAGCCAATCTCAATCTGACATTAGATCGAATTGCCAATGCGAACAATAGAGTGGTGAGTATAAGGTTACTTCAACAAAGTGGTAAATATAGAGTTAGTTCAACAAAGTGGTATGTATAGGGTTAATTCAACAAAGTGGTAAGTATAGGGGAAAATGTAACTAGTAAATATTAGGTAAGTGTAATATATAAATGGTAAGTATAAACAAATTCATTTTACAGTTCATTATAATTCATAGTTAGAAAATTTATAAAAAAGATAAAAAAAAAAAAAAATAAATAAATATATGCACTTTAAATAAATTCAAGGAATAAAAAATTTTGTTTTTTGTCCAAATTACTTTGGGCACACTTGTTCGAATTGCGAATAGCCATGCTGGCCAAGTTCCTTGAACATCTCCGTATAAATATGAGCATTTTTATCGTGACCACGCACGCCATGTATTTGCTCGGGAACATGTCTACTCGTTTCACTGGCCTCACTCTAACACAGCAGCTTTTTCTTATTTTAAAATAAATTAATTATATCAATAAAAAATTATAAATAGAATGTTTTCTATGTTTCCCAGCTATATATATGTCGACATTTCATAGGAGCTACCCTAGTCATCAGTAGACTTTAGAAATTTTTGAAAGATATTCTTAAACATTCAACTTTGTATAACAATAATGTAAATAAATTGTTGAGAATTTAAATAGAAAAATGCTCTAATAATACCTGTCAAAACACAAAAAACAAGCTTTTTCATTTATACACGTCTCTTACATTTCTTTACAAAAAAAAAAAACAATAAAATAATTTTTTATTGCTATTAAAGTTAGAAGCTAGTACTCGTATAGTGAATAAAAAACTCAGTTGTTTAAATTAATTATATTTATTATAAATTCAATTCTTTTAAATTAAATTTTTGGTTTGTACATTTGCCAAAACGTAAGACTACGCGAGCAAGAAATGTATTCTTCACAATATCCATTGTAGCGCCTTTTGTATGTGCAGTTACACCGTCTTGTTGAAACTACATGTTCACCAAGCCCTCCCTGCTCATTCAAGACTGCTGCCTTAAAAAGAATATTCGACAGGAATGCAAACCGTTATCACCAAAAATATTGCGAAAAGTCATGGAAAATACGATAAAACGGTTACAAATATGTGGCAACAGTGGCTGCAGCAATTTCGCTGATGTAATATTTTCCAATTAAGTATAAAATTGCATAGATCCCAACACTGAAAAAATGTGTTTTTATTTTGTGAAAGAGTTACTCAAAAACGTAAGTGGACGGTTAATCCCAACACACCGTGTGTGAGAGGGGTGCTAGCAGTATTTGTGGCCATGTAGTCGTGATGCCTGCTGCGATCTATGTGTTTGATGAATCGTTCTATTAAGTCGTGTCTATAATATTTTGCAAGATTAGAACTTACATTTCAGAGTGTTGAATCAAAATGCCAAAAAGCCATTTCAGTCAATTCATTTTTGCTTAACTATTTCAATGTTTCAGCGCTTGTAAGATTATTTACGAGTTTCTCTTTTATTAAATACCTATTTACTTTTTAATCTTAAAAGCACCAGTAGTAAAGTTATTATAAAAAAAATTATTTCTAAACGAATGTTAACGCAAAGCCAGTTGCGGTGCATGGCGATTCTTAGCATAACCAAGTATTGCAACGCGCCAGGAACATGCAGCAAAAAACAGTGTTTTTTTTATAAAGTTGTACTTTTGTTGGTAAATAGCAACAACAGCAACAACAAGAAAAACAACAACAGAAGTGGAAAAATATGCATACAAATATTAAAAACTACTTATTTCTTATTAAAAACGTTTTCCCCCTTCATTTATTTTACTTTATGATGACAGTTTTATTTGCTTTTTGTCATACGTAAATGCTATTTTTCTTCTTTTATTTGTGGATTTGCTAAATACGACTTAAAGAGCATTAACAACAACAGCAGCATCAACAACTGCAGCTTAAGTGGATAGAAAATATGCAAAAATAAAAAAAGAAGAAGCAGACATATTGCCACGCTCCATTAATCTTTTAGTTAAAAGACTAACCAGCTTGCACGAGCATGTTCTCACACACACTTAGCAAATGTATAACAACCAACCCACCGCCAGGACAAGTTGTTTCGGCTTCCTCCCAGCTGTACGAGTACCATGTTGATCGCACATCCAACATCCAACAGCCTGCCCGCCACTCAACCACATCACTATTATTATTTCCAGCCACATCATGGCTGTAATTATCGTTTTACAAAGTGAATATTTCGCTTTTGCCGCTAAACGTTTGTGCAGGCAGGCAAATACTCATACTCGTACTCGTACTCGTACTATATTAATGCCTCAATGATTAAGATGAGCATAAAGATTGAACTGCATAAATAACTGTGTTAATGACGACTCTTTATGCTGTTTCTTTTCTGTGTGTTTCGCTTCCTCATTTTAAGTTTTCGCGGCTGTCATTTTATTTTGGTGTCAAATTGTTTGTTTAAGCGCGATGCACGCCACATGTCTTTTAAACGTTGGAGAGGATTTATTGATTTTCAAATTAAAGAATTTCGTTAAAGGAAAAGCATACATGGCAAATCAGAGTTAAGCAAATTTATTGTAAAGGGTGGTCCAACCATAATGCACGATGTTAATTAAGAGCATAGAACATCGTGACATACCAAAAGGTGTAGAGGTGACACAATGGCTCTTCTTATTAAGAATTTCTTTAAGAGATTTCTTCAAACACTGGGTGTTCGTCTCTGCTTTGCCGCCATTTTGGTAAACATTAGTCTTGATAGTCCATATTTGGCAGTCGTAAAGTAGACACGGGGCAAATTTATTAAGGAAAATTACGAGTATATGCTAAACCAACGTGTTTTAATCATTAAAACATTTCATCAATATCAATCATCGATTACTGTGAAGATGAGAAACAGTTGCGTGAAATTTTAAGAAGAAACAACGTGCCAACAAAACACACTATTTGTCGTGGAATGCATGATTTCGAAGAAAGAGGGTCTGTAGATGATAGGCCCAAGCATGGAGCACAACATACTGCAAGATCGGCAGAAAATATTACTGCTGCTCAAGAAAGTGTTCAAAACAACCCATCAAGCTCAACACGAATTCGTGGAGCTTGGTTTTCAAACAACAACTTTGGCCACAATTTTGCACAAGAATTTGTATTTGTTTCCATTTAAGATTCAGTTGCTACATATTCGAGGTCGTTTTATTATAAAATCTTTTAATAAATTTATTCAATATTTATTGAAAAAGTTTTCCAACGGAAAACAAAATATTGAATAAATTTATCAAACATTTTTATCGGGTGGTTAAATTTCAAGGGCCGATGTTGAATGTGAACCACACCTAAACGCCAAGTTTTTTTCCAAATTTTATTTGACATTTCTCTATTTCAGACTTACTCAATTTGAACCATGGAGAGATACACAATCCAACAACATGTTAAAGTTATCCAGACTTATTATGAAAATGATGATCAATTTTCGAAGAAAATCATCTTCAGTGATGAGGCACATTTTCACCTCAGTGGATTCGTCAATAAACAGAATTGCCGCATTTGGGCGAATGAGAATCCAAGAGTGACTGTCGAAAAACCAATGCACCCACAAAGAGTGACTGTTTGGTGCGGTTTATTTGCTGGCGGCATCATCGGGCCGTATTTTTTCCAAAATGTGGACGGTCAGGCAGTTACTGTGAATGGTGTTCGCTATCGTGAGATGATAACGAACTTTTTATGGCCCGAATTGGAAGATATGGATGTAGACGATATGTGGTTTCAGCAGGACGGTGCCACTTGCCACACAGCTAACGAAACAATTGCTCTTTTGCGCAACAAATTCAATGGCCGTGTTATCTCACGTAAGGGCGATGTCAATTGGCCGCCAAGATCATGTGATTTGACACCGTTGGACTTTTTTCTTTGGGGTTATTTGAAAGAAAAGGTGTACGTCGATAAGCCAGCAACAATTCAACAGCTAAAGGATGAGATAATTCGGCACATTAACGGCATAGAACCTCCATTATGCCTCAGGATCATCGAAAATTTGGACCATGGAGGTGTGCCGCCGTGGTCGCGGCGCTCATTTGGCCGATATTTTGTTCCGTACATAATTGAATAATACCAATATATCATAATAAAATAAAATTACAATAATTTCCTAAATAGTTTGTGTTTTATTCAAAATCAACATCGGCCCTTGAAATTTAACCACCCTTTATAAAAAACTACCTCGAATCATCAGGGGATGAGCCCTACATATGCAGCGCATTGTACTGGAACTAGGAAAATAGGTTTAGTTGAAGAAAGAAAGAGGGATTAGTGTTTGTGGACGTTTAACTTTGACCATAATAATAAGTTTTTAGTCAAATGAACAAGTTTGCTGAAAAGCTCGGACCTTTTAATCCCTCCCAGACAGTCAATGGAAGACAAGGCTTAATAAGTACTTAGGCCGAAGGTCATTAGGAACATCAGCTTTAATCAACTATGCCGTCTAATAATCACTACTGATTCCTCACATTACTACTGATTTCTCAGATTACAGATATCAACAACAACAACACCTCGGGGGTTACTAGCTCACGAAAAGCGGCTTGCACTATAGTTATCAGGGAAAACTGATTTCTCTCCATGCGATTTTAGGATTAAACCACATCCAAAACATATCAGCCAAGACATCAACCATGATCAGCACCGAGATGGTCTGCAACTAGAACCACTCGGGGGCTTTACTGATCCTCGTTCGGCCAATTTTAACACTTGGTAATGGTTCCGGAAGTCCCAACACAATATAAATCATGAGGCTTCCTAGATTTTTATTTGCTATTCTATGCCGCAGAAAGCAGAGTGTCGTGGTTAGGTGTTGAAGTGAATGGTGAATTCGCGAAAAAAAAATCATCTTCAGCGGTCAGGCCTTCTTACACCTTAATGGATTCGTTAATAAGCAGAATTGCCGCATTTGGGAAAATGAGACTCCACAAGTGATTGTTGAAAATTCGATAAATCCAGAGGAGTAACTGTTTGGTGCGGTATAGTCCCTACTGCTGTGAAAGGTTGTTTGGCCAAGCAGTTACCGTGAATGGTGTTCGCTATCGCGAGATGATAAAAGACTTATTGTGGACAGAAATTGGGATATAAACCTGGACACATGGATACATGGTACCAACAGGGTGACGCCACTTGCCACACAGCAAAGGAAACAATAGCTCCTTTGCGCAAGAAATCTACGTCATGGCGATGTTAATTCTAAAATCACGCTGCCATGATCTCAAATCGCCGTTGTACTTCACTCTTTGGGGTTATTAAAAAAAATTGCTGCAACAAGCCGAAAAGAAGTCAAGAACCAAAGTATGAGATACGAGTAATTCGGTACATGTACGATATTAGAGGTTAATTATGTCTCAGAGTCATTAAAAACAATGACCATTAGATAGAGGCATGCCAACCAAAGCGTGTCGACAACTTGACCTACATTTTATATTACATTTTCATAGATTTCATCAATCCATTAGGCACACCAAACATTTAGTTTTTATGGATGTCACAGTGTCTCAGCATACACTTGAGGTTTATCATCACTCTAAATACGACAGTTTTGCTTTTTAAGATTCAAAACAATTCGTACGATATATATTTCACTTAACAGCTGACAAAATGGCCTCCGGTCAAAAAAGTGCTGCCAACTTAAATTTGTATGTTTCTATAAGAATACCCTTTACATACATTTTATATTTTTGCTATTATTTCCTCTTTCTGGAGTGTACTTTAAACATCTCCTCATGCTGTTTAAGTTCTCAGAAATAATTTCAATAATTTATGTCCTTATCAATTACAAATCTTTAATACCTTTAATACTTTTTGCCAAATATTATAAAGTATTTGGATGTGAAATCAAAATAATTTGCTTTCAAGTTTTGGTACCAGTCTCCTCAACACTGACTGTTAATAGATTTTTAAAACACTCGTATCATCATACAAACATTCTTAGCATTTAAATTTATTTAACAATTTTAGCATCCTTTATGCTTTTCTTCCAAGACCGAGGAAACCAAAAGCAAGGAAAAAAAACAAAATTTGCTTTTAAACAATATTTGTAATTAACTTTTTTCCTCTTACAATTTTCACACTTTTACACTGAAATGTAAAACAGCAAAGTTTTTCGTTTATTCTTCTTCTTCCTCAAGTTTGTTCGGTATTGCATAAATTGTTTTCCATCGCATTATTATTTAAACCAACAACCAGGAAACAAACTTTTCTTGTTGGTTGTTTTTCAATTTTATCATATTAAAAATGTTCTACAATAGAACGTTATATAATATTGGTGCTGTAAAGCTTTTGTTGCATGCTGGCGATAAGCTTTAGAGATATTCAGGAAACGATTATATCCTGTTTTTATATAAACTTTTAATTACTTTTGATATTATGCTATTTGTTGGTTGCTTAGTTTCAATAATGTACTCGAATTAGCCGTTGTCAACAATCTTGCATCCATAGTTTTTGCATTTCGTTTAGTATACTTTTACTTTCCAATCAAAAGTAATATAGAGGTGAGTGAACTGGACAATTTTTCCACATTCGCTAGTCTAAAAACAGGGGCAGGCTCAAAAGTCACCATGGGGAAAAGTAATCAATTCGGAAGATCCAATCTTAAGCAACGTTGGGTATCTCGCAATTCACACGTTCTAAAGCGTCAATCGTTGTTGCATTAGTCCTGAAGACCTCAGATTTGACATTTCTCTAGGACCATCTAGGCAAAATGTGAAATTAATTGCCCATCAAAACAGTTTGCCAAGAAGGCCCATGTTTCCTGCGCAGTTTGGGTGAAACAAAACCTCAGCGGTATCTCAACAGATACACATACCTCTGACTCATTTCAGAACCAATCCAAAGATCGAATGAAAAAATCCAATCCACCAACATCACTTTCCGATATTTGTGCTAAAATGTACAGCACAGGTATGCCTATGTATAAAGCCTTTATATAAGAAAGCGCTGAACACCGATAGAGAAAGTGCTAGGCTCTCTCTTCTACTTCCTTAATCGTACAACTTCCATGGAAGTTTTTAAGCGGCAGATTTATTCTCCTCGCATACTCCCCTATGTGACAATGTATCGTCAAAACCGCCTTAGCTGAATGTAACCTCCTACGGGGCAAATTCCTTACGATAATATCCTTCGTATTATCATATCTGGGTCTTGCCAGTCTTGATATTCCACAGCTAACGTATCTAGGCTTTCTGTCCTGTGCAATGCCTAAAAGTTGACGCTATACCTGGTACTTACAGCTTCAATCATTCTATTTATACCGCCTTATTATAACCAGCAAGAGGAAGTGCTCAACACTTTTTTTCTTCTTTTTCATCCCACACAACTTTTACAAAAGCCTTATATGAAACTTATGTGCACCTCTGCAATAAATACAATTCCCGTAAGAGCCGCCCCATTAGAACGCAACCTCCATGCAACAGATAATAATCTTCTTATTGTCATACCTGGGCCATGTCAGTCTCGATATTCGACAGGTAACTGCATTAAATCATCTCTGCTGTGCAGTCCCTAAAAGTTGACGCCGTAGCTGGTTCTTAGAGCTCAGCTCTTGTGTGGATTCCTAACCATCCATCTATATCCCCGAGCTAGTTCATCCGTTACAAGGCTTTATGGCTGAATGTCTCATTATGTCGTTTAGAGATATCCGGCATTCGCGAACTAATCTGCACGTCGTATAAAACTCCCCTAGTGCACCCAACGCAGCTTTATTATCAGTACAGATTTATATTTTTACCCTATATACCCTAAGGTACCCAAGCTTTTAACATCCCTAATTATAGCTGTGATTTTCGTCTGCATCATGCTTCGCTTATTAGATAGCCTAAAGTGCACTATCGTATGATATTGGGGATTAAAGATGCCACCAGCAATTCTCAAGTCCGGCTTGGATCCATCTATAAAGATCTTTACCATGACCTCTTGGCGGCTTATTTGCGCCACTGCTAAAGCCGTGCTCGACAATATTGTATCAATTATCTTATCGTACAGTAGAGTTGGTAGACAGATTTTGGTAGACAGATTTGGATATACATAAGCAACTGCCTTGTAGGTCTTATGTAATGTCAATTATTCCCGCTTTTGTATGAGTTGCAAAGTTCACATAGGTCGCAATTTCTGCCACAAGTTTGTAGTCATATGGAAAAACCCCTATCTGAACAGTTTGGGCCTTCTATTCCCTCCTGTATGAAATTTCCCCGAAACCCATTAACAACATCAACCCTTAACCAATGCATCCGTTAGTAGCCCCCGAAAATCAGCATTGCACCATAATTAATAGCGAAACTAAGTAATTCCCTTTTCTGCGATATATGAGCACCTTCTCGATTTTGGCGATTTTTTTTTTTTGACTTATAAAATTTGTCCATATAGTAAAGATCACTTTTTTGAAATTTGAATTTCTCAAAATCTATACTTACTTTGGATATAAGCTATGCCGTTTTGAAATCTCCAATGTCATGGCTTTCAGCCATATAGGTCCATATGATAGCACCTTCTCGATTTTGGCCAATTTTTTTACATTAAAAATTTGTTCATTTGCACGTCACCTATGATCAGCGCCGATATAATCGGCAACCAGAACGTCCTGCCAGCAAAATTTGTTCTGCCAGTTAACTCTTCCTTGATAAGGGTTTCGGAAGTGCAGCGCAACATAAGTCATGTGACTTTTTAGAGTTTTATTTCCTGTAACAAACGTGGTATTCCTATCTTTCTATGCCACAGAAAGCAGAGTGCCCTGGTTTGGTGTACCCCAAGGTAAAACCTCTTCCCCTGTGTGGGGGGGGGGGGGGGGGGTAAAGTTTGTGAGCAGCATTTTACTTTTCTCAGGAGTTCCTTTATACCTCCCATTAAGTATGACATTTTGTCGCTTCTTTCTGCAGCCCACTGGATTTTAGCCTATTTTACGAGCAAACGGCCACCTCCTTCACCATGAGATCAGCCGGCAAAGAATGCATCGCATCATCGTAAGCAATGCTTTTGCCGTAGTGCAAGAAGCACCAGTCACCATCAAAGTAGACGTACACTGTATCCAGCTGTAAATGATGTTTAAGTCTAAAAATACTGACAAAGTGAAAACACACCATGCTAAACGGAATCTCGCAATTTCCACTACGCAAGTCTTGTTGGCTGAGCTGATTAACTTTTAGAGAACGGGGTGAGGTATGTTACCTCATGACGTAATAGACCTCACCTCGATCTCTAAAAGGTAATCAGCTCAGCCAATAAGACTTGCATAAAGGAAGTTGCGAGTATCATTTGAATGCTGCTAATAATAAGAGCATCTCTAAAATAATTAACTTTACTCTCTCAGAGTAGCTCTACCAACTTTTTGGAATGGCAGTCACTGAAGTTTTCAGTTGTTGTCTGAAATGTGGAAGTATGTTAAGTGATTCGTTTCAACCCTTTCAAGTTTCCTGGACTGCAATCCGTTCCTGCAAATTTTAATAAATGCGTATGTTAGCAAGTGTTTGTGCCCAAATAAATTTGCATACTAAAGACTACTTTAGAGTGAAATTAAAAAACATTAAGTCAGTGAAAAGAGACCAACCGACTGACTGACAGAAACGTATAAATATCGGTTGTACAGTTTTAACAACAAAAATACAAATGCAAAAAGAGCGAGAACAAAAATATTTTTCTCACAGCAAAAACACAAGTCAGAACTTATTAACAGCAATCACATTCAACAAAAGACCCGAAAGAAAAAGTAAAACAAAATTAATTAAAAAGTTCATTTGAATATAAAAACAAAAATAAAAAACCAGTGAAAAGTATCTTTAACTTTTGATTGTTTGTCTGTCAACCTCAACTTTTCATTCCACAAATCGAGAGTAGGTCGGTCAGGCCAGTAGAGTTGACAACTGAACTGAGAGAATATATAACAAAAAAAAAGAAAAAAAAAAGAAGTGTTTGGATGGATGGAAAACGGAGCTGAAAATAGAATGAAAACAAACAACTACAAAGGAGTTTTATTTACTTAAGACAAGTGGCAACTTAATTTTGAAAACATTTTGTACAAGTATCTTAAATGCCAGCAATGCTGAGAATGAGGTGGATGAGGCTGCCTCGGCTGGCTCGTGTGTCAAGTGATACTGACTACTAAACAGAAATTTCAAAGAAAACAACAAAAAACGTCATCCAAAAGGATAAACTACAAAAAATTTCCTTTTGTACTGCTGTCAGGCGATTAGTGCTCTTAAAATGCTGCAAATGTTGTTAAAGCGTTTGATCGAAATGATTATGACGATTTTTAAGTGTGCAAATGACATGTTTAGTTAAGTGGACGAGAGGATTTAGCCAGAACAAAGGAAGAAGGCGGTTAATACAATGTTAATTTGAAATTCCTTATAAATATTAATACTTTCCAAGGAGAGCGGACATAAGTAGGCAAATTGTAAAAAAGCAGATTATTTTATTTAAATAAAATAATCTGCAAAGTGTTAAGTACACATTTACTCGTATATACATATGTATGTTAGACCTTCGTCAGTATTTGTATGTGACATAAATATTATACAGAAATGGAAGAATTAAAGGCGTTTCCTTTTCTGCAAAAGGAAAATGCTGCACGAGATGCGGCAACACCTACTAATCCAAAAAAAGTTTTAATATTGAACCTGTTATTAACCGTTTTTGTTTCATATTAAGTTCATAAAGAAGGGTTAACAAAACTGCTGAATTATCTTAGGCTGGCGTGTGAGAGGCCGGCCACTAGAAGCGAAGGCCTCATAGAAGCAATTATGGTTTACGCTTTGTCAATAAGAAAGGATGGTCCAACCAAAACGAATGATGCCAATTGTAAATAAAGCAAACAGTATCTTAATACTGTTTATGATGATACAGAGTGCCAGGTAGCAGATTTATACTTTCAAACTTAAATAAAAAACGTAACAACAGATAAAAAGTTTTATTAAGAGTATTGAACGATAGAATGAAAGTGCAGCTATTATTTTTTAAACAAGTATGTTTGCAGCACTGGAAATGTCATATAAGTGATTATTACTTATGCAGGTATATAAAACTGTATGCACAGTGTTGCCGCTTTAATGCAAAGGTTAGAGTTTCCGTATTGCTTCCGGGGAAATGGCGGGATTTTGGGGATTAACGAAGCTGATTTTGGGAATTCCCAACAAATATCGAAACCACTTCGCTAACCGGTTTGAAACCATTCTTTCATATTCTGTGCGCACTTTTGCCGTGTAACACGCATCTAAACCTGTAAGCGGTCATTCGCTTTAGTGCGAAAATTGTAGATGCCATATTGCTTCTGAGGAAGTCGGAGGATTTTTACGTTTTCTGAAACAGAATTTGGAAATTCTCAAAAACTTGGAACCACTTCGCTAAGAGAATTGGAACCGAGTTTTCATATTCGGTTTGCATTTTGGCCGTGGAACGTATATCTGAACTATTAACGGCCATTCGATTTAGTCATTCGCTTTAGTATAAAAATTGAAGTTGCCATATTATTTGTGAGGAAGTCGGAGGATTTAGACGCTTCCTGAAACCGATTTTGGGAATTCTCAAAAACTCGAACCACTTCGCTAAGCGAATCGGAACAGAGTTTTCATATTCGGTTCGCATTTTGGCCATTCGATTTAGTGCGAAAATTGAAGTTGCCATATTATGTCCGGAGAAGTACGGAGTTTTGCCGCTTTCTGCAGCCGATTTCAGGAATTACAAGAAAAGAAAAACTCGGAACGCGTTATACAAATAGTCATCTGGTGATATAGATAATTAGTTTGATATCGAAGAGTGTGTTTTAGGTTTTTTTAATTATAAATATTATTTTAATCTTCTGATAGTTCAGGTGCCAGTCAAACTCTCACAAACTATACTTCATAACCTATTTGCCTAGTGCCAGTACAATGTACTGCATTCCCTGAGTACTAGCCCAGGATAAAAAAGATAGGATTTATCGCTTAATCGCTAAAATTTCCGATTTTTTTTTACTGAAATTCCCAAAGTCGGCTTGAGGAATTGTTAAAATCCCCCACTTCTGCGGAAACAATACGGCAATTCGAAAATTTGCACTGAATCGTACAACCGTTCAGGTCAAATTAACGTTCCAAGGCCAATACGCGCAGCAAATATGAAAAACTGGCTACGATTCGGCAGGTGAAGAGGTTCCGAGATTTTTGGGAATTCCCAAAGTCAGCTTATGGAAACAGCAAAATCTTCCGACTTCCTCAGAAGCAATACGGCAACTTCAATTTTCGCACTAAAGCGAATGACCGTTTATAGTTCAGATGCATGTTCCACGCAAAAACGCGCACCGAGTATCAAAAACCGGTCCCAAACCAGTTTCTAAAGTGGTTCCGATTTTTTTTTGGGAATTCCCAAAGTCGGCTTCGTGAATACCCAAAATGCCCCCATTTCCCCGGAAGCATTACGGAAACATATTTAATATTAATGTTATACAATTTGTTATCTAATAAAGGCGATTTTATTGATATTACAGATGTATAGTTTAAACTAGTGCAACTCTAAAAGCATTCTGGACTAAGCCCGTAAGATCCAGTGTTGTTTGCTGGCCAACAATGCATGGTTTTAAATGATGTTTCATGTGTACTCATGGACGGCTTAAGTTTTGAGGAATCGAATGTTTTTAAGAAGTTCTTGGAAACCAAATTCAGTTCTATATTAACTGCATATTTAAAACAGTGCAAGATATACTTCACTCCATCCGATGTTCATAGCATATATTCTTTGCGAAAATGAGTTATTCCACTCATGTGTAGACCGGTGATTCAAAGTCTATTTTAGGGTTGATCGTAAGTATGCAAGAGAGAGCGAAGAAGCTTATCGTCGAAAATAGATTTTCTTCTACCAACACTGCGTTACTGTGCTTAGGAATGTTGTGCGCAGAACTCACATATTTTTATGCAGCAAAAATTCAGCTTCCTGGGCTCATAAAATTGTGATCAAAAGTCCCGCGAACGCTTTACACAGCGAATGCGTTTTAGAGCCGTAAGACTGGTCTGTAAAAAGTTAGCTACAGACATAGCTCATGTCAGTTACAATGTTGTACAGTCCAAGTCAAATGTTCCACTAGTTCTACTCTCTCTTTGCTGAGGTGTAGCAACGTACTCCCCTAGTTCCGGTACAATGTACTGCTTGTGAAAGGATTTTCCTTTGAGTAGTACTTCAAGATAAGAAAGCATTACCCAACTTTTAAGAGTACAAGCTTTTAGACTGCTTGGTGCAAATTTTCTAGTTAAAGGCTCTTAAATTTCCAACTCGAAGGAAGTTACAATTCTCTAGACTGCCTAGTTATGGTAACTAGGTTATGTGCAATTAAATCCATGTAAATGTAAATGTTTAAATATGATAGTTTTACCTACAAATATTAATTCGAGAATATGTTTAATTTGTGCTAATGAAGTAAAGCCAAGTTAGAGCTTGAGGCAAACTTTGCTAAGTTTATTGTTCTTGTTGCAGTTTTACAAACCAATTCTTTTACTTAAAATTGTGACTTCAAAGAAACATGCACACTAGCAAGAAGAATTCCAAATGAGGCACACACGAGTCAACAAAAACAAAACAGCTTCATGACTGACTGACTGACTGACTGACTGACAATCAAAAACTACACACAATTATGCATTAAATTAACAAATAGTTGAAACAAAATGAAATCGTAAATGGAATAATGCTTCATGTAGTAAAATGTTTAATTGTGTAATTAACATTTAAAATGCTCCAATGCACAAGCAAGCATATTGCAAACAGAAATTCCTTTCAGCGGCACTTGCTTTATCGTCCACCCTTCTGAAACCAGAGCCTGAAGTTCTCTTGAACAGTTTAAGTTTGTGACACAAGTTTTGGCAGGCGGCAGTTTTGCCACAGACCAAAATAATCTTTAAAATTAAGATGCCCGTTATCGTTGTATTGGATTTAATAATAATGGGTTGTAATATGCTGTGGGTGTAACCACAAACAGTGCCACAGACGATACAACAACTAAAATCATTAACGTCCCCATCATTCCGTCATCATCATTCCTATTATCATTAACAGAATCTTTGTAATGGTTGCAAAAGTGGCGGCTCAATATAAAACAAGCCTCTGCACGTTCAGTCTGTTTTGTGTGCAGCATACAGACGTGCAACATGTGTTGCTGCCCAACTGTACTGTTTGAAATATGCTTATGAAGTTTTCTTCTTTAACTTGGTAACTTGTTAGACCATCCTCTTCTACTTCACAAATGAACATTCATCACACACAGTTGCAAGCAAGCGCTTACTCAAGTCAGGAAGTATATATGCCTCAAATGTGCAAGCGCATGTTTGTGAGTGTACGCGCGTGTGTGTGTGTGTGTAAGTTTGTCTATCAATTCCTGCCTCATAAGTGTCGCATACCGTTAAATGTAATTATCATAGAAAACCTGCCAAAAGGCAATAAATGCAACATTCATTCTCACATTCGCATGAGTAGAAAAATTTGCATGAGCCTGGTTGCAAACACATTTCAAGTTTCTTGCTAAAAGGAGTTGTACGTTTTTTTTTTTTGCTGCTGCTCTCGTGTTTTTGCTGTTGTTTTCATGAAAATCTGCCTACCGTACATGTCTAGCGAAAACTTCAATTTGATATCTATTGTGGTGCTCTTATTTCTGCTTCCTTGTACATTACACACTAAATATACAGGGTTCTACAACTGATAGTGTTTTCGAGTACGGTAATCATTTCTTATTAGCACTCCGAAGCTCTTGGCAGAATCTTAGTGGAGCCCTTGCTCAGTTCACTTTAACACCCGTTCTCAACTGTCAGGTAAATACGCAAAAACGGACTTATAGACTTCCAGCCATGAGCCACGAGGGCAGAATGATATTGAAGCTAGATAGCGCTACACGCAGAGAAAAGCCAGCTTGAAATATGGCTGCAACAACACTAGTATATATTCCATACTATTATGTATTATTGTTAGAAACGTTGTATTATCAATAAAATTATAGTTTACGATATTAACTAAGTAGTTGTGAGTTCGAGTCCAACTTCAGTTAAGAAGCAGGATTTTTTTTTTTAATTATAACAATAATTGCTGTGAAACAATACCACCAAAGAAGAACAGAAAAAATAATTGCATACCATATAGCTGGGGGACAACTAACTGTTTCGTAGTCGCTACTCATCAGCACCGACTGGGATTCGAACTCGGGATCGTGTCGAAAAATCACATATTGAAATTACATATTCGCGAAATTAAAAAGTAAGTATATTTAATATTAAGATGTGAACATAAATATATAAAGTGAAGCCAATAATATATCCAACCATATTAATATGGTTAAATATGACTCATAAAGGGTGGTTAAAGTTGAGATGCAGCCCGATAATATTTTTAAATTATTTTACAATCTGATTATACTGTTTATGGTTGGTATCAATATTAACAACTAATAATGAAGTGAATAAACTCAATTGTTTATTTGAAATTATTTTATACAATAATTATTATAAAATTACATTACATACTCTCCCTTTTTTGTAGTTAATTTTATATGTATATGAATTTTTGCAAATTATAAGAAAGATATGTTTACAATAAATCCATTTACCACATTAGTATGGTTACTTAATGAAGGTATATGAGAAAAATATGGTTGGCTGGCACAAACTTGTTTTATTTTTGTTTTTACGAAATTGTACCTAGTTGCCTTTAAGCCTCTATAAAGCCATTTGGCGCTGAGGCATAAAAATATTACTGTGAAATTACAATAACATGGAAATAAATACATTTATAAAAAAAAAAAGAAATTATATTATACTATGGTGAGCTTTGAAGTTTTATACATAACAATATACTATTATTGGGTACAACTTTTTCTTCTTTTTTGAATAATTTGCAATATTCGAGGTCGTTTTTTATAAAAAAGTTTAACAAATTTATTCAATATTTTATAAAAAACGACCTCGAATATTGCAAATTATTCAAAAAAGAAGAAAATTATTTAAAAAAGGTCAATAAATTAGGATCAACCCAAATTGGGTACAACCATATAATTCAACCATATATGTTACCCTTAGAATATTTTCGTATCAACCATATATCGCTCCGTTATTGCAACATAGTCATATCTCAAAAAAATGAGCTTTTCGAGTTAACAATGCAAAATTGTTAACAGTACTACCTTTTATATTGTGGCAAAAAATTATTCAAATTACTTTTAAACTGTTTCCTTTAGGAGATATTTTCCTTAAAAAAAAATTCTAAGACTTGTATGAAAATGTGTTTATCTCGAAACAAACTTTTTTACGTTATGATTATGTTGCAATAAAGGAGCGATATTTTTTTTTACGTGTAGGTGACAGCACAAACACAATTTTTTTTTTTTTTAATTTCGATCTGTCAAACGTCAGCTGTCACAATTTCACCGAAATTTATCAAATTGTGATTCGAATTTGTGTTTTTCTTGAAAAATGAAAAAAGTGAATTTTGTACAGTGATTAAATCATTTGAAAGAGAAAAGGGCGAAAGAAACAAAAGAAAAACTCGATAAACATTACGGCGAGTCAGATTACATGGTAAAATATTCGAATTTAAACGCGGCCATCAACAGAAAGGTCAAAAGGGATGGTTACTGAAGGAAATATTAAGAAAATCCTTGATATCGTTATGAATGAACGCCGAGTCAAGTTACGTGAGATTGTTGAAATGGTAGTAAACATATCATATGAACGTGTGTTCAACATTTTGCATGAGCATCTAGACCTAGCAATTGTGAAAATGATTTACATCAGTACCTGCCTTGACGGCCTAACCTGATGGTGGACCAATTCCACGGAGTGAATTTTTCACGATTCACGACCGCCCCCGTATGGCTTGCTAGGCTCACACAGGTAGCAATTCTTGTCATATAATTGGAGTTCGGGCTTTCTAATCCCTCATGTATGCAATTTCCCAGCAATCAATAGAGGACAAGGCTTAATGAGTTGGTAGGCCGAAGACCACTAAGAGCATCAGCCCTTAAACCAAAACACCCGTCAACCATCACCACTAGTTCCTTACAGTACACGTATCTGTTGTATATGCAACAGATCCTCGGGAGATTGTTAGCCCTCGAAAAAAGCCATCACCAAACAATTATCAAGGATACTAACACTCCCTTCCTGCGTTTTAGGTTTCAACCACAGCCAGAACGTTTCAGCCAAGGTAGGCACCTCAACCATGATCAGCCCGAGTCGAACCGCAAGCAGAACTTCCCGGGGGCCATGCTGCTCCCCGTTCTGCCAATTTATACCCTTGGTAAGGGTTTCGGAAGCCAACACAACATAAGTCATGTGGCTTCCTAGAGTTTTGTTTGCCGCACCAAACGAGGGACCCCTTCCCCTCTTTTCCCCGAAAAACAGAGCGCCTAAGTTAGGAATACGCCAAGGCAAAACCTGTGCCCCGGGGGGGCTAGACCTAGCAAGTGGGACATCGCGAATAAATATCATGTGATGCCCAAACATGGCGAGAATGCCTCATGTAACGTTACCAGCGAGACGACATCTTTCGCTGGACAAAAAAAAAAAAAAAAAAATACATGAAACAAGTTCGCTTTATTACATTGCAAAGGAGTAACCCTGTACTAGGCCACATAAACGTATACGCCGTCTTCAAAAAAAAAAAAAAACATACATACGAGTAAACAAGAGGCGTTTTAGTCAACTAGTATGTCGCCCACGTTTTGGCCATTTGATGTTATTGATGTTTTCGCTGCCATCCTGGCTGCTGGGGCCCAATAGACGTCTGCATGCCAGTCAGCCTGTTGTTTGGTTTTGTTCCTTATGCTGCAAACATTGTGTCTGCTGGCTGGCCTGCAAATAACCATGTTCGTATGAAGGCAAACTTTCCAATTACTTTTTCTTCCTTCTTCTTCTCTTTGTTTCTTTTTTTTTTGGAAACTTTTAAAAACTGTTGAGTTTTTCTTTAACATGAGCATAATTTCATTTAAATTGGGCCATTGGTGACTTTGGGCATAATAAAATGAAAAAGCTTTTAATTTTTCCAATAAAATGCGTTATATGTCGTTTAAATGGTATGGGATGTCAAGACATGGCATGCCACGTCATGCAAAAGAACAAAACGCAACGCAACACGAGTTTGGTGCGGTGTGTTAAGAAAAACATTATTCCTCGTCTGAATACCAGAAAGGAGGTTATTGTAAATTGGTAATAAAATAAAATAAAAATTAAGAGACCATAGAGAACATGTTTCTCTTTTTAAGAATAATATTATATTTTTTTTTCGTTTTATTTAAGGACAATTAAATGTTTGCTTACAGGCTGAAATCGTTACATGTTTAAATGTAATAAATATCGTTTAATAGGCTGTTGCTATTTTTAAATGGCAAATGTTTGATGTTAGCAGGAAAAGTGATGAAGTTTTGCTTAAGTTACACATAAGTTACAACTTCAAAAGACTAGTTTTGATGGACGTTAAAGTATATGCGCAGTTAATTAAGGACGACACAAAATGGATCCAGCTGCTTTACATGTAATTAAATTAGCAACAGAAGGAGGCAAAACTACGACTAATCTAAATCATAAATACTCGCAAAATAAAGGACTTAAGTCATACCTCTTTTTGACGCACCTTTTATTAGGCCAATTTGTAAGTAGATAGTCCAATAGGGATTGGGAAATTTTACATTTTATAGTAGATAAAACATTTAGCTAAATTTATATCTGCTGAATTGGTTACTATCATAAAAAGAAGGACCTGCATATATGACCTCAAAAACTTTGGCAAACCATGAAATTGTTTAATCAAAATGCGTATTTTGTTCGTTAACATCTCATGCGAACTTCGTATAATTTAGACCTAAAGCAATCATTCCAGTGAAAGAAAAAATCACTGTGCTGTGGATGAAATCTATTAATGTATGGAGACGACACATATAGTTCGCCTATAATATTGAAGATGCTCGTAAAAATTATCCATGTTAAGGCCGGTGCCTTAAAACTTATTTGCACTGAATATTCCAAACATTCAAGCGGTTTGGTTGCTTGAAATCAGTGTTGGCAACTCGGTGCGTTTCGCACCGTTTTTGGTGCTTTTTGAAATTTTTTGTACGAAAAAATTCTTATCCGGTGCGTGGTGCGCTTAGCTCCAATTTTCGTTGCAGTTTTTTTAATTTTCGGTGGCACCATATCAATTTCAACATAACTTTCGGTTCTAGTAAAGGGTGGTTAAAATTCAAGGGCCGATGTTGATTTTGAATAAAACACAAACTATTTAGGAAATTATTGTAATTTTATTTTATTATGATATATTGGTATTATTCAATTATGTATGGAACAAAATATCGGACAAATGGGCGCCGCGACCATCGCGGCACACCTCCATCCGATGGTCCAAATTTTCGATGACCCTGAGGCATAATGGAGGTTCTATGCCGTTAATATGGCGAATTATCTCATCCTTTAGCTGTTGAATTGTTGCTGGCTTATCGACGTACACCTTTTCTTTCAAATAACCCCAAAGAAAAAAGTCCAACGGTGTCAAATCACATGATCTTGGCGACCAATTGACATCGCCATTACGTGAGATAACACGGCCATTGAATTTGTTGCGCAAAAGAGCAATTGTTTCGTTAGCTGTGTGGCAAGTGGCACCGTCCTGCTAAAACCACATATCGTCTACATCCATATCTTCCAATTCGGGCCATAAAAAGTTCGTTATCATCTCACGATAGCGAACACCATTCACAGTAACTGCCTGACCGGCCTCATTTTGGAAAAAATACGGCCCGATGATGCCGCCAGCACATAAACGGCACCAAACAGTCACTCTTTGTGGGTGTATTGGTTTTTCGACAGTCACTCTTGGATTTTCATTCGCCCAAATGCGGAAATTCTGTTTATAGACGAATCCACTGAGGTGAAAATGTGCCTCATCACTGAAGATGATTTTCTTCGAAAATTTACCATCATTTTCATAATAAGTCTGGATAACTTTAACACGTTGTTGGATTGTGTATCTCTCCATGGTTCAAATTGAATAAGTCTGAAATAGAGAAATGTCAAATAAAATTCGGAAAAAAAACTTGGCGTTTAGGTGTGGTTCACATTCAACATCGGCCCTTGAAATTTAACCACCCGATATAAGAAACAACTTTTTGCACTATATATCTGTAATACATTCAATAAAATTTCATACAAGAATGCAAAAGTTGCAGATTTCATCTACACCAACGTACAATTACACACACGGATAGTTAATTTTATAATATCTTGAGCAATGGTGCCAGATATTTGCATCGGAAACTCTTCATTTGCCTGAAAAAAAAAATTCTAATTTTGAGAAATAAATCTTAGGGGTTTCTGTTGATTTTTCTTATGCCAAACTCAGAAAGTAACGTTTGTTAAGTATTACAAAATTATGATTATTTTAACATAACAATGAGATCAAAGTGAAAATATTAAACTAAAACTCAATTCAATAAAACATACTTTCAATATTAGTACTCGTACGAGTAGTACAAAGCTGCAGAAAGAAATATAAACAAGCTTTTTCATCAATGTATTTTATTTACATAGGTTTTTTTTTTTGGGAACCCATGATCGTGATACCTGATCAGAATCTTATTTATTGCGGCTGGGAATACCTCATTTGTTGTTTAATGGCTGGGTCGAGTTCCTTGGTTTTATTTTTTACAGCTCTTGCTTGACATACCTCAAAAATATCTAGTGCAATCAGGTCAGCTGACCTGACGAGCCTGTGGAAAGTGTAGCTAGGAGTTTCCATTCAAGCTCTGCTATAACCGATCTGACTATGTGTCAGTTCGAATGATACAGCTTCGTTGGAGTTCTGAATAAAAACCTCATCCAGCATCTTTAAATAATAGCAAAAAGTTATAACATTTTTTCGTATAGCACCATTCGTCAATTACACTATAATTGTAACTAGGTCTATACATTTGTGTATATATTTGTGTACATTTTTTCTTAATCTTAATTTTGGAATCTTATTTTACTTATAAAATCTTCACAATTAAGGTAGAATCTTCGTTTTGGCAACGCTAAACTAAGTGCTAGCAAGGGAAAAAAAGTCACTCTTTTTGCTAAGTAAACTTTCTGCATGAGAAAGCGGTGTAAATGGTAACAACACATTTAGAAAATTTGTTTGAAAAGAATTTTTTCAGATTGCTTTCAACGCAAATTTTGTAGACGAGTTGTATGCCTGTGTTCTGTAGACACCACATTAAGTAAAAAGGAAATTTCTATGCTTTTAATAAGTTAATTTAATGAAAATATGACCGATTTTTAACAATTTTGTGAAAAAAATATAAAGTTAATGAAAAAAAAAAAAAAAAATGTTTTCGGTGCGTTTTCTTTGAGGTAACGCATTTTTTCTCCCATTTTGGTGCGCTTTGAAATTTCAAAGTTTACAACGCTGCTTGAAATGGTGTCAAGTGTAGTTAATTTCATCTGATCTCCTTACTATTTACATACACCTATATCTATATCCGACCAAATATCAGATGCAACTCTCACAACTGGGCCGATATTTCAAAGCGCATTTTGGGGTTATTTAGAAGAGAGAACAAAAAAACTTATCGGTAACAGTAGAGCATCTAAATCTATTGACTCACTGGGACAGCATCTCAGAGAGGGCTGCTCTACTCTATTCCATCGTTACTACAATGGTTTTTTTATTCTGACGAGATTAGGAGTTTTGCTCCCAAAATCCACATATGTATACACATTCATCGCCCAGGGTTCTTACATTTGTAATCGACTGCCAAATAAAGCGCATTACAGAGAAAATTCGTTCTTCAGCCGTATGGTTCGTAGAATAGTGCGACTAACCAAAAACAAAAAAAAAAAGTGCTCGATGTACCCTTTTAAAAATGCACGTTGGACTTTTCTAAAATGACATCTAAAATATTTCGGCTTCAGCTTTGACCTCCCGTCAGCTGGACCATTTTGAAAAATGTCTATTTTTGCATGTTTTGTAAATTTGAGAATCTGTTTCTTTACCAACATATACGATACGGATACTATAAGAAAGGTGTTTAACCTATTGCTTGGTGTACACCTAACTCTGCTTTCTGGGAGATAATAGGGTAGAAGCCCCTCGTTTATTGTGGCAAATAAGACTCCAGAAAGCCACATGACTTATATTGGGTTGGACTTCCTAAGCAAGGCCACAGGCCAGGAATTAGTTTCCCTGATAACTTTGCTTCAATTTCGGTTTTCGGACGCTGAAAACACAGTCAAGTAATATACGGAACCAGCAGTAATGGTTAGACGAGTGCGTTGGTTAAAGGCTGATTCTCTTAATAGCCTTCGGCCTACTAACTCCTAAAGCCTTGTCTTCCATTGATTGCTGGAAAATTGTATACAGGAGTGACTAGAAGGCCCGAACTCTTTAGCAAGGGGTTTGTTCATTAGGTTACAAACTTATGTCAGAAAGATGCGACCTATATGCGCCGTGCAAACCCCATGGAGGCGCTAGTGAAATGTGAATAATTCACCCTGTGAAGTTGATACATCATCATATTAGACCGACAACGCAGGTGCTAATATAAATCAATCTCACAATCTATCGAAAAATTTATGGTACAATATCGACAAATTTTGGTCCTTCGAAATAGTGAGATTTTTTTTTAATCTTCTGTATCGTCATTCCAAGAACACCGAGAGCATCCGAAACCTCAATATTTATACCATCCATTAGTAGAGATGAGGCAGCAGTTACGGTCGTTTGGTTGAGTGTTAATAAACAACATTGGGTTTTCCGAGCGTTGAAGGCGACTCTGTTTTTACGACCCCATTCGGAGATTAATAGAAGGTCACTATTCAGTGAATCGTTCATATTTAGCTTCTTGACTGCGATCTCTGAGAGGCTGGGCCTATAGCTAAAAGAGTACGAATGGCAAATGCTGCCGTCATCTGCGAAAGAGTAGATAGGGCTGGAAGTTTGATAGAGATGGTCATTGAGAAAAATAAGAAATAGGGTAGGAGAAAGAACGGATCTGCAAGGCAGATGAAGATCAAGATGAGTCCTTGACAATTGGAAAAAAGCTAATTTTGATACTCATAATTTTGTAATTTTAGAACGGATGCTTTTAGTTTTCCTCTTCATAACTGGTCTTTGTATTTTGGAAGTTCTTTAGACCATTGATCACCACGTAATGATCTAAAGGGTAACCGCTGAGTATTGTTTTTGTGCGGATCAATGTTTTAGGCCCTCTAACTTAGCTGCCACTGAGCAAAAAATGTGAGAAACATGGGTTGATATTTATTACAATCCAAAACGTTTTTCAAGTCTTAACTAACGGCCGACCAACTCTGCGGAATTCTCGATTAATTATAGTATTTTCTTCGTAATTTAAAACAGCTTGCCACTAAATATTGTACAAATATATTTTCTCATATCATTTATCAGATTTTGTTCATTGTTTTTGTAATTATTGTCTTGACTTTAGTCATTCCGTAACAATTTTGTCTTGTGTTTTTTCCTGCATTTTTTTCTATGGATTTTGACAACGTGACTTCTGTTGTGCCCTTTTGCTACCTCACGTTAAATTCACATAAAATTTTGCTCTATACATTTTCATAGTTTTTTCCAGTAATTTTTCTTTATTTTCCGCAAAAATATTTTTTTTTCGTTTGAAGTCAAATATACAAAAAATCGTGTTAGTCGTTTTACTCCCTATAGCACTACAAACTAGAGAAAGTATTTTTTGTTGGACAGAACGTTTGCCATGTAAAATGTATTATCATATAGTAAATGATGAAACAGATCTAGGTCATGACGTTTTTCTCCATACTATTTGGCATAAAATAACGCCAGAGAATGCGGTCGTAAAATAGAATCTATTTTTATTTCGTAAAATAGAATCTATTTTCGAACGATTACTGCAGCTCCATGGTACGTAAAAAATTCACGAATTCATAGCGATCTAAGTGTTTCACTGGTAAAAGAGGAATTTTTTAAGTACGCGACGAGGTATGTCAGTAAACTGGAACTTCATCCAAACCCTCTTGCGCGCAATATACTTAATTTTGGCGGCCACACTCGGCGTAAAAGAAGGGATACCGCTGCCACCATCAGACTGCTCAATTGGTGTTTTTACCTAAATAGCTCCCGCATAATAAAACTTTTTGTCTAGCATTGGCCGGCCTTAAGAAAAATCACATTTTTTTAATTTTAAATCATATTTTTTAATTTTAAATTTAGTATTAACATTTGAATACTTATTGGTAGTTAAAAAAATGCTTAAAAAAAAATTTGGCAGCGATTTTTCTTATGCTCTCATGCGATTTTTCTATTTCTCTCAGAAAAGCTTTCAACAATATTACCACACTTTTAGTAAATTTCATACATTTTGTAAAAAACCCAAAGCTTCAAAAGCTTTATTGCGAGGAAAAATAAAAGAAAAATATTTTGTTTACCTAACAAAAAAGAACATTAAATGACAGTTTGTGAAGTTGCAGCCGTCGTTTCAGTTATGTGCCTGTTTTCTTTGAGAGTCGTTTTTGCTTGAAGTTGCGGATGTATTCTGCTTCATCATTAAGGGACTTGTATTCTGTTGCCTTTAAGAGAAAGTTGATAACGGGAAGTTATACTAATCGCAGTAGTTGTATTGCAATTCTGGCTGTATGCAATGTGGCACCGTCCATACCGTTGATACCAAAGCCTACAGTTGTAGCGTTAAAAAGTTTTCAATGAAATCGCGATGTCGCTCCCCATTCACAGTTACCATTACGCCGTTTTAATTTTCAAAGAAGTAGGTTAGGTTAGGTAAGCAGGCCGCTGGATACCCCGAAATAGTCTAGGTTCTCCAGCTCATTTGGGTCCTGAAGTCGTTCCCTTTGTGATTGCCTGAAAAGTGGGATATTGCAAGTGAAAAATAGGAGTTAGAGGGATATAGTGGGAGTGGAGGAGAGGGATGGAAAGGTGGGAACCGCTTATTGTGGCGTAACATGCTACTGTACTAGCCATCCGCTGCTTCTTATGAAAGAGCCTAGTCCGCTTGACCGCTTGTCTATGTATCTTAGACGGTGGTGGCATGGTTCCCCAACGGGCAATGTCCAGTGATGACTGCTAGCGTGACTCTTAGGTGAGCTCTGGGCAGTTTTAATAGCTCCCACGTTCTCTTAGAGTTAATATGCGGCCACAGGTTCCTTGATATAAGCCATGTGGGCCCTGTGAGCCATTTTTTTTTTGGGTACGTTTCAGCGTGTGGAGTTTTATTATTTTCCAACTCCCTATTTTCAAGGGTTGTCCCATTTTTGGCTAAGTCGTCAGCGATATTGTTGCTGTCCATTACTATCATGATACCCCTAGCGAATGCCTTGTGAAACGTCAGCCAACTGCCCGCTTTATTTATTAGACGATTTTTCAGCTTGATAGTCTGAAGGACATTTTAGTGTTTAATACTTCTATGTAAACAGCACCCCCAACCTTTTCTCCCCTTCTGGACCTAGCCGTGTAAACATAGAAGCATCCAGATTCTAGGGGAGCTTCCTCAATTTGATAGTTGAAGCTCTTTTAGAGGAATGGTTTTGATATGTAGTAGTTAATTAGTTCGAGGACTAGGTCCTTTCCAATCCAAAGAAGTAAGTTAAAATCATTCCACCTGACCAAATTGCACACTAGAATGTCACTTTTAATGGATGCAAAGTTGAGTGATGAATAATTTTCCATTGCCTAGAACCGATTGTTTGGTTTATTTTCATGAAAATCAATGATTGATGTTGATAAACTGTTTTAACGATTAAAACACGATGCTTTATCGAATATTTTTTCACAATAAATTTGCCACGTCTACCTACTACATAACTGCCAAATATGACATATCAAGACTAATGGACATGTTACACATGTCACATGTCAATAGACATGTCTACCAAAATGGCGTCAAGACAAATTAGTACACCTTTCCGGCGGACAACCTGCATAAATATCGGTTAGATGTTCGGCAGAGGAAGAGTTTAACTTTAAACGTTGTACAAGACAGACATAAGTCAAAAAAGAACCCAAGCTTAGTGTATTAATACACTATAGTATTAAGTGTACAAGTTGTAGAAGTTGGGAATTATTTTAGTGCCGTGTAACGAATAAGTCTCTGTGACATTATATCATTTGCACAAAAACGTTTTTATAAGTAAAAACGAAACAATATTGCAATTCATTATTGAAAATGTTAAAATATGTAGCGTGTTCTATATTCGTTTTAAACACATTTTTTACATTTTTCTTGTCTAGTTTCTTATCGTGTATTTTGTAGAACTTGCAAGTACTTGATGGACAAAATTACGAGCATCAAACATTGGCACGATTTTAGCCGCAAGGTAAAGCCCACCTTTTGTGTTTTTGTCCTTTTGTTTTTTTTTTTTGGTCTTTCGCGAACGACTACAAAAGATTTTCTTGTTGATGATGATGATGACGAAGATGATGACTGCTCCACGTTTGATACGCTCGCTGTTCGCTGTTGCAGCTATAAATTTCGCCTGCTTAAATAAGTGAATGAGTTTTTTTTTTGTATTTTTATTAATGCTTTGCTTTTATTGCAACTTAAGTTTTTAGTAAGTTGTTCAAAATTTTTATAAGGTTTTTTTGTCTTTTTATTTTTGCCAAGTTTAGAGTTTCTGCATGAAACGTTTTTTCTGTTCATGTTTTTAATGTTGGTCATGCTGGTAGTTTGTCATTAACAAAACGAAGGAGATGACTGCGATGACAAGAGTATTTTATTACAAGATCACGATATTGTGCGGACTCTGAAGTACAAAAAGGTTACGAGTTGCTGCTAAGAAATATTTAATTTTTTATTAACTTGGTTGGCGGTTTTTGCGGGCAAAATAGAAATACGAGTATGTTGTTTTTTCGCTGCTTTTGCCAACTAATTCGTCTTTCAAATGCAATTACATGGATTTTAATTGTGAAATAATTTCAGGTAGTTTCAGCTGAAATTTATGGATGTAACTGAATTTGTGTAATTCATTTCTAAAGTGTAACAAGCTGGGAAGGTAAATTTTGGTAAAAAACGGTTAAAAGAGGTGAACATGAATTTTGACAAAAGGAGAAGAAAAATCAATTTGATTTGAAAAGGGCAAAGCATGATTTTTTTTGCCAGTAAAGTATTTAGTTATTTAAAATGCAGATGTACTTGAATTCCCTTGTCTTAAAATACCGAGTTCTGTCAAGACTTGTTGCAATGTTCTAGGATTCGGGTGTGCTTCTATCATAATTTGTTTTAGATTTTTTTTAAGAGAAAAAAAAAAACACGCACAATAAATATAGACATTTAAAAAATTAGAAAACAAAGAAAAAAGAAAAGATAAAAAAAAAGTAATACCAAATATGGTTACAATAGTTGGTGGTGCCATATTAGTATAATAGCGGGTATCACAAATTTAAAATCAATGTTGCCATTGTTGTAAATTGATAATTGACAAAGTTGAAATTTAAAATTTTTGGATTTTATAAAACAGTGTTGCCATTAGTAATAAGTTGTAACTTAATAGGCTGCGGCATACCGACTCGTTGAGTCTTGTCTTCGAATTTATTGAGCCTTGGCTTCCGTTAACTGTTAGGAAATTACATACAGAAGGGATTAGAAGGCCCGAACTCTTAAGCAAGGGGTTTGTCTACAGGACTTTTAGCAACTAGTTTCGACCCATATAAGCCTAGCAAGCCACACGAGGGTGTTGGTGAATAATTTACCACGTGAAGCTGGTAATGATGAAACAGAACTAGGGCATGACGTTTTTCTCCATACAATATGGCATAAAATAACGCCAGAGAATGCGGTCGTAAAATAGAATCTATTTTATTTTGGCAGCGATTTTTCTTATGCTCTCACTTTGAAGCAGAAAAGCTTTCAACAATATTACCACACTTTTAGTAAATTTCATACATTTTGTAAACAAAACCAAAGCTTCAAAAGCTTTACTGTGAGGAAAAATTAAAATAAAAGAAAAAGCTTTTTTTACCTAACAAAAAAGAAGATTAAATGACAGTTTGTGAAGTTACAGCCGTCGTTTCAATTATGTGCCTGTTTTCTCTGAGAGTCGATTTTGCTTGAAGCTGCGGACGTATTCTGTTTCATCATTTAAACACATACACGACAGCAGACAGCAAACAGCAAACTGTCAAAAATAGAATACATGTGTTTAGATGCACACGATTATTTTAACGACATCGCAGCAGCACGACTTCACAACAGCATTTACTGTTGCTGCTAAAAACTAAATGCAGTGCTGCCACTACAAAAATAAATTGGCAGCAATAAGAAATAAAATTTGTTTGAAATATTTAATAGAAATAAACATTAAACAAATAAAATAAACAAATAAATTGATTAGTTTTTATATTTTTACGTAATATTATTACGTTTTTAGTCAGTAATTTTAATTTTATTCATGTGAAATATATATGTGGCACCTCTGAATTTTGTATTGTTTAAATACACATAGTGCTGCTGTTGTCTTTAAAATAATTATGTTGCTGATGAGACGTCAGCATTTGAAGCTAAATTCATTTGTGCTTGTGAAGTTGTGAAGTCTGCTGTCGTCTAAGTGTTTAGAGCTTTAGGCCGTAACAAAATGAGACTTTCACGGTAGCTGCCAATAGCAATGTATACCAAGGTATTTGGAAGACGATAAGGTAGCATTAACCCATTGAAGGAGTTACACCTCTTTCTTGACGTACTAAATTCCTAAGGCTATAACGGAAAGCAAAATACATCAACAATGTATGTAGTGCTAGCGGCCGGCCATTTTGGTCCAGAACCCATTTTTAATCCTGCTACTCGTAATGTATAAGTGGCTTTCCTCAAAATATATCATTTTTCTCAACTGAAGAGCTTTTAAACTAATTTCTAGCTTTTTTTTTATATAAAACTTATTGATTCCTTCTCGAAGTAAAAAATGGGAAATATTTCAAGCAATGTCGTTATAGTGGGGGTAAATAAATAAATTGAAAATATTAAAATAAAAAACAAATTATAAAGAAATTTATTGGCCATTAAATCGACAGCTTGGTAAAATATATATTTGTTTCATTTATATTTTTATCAATAATAATTGTTTTATAAGTCAATAAACTAAACAAATTACGACCCGAAACAGAGCGGAGGACAAACAAAAAAAAAAAAAAACTTTTAAAAGGCATCAGCGATATAGTGGGCAAAGCAAAAAAAAAAAACGTTTACTTAATTTTCAAATAAAATACAATAAATAAACAAAATAGAAACTTGAAAAGCAACATCAAACAAACACACACACGAACACAACCTAAATCAATTGCCAACTATTAAACAAAGCGCCATGGCCCCTAATGGATGGCAGCAGGCAACAGGCAACAGGCAACATTGCCAACATCCAACACCAACGCCATCAACTCCAATTCTGAACAAAAGAGTAAAACTAAAACAAACAATGTTCTTTCTAATCACCCAATGGGTTGGGTTGGTGTGTATTTGATTGGTTCATTAGCTGGAAAATAGTCACTGAAAACATTGTGCTTGTTTTTTTTTTTTTTCTTTTTTTTGCCTTCTTCTTTAAATAGACTGT
This sequence comes from Thecocarcelia acutangulata, assembly GCA_914767995.1. Classification (NCBI taxonomy): domain Eukaryota; kingdom Metazoa; phylum Arthropoda; class Insecta; order Diptera; family Tachinidae; genus Thecocarcelia; species Thecocarcelia acutangulata. The sequence continues at coordinate 29,892,496 of OU612097.1, forward strand.
GTTTTATCGTTGTTGCAACATGGTTGCAAGAAATAGTTTGTAGTCCATTTAAGTATCCTACTGTGATTATTACTACAAGTGTTAGAATTTTCACCACAAAGCATTTTCCATTCTCCCAAAGTGATCAGCAAATAGAAGAAGACCAACTACGGACAACACTGTTGCAGAGATGCCCATTATTTTTAATTTACAATGTGCATAACAAGTCACTTGAAACTGTTGCACTTGAACGGACCACCCACCTCTGCAGATTTAAGAGCTTTAAGAAAAACAAACAGCTAAACTTGTTGCCGCCGATTTGTAATTGGCTTAGATGGCTAACTTTAAATTAAAATGCCTGGCAATAGTTTAAACAATTCTATCATCCTTTTTCAAGAGAACGGAAATAATTCACAGATTGTTACAAGCCGGCGGCACGCTGCTTACAAGTTGTTAGATCCAAATCAAGATATAAAAGGGGAGAATTGGAATTAAAATATGACACATTAAAACCAGTTCTAAAAGAGGGTCCAACCAAAACGCACAAAGCAGAAAAACAGTTTGCAGAGAATTATGTTAATAATTTGCAATCATTGTTTCTTCGCTGAGCAAAGTGTTGACTTGTAAAAATTATCCTTGTTTATTTGCATTAATATTTCGACACCGCCCGTAGTGTATATTTTTCAGGAAAATATTTTTGTAAAGTAAATAAACAAGACTAATTTTTACAACTCATCACTAGCTTAACCAACAAACAATAATTAGCAGCAAAAAATAATTTTCAATATTATAGAAAGACCTATGAAAATTATGTAAGTGTGAAGCAACATATCAGCCAAATGCACTGTCATGGCTTTATAGGCATACCTTTATCCGATGGCTCATGTTTTCAGTGAATTTGAGACATAATGTGCCGAATTATTGCATCCTTTAGCTTTTGTATTGTTCCTGGCTTATTGACTTACACTTTTTCTTTTAAATACCTGCAAAGAAAGAGATTTAACAATGTCAAATTACATGATCATGGCGGCCAAATAACATAGTCGTGGCGTGAACTAATACAGCCATTGAATTTTATGCGCAAAAAAGCGATTGTTTAATTTACTGTATGACAAGCAGCAATATTTTATTCTAACCACATACCATCCAGCTGCATATCTGCAATTTCTGGCTACAAGAAGTTCGTTATCACCTCGCGATAGCAAATTTTTTTCACGCTAGCTGCTTGCCGACCTCATTTTCAAAGAAGTAAGGCTGGATGAATAGTGGGGCCTAGAGCACGGAAATATATAACCCTTAGCAAAGACACCACAATCTTCCAAGCGGAACTATACGCAATAAGGGAAGCGGTTGAAATACTCTCCGAGAGGGGACACAAGGGAGTGCTGATAAAAATACTCTCTGATAGCCAATCAGTGCTGAAGGCCCTGAGCAGTTGTGTCTTTACGTCCAAGTTAGTGCTGGAATGTCACAACAGGCTAAACGAACTGGCAAGCCAGAACCAGGTTACGCTGATCTGGGTGCCAGGACATGAAGGGCATCACGGCAATGAAATGGCTGACATTTATGCCAAGAAAGGAGGGGACTTTTATTGGACCCACACCAACTTTTGGCTTCAATAAGGGTCTCCTGAGTGAGGAGATAAAAAAATTGACGGTGTCCATCGTCACACTCCTAGAAATTTTTAAACTTTGATAAAAAGAGGGCCGAACGTGCTCTAAAACTGGACAGGAAAAGTCTCAGAACATTGACAGGTGCACTTACAGGTCATTATAACCGCTACAAGCACCTGCACAGGAAGGGAATATCCAACACAGACATTTGCAGATTCTGCGGTGATGAAGAGGAGTCAATGGAGCACGTAATCACCCACTGTGGAGCACTGGGACACAGAAGATATAGGCTACTGCAAGCTTATATGTTAAGTGAATGTGACTTAATATCACTCCCTATGAAGGAGCTTGTCCGTTTTCTTGACATACTCAACTTATAATGGGGCAAAGGGATGCACAATAGATAGAGGCCATATCCCATCCACTAATAATAATAAATAATAAGGCTGGATGATGTTGCCAGCCCATAAATATTAACATGTCCTACAGTCCCGAATTATTGAAATTTGTGCGCCATTCTCCTGAAAGGGGGAGGGGGTCGATTGAGCTGACCAAAAAATATCATAAAGTGTATTTTGCATTGAACGTAGTTTGCGCAAAATCTTGCATTTGCGTGAATCTTTCATTTTCTTTCAGAAAGGTTAAGTCTTGATACAAAAAACAAGGTAGCCGCTTCACTACAACAATACAACAATAAAAAAAAACATCAGGTATTTTGTTTGTGTAAAAGGCGAATTCACACTTCAGCTGTCAAAAGTAGTTGATAAAGAACATGTACAAAAGTTTTAATGGCGCCGAAAAAGGTAAACAAAACTTGACAGTGGAAGTGCCGCCCTAGGCGAATTCATTACTAGGTGAACTTAACATCACAGGCAAGGCGAATTTATACAGGTGAATGCAAGCGAGAAGGCGAATTCAGCACTATGTATTTTGTTATTGTGAAACATATCGAGAATGTCAAAATCTAAATTCGCTTAAGATTGTTCAGCAGCGAAAAATTTTTACATAAACGTTATAAATAAACGTTTATAATCGTTTGTAATTAAAGTCACAGATTATATTAGTTTTTCACTTTTAAATTCACAGAATTTTCTTGAAGTGCACTAAATCATACAAAAAAATCTTCAGATTAAAATGGTGCGAAAATGTTTGTAAGCAAAAGAAAAAAAATTGACAGTCTTATTGGAAAAAACGCGAGAAGCAAAAAATAATCACCTGGGCTGTCAAGTTCACCTAATAATAAATTCGCCTTGAGCACAGGTGATTATTTTTTGCTTCTCGCGTTTTTTCCAATGAGACTGTCAAATTTTTTCCTTTTGTTAACAAACTTTTTCGCGCCATTTTAATCTGAAGATTTTTTTGCATGATTTAGTGCTATTTCAAGAAATTTGTGTGAATTTAAAAGTGAAAAAATAATATAATCTGTGATTTTAATTACAAACAATTATAACAGTTTATATTTAACGTTTATATACAATTTTTCCCAGCTGAACAATCTTAGGCGAATTTAGATTTTGACATTCACGATATGTTTTACAATAACAAAATACTGAATTCGCCTTTCCGCTTGCATTCACCTGTATAAATTCGCCTTGGTGCCGCCATATTAACCGGATTCGCCTGAATTCGCCGATGCATCCACCTAATAATTAATTCGCCTTAGGTTAAGTGAATTAATTCATTCTTTTCGTTTATCTTTCTGCCTGCCAAACATTTCAGAATGAATGAAAATGTTTCATTTATGTGTGTCAGGTGGCAGCATAACGAACTACTATAAAGCAACTACGGCATTATTTGTTTGTATCACAATTTGTTTACACGCAATGTAGAAAAAAGTTACTTAGTGCTCATTTTTAAAATTGATTTAAGTTTAAAAGTCCAAAATAAAATCAACAATTGATTTTGAATGTATACGGGTACTGAATGAAAGATGAAGAAATATGAAAAGAAAGAATACGGAAATAGTTCATTCTTTCACTTCTTCAGATGAATTAATTCATTCATGAATAACACAAGACTAATTGAACGGCAATTTTATTTAAAGGATTCAACAATTTGAACACACTGCTAAATTGTGTACCTCCACAGGGTTGAATTAATCAAACACTGATAAAAAAAAAATGTCGAATTAAGTTGGGCATAAAACTTTAGGTTAAAACATGACTTCTAATTAATGTCGTGCATTATGGTTTGACACCCCTTTACAAACTCTTGCTTTAATTAAACATATGACAGATGTGTAATCGCTTTGCGTCATCACCTGCCACGGCAGCTTAATCTGACACTTGATGCATTTCATTACCTTGTAGTGTGGAAGGTGTTGGACTAAATTTTGTTAGTCTGAGCAGTGTCGAAGGTATATACACTGGGCACTGATCAGTTTTAACTAATTGAATTCCAACATTTTAAATGCTGCAATAGAGTTGGTTTTAGTCTTTCGTGTTGTTATTAGCACTCCGCGAACACTACCCCCTCTTTCCTCCTCAGCATAACCTATTTTCCTAGTTCCACTACAATGCGCAGGTCATCCCCTGAGTACTGGTCCCAGAAAAAAAAAATCTCACACTGAATGAGTTAAAGGGGATAGACTATCTCAAGGCTTACCAGCGCCTCCATGTACTTTGCGAGGCTTACTTAGAAAGCAGCATTTTGCTATATTTTTACGATTTTCTATTAAAACCGCTCGGGCTCTTCAATAAATTTTGTATATAATTACCCAGACAGTCAGAGGAAGACTAAGACTCACGAAGTGATGACCCGAAGTTTATAAAGAACATCAGTCCTTAACCAATTCACTCGTCTTTCTATCACTTCTGGTTCCTTACATTACGGTGCAAACAACAGTATCAATAAGACTATAAATAATTCCTTAAAAATCAGTCATACGCCAGAATCATCAGCGAATACTAATAATCCTGCCCTGTATACTAACCTGAACGTTTCAGCCAAGATACCGTCGCCTTAACCACCATCAACGCCAGGACAGTATATGAAATCGAACCCCTTGGGGGTATGCTGATCCCCTGGAACAACTAACACAGCTAGGGCCATTATTACAACCCAAGAATAAAGTTCTTGATAGTTAACCTTAACATTTGTTAACGTGGACGATAACGTCACCATTAAATTTTTCCCATTTCTACAACTGCAGTTAAAATATTTTCAGCAGAAGATATGGCAGCTTCAAATGGTTAATGCACATCAAGTTTTCTTGATCAATTCTGCTTCAATTTGCTTTTGACCTTGCATTTATGTTCACACACAAAAGCTTTATGTCGTCAAGTTGAAGTTCTTTTGCCTTTAAATTTTCATATTTTTTGGCATTTTATTTTAAACTTGATGGTACCGTCAAGTTTGCACCCTTTTCCATACTCTTTGGCCCGTTCTCCCACAAAGTTAAGACTTGACGAGTCAAACTTGATTTGTGTAAACTGGCACTTAACTTTACCTTGAGGATGAAGTTGCTGCTCAGTACCTCTTCATGTTAATGTTAACTTGTAATAACCATAAAAGAATTATCTGTCAGATAAAATCCCAAAGTTAGCTATTCGTCATGTGTAATAACTACCCTAGGTTTTATTCGCTAAAAATAATAAGGGACACCCACTCCTCTATATCCCAAAAAGTAGTGTCCAGGATGCGCCGAGACAAGTACTACTCGAAAAGTGCTGGACTTCACCATGCGAGTCTCATGTTAATCGGAATCACTCAAAATTGAATTATTTTGTTTGCAAATGTACTCATTTATCTAACACTTTAAATTTTGTGATAACGTTTGTTTTGGTCTCTCCGTATTGTTATTGATAGGTTCTAGACCAACGTCCATAAACACTATGCCCTCTTTCCTCTCTTCATAACCAATTTACTGGACTCCAGACAAAACACTACATATAGAGGGTTATCACCTGAGTACTGGTCCAAGATGAAAAGAAAATTAGACATTATCGCAGATGATTTTTTGTGGTGTGTAGAAGTCCGTTATCATGTGAGTATATCACTCACATGATAACGGAGCGATACGAAATCGACTGTCTTGGACTCGTGTATATACTCTGAAGGACCATGGACTCTAATTTATCCACCGCACTGCAAATACTTATTTCAGCAGAGATTATGGCAATCGTGAAATGTACAAAAATCCTGGAAATTTGTTTGAACAGAACAGTATATTTGATGTGAGTCAAGTTAAACGCTTTATCCTTCTATGGTGATTTGGCACACTGCATAAGTTACAGCTAATTTTCAAGACATCACCTCACAATATGGTCTTCATCAACTGCCATAGTTTGCAGATTCGTATTGAAAGACTCTGGTTTTTTTTATTAATAATAAAGGAGCAACATGTTTTCTTTAATAATAATGCGCAAAAGTTATCACTTGAATGGTGAATGTGAAAAGATTATAATTTCCATCTCATAACAAGATTTCATAATTCATTAACATAAACACCTGCACCCCTTTACCATCATGCGCATACATACATGACGCTCTGTATGCCTGATAATCAAATAAACCCTTCTTGAAATTAAATTCGATTAAAGTCTAAGCAGAACGTTTTTTTTTTAAACGCTAAAAAAAGATTAAAGAAAAAAATGACAAGAAGTCTCTCTATAACCCAAGAAGACAAATCAGTGCAGGTGAGATATAAAAGGTAAAAAAGTCTGTCTAGTGAACAGATGCTACAAAAAAAAAAGAAAAATCTGCAAAAATCCAAACAAACTTTTCTTCCAAACGGATATTACGATTATAAAGACATCAATACCAGAGTAAACAACAAAAAGGAGTATCACCATCATCAATAACATGTTATACTTTTGAACAAGAAAAATGATGATCCCGATAAGCTTCTTAAATGTGAACGAACAAAACTGTTCGTTCGTTTCAAACAAACATGCATCAACTTTTTAACTTTAAATCGATTTTTAGGTTTCAATAGACAATAATTTTTAACATATGTACATATACACACTTATGCACATGCATGACGTTGGCGGCAACGAAAGGTCTTATTACATTCAAATTTATGTACATATGCTTATCCGTACAATGTGTGAGGTTTCCATAACCCAGGCGTATTGCCGTTTTCCCGTTGTTATTTTTTAATTTTGCCAAAGTAAATAAAAAGCATTTTAGTTTTGCTATCAGTCTGCGACACTCCACTAAAGGAACAAAATGTTTTAAAATCAATTCAAAAACGCAGAATCGGTATACTGTACAATAGGGTGGGCCGATTTAGCAATCGGTACTAGAGTTGTGTAGTTCGCGAACGAACTAGTATCACTGAACTATTCACTTCAGGGAGCTAAATGAGCCGATCATTTCTGCGAGCTCTTTTAGCTCCGTGTTTCTTTCTTTTGCCTTCAAATTTTCTCGCTGGACTGAACACATATTTCATGTCTCTAAAGAAGCAGTCAAGTGCCTCGGCTTTTTGAAACGGTGCAAAATGTACTTCACTCCATCCGATCTTCTTACTGTTTATACCATTTACATCCGACAGAAAATGGAATACAACTCTCATGTTTAGGCCGGTTCCTCAAGCCTATTTTGGGGTTGCTCGACCATGTGCAGGAGAGCGCGAAAAAGCTTATCGGTGACAGTAGCGTATCCAACTCTATTGACTCACTGGAGCATCGACGCAGTGTAGGGTACGTTACTCTGTTCTATCGTTACTACAATGGATTTTGCTCTGACGAGATTAGGGATCTAGTTGATCGGTTGCTGTTGATGGTCTTAAAATTCAGAACGATGTTCGCTGGCAACCAAGTGCCTCGGTTTTCTATAACGGTGCAAGAAAAAAAAAAAACGTTCGCTTCATTCGAACTATTTGTACCACTTACATTCCACTGCAAATAGAATAAAAGTCGCATGTTTAGCCCGGCGCTTTAAAGCAGCGGTGCCCAGAAGTTCTATATGGAAGATTAAACACCAATACATTTAAGAAAAAACTACTTTTATTTAATATTTTTGTTGTAAAAAGCAAAACTTTTACAAAAACAAAATTCACACTGATAATCACTGTCTTCAATGTCAATGTCAAAGCGTTGTTGCTTCGCTTTCGTGTGTGTGCAGTGAGGAACGACAAAAAATATATAAGACGAAGTTGTTTGCGTATTTTTTATTGCTAGTGCTGAGCGCAGTATTTGTGTATTCAAGAGCACAGCCCTATAGCTAAACGCATTTACAAAAACAATTGAGTATCAAGCGCATAGGGCTGGGCACACTTGCTTTAAAGTCTAGTTTGGGGTCACTCGACCATGTGCTCTTGTCATTATTACACTAAATTTCGCCTTGACGAGTTTAGGGATCTTCAAGTAGCCTGCTGTTTAGCCGTCCTTTACTTCCTTTTCCATGTGCGATATAATACTTAAAAGTCAATGTCTATTTGTCAATCAGTCTGCATGCAAGTTTCAGTGTTAAATTGTAGCTGCATGCATAGTCACATTTACGATAGACATTATAGGTATCATTTTGCAGTTATAGTAAATAAATCCTTGGCTAAGGCTTACAACGATAAATGAAAAACTAATAAGAGTCTGACATCGTTTGTGAAACCTCTTTATAAAAGTGTGTGTGTGTGTGTTTGTGTGCGTGTGTGCCTTTCATTACGCCAGCCAGACGCACAACAATCGACAGCCAGCCATCCAGCCAACCATCTATCCATCCATTCTTTCATTTTTCCCATGTTAGAACTTTGTTTAACAATCATTTGTCATAGAACATAACGACTTGGCAGATTACGGGCAAGTAAGTGAGTACTTGAATGCATCTATTGCGAATAGTCCTTTATTAATCTTCATTTAATAGGCTTTTCTTTCATTCAACACGAGTACTACTCATACCGTGCATATATTGACTTTGGCAAACCATCTTTCTTTACGGCTGCCCAGATCAATGAAAGTCTAAATAATACTCGTAAATAATTTCCTGAGACTGATGTGTGAGAAGCAGTAGAATGTGTTTGAAGGAGGGTTTCATGTATGATTAATTTTTAACACATTATTGCTCGTAATTTGACTTTAAAACATCCTATTTGTTGCTCGTAAATCCTTAAAGATGACAAGAATTCAAGTGAATTATAATCTTAAGCAGCAAGTGTTAAAAAGTTGAAGGTGTTTGGTTTCCAAAGTTTTTGATTGCTTTTTTAAGAATATAATTAATTTTATATCAGTTTAATAAGCACCTATGAAAGGTTTTAATAAGGACAGCAATAACTTTTGTTTACTTTACAAAAATCTTATAGAATATGTATTACAACACAAATATAGTCAGAAGTTAATTTTAGTGAAGGTTGTCTTGAAACGTGTTGTGAACAAACAATCAACAACTCTTTTGCAAATGCTTTACTTTTCATTAACTTTTATGCTATTAAACTTATGGGAATGAACTAAATTTAAAAAATAACTTAAAGTGTTTTTGCAGAAATTTAATAACTTTTCATTAAAGATTGCATTTTGCTAATATGTTTTGTTAACTAAAGCAGCGTCTAAATCGTTATTATGTACATTAATTTTTACATTTAGTGCTAAAGGACAACACACACACACATACACATATAATATTAAGATAATATTAAGCATATAGCCCTTAAAAAAGGCCTTTTAACTTTAAGATAAGAGCTAGCAAGACCTATATCGCTCCGTTATTGCAACTCGTTTCGAGAAAAACACATTTAAAACTTTTAGTATCCATACAATTCTTAGCAAATTTTTTGAAGAAATATCTCCTAAAGTAGTAAAATAGATTAAAAGCAATTTGAATACATTTTTGGCACAATATAAATGGTAGTACTGTTAACAATTCTGCATTGTTATTTCGAAAAGCTCATTTTTTGAGATACGACTATGTTGCAATAAAGGAGTGATATATTCATATTTATATGGTTGTATTATTAGCACAAAAGAGGAAGATGTCATTTTAAAAATCCCAAAGGTCATAGAAATTGAAAAATTGAGGTTTTAATAACATAAAATCAGGGTTTTTTATATTTTCCGACAGATGTCAGCACAAAGCCAGCAGGTGTTTAGGGTAGCTCCTATGAAATGGCGACATATAGACAGCTATGAAAGATAAAAAACAAGCTATATATATTTTATATTCCACTGTTAAGTTTTCACGTCTAAGCTGCAAACGACTAAGATGAAATTCGGTATGCAGACAAAAATATATGATAGCTTTTACTCTAAAAGCTATACCGTAAAGAGCAGAAAAATGGTGAAAATGTCGATCCAAAAAACATGTTTTTGAGTAACTCCGCCATATATAGAATATCACAGAACTCAACGTCAAGCCGAAACAAGCTGACCAGATTGATTGTAACCATTTTGAGAAAAATCCGAAAAAAAATCTACACAAAAACATTTTCTTGAGTTAAAATGTTTCTTTTTTTAATTTATTAAATTTTTTTTAAGTTTTTTATAATTAAAAATTATAAATAGCCTGTTTTTTATGTTTCCCAGCTATCTATATGTCGACATTTCATAGGAACTACCCTAATCATCAGTAGACTTTGGAAATTTTTGAAAGATATTCTCAAACATTCAACTTTATATCCCAGCAATATAAATAATTTTTATAATTTTTAAATTAGATTGTTGTTTGTACATATGTATGTACACCAGGTTTTAGTTCAAGTTTTTCCTTTCTTAAAGTTTTTCTTAAGAAGGATTTTTTTACAATACAAATTTGCTGCGATCAATAATTGAAGAAGACAAGAAAAATAATAATGACGTCTTTAGCTTGGGGACAACTAGCTATTTCGTAGTCGCTACACTACTCATCAGCGCCCATTCAGATTTGAACTCGGGTCATGACGTATCATGAACTGCTGCAATAACCACTCAGCCACCGAGCCGTTTAATTATTTTCTAGCTATATTCTACAATGTTTTTTAATCGCATAAGCACTTGTATAACCTTCAAAAAATGTAAAGATCATATACGATGGCGGATTGATATTGAAGCTACCTGTTGAGAAAGCTATCGGCGAAGCCAGCAATTCCCCTGGGGATTTTGTACACAGTAAAAAGTGTAGTAAAAGACTTGATTTATTATGCAGTATACTTTTATTAAAACTCCTTATAAACAAACAAAAAATAATTTAACATTTTAATAATATATAGAAAATTCAAGGAAAAAAATACTATATTTGTGGTAGGGAAGTTTCTAGAAATTTTTTTTTTTTTGGTTATATACAAGAACGTCTGAATCGCCTCGTGATTAAGTCTTTACAAAATGACGAGGGCGGTAGAACGTTATTTTTGACAATCAAACTTTCATTACGTAATTTTAATTATTTTTTATGGTGCTGCAATGGTGTTGCCAGATTACACGAATTTAATTATGGCTTTTTTAAGAGTTGCGCTTACACTACCTAAGTAGGGGAAAAAACCTTTTTTTTCAAAAACCATTTATTTCTCAAGCCTCCTTTTAGCTCAATACACTTAGTAAGACGATATTGCAACTTTTTTGTGCCATCTGAATAATATGATTTAGGGAACCCCTCAAAATATGCGTTAGTTTCGCTAATCGCTTCTTCGTTTGAGATGAGTCTTTCTCCTGCGAGCCATTTTTTCAAGTTTCGAAACAGGAAAAAGTCACTAGGAGCTAAATCGGTAGATCTATAAGGCGGATGAGCAAACAATTCGAAGTGTACAAGTATTTTACGTAATTTTAGCATCGCATCTAATGCTGTGTGAACCGGTGTGTTGTCTTGAAGAAAGAACACTATTTTCCTTCTCTTCCTTGATCCAATAATGCGCTATAATACTTTTCTGTGATTGTTGATAATGGATCAAGATAATCGATGAGCAATATTCCGTGTGCATCCCAAAATACAGTGGCCCTAAACTTGCTAGCCGACTTCACTGTCTTCGCCTTCTTCGGAGCACTTCCATCAGCTTCCAGCCATTTGTTTTGATTGATTTTTGGTTTCAGGTGTGTAGTGGTGTGGACCCACGTTCCATCAACAGTTATTAATCGACTCCAAAAATCAACAGGATTACGCTTTATCATTTCCAAACACCTGTGTGAAGTGGTCTGTCGAACTCGTTTTGGTTCGACACTGACCAAACGCGGCACCCGTCTTGCTGGTAGGTTTTTCATATGCCAATTTTCATGCAAAATGTTGAACACACATTCATATTTATTTGGTTATATCTTGGACCAGTACTCAGGGTATGACCCCTACATATGCAGTGCATTGTACAGGAACTAGAAAAATAGTTTACGATGAAGAGGAATAATAAGAATAACAATAACAGCACGAAAGACTAAAACAAACTATATTACAGCAGTTAAATAATTGGAATTAAATTATATGTTTACCCCCATTTCAACAATCTCACGTAACTTGATGCGGCGATTATTCATAACGATATCGATGATTTTCTTGATACGTGTATTTTCTTCAGTATCCTCCACTTTTGACCTTCCTGTTGATGGAATTGTTGCAGTGCTTGTTCGGCCGCCTTTAAATTTAGCAATATTTATCAATATTTGTCGTAATATTTATCAAGCTGCTCTTTTGCCTTTTTCGCCGTTTTCCCTTTCAAACAATCGTGTCAAATCACTGCAGTAGTTTCATTTTTTTCCATTTTTTAAGGAACATAAAAGTTGTTTACTTCAAACGACTACAACAAATAAACTAATCGATGAATTTGGGTGAAATCTTAACAGCTGACGTTTGACAGATCACAATTAAAAAAGAAAAATTTGTGTTTATGCTGCTTAGCTAGCGCTAGCTAGCTTCAGTATCAATCCGCCCTCGTTTTTAAATAAAGACACAAATATTCAACATGCTAAATATATAAACATTGCTCTGCAAGAAACTCGCGTTTACAAAAGCTTTTCACATATTGCTCCTTTATTGCAACATAGTCATATCTCAACATAGTCATAACTCGAAAAGCTCAAAAAATGAGAATTGTTAACAGTACTACCTTTTATATTGAGCCAAAAATGTATTCAAATTACTTTTAAACTGTTTCTTTTAGAACATATTTTCCAACACTTTTTTCTAAGACTTGTATGGAAGCTAAAACTTTGAAACGTGTTTTTCTCGAAACAAGCTTTTTTGAGTTATGACTATGTTGCAATAAAGGAGCGATATATTAAAGAATTAATGAGCTTTTAAATTCATAGCTTTTGTGTGAATCAAAGAACTTTTAAGAATAGTTTCACCTTCAGAAAAATCTTTATCCAGTTCATTGAATTCGGTTATCGAAAATCTATCTATTATCTGTGCAGTGCTTATAGCACATCGAAAAGGCCTTAGCTGATTAAACCTTAAAGGGAAATTCCTTTTATATTATATACGTATAAGCGTTGATATAAATTCTGTTTCAAAATGGCCCTTCACAAATTGTGCGGCTGATGTGGTTTTTAAATTGTGTTTGTAGCATATTTTTGCTAAAGCAACAACCGACCGCAAATTGTTGAAAAGCCGGCATTGTTGTGAACAAACTTCACATACGAGTACGCACAAAACTTCAGACCCTGCTTGTGCGCGTGTATGTGTATGTGTGCGTTTGCGAAGTTGCAAATTGCAATACATGCTTACAACATTACCACCACAATTTCATTTTCATATGAACTTTTTGTCGGTTGCAAAAGGACAAATAGGGATACATTCGCTTACAGATTTTAAGAAACTTATGTGTTGTTGTTTTGTTTGCTTTCTTTTTTTTTTTTTTTTTTTGTTCAATGTCTGTAATTTAGATAAAGTTTTATTTCGTAAAGTGATGTAAGACGAAGTCCCTACACAAGCACTTATCTATACACTGAACTATGTATTCGAATTCAACAAGCATTTTGCAATAATGTGCCTTTAAGCGAGGGTTGTATGATAAGTCGCCCACGCATACAGACATGTTTGGAACTGAGTATAAAGTGCCAAATAAACTACGCAAACTGCTTGCCAAACACACGCTTTCCGCTTGCACCCAAACTATACAAATACAGCACATACAAATTTAATTTAATCACACACACAAATACAAATTGATCACTTTTTCTCTGCTTTCAATGAGAGTAGACGGCCATTGTGTTGCGGCAAATTACTCAGTAAATGAAGTATAGCAGATACAAGTTGTTTTATAAATTGTTTTGGCCTCTAATTCTTTATATTCGGTTTATTAATCTTAATTTCCACAATTAAAATAAACTTTTACGCCATTCTAAACATTATTACAAAAAATCATTTGCTTAATTCACTCTGTATGCTTCTTCTTCTTCCTCCACCTAACTCTGCAAAAATTTCTTTGAAATGACAAAACTTACGCACACATTTACAATGTTTGCACGAAAATCAAAAATGTTTGAAATGCTTCAAATATTTGTACAAACTAGCAAACACCCCTACAAACGAACAAAAATGTTTGCACGAACCTAAAATTTTGACATGTTTGGCAAACTGCTTGCCAAACATGTCCAAATTTTGGACGTATTTGGCCTGTTAGCTATCCAAACGACCAGTAAAGGGCAAAGCAACATTAAGGAAGGAGGCAAGACGAACATTGCAAACTAGAACATATACAAAGGCAATAACTCAAGGCAAATGTTGTAATAAAATCCGAAGGTTAAAGCAGCAGATCATTATACGTCATGACCCAGTGGGTGCTGATAAGTAGTGTAGCGACTACGAAACAGCTAGTTGTCCCCCAGCTAAAGATTTTATTATTATTATTATATTCTTGTCTTCTTCAATCAAAAATTATTGATCACACCCGTTTTGTATTGTAAAAAATCCCTCTTAAGAAAAAAACTTCAGAAAGGAAAAAGCTTGAACTATAACCCCTTGTGAATTAAGTTTTATTAAAGTAAATAAATTTCAGTATGTATACAATTTGAAAGCTCCGAGTAAGGCTTGGTGCGCCAGGTACTATCATAAAAGCGAGAAGAGATGGAGCCGAACAAAAAACCTGGTAATTCGGAGCAAAAGAAAGCACCATTTTTTTTAGGAAAGTAAAAGCTCACTTCTCGTGCAACCCTCCGTTTGATAAAGTAAAATATTGAAATCGCTATTTGTTTTTTTTTTTGAGTGTTTCCTTTGGTCTTTTTGTGCTTTATTTGAAAATGTTGTTGTTGCTGTTATTGTTTTCAAATTGTTGCTCTCTTAACTGCTGTTACATTTGCTTTATAGTTGAAAATAGTTTTAACAATTTTAACAATTCACTTAACTTGGTCTATTGCGGGTTGGTAAAGAAAAAGAACATGTCATGTGGGCGTGTTGTTTTCCCTGGAAACAACACCATTCTCTTATCGAAATTCAAAATTTTAAGTAAAACTTCTTTTTATACTGGGAAGTAACAAATGTGGCATATTCAGGAAAGGGTTGCTTATTGGTGGCAACGTAATCATATGAAATATTCTGTGTCGCCAAACCCACAGATTTTCCCCTGCACAGACTTTTCCCCTTTCACATGGTGGGTACTGAATGTTGCACCTTTTTTCTTGTTTTTCTTCTTATTTTTTTTTTTTGTTTGCATGAAAATAAGTTTTGTGTGCTTAATGGAGTTGAAGTTGAAACTTTAAGTTCCTTTTGAAATTATGCGGTCAACAGAAGTGATGAATGCGGCAAGCAATAAAAAGAAAACTTGCAAAAAAGTGTAAAGTTAAGATAACTTCCATAAGTTCTTTTATGCACATTTTGTAACTAATATTCACTTGCTAAGTTGTACATTTTATTAAGGACCATAAGGTTAAAAGCAGAATTATCAACTGGTTGTACAGTGTGAATGGCTAAAAGGGGAGATATTTTGGAATACAAGGACACAAAGCTATGTCTATATACATACCGGAGGTTCGATGTATATAGGCAAATTCTTTATTATGTCTTCTTAAAACCTTAGATTGTTGGTTCCGACCATCTTATTTTCGAATAACCTTCGCCAAAGGCCCATAGATTTCATAAGGAAGTGATCTTTTGCTTCTTGCAGGTATCTTTAATAGCACCACAGCAATATTTTTCAGAAAGGAAATGATAACATCTAATTAGCGTCGTGCTGCCACCTGGCAGGAACCAAGCAAGGACTTTCGCCGAAGAGAAATTCTTTCAGCCCTTCTATGGAATTTCGCCGTGAATTTATTGCCAACAGAGTTAGACTTAAACAGTTTAAATTTGTAGGCAAATGCTTATGAAGTTGCTATGGCGATATGTGGAAAATATTCGTACATTATTTGAAGGACCATAAGTTTATGGTCTCTGCAAGATATAACAGGAAACGCAGCTTGGCACCACACTTCAGAAATATTTGCAAAACTTTACCTCTTCTGTAATCATTTTCAATAGAAGCTGAGCTTGGCCTGTCAGAAAGTGGAAAATGTCACAGTATATACATATATATCTAGGTTCTATGGTATAGCACAAAAATTTTCAGTTGCTTGCAGTTCCGTAGTTGCTCTAAATTTGGGGAGAAAAGCCTTGAGGCAAATAAACTCTAAGACTACCAGTGGCTTTGTAGTATCGAAATTAAGCTCAACTTAACACTCTAAAGCAGAATTGCCCAAGCCCTATATGCTGGATGCTCAATTGTTTTTGTAAAAGCGCATAGCTATATGACTGTGCTCTTTAACACACACATACTGCATTCAGCACTAGCAATGAAAAATCTGCAAACAGCTTTGTCTTATGTATTTTTTGTCGTTCTCCACACACACACAAGAGCAAACCAACAAGACTTTCGCATGCTTTGCCGGTAAACATTGACGACAGCAATTATCAGTGTAGATATTGTTTTTGTAAATATGTTTTGCTTTTTACAACAAAAAATATTAAATAAAAGTAGTTTATCTTTAAATGTATTGATGTTTGCTCTTCCATATAGAACTTATGGGCATCCCTGCACTATAGTAAACACACTACTTATATATGTATAAGACTATCGGAAGAAACTTAAAATGGCCTATGTTGGTAATAAGCAGTGCTTCAAGCATTACTCCATTAAAGACGCCACTTGCAATGGTGTACTGATTACCAACTGATGCCATTGTCATGGCTATGAACTCTACAATTGGTGCATGAAAAAAGACAAAAACAGATAGGGCTTGCGGACGAGGCAATCAGATAATAACGGCTAGTACTGATCGCTATTGCTCGCTCCGTGGATCAGGATTTGCTTTGGCGTATACCCAACTAGCGCACATTATTTTCTGGAAAATAAAGGGAGAAGGCTTCCGCATTTGTCGTAGCAAATAAAAATCTAAAAAATCCCAGCAGGTTGTGTTGGGACTTCCGAAAAACTCACTCATGTTTAATTGGTGGCGCACTGCCCCCTTCTGTTTTATCTACCACCCTGTCTTCCCCCGAGGAGCAGGGCACCAGGGTACTCTACTTTCTGGGTCATAGAGCTCCTAGTTTGCTGTAGCAAATATATATTTAGAACTGCGTTGGAACTCCAAAATCCTTACCAAGACTTAACTGGTAGAACGGGGATCATCACCAAAGTCTCCGGAAGGTTCTGCTTGCAGACCATCTCGGCGCTGATTATGGTTGAGGTGCTAAAATGTTCTGGCTGTGATTTAAATCTAAAATCGTAGAATCTTCCCAGATAACTATGGCGAAATGACCGCTTTCGGGTGTTAATAACCGCCCTAAGTACTGTTGTCTTGCAACAGGTACCTGTGATGTAAGTAACCAGAAGCGATGGTTATACCGGTGAATTTGTTAAGGGCTAATGCTCTTAACACGCTTTGAGCTATAAACTCATAAGTCTTGTCTTGCATTGGTTGTTTGGAAAACTGCATATAAGAGGGATTTGTCTACACACCTATGGCAAAAGTTACTACCTAAGTGAGCCTTTTAAGCCACATGGGGTCACTGGTGAATCCTGGATAATACATCGCGTCGAGTTGGTACATTATCAGATAAGGCCGACAAGGCTAATGTAAATCAATTTCCATATAAATACCATCATTGCACTGGCCGTAGATGAAGAATATTCAACGTGGCTGTAACATACCACGGGGTAACTGTGCGATAGTACACCGTACCTAACTACCCTTGTAGTAAGGCAATGTGGAAGGTGCTTACACAAATCCATTGCACAATTGTTCGCTATTGCTCGATTGACGAGTTGATCATGTAAGAATATATAGTAGAGCGCTTCCGAAAAAGGCCTTTCTATGAGGCAGTAAAATATAATTATGTGCATGGATCTGGAAAGATCCAAATCTAAAGTACACCTACATTGCGTCGAAATAAATAATTAATAGATATTCTCTATTAGGAGCTGTACAGCATAAGTAATTTGTTAAGTCTTGAGGATTGTGAAATAAGATGATCTTATGATATAGCTAATCAAATGTCAAAGCAAGCTTGGCTTAACTAAAACTGCAAAACGGCTCTGACTGGTGCACATCCCGGAAGACAAAACCTTTTCCAGAGAACTCTGTAAGCTATCAAGTTAAAAAGAAGAGCAAACTAACGAGCATTTAATCTCTCGATGCTCAGCCCTTTCTGATGAAAGAGTGTCTAACAGTTAAATATTACATATTCATTCAGATATAAATCTAATCAAATCAATATCAAAACAAAAAGAAGGAAAACAATATGATCTCAAGAGAATGATTCTATTCACCTGTTTGCTTCAATTCTAACCTAAGATTTATGTGGCGGTATCCAAGGATCTTTCCGTACTTCTCTTTTAGGCATCATGAAGCCCTCAACTTAAGATCAATGTGGTTTGATTCTAAAAGAATGCAGTCTGTAGAACATAAAGAGATTTATAGTTAGAAAATATAACAAATTTTAATGATCACCACATTTAAATTTAGTTGTCAACTATTTAGATTCTTACGAGCAGACACTTAAGTAATAGCTAAGACTATTTATTACAAACAACTGTAAGTTGTCACTTGTTCGGAATATATTTTTTCTCTTTAAATATTTTCAACAACTAAACAAAATTCTAGTTATTGCATCACAGTAAAAACATTCTAAACGTTTTCAAAACTTTCAATACACTTATTTATGTACATAACTTATAAGACTATTAAACCTAAATAAACAAATGGTTTTCGAGACTCTTAATCACATATAATGGACTATAGGAAAATGAAAAATAAAAAAAATCAAAACAAAATTTGCAATTGCAATAAAGAAAAAGGAAAAACGGAATATAATTTATAAAAAAAAGAGTGGGAGTTAACGGAACATGCAAATTTTCAGTCACTTTTGCCACTAATGAAACCATAAAATAAATGAAGTTTTATACAACAAACAATAACTGAAAGTTTTTCTTTTATTTCATGAACAAAGTTTAGAGAAACTAGAAAAAGCAAAAAAAAGGGATGCACATAAAGCCACAGCAATTGAGAATTATTACAAGATTTTCCAACTGCAGCAAAACTAAAGAAATTTTAAACAACAACAACACAAAGATAACTTTTCTTATTCATATTAATTTTATTCATTATATATAGACAAGTGCTATATTGTATGAATGAAAGCTAAAAAATGCGATAAAAAAATCTTAATTTCAAATATAAGCTCAAGAATTGCGCGAATTTTAATATATAATACAGTTTTAGATAGTAAGACTAGTAGAGTGGTAAGTCTTATATAGTGACCTAACCACTTTGAATGTGTCTATGTAATTTTGTCAGGCACAGCCTCCGATGAGGTTGGCATAGATCATCGAGATGACGGGCTTGAGATCTTCACAGATCCAGGATCCAAGTCGGACTCGGGAGTTGGCAGAGTTATCTCTATTTCCTTGTATGAGAGGAGGATTAGTTTTAGACTGCAAAATGAGTGTAGCTTAGCGCAGGTGGAAATCGCGGCTATAATGAGGACAACTAACTGATTGAGGTACTACAGGGTATACGGAGAGGATATCCGAACTCGCGTTGATAGTAAGGCTGCTTTGAATGTACTAGCGGGAGTCTATACAACGTTCATGTTGTTTTGAGAATGCCGGATATCTCTAAACGAGATAGCGACACGTTCCAACCTGTAGCTTTTCTGAGTATGGGGATACAGTGAAGTGCCCGGAAATGTTGTAGTGGATGAGCTTGCAAAGGCCTTAAGTCGCTTACAATAAGAGCATACAGTTGTGAAAAAGATTTACATCAGCAGCTGCCTTGAGGTCTTATCTGATGATGAACCAGTTTCGCGGAGTGAATTATTCACTATTCACCACTGCCCCCGTGTGGCTGACTAAGCTCACACAGGTAGCAATTCCGATCATATGTTTGTAGCCATATGAGCAACTTCTTGTTGAGGAGTTCGGGTCTTCTAACCCTCCTGTAGGCAATTTCCCAGCAATCAATGGAAGACAAGGCTTAATGAGTTGGTAGGCTGGAGCCCACTAGCAGCATCCGCCCTTAAATCAACTCACCTTTCAGCCATCAGCACCAGTTCCTTACAGTATACAAATATCTGTTGTAAAGGCAACAGACCCATGCATGACAAATTGCCATGCGTGGGTACCATTTTCAATCACATGCTAAATGGCTCATGCTCTCCCCCATGGTAGGGCGGACCCTTTCTAAAACTCCTTCCGATCTCAGGGTCACGGCACCCGGTCGAAAACTCTCTCCGCATTTGGGTATTAAATCACAACCAACACGTTGCCCCCGACAGTCCATAGCCGGACGAGAACAATCAACAATTCCCGGTACTTCCGGCTCCCGTGGTATCAGAAAATAATATCCTCTGGGCAGACTATCGCAGCCCAAAATAGGGCTGCTACAGTTTTAAACGCCAAACGGTCCGTGGAACTGCTAGCCCCCACTAGACCCTCGGGAGGTTGTTAGTCCCTGAAAAAAACCACTCACCAAACAATTATTAAAGATACTAACAAGCTGCGTTTTAGAATTCAACCACAGCCAGAACGTTTCAGCCAAGGCAGCCACCTCAACCATGATCAGCCCGGGTTGAGCTTCAAGTAGAACCCCCATGCTGAACCCCGTTCTGCCAATTTTAAACCTTGGTAAGCGTTTTGGAATCCACCACTACATAAGCCATGCGGCTTTTATTTGCTACAATAAACGAAGAGGTCCTTCGTTTATTGTAGCAAATAAAAGCCTCTTTACCCGAAAAACAGAGTACACAGGTTAGGAATACGCCAAGGAAAAATCCATAAAACCGAGGGGGGGGGGAATAAGCGGATACAGATGGCATGGTTGGAATCCCGCTCCAGCTGTAAAAATTAAGTACAACGTCTACTTTTAGAAACAGCTCAAGACAGATGGTCTAGCCAGGTTACCTGCCGAATATCAAGGCTGACGTGACCTAGGTATATTAATATGGGCGGGGTAACGGAGACTGATATCCTTAGAGGCCTACCCCGATGGAGGTTGCATTTTAAATCTGTCGTATTGAGTGTAGTTTATTGAAGCTTTCTTGTCAAGTTTATTCAAGCTTTCGTGCCAAGTTAGCGCTCAATAACATGTGCAAGTGATAAAATCGCTTTACAAAACTCGGTGCTGTGATCGGGAAACACGTTCGACACACTTTGCTCATCCGCCATAGCTCTTCCACTTAGAGTAGTTTTGGCCTTTATTGTCAATGACCCTGAGACATAATTGTGGTTCAGAGTCGTTAATGTGTCGAATTAGCTCATCCTTTAGATCTTAATTGGATTATTAACGCGCACGGCCGTCAATCTATAAACCGCACCCCAAACACTCATTGTTTGTGAACGCATCGACTTTTTAACAGTCACTTGTCGCCACTCATTAACCCCAACACGGCAAATCTGCTTGCTAACGAACCCACTGAGATGCAAGCTGAAGATGAAGTTCTTCAACAATCTTAATGTGCTGCTACATCGTGTACCTTTCCATGGTTGAATTTGTTAAACACTGAAAAAAGAAATTAATTCATCCATCGAATTAAGTTAATGATTAGCTTTGATGTCGAGAGCGTTCATTTGTGGACTGCTTCAGAAATAAACCTTCATTGGATTAAGACACATCCGTCCTCTCTCAATACTTTTGTCTCAAATCGGGTCGCTGAGATTCAGGAGTGATCTGCACAAGTTTCATGGCGCATGAGCAGAGACAAGTGAAAAAAATAAAAAATAAACTGATAAATTAATTCAATTTAAAGTTTACTAAGTTAATTTACAACTTAAAACAAAAGTTTTTTTTTTCCTCATTAAACGATTTTTTTTTTTGAAAACCATTTTATTTTATTTCTCTATTTAAAATCGTCTACATTTACTTACGTACAATCACAATGTCTAATAGACATGTAAATTAAAAAAAAAACATTAATATTATTACTTAAAAAAAATAATACTATCACAATTAAAGCCAGGCTCTAATAGCATTAAGATCAAATCTCTCAAAACATATTTACACTTTTTCAATTTCAACAAAACGATCACATTAATACTGATCTACAAAGCTGGAAATAAAACGTAGACGTCCTTCATATTGCAAGTTCATTATTGTTTTGACTAACGATCATCAGCGCCCAATTCTATCCATAATTTCTCACCAGGCTTCAAGTGTTCACATGCGCCATCAAAAACTAAACGGGCGATGCGTAAACCATCTGGGCCGCCATCTAAAGCGTACAAATTTTCGTACAACACAACAAATTTTCGGCTGCAACACTGCAAATTCTTCTGATTTAACATATGGAGGATTGGAAATTATGAGATCGTCCAAAAAACGTGCCTTATGGTTGGACCACTCTTGGCAATTAGCACAATTTTTCCCTTTAAAATTGATTCAGATGTTTTAACAAACATTCTCCCTCAAATTTTTTCTGAAAATTGTTGGAAAATTAGAAGAATTTGAATATTGCCAAACTTCATTTCTGTCAAATATTTTTATTTATTTTTACTTATGACAATATTGCAGCAAATGTTCGCTTCCTTCGAAAGTCAACAACAAAAAAATATTTGCATGTGCCAAAAAACATGCTTCGTTTTATTGCAAAATACTTAAATCATTTTAACAATAAAAGTTCGATTTTAGAATTACTTAACACGTTTACAAGGACATTGAAACATGTATTAACATTTATGAAATTTTACTGTTCACTCATTTCATATCCAACTTTTCGTTTGGCGTGACAATGTGTGCAAAATATTCATAAAGCCAAAAGCGTGTTCTACTCGTACGTTGCAATAAATGTTCATTCATTAATATTTACATACAATCATCACAATTCGCCATTAACACATATATGACAAGGACTTATTTAAATAATACAATTGTATTTATGGTTGCATATGCATGTGTGAGTGTGTGTGTGTGTGAGTTGTATGTGAGTGTGTATTTTGGCAACGTGTTGGCAAAGCATTAAATCTGTAATACATGCAAGAAGTTGTTAATATTTGCATTTAACTGCCAAACAAATTTGAATATTGCCAAATAGTTTTAAGCTAATAGAGGCCACACACACACACACATGCATACACACCTACAATTACATTCTATTCAGTTGTAAAGTTACGGTCACATTGAGCAAATAAGTGTAACAACTACTTTTGTGTACTCGTAGTTTTGATCTAAAGCAACTCTTTGCTAAATGCCTGTGAGTTTGTTAGTCAGGAGTAAAACTTTATTTTAGCCATTAAAAAGATAAAAAGACACAAAGTAGTGGTTACATGAGTGCCTCGATGAACGAATAGTTAGAGTGTTGGATCAACAGTCTCGATTTCTCCCAAAGACTCTGCTGCTAGATGTTTCCGCAGACAATCAATAAACTTTCGCAATTTATTGTTATGTTTCTGTAGTAGTTTATTTTAGAGATTTATAAATGTAGTACTCGTAAAGAAAAAGCTGTTTGAAAGATGGTTACAGCAGTATTAGTATATGCGATATAATCGGCCATATCACAGAATTCACTTCCGTTCGGAAATGAAATTGAATAGTGTAGTAGTATGTAGTAGAATGTAGTATATAAGTACACACATATGTATATGGATATCTTATCAATTCTAGAATAACTGTATACCAAAATCGATGTATGATGTAATACATATAGACCACTATGGGCCAGTGGACAATGGTAGGACGGTTAAACACATATTGATCGTTATTGACGCTTGCACGAAATTTGTACGGCTATATCCGGTAAAGACAACTAATACAAAGGAGGTTATTGTAGCATTGAAAGACTATTTTAGATCTTATAGTCGACCTAGGTGTGTAATAAGTGACCGAGGAACCTGTTTTACGTCTAACGATTTTGCAGAATTTTTAAAGGCAAATAATGTCGTTCATACTTTAATTGCGACTGGGTCCCCACAAGCCAATGGTCAGGTTGAAAAGGTTAATAGGTCATTAGGTCCAATGTTGGCAAAACTAGTTAGCACTGAGAGGGGAATATTTTGGGACCATGTGATTGATCAGGTTGAGTACACTTTGAATAACACCATTCACAGATCTATTGGGGAACATCCAAGTGTAATGTTATTTGGTATAGGTCAGAAGGGTACGGTTTTTGATCCTTTGAGGGAATGTCTGGAGGGAGTCAAGTCGACTTCAAGGAATGATCACGATAAGATTAGGTCGGAAGCATTTGTTAGACAAGAAAAAGTACAGGAATATAATGAAAAGTATTGCAACAGACGGAGAAAAGAACCTCTCGTCTTCTTGTTCCGTCTGCGATCACTCCACAACTGAACTTCACAACCTCTGTGTATACACACTCCATTTTTCTTTCCAGAACGACCGCCAGCGCCATCTTTTTTCTTCCGGCCATCTTTTTTTTTCCCCCTAGCCATCTTTTTTTTCTATTCGGCTTCCAACGATATTTCTCGTACATTCCTAGAGTTGACGTTTAAATCTTCTTCTTCTCTTTCACCATTCATCCACATTGTTCGCACGGACGGACATAAAAAAACATATTCCCCCTTCGTATCTAGAATTGCATCTTCGGACTGACCAGAAAACAGAAATTCTTCCCCCTCGGACTTAAAATTAAACTTCAGACGGACTAACTTCCCCTTGTAAAGGTTCACATTACCTTCGGGCTTGTAACCGGACGGACTAAACTCCTGCGGCGTTCCGCAGCGCTTTATTAACCGGACAGACTGTACTACTTAGCGTACCTTAAACCGTCAGACGTGGAATTGCGTTAGACTCGGACCGACATCGTGCCGCGAGACCTATCTGCCCAAGAACAGGTGAACGACCTGCTGTCTCCTATACCGAAAACGACTGGTGAAAACGGCTGGTAAGAGCATATTAGCAACTCGATCGAGTTATAGGATGCAAAAATTTTGATTATACGGCTGGTATATCACGGAAGTTGATTCCGAAATATAAGGGTCCATATAAAATAGCTAAGGACCTGAAAAATGATCGCTATTTGGTTGAAGATGTGGATGGTTTCCAACAGTCCCGCACACCGTATAAAGGCGTGTGGGCGGTCTCTAACATGCGCCCATGGTTTAGGGGACGAGAAAGGTCATGTAAATTATAGGAGATCAGGGGATCTCATTATCAGGATGGCCGAATTGTAGTAGTACGTAATAGAATGTAGTATATAAGTACACACATATGTATATGGATATCTTATCAATTCTAGAATAACTGTTTTGATTCGTTAGCATAGTTCTTCTGGAATATTCAATATACATGTTACTATAACTGTCCTTTTTAATTTTATTGAATATGAACGTAGATAAAATTCTAGATAATAAGTTAACTTTGATATGCATATATTATATACATATAAAATTGAAATGTCATGTTGAAAAAAGGTAGTAGACTTTGGAAATTTTTGAAAGACATTCTCAAACATTCAACTTTATATCCCAACAATTTAAATAAATTAATGAGAATTTAAAAAATTTTTTTTTCTCAATCAAAAAAACAAAAACAAAAAAAAAAAAGAAGGTACTGAAAATTAAATTGTGCAAAAATGCATATAGAGCATATGCAGAAATCAAAAGGTATATGTAAATGTTAACATTTGTGTGTATGTTGTAGTCAACAATACTATGGTGAAGTCAACCATATCGTCGGCCACCCATACTACGGTGAAGTCAGAGTATTGTCGCAATCAAAGGATTTTAAGTGATGAATTATATTTCTTCAAGCAAGTTGAACAATATCTCTATATTATTTAAACAAAATAAATATACAATTAAGTTTTTTATTCGCTATTTTTAGCTTCTACCATTTATACCAATAAAAAATTATAAATAGCTTGAAAGGCGTAAAGAAATGTTAGAGACGTGTATAAATGAAAAAGCTTGTTTTTTTGTGTTTTGACAGGTATTATTAGAGCATTTTTCTTTTTAAATTCTCAACAATTTATTTAGATTGTTGGGATATAAAGTTGAATGTTTGAGAATATCTTTCAAAAATTTCAAAAGTCTACTGATGATTAGGGTAGTTCCTATGAAATGTCGACACATAGATAGCTGGGAAACATAGAAAACAAGAATGATACGTCATGTCCCGAGTTCGAATCCCAGTGGGTGCTGATGAGTAGTGTAGCGACTACGAAACAGCTAGTTGTCCCCCAGCTAAAGATTTGATTATTATTTTTCTTGTCTTCTTCAATCAATAATTATTGATCACAGCAAATTTGTATTGTAAAAAATCCTTCTTAAGAAAAAATTAAGAAAGGAAAAACTTGAACTAAAAACCTGTTGTACATATGTACAAACCAAACAATTTTTAATTTAATAGAAAACAAGCTATTTATAATTTTTTTATTGGAAAAAAAATATATTTAAAATAGTTTTAATTACTAATAAAAATGAGCTTTAAACTAAACATGCGAAAAATAATGAATACTAAAGTATGATAAAATTGAATTTATTAATAAAAATTTCTTATTCTATTTTATGTTTGTTAATATTGATACTAATATATTAAACTTAATCCTAATATATTAACATTATGTCTTAATTTAGCGTAGTGTAAAAGGGCACTGCACGCCCCAGTGCGAAGCCCAGCGCACACGATGGGCTTTCCAAAACCATTGATTTTTTTTTTTTTCATTAGAATCGTTTCATTAGTTCTTCCTTAAACCACCAGTGCGAACAACTCAAACCCCTATTTGCGTGTCACGAAGATAAAATTAATAAAACCCCTTAATATTGAAAAGATTAACCTATTTTCTTTTCTTTCCTCATGCAACCCCACACTATAATTTGCTCCCTGAGTAAATTATCATTCAATCATCTAACCCAAGATTGATTGTTTAGCCAAAATTAGCATCCAACCCTATGCTAATTTTGTAATATAATATTATTGTCGATAACAACCGTACTACGCTCAATCCAACCATATTAATATGGTTGTATATATAATAATGTTATAAATATGCAATTGTTGCCAATATAACGATTGATTTTTTTGCTATTATCTATTTGGCAACACTAGTTTTGACAGCTCACGCACGTTTTGTATCTTGTGTCACTGTCACACATCTTCAGTTTGGTCTATAATTTAATCATGAATCGTCTTACAAACGAACAACGCTTGCAAATTATTGAATTTTATTACCAAAATGCGTGCTCTGTTAAGAAAGTTCATCGCGCGCTTCTTCCATTTTATGGTCAGTTTAATCGACCTACTGAGGCTTCTATTCGGGCTATTGTAAAAAAATTTCGCACCAAATTTACATTGTTGGACATTAAACCACCAACACGCTTACGTAGAGTGCGAAGTGAAGAAAATATCACAGCCGTATCGGCCAGTGTTGGTGATGACCGTGCATTATCGATTCGGCGCCGTTCGCAGCAATTGGGCCTCTGTTACTCCACTACGTGGAAAATTTTGCGGAAGGATTTGGGTGTGAAGCCTTATAAGATACAGCTGGTGCAAGAATTGAAGCCAAACGACCTACCACAACGCCAAATTTTTGGTGAATGGGCTCTTGAAAAGTTAGATGAAGATCCACTTTTTTATCGAAGAATTGTGTTCAGTGACGAGGCTCATTTCTGGTTGAATGGATACGTGAACAAGCAAAACTGCCGTATTTGGAGTGAAGAGCAGCGTTTGGTGCGGATTATGGGCTGGCGGCATCATTGGGCCGTATTTCTTCAAAGATGATGCGAATCACAACGTTACTGTGAATGGTGAGCGCTGCTGTGCGATGATAACAAACTTTTTTTTGCCCAAAATGGAAGAGCTTGCCACATGCCACACAGCACGCGAAACAATGGACCAATTGAGAGGCGAGTTCGGTGAACAGTTTATTTCACGCTTGGGACCAGTCAATTGGCCGCCCAGATCGTGCGATTTAACGCCTCTAGACTATTTTTTGTGGGGCTATGTTAAGGCTAATGTCTATAGCGACAAGCCCGCTTCGATTGACGCACTGGAAGCCAACATTGCCAACATTATTCGTGAGATACCGGCCGAAATGTTGGAAAGAGTATGCCAAAATTGGACTAAGCGGATGGACCATTTGAGGCGCAGCCGCGGCCAACATTTGCATGAAATAATCTTCAAACATTAAATTATATCGACCCAACTATCGATCCAAATAAATATTTCATGCATTTTTCTGAATTTTATGTGTTTTTTTTTTTCTTAATTTCCGATAGTTCTTACAAAATCACCCATTACTTAACAAATTTATTTCAACTAGTAGATGTTAGATCCAGTTGATATCGAAATTATTTATCATTGTGAAACCCGATTATTTTTTTGTGAATTCGTTTTAATTATTTAAATTTATTAATATATACTGTAATTATATATAACTTTATTTTCAATTATTATACGTATGTATATTACGTGACATAGTTAGTTGTAAATAAATAGAATTGTATCTTTTATTCAGGAATGTCGTTTATTTAATTAATATGGTGAAGCAGGACAAATATATGGTTTTATGTTAATAAAGCTATTTATGACATTAGTATGGTTGTTTAATGAAAGTAATATGGTTATATGATGTAATATATGGTTTTATGTCAATAAAGCTATTTATGCCATTAGTACTCGTATGATTGTTTAATGAGAGTTATATGGTTATATGATGTAATGGTTGGCATAATCATAAAGTAGGATATGACATTACTATGGTATCTTTTATTAGGATTGCGGTTGTTTACACTTATAACAATGTTGAAGCAGAAAATAGTGTATTTATTTATACAATTTCATCCTAATATTATTTTATCTTCTTTTACGTTAAATTATTTAAATTTTTGCAGTTGAAGATCTTGTGTTGTTTTTTTTTTTATAAAAGGATAACAAGGATAACTGTTAGCGAAATATCGAAATAAAAAACCAGGTAATTTTTTTATAAAAAAACAACACAAGATCTTAAGCTGTAAAAACTTAAATAATTTATTTATATATTTTATTTATTTATATATTTTTTATTTGTATATTTTTTTACAAGACTACAGTAGAGTACGAGTATATCAGTGATATTTTATATATAACAATATAAAACTATCAGCACCAATGTCCGGTTAACCATATATTTTTTTCTACGTATGAGTTGACTAAGACTATAGCAAGCATTTCAAAGCATCTCTCTCTTATATAATATATGTTATTAATATTAATACATACTGTTAGTAACTAGTGTTTAAGGTAATTTGATCAAATATTTGCTCCATATGACCGAACTTTAAATAAGTTTGTACGTTAATATTTATAATAGCTATGCAATGCATGTTAATATGAAATTATTATTTTACCAGCATAGAGAAATAGTTTAGGCTTATTAAGAAAACAGTATTGAAATAACTTGTACTAAAAGCAAAATGATTTAAGTAGAGAAACAATAACAATATACTCGTATTTAAGTTGTTAAGCAACGTAGGTTTTTATTTTCGAAAGAACAAAACTAATTTATTGATAGTTTAATGATGTTATGGACTTGCATAGTTATGTATCTGTAATTAAGTTCTTTTTATTTGTAAGAGCTTATATTAGCTTTTCTTGTATATTTGTTTGTTCGTTTGTATGCAACTCTGGCAACTCCTGTTATGTACAGTGCGTGCTTTTGAGGAATTTGAAATTGCTCTATAGAATAGAGTGAGGAGATATTCACAGCTCTTGAAGCCGATTTTGGGAATTCTCATAAAACTTAGAACCGGTTCGGAACTGGGGTTTCGGTGCGTGTTTTTTGCCGTGATGGAGTTATGCGGGTAAATATCCAATTTTATTTTGTTATGACCGGGTTTTTTTTTATAAATTTTTGCCAGGCTTTTGTCGATTTTTATTGGCTTTTGTGACTTTTTGTCAGGTGCCGTTTTTGTTGCTCTAGTAAATAGGCATTCACATAAAAACAGACAACTTTTGCTGAATAAAGCAAAATTACAAATCAAATCAAATAAAATAAATTAAATTTTCTAACGAAACACTACAAGCGGCATCAATTTCAACAGGAAAAAAAAGTATCACACAACAAATTCCTAATCCAAAGAACAAGAATAATAATGAAATCCATTCTTGGCTCATGTGGGCCGAGACAGCAACCGTTAACGTTAAAGACAGGTTGTCTTTTAATAAAGCTGCCTCCTTTGTAACATTGTTAACTCCCTTTTGCTGTTAGCTGATTCCCAGCTACCCAAACAGTTTTTCCACACAATAACTACTCCTCACTGGAGTGTATTTGATTCGAAATTGCAATTTTATTTGCCAAAAGTTAAAGGAGTGTGAAGAATTTGCGTTTAGCAACTTTAACAAGAGCTTAACTTTAGTTTCTTCTTTTAGAGAATATTTTGTTAATGAATACAGTTGTTTGGCTAAATGAAGAGAAAAATATTTTATTATTTGATTAAGTATCCTTTGCTGTTTCATATTGCTGCTGGTGTTTGTTGGTGTCCTGAATGTTTTGGGGAAAAATATAAAATTTAATTATAGAAATTAAATCACAAAAGTACAAAAGAATTCATGAGAAAAACTTTTCCATTCAATTGTAAAATTTATTTACTTAAGTTTCTTCGTCCAACTTAGTTAACGTAACTTTATTTCATTTTATATTTTCTGATTTATTTGTTGAAAAGTAGGAAACAAAAAAATAGAAAAGAGGCAACAAAAAAAAAATTATATATAAAGGCGATCATTTAAAATAAAAGGAAGCATGTGCAAAACGGAAATTTACAATTTTCAAAAGTTCAAAATTTGTCAAGTGATTCACATACGAAGAATCAAGAACTTTTAATAAATTTTCTTTTACAAATTAAGTTTAAACAGGAAAGCACAAAGAAGGGAAAAAAGTCAGAACTATAAAGCATGTATACAACGGGTTATGCATTTAGTGGTTTCAAAACCTATGGACTGTCGGCAGTTAAATATCTATCATCTAAAATGTAATGTATTGAAAGATTTATTAGTTTCGAATACGAATTCTTTCATAACCGAAGAAAACATGAAAGCTGTTAAAACTTGCTACCAATATGGTTGGCACGGTATGCACGGCTACACTAAAAACACTGAATAGCTAAAAATCGTAGCTATTTCTCTAGCAGAAAAATTACGGTTAACTGAACATTGTCGACCAAAACATCCAAATTTTCTATTAAGTTCTAAGAAATGAACGAGACTTTTCTGCACATTGGCAAAAATATTATATGCGTGGTAGGGGTGGTCCAACCATAATGCACGATGATAATTGTGAGTCACAATCAATGAAAATGGACGTTCAAATCAAAATGAAGTTCGTGGTTTTTTTTTGGTCAGAAGAGATGACGAAATATGTCGATGTGTGGGTCTGTAGAAAATGCCAAGCCACATGTCCACGTTCATTGCAATAGTGTGATAGAATAGTCGTCAACTTCAACTCGTTGTCTTACCTACTACTGAACACCTAAGGAGCATTCAAACACGTTAAACAATGCAATATTTGATAAGCTTTTCTAATTGCCCTCAAAAAGTAATAAATCCAACAAAGCACTCTTTGTAGACTTCATGGAATCTTTGAATTTTGAATAAAGACATCTATGCTTACAATTTTCAATTGACTTAAGAGCTGAATTCTGATAACCATTTCAAGCCTTGACGAAATTCTGAATGATTATTTTGAATAGACAGGATGTGTAGTGGATTTACATCAGGAGCTATTACAACGCTTGAGCTCTTCAGCAAGAGGTTTATTTATGTGGTTACAAACATATGACAGTTGTGAGTGGAAACTAAATTTTCTCCCAACCAATAAGCAGCAACAGCCAACTGCTGCCAATGACAGAATATGGAATAACTGGCCCACATTATTAAAGTGCTATGTGTCATAACGTGTCATTGATTGACATCAGCATCTGCCTTGACAGCCTTACCTGATGATGGACGCACTTTACGGGTGAGTTATTTACGATTCACCAGCGTCTCTGTGTGGTTTGAAATGCTAAAAGAGGTCACAACATTTTGCCATAAGTTTGTGACCATATAGAAAAACTTCTTGCTGAAGAGCTCGAGCCGTATATTCTCACCTGTTCAGATAGTTAATGCAAGACAAGGCTTATGAATTGGTAGACCGAAGCCCATTAAGAGTATCAGCCCTTAACTAGCCTTGCCATCACTTCTGGTACCTTAAATTATAGGTATCTGTTGCAAGACAACACACCTCAGGGGGATATTAGCCCTCAAATAGCATAGCATAGTTATACGGCAAGTTTGTGAAATTGATTTATATCAGCACCTGCCTTGTCAGCCTAATCTGATGATCGACCAACTACACGGGGTGAATTGTTCACCACGTGTAGCACCTCTATATAGCTTGTTAGTCTCATATAAGTCGTAACTTTTTGCCATAAATTTTTAGCCATATACATAAACCCCTTGATTAAGAGTTCGGGTCTTCTAATCCCTCCTGTATAAAATTTCCCAGTAATCAATGGAAGACAAGGCTTAACGTGTTGGTAGGCCGAAGTCCATTTTTAGCATCAGCCCTTAACCAACTCACCCATCTAATTATCACTACTGGTTCCTTACAGTACAGGTATCCGTTGGAAGACAACTGCCCCTCGGGTGTTAGCTCCCGAAAACCAAAGTGCAAAAATTTATAAGTGACTCTCTACCTCTTCCTACGATTTTAGGTTTAAACCACAGCCAGAATGGCAGGCTTTGCTGATCACCGTTCCACCAATTTGATCCCTTGGTTAGGGTTTGGGAAGTCATGCGGCTTCCCAGAGTTTTATTTACTACAACAAACGCGAGCCTCCTTCCCCTCTATGCCTCAGAAACCAGAGTGGTCTGTTGTACACTAAAGCAAACCCTGCTCCCAGGGGGAGATATAAGGGAACATTAATTCCCCTCCTTACGATATTAAATTTAAACCATAGCCGAAGCGTTTCAGCCAAGATGTAGGCACCTCGACCACGATCAGCACCGAGATATGCTAAAAGCAGAACCGCCAGAGGGCTTGCCGGTCCCCGGTCTGCCAGTCAGTATTTGTTAAGGCCTTCAAAAGTGCAACACAATATAAATCTGGTGGCTTCATAGAGTATTACTTGACATAGCATACAAAGAACTCCTAACTCTCAATACCCCAGAAGACAGAGTAATGTAATCCCAGCATTATAATGAAAAAAAATTTAACTGTACTTTTAAAACCGTAAAATGGCAACCCGTTAAATTCTCAGTATATGAAAAGTTTAAAATTTAATGTTGTTTCCTGCATTTGAATGTACGAATATTTACGTATGTGCAGGAAAAAAAAAACTTAGTTTAGTAAAGTGCTTAAAAGCAT
Source organism: Thecocarcelia acutangulata (assembly GCA_914767995.1). NCBI lineage: Eukaryota > Metazoa > Arthropoda > Insecta > Diptera > Tachinidae > Thecocarcelia > Thecocarcelia acutangulata. Next base: position 29,925,663 of record OU612097.1, read on the forward strand.
TAAAGCACAATTGAGAAATTTCAATTACAATTGAAATAAATTTTATTAAAGATAAACAGAATTATGACTGGAAATATAACGAAGCTGGGAAACTACAATACGACCACATTTTCAAGATTACCTATGAAAAATAATCCAAAACAAAGAATGTCTACACTGAAAGAAAAAACTCCATCCATCCGTAAATAAATCAAGCCCAAGCGTCGTCAAAAGTATGTTAAGTATGATGGATTTTCTTACATCAAGTGTGGTGTGCTGTTTTCAAGCATGGATTATTCAAGCACTAAAATAAATATTTATGTTTTTTCCCAATAGTTTTTAGGAATAGAATTAAGTACTTTATAATTTTTTGAAAAGTTTAAGTTTAAAAAAATTTGGGAAAATCGAGTAAATGGAGATAATTAAAGAAACATATTTGCTAAACATTTTTTGAGCTTGTCAGTAGCTTTTTAGTTTTCATTTCCTCATTCTTTCCAGCAGTTTCACAGGGCCAAGGAAACTTACTTCCAGGTAACTCTCGAATTTTTGCAAAATTTTCAATGAAAAAAGTTTTATTAAAGTCTAACCTTGCGCTCCGGGGCCAGTTAAAAGTGAATGCAATACTTTGTCCTCTAGCTAGAAAATTTATATCCATTTGTTTAAATACTTGGTAGAAAATTGTGCCATATTGTCGAGCGTGTGTGTGTTTGTTATCTGTGATTTGCACATTTGCAAAATATTAGGAGAAATTCCAAAACTCATTTCCTTCTTCCATGATGTACAGCTGTGCTCGTTCGTTGTTGTATGTCTGTCGGCTGGCCGTAAGTATCAAATAATTTTACAAAAAAGCAGCAATAGCATTTGCGGCTGCTGACACTTTTATTGTCAAGTTTATTCGACTGCACAATGGGGCAGGATAAGATAATTGGCAAATAAACTAGCACTTAATTAAATTAATGGAAACCAAAAAACCGATATGCACCAAAGTTATCACGGAAACTAATTCCCTTTTCTGCAATTTTAAGCTTAAGCGCCTTGGTTTGGTTTACGCCAATGCAAAACCTTTTCTCTGGGAAGAGAATTCGAAAGAAAATCATTGGTTTTTTATTTGTATGAAATTGTGCGTTCTTTACAGCATGTGCGTTGTTTTTTCGTGTATTATGTTTTTAGCTTTATGTTATATGTATGAATATATATGCACTTTTATAAAAAACATAGCAACAGCTTGGCACAGTGGGTTCGAAGATATACATATTCGTAATAGTATTAATAACTTTATATTAGCATCACATATTTTTTATATCCAAAAATATCAAAACTTGAGCCAAATAAGCGTCATTTACTTCTTTAATTTCCAAAATCTGGAGCTTGCTCGTAGAAGCAAAAGAACATATCCTGATTTCAAACGTGAATACATAGCAATAATTCAAAATGAAAAAATATCATTATAACATCCTGGGAACGCATAAGCATCTAAAACCAAACCAATATTCATGAAAAAAAATAAAAGTTACGCTATGGAGCGATCAGCTGGGTACGGTGTATTGCGGGGTGCTCAATCCAAGTAAAACAAGCACTCTCTACTCTTCACTGCTACTCTCCATTGCTGTTACACACTACTGATGAGATTGAGTCGAGGTGTGAAGGCAAACGATCACAATACCAGCTGCTGTATTCATCAGATATGGCGGCGTGCAACTGTTATCTGTTTGACCGCCAGGGAACTAGGTTTTGCCTTGGTTTACACGTAACAAGGGCACTCTGTATTCTTGGGCATAGGGGAGTAAGAGTTTCTTGTTTGTTATAGCAAATAAAATAGTAGGACGCGGCAAGACTTATGTTGGACTTCCCAAGCCCTCACCATAGGGTAATTGGCAGAAAGGGTATCGGAAGACCTTAGGAGATTCTGCGTTGCAGGCCGTCCTGGCGTTAATCATGGTTGAGTTGCTTACATCTTGGCTAGTATGGCTCCGGCTCAAATCTAAATTCGTAGAGAACCTTATATATGGTGCATGCCAATTTTTGGGGCCAATAACCCTCGACGTGCTGGTGTCTTGTAACAGATACCCGTAATGTAAGAAACCAATAGTGATCGATAGGCGAATGAGTTGGTTAAGAGCTTATGTTCTACAGGGACTTTGGCCAATCAATACGCTAGGCTTTGTCTTCAACTGACTGCCTAGAAAATTGCATGCAAGAGGGGCTAGAAGATACGTGCTCTTCAGCAAGAGGTTTGTTCATATGATTACAAACATATGACAAAAGTTCCGATCTGTTTGAACTCTACAAGCCACACTGGGGTGCTGGTAAAATAATAAATGTGTCTTTTCCAAAAAATTTTCGGAATCTTATTCGTACTAATATTTCAATTTCGAAATTTTTCTACAAATCTTTAAGAATTTTTTGCTTACAGAATCTCTTGCGGGTCACTTTTAATGCTCGTAAGACCCAGTGTTGTTTATTAATACACAAACATACGACCGCAAGTGTTGCTTCATCTGTACTCATGGATGGTATAAACACAGAAAAATCGAATACTCTTGCTGCGGTGTAAGATGTACTTCACTCCATCCGATCTCCTTACTATTTATACCACCTATATCCGACCGAAAAGGGAATACAACTCGGTGCCCCAAATCTATTTTGGGGTTACTTGACTGTATGCAACAGAGGGCGAAGACGCTTATCGGTGACAGTAGGATATCCAACCCTATTGACTCACTGGAGCATCGACGCAGTGTAGGGTGCGTTACTCTGTTCTATCGTTACTACAATAGATTTTGCTCTGACGAGATTAGGGATCTTGTTCCCGAAACTCGCACATTTATACGTAACACGGGTGCATCATACAGGCCTCATCCATTTGTGGCCGATTACTCGGGGAATCGCATAACGCATTACGGAGAGAATTCATTTTTCAGCCGTTCGCTTCGCCTAGGGAATAAGTCACGAATAACGTTGAAAAGTTCAAGTAAATTGTTCATAAACACTACTCGCTCTTTCCCCCTCCTCATAACCTATTTCCTAGGGTTTATCCCCTGAGTACTGGTCCAAGATAAAAAACAAAAAACTGAATTCAACCATTTAAAAATATTTTTTTTCCTTGAGAAAAAATTTCTTCTATCCCATTGTGCATAAATTTCTGTGATAGTGTTTGTTGTGTGAAATAACTACCATGACCAATTCAAAAAGTGGTCATCATTGCGAATGCAACGTTCAACATGTGTGACAGTCAATGGCAAAAAAGGCAAAACAGAAACACTGACATGTAAAGACAGAAAGTCCGAGTAACGAAAAAATCCAACTAGAAAATATGTTTAAGCATTTATTTACCACCATAAGGACCAATCATATGCAGTTGACTAAAATCGAATTTCCGCCAAAGTTTTTCTTCCTTCCGTCGCACAAATGCAAAAGTATGAAAATGACTATTAACTTTTCTCTAAAACTGTAAACTTTAAGTGAATGGAAGGGCAAAAAAAAAGGAGAAGAACAATTTAAATTCTATTCTATACTTTAAAATTTAATCTTTTTACGAGCAGATTTAATTAAAAATTTTATTTCATTCACCTAATTACAGTTTAGAATATAAATTTTAATATAGCCTTTTGTTTGTTGGCTTCAACACATTTTGTTGTTTATGTTATTGTCAAATTTTATTTTGTTCTTTTTCTTGTTTTCCTTTTTTTTTTTTGGCAGTTTTCCTTTTGTGTTATGTGGCATATAATTACATAGCAGTAGTAGCAACAGCAACAGCAACAGCAAATACAAAATTAAATTTCTGTCCAGTTACTCATTCACAAAATACCCCTGCAGTTTGTAATTATTTGTTGACAACAAAATGCTCCATGTAAACACATTGTTACTCAAATTATAAACGTACATATGTATGTAAGTATGTATGTATGTATGCAGTCAGCGGTAAAACTGATTAGGTTTTTATACGCTTGGCCTTAAATGCTTTTCGATTTTCACAAAGCTTTTATTTTAGGGAATTTTTGGGTAGTTCTTATTTTTAATATTTCTAATATTATATGATGATGGGTTGGTATCATTCGTCTAGCTCGAGTTCAATCCTGGCTAAAGCCAAGAAATATTTTTATTTATAATTATAACAATAATTGCCGCGATCAATAACTCTTGATCAAAGAAGACAGGAAAAAATAATTGAATACACTAAAGCTGGGGGACAACTAGCTGTTTCACAGTCGCTACACTGTTCATCAGCACCCACTAGGATTCGAACTCAGTACCATGTAAACATGATGTATTTTTAATACGGCTGCTTAACCAACTCAGCCACTAAGCCCTTATTTATTTTTTCGTCTATATTTGTCTCATATTGATCACATATGCAATTTGTTATAATCCCAGTTGTTTGTACTGCAGTTTGCTGTCACTGAACAACCAGTTATTTTGTATTATTTATCAACGTACGTATGTATGTTGACAGTCTCTGTGTAGTTCTTATTTGTAAAGAATGTTAGTTATGAGTCACAAATTGACATGAAATCTTTTCAGCGTTTGACAAATTCAATCAAGCAGAGGTGCGCAATAGAGAGAGAGAGAGCATTAAAATTATTGAAGCGTCCTACCTAGTGTTTAGACATGCGAGTACCCTGCAGAAATTTTTGGAGTACATGCTCCGTTTTAAATAAAAAGAAAAAATGGACCATGATGACTAAAAAATGATATTTTACAATACTCGCAACAAATGTTTAAAAAATACAACTATGGCAACACTGGTACGTCATGTTTTGTTTAGTGTTTTCTGACAAATATCTGTCACAGGATTTGTTAATTTCGTCTTTAACCGTGGGGATGTTAAAGTCACGATGAATATTTTTATATTTTTCACAAACCATGGATCGCAAGTTATTGTTCTTAATATTTTTGATTGGAATCTTTGAAGAATTTCAAGGTTTGAGTTAAATTTTATACAAACAGTTTCGTGATTATATTTCATTAAATTTTTTTATTTTTTGAAAAACAACTCCAGAAAATTTTACAAAATGATAATTTTTAAAGTAGTCTCTTGTAGTGTTCCATGGAGTATTCACATCAGAGTAATTGAAAAATAGTTTCCAAACTAGTTTTCTGTGGTAATTCATGGAGTAAGTGGCACGAAGTAATTTCAAGACTAACCCTGTGTTAATAATTTGCGGAGTAGTTACTTGGACTAGTTTTCGGATTAGTCTGATGTAATATTTTTTGGAATAACATGGTCCTCTCCTAGGACAGTGTAATGTAAAATGGAGCATGTTTTCCCATATATTTGGATTACTTTTGGACTAGTCCTGGTCCCTTGCGGAGTACTCTTTACATGCATGTAAGAAGTAGTCTCGATTTCTGCAGGGTAACAGTTCGAAAAACTCAATACACTCACATTTATTTACTACCACATTCACATTATTCGCAGTCGCAAGTCTACTAGCAGCTAAATTTGCTTGCGAGTGATTTTTTGGCACTTCCATGCAATCAAATGTCAAACAAACAAACAGCGTTACCGAGTAAGCAATTTTAAGCAAATCAACTGGATCACTACAAAATTAAAACTTACGTTTTAGCTATAACAGAAAAAATTATAATAAAAATAAAATCAACAAAATTTTTGTCTGAAAAAATTATTTGTATTTATATACGTAACTATCAAAAAAATAACGTTTGATATCGTATTTTGTTGTTGTTAAAAAAAAAGTTGTTTTCGATCAATAATTATTTTTACTAAACATTTGTTTGAATCCACGAATTCCTTTTCACTTAAACGACCTTGCCAATAAATCAAGACTGCCGCTACTGATCTCCAAGAAACAGCAACCTTCGATTGACACATTAAAAACCTTTGCATTGTCCTAGGGTAACTGCTTGGTGTGCCTTATCCACGCATGAGTTAATCGGACCAATTGGTTTTCGAAAAATCTCGCGGCCAAGCAGCGAATGCCAGCGGTGAAAATTATCGGCATATAACTAAGGAATTATTTTTACCTGTGAACTCACCTATGGTACTCTTCATACACGTAGTTTCAACCGGATGGGGCAACTGCACACAAAGCCAGAGCTTTGCTAAATTTTCTTCGGGAAACTTTCGCCCAAAAAGCCCTACCGATTTTTTTATAACACTACCTTAAAGATAGGGCTTATCGCTAGTGGCTTTAAAGCAAAATATTCATCGAGCGATCAGCTCAGTTGAACCAACTTTACTGCAGCATGTGGCATAGAACACAAGGCTCTGTTTTGAACAGTGTGTTCAATTCGATGGAACACATCGGGATATTATACTCTTTCAAAAAAAATCCGCATTCCTATTCTATCGTTCAATGCTCATGACTAAAATTTGTGTCAATTATTAAACTTTTTATTTAAATTTGAAACCGGGGTGCTAGTAAATCGTGAACAGTTCACACTGTGTAGTTGATTCATAATCAGATAAGGCTGATGTAAATCAATGACATATCCTTTAGCTCTTGAATGGTTCTAGGCCCCAAAGAAAGAAGCGCAACGGCATCATTATGGCGGCTAATTAAGATCGCCATGACGTGAGATAAAACTGTCGTTATATCTGGCCCAGGTCCATACCCTTAATTTCTGGTCAGAAGCAGTCCATCATCATCTCACGATAGTGGACATCATTCGCAGTAACTGCTTGGCCGACCTCATTTTCGTACAAGTTCAGCCCGATGACCATGCCAGCCCATAGAGCCTACCAAACGGTCACTCTTTGATGATATATCGGCCTCTCAGTAACCCCTCGTTGATTTTCATTTGCCCAAATGCGACAATACTTTTACTACTTGTTAATGAATCCAGTGAGATGAAAGTGTACATTTTTATTTGAATGCTCATTTTCATAGCACTGCATTTAGACATGCGATTAATCTCATGCGATTACGGTATACGTATTATCAACGAAAATTTCTTTCAAAAACTCGAATCTCTTGCAATTTTCTTTTTCGTCTACACATGGGAGTGAAATTTGTGGCCAGCACGTGATCGTCAAACAATTTGTTTCCTTCACATATTTCGTTTCTATTTTAATCTATCTTCTCTTTATAAATTGGAGATGTCATGCTCTTCAAATGAGAATATTTTTAGGAAATCGTTGGCATTCAATTTTATTATCATTATTTTGTTTATATTAACGCTTTATAATTTAAACATTTCCATCTATAGTATAATTTTAATAAATTAACATGCAATTTAACAAACAAACAACACAGAAATTTTTTTTTTTCGTGTTCAATAACGAAATTCGTTGAATTAATTTATAAATTGTTTGAATTGTGGAAATATTTGCAAAGATGTTTGTAAAACGTCAAAGTCACTTTCTTTCAGTTCGTGAACAATTTGAATTTTAAAAGGATGGTATTTCAGATCGTTTTTTAAAACTTCATGAATATATTGCAATTGGAAGTCCTAGGGAGCCTGTTCTTTTCCGTATTGAAAGTGGTGGATTTTCACGTTCAATGTTTTCGGAAGCACTTGATGATTGACTGGGTCCTGACCGTGGGATATTAATAGCCGAAGCAGTCGCCTGGAATCTGTGCACCCGTGCACGAATTAAATTTACACTCGGTCCATCACACTTTCGCCGAATACTGAACTTGGAATGAAATTATTGACAAGCAATTACGTAAAAGTCATTACTCTTAAAATGTCTCCACAGCGAACGTCCGATATTCACTCGACCAGTGCGATCCGTACGCAGCATTTATTACTTTTTGAAATAATTGTGTTTAAAATATGCATTTTTTACCAAACACCCTGAAGAAATGATTGTTTCCGACAAAAATTTTGTTGAACTTATTTTTACTACAATTTTTTCTGTGTACGAGCATTTCCAGCTAAGATTCATATGCTTTGTTGTGTCAATGGAAATATTAACAAAGAGGCCCTTCGCAAGGCCTTTTCTATAGGTGAGTTTTGTTTAAATATACTCTTTCATGTTTGTGCATATACAGATTTTTGGATTTGTTTTCATGAATCTAATTATTTTATATAGTTAAAGCAAATTTCATCCGCAACAGTAAACAATGATGATGTTGTGCTCGTTTTTGATGATGTTGCTCCAAATGGTTGCCAGGTATATTTAATGAGGTAGTGATGACGATATTTTTATCAACTCGATTAAAAATTTGTCAGTCCGCTAAAAAAAACCAATTCCAATCAAATCTGCTATCTATCTAGTTACTGAGGTATAACAGACGAGAACAATTGTTCTGCAGTTTGTTGGCGCGAACGGGGGAGATGAAAGTCTTAATTTATCGGCATGATTTTTTCATCCAGCTTTATGCTGACGCAAGCAGAACAAACTAATACAAATACAAGCCAAGCAATCAAATGTATACAATAGCACGAATACATACACAATGCTGTTATGCCGGATAAATTTGTCTCGTCTGTTCTTAAAAGAACAAAAAATTGTACGGACTAAAAATTGTTCTCGTCTGTTATAGCTCACTTGCAAGAAAAAGCGCTCTCGAAAATGGAGTGAACAGCTCTTTACGTTTTATTTACAAACAGAATGTTTCAGTTGAAATAATTATCAATCTAGTCTTTTTTGTTGTAAATAAATACACGGTTATGCAAAACATGTGGAAGTTTTTGACTGAACAAATCTTACAATCTGCCGATACAGAGAGGAAGCATAATCATGGGCTTGAGAACTACACCAAAAGAAAATCTGCTCCCCGGCAAATTTTTATTTATCACTTAAAGTCCCTACATGCTCCTACCTATAAATTTTTACAGCTTAAAACTAATAAAATAAAAAAATTAAATAAATAATTAAAAAACTACGAGGTAACCTTTCTTCTCAGTGGATTTGTTAACAAGCAGAAATAAGGCTGTTGCGTAAATAGGAATCCACGACGAAAAGTCAGCGTGGGCCAAGTCCGGTAAATATAGTGGCTGAACCATGATAACGATTTTGTTTTTGGCCAAAAACTCACACACAAGCAGGTATGTATAAGCTGGTGCGTTATCACAATTCTGCGCGTTACGGACGAATTGCGAATTGCCGCTTTCGGCGCATAACTTTAAGGTAGTATTCCTTATTGACCGTACGACCTTGTGGCGAGAATTCATGGTGCACCATGCCATTGCAGTCGTAGAAAACAGTGAGCAGAACCTTCACAGCTGACCGAACTTGACGTGCTTTTTTCGGTCTTGGTTCCTCTGGATGCGTCCATTGGGATGATTGGGCTTTGGTTTTAACGTCATAGCCATACACTTACGAATCGTCACTAGTTATGACCCTTTCAAGGGAATCTGGATCGTTGTTGACGATGTTCAACAGCTCCTGAGCAATGTTCATGCGACGTTGTTTTTGCTCAAAATTTAGCAATTTTGAAACAATCTTCGCTGCCGCACGTTTCGTGCCTACAACATCCGTTAAAATTACTTGGCCTGAGCCGAATGATATGCCAACATCATTAGCAACCTGTCTGATAGTGATTCGACGATTATTCAAAATCATTTCACTGCTTCAATGTTGTCATCGTTTGGTGACGTGCTGGGGCAACCAGGACAAGCATCGTGACATTGACAACTTCTCGGCCTTCCTTAAGCCGGTTATACCACAATTGAACTTGTGTTCTACCCATAGTATACTCCCCAAACGCCACAGTCAATATTTCAAATGTTCTTGAGCATTTAATTTAATTTTTTACACAAAACTTTACACGGTTTCTTTGATCCATTTTTTCGAATAGTAAAAAATCGAAGAGTACACCAAAACATGACTAACCTTTTTAGCTGTCAAAAACTAACTGACAATCTGAAATGGCTAATATTGCCAACATATATAACAGACATGTGTACCAACATTACAGAAAGAAAAAATTGAAAATCGAACATACGTAGCTCACAAAATTTCAAAGTAACGAATATTTTTTGATCAGACCTCGTATATCTTAACTGAAATTGAATCTTGCAGTTCCAGATATGTACATCCTGTAGTCATAGCATTCTGGTTTAAATGGAAGTCGTACGACTTACCTTTCATTTACCTGACGAGTTGTTGTCTGAACATAAAACTTTTCACACATTTCATTTTCCGGTGAGACATTACGTTCTGGAGGTATACCCTCATCTTCCCAGAACCTTTTCAATAATGAACCTAACTCATTCTTTCTCGTGTAATAACATTGACCGTAAAAGTCTGGATCGTTTCCGTTTTCATAGGACCCATCCTATTCAATATTAACATCCTGCGGATATTTCGCCGCAAACGTTCTTTTTTATAGCATCGAGATTGATGAAACGCTCGTAATCATTACCCAGAATTCGATCAATTTGAGCCAATTTGTTTAATTTTGGGTCCGCCAAATCCAATCTTTAGAGGGTGGAACTACAAGTGAGCATGATGGCAATCGCTTTGTAACTTTTATATTGATTTTAATGCGAGCATGAAATTAATAATCTTCAATTCGATTGCTCGCATAAAACTCATATATTTGCATCACTCTTACGACTGAATCACAAAATTACTGTAATACATTATTTTAATTTCAGTTAAACATAAAGGTGTTGAAGCTGTAATACTCGTATATGAACAGTCAGTCCCCCCTTTTTTTTTTTTTTGTTAATATTATTATTATTATTATTATCCTCTCACTAAAGATAACAACAGTCAATGTAAACTTACTAACAGCTCGTAGAACAGGAGCATAAGCAAAAGTAAAAAGAAAAAAAAAGAAACAGAAGCAATATCATAATCATTATCCATCTAATTGTCTGCTGATGAGTGTCCAGGTGTAAGCCATACTTCAAATATCCACAATTAATTCCCATACCAAACATTAGAGAAAATTCTGCAATATGTTAATGAGCACACTCTGTGGCAGATTTGAACAATATTTTCTCGTACTGTTTTGGCTCACACCGAAAATGTTTGTGCAAAAATCGTTGCCATGTATGCGTCTGTGTGTGTGTGTGTGTGTGTGTGTGATAATGTAACCGGAATAAGAGCTTGCTGGGAAGTGGAGTACATGTATAATCTGAGTTGTTTTTGTGTAGTGGTGTAATGTCATAAGCAATATTAAAGATTTATGATGTTATTAAAAAATTTTGTTGTTTATTATTTTATACAATTAACGACAGAGCATTTAAGGACACTACTGCAGTGCTTGTTGTAATGTTTATGTACATGGCAGTCATAAATTTATAAATGCTTTGTTAAATATTTTATTCAAATGAAATCTTAATATACAATTTAAGCCAAATAACTTTTTATGTTTATTTGAAAATGTTAAATATTTTTATTGCAAAATGAAGAGTGAATTGGGGGATTCTTAAAGAAAAAGATGAGAGATTTAGCTAAAGATAACATGAACTTTTTTCTTTTTTGCATTGTACCAGTACTCGGGAAGTGACCCCTACATATGCAGTGCATTGCACCGGAACTAGGAAAATACGTTAAGAGTGGGAGAAAAGAGGGAGTAGTGTTTGTGGTCATTTCACTTAAACATTTCAAAGTTATATATACCTGCAGGCAACTTGTTCTACAGGCGACCACAACGACTGAAAAACAAATTCTTGCTGTAAAGCGTTGTGCGAGCCACTGGGCGATTTACCATAAACCAGTGGTGCCCAAAAGTTCTATATTGAAGAGCAAACACCAATACATTTAACGAAAAACTAATTTTATTTAATAACTTAAATTGAAATGTTGTTTAAGCTTGAGGTCAGTTTTGTTTTTTGTATAAAAAATGTTGTAATTAAATTCGATATTTCGACTTCTTCAGGAAAAAAAAATTTTTTTTTAAGACGAAATATCGAATTTAATTAAAACATTTTTTATACAAAAAGCAAAACTGACCTCAAGCTTAAACAACATTTCAATTTAACTTATTAAATAAATTAAATTTTTAAATAAATTTAATTTATTAAATAAATTTAATCAATTTAACTTATTAAATAGTTTTTCGTTTAATGTATTGGTGTTTGCTCTTCTATATAGAACTTTTGGGCACCCCTGGTTTATGGTATTTTAAGACAAAACTGACTGTTTGGTGAGCTTTATGGGCTTATGGAGTGATTGATCCGTACTTTTTTTTTAAAATGAAGCTGCTCAGAAAAGCCACGTCTACTGGCTCGTTTGTTCTATGACGTGCAGGAAATGCGTTTTCAACAAGATAGTGCAACGTGTGATACAGCCCGTGCCACAATTAATTTGTTGAAGCAAACTTTCGGTAATCGCACAGTATAACATTTTGGACCCGCAATTGGCTTCCCAGATCATGCGATTTAACGCAGCTAAACTATATCCTGTACGGATATATGAAGTGAAAGCCGATAAGCCTGAAACGATTGGCCGCTTAGAGGAAGAGAGGAAGAAGTCCGATGACACCACTGGACCATAACCCGCACCAAACAGTCACTATTTGTGGATTCATTGGCTTTTCAACAATCACTCGTGGGTTCTTATTTATCCAAAGTGCTGCAATTCTTAACGAATCCAGTGATATATTGAAAGTGTGCTGCATCCCTGAATGCATTTTGATTTGAATGATTCGTAAATGGCTTCTGCAATCTTTGCGCGCTGCTCAATTGTGTACCTTTCCATGATAGAATATCTCAAATACTGAAACAAAGAAATGTCAAATTGAATTGAGCAGAAATGTGACTCACAATTAACATTGTGCATTATAGTTGGACTACACCAAACAAATAACCTTGCATATCATATTTTATTATCGTTAACGTTATCTCGTTTTTTCTTTCAATATCAATTTTTAGAAATGTAATGTTTCTACAAAACAAGCAAGTTACTTGTGAAGAGATTTTATATGAAAAAACTCAACTTTATGAGTTTTGATGGTAGAGTTCCAGTTTGGCACGGCGGCGAACCAAAATGGCGAGCAATGACGAGAAAGTAAACGAGCTAATTCTCGCATTAAAAGGCTCTGTTGCAGAGGTTCTGCAAGCTGTGCCAGTGCTGCGAAAAGGCAGAGCCAACTACGATGACATTATGGCAGCCCTGCAACGCAAAAATAGTGGAGAGCACAAGCAAAAGATATGCAGTAAGGTTATAGGGCAGAGGTCAGAAAGCCAATGAAACATAATAATTTTACGACAGACGTGTTTGCCAGTGGTATCCGGGACCCAGAAATCAAATTGACGGTATGTGCCTCCCCAAAAGCCACATTTGCAGAAACTGTTTGATTTGCCTGGCCTCAAGAATCGGCAAGAGTGATTTTTAAGCCACAGACATTTAATGTGAAAAATCTTGAGGCTGTGGGCAATAGGGAGGGTGCCGTTGCAGACGGTATAGTAAATATCAAACAGCAGATGGCTGAAATGATGAAAGCCCTTTTAGAAGAAAAAAAGAACAAACCAGATTCTAATTGCTACAACTGTCATTTTAAGAAGTATTGTAGAGCGCCCAGAAAACGAAATAGATCTGTAGCGAACAAGTTAGTGCCGTTATTTAAATCGCAATTGAAGAACCCGGCAATCAATTTTAAAGGCAAAAACGTAACAATATTTTTGAATCGAGTTTTTATTTTAACAATTAAAACGCCAAAATAGTTTACAAATTGCCATATCTGGCAAAAAAAAAAAAATGCGTAATTTGAAAGCTCTCCATAAAAACATAATTTTGCTACGCAGACATTTTCTATATTAAACCGACTTTACCTGAAAAACACGTGTTGCGCATCATGGAAACAACACCAGATCTTTTTTTTCCTAGTTTTACATAAAGTGCTAAAACAAAATGTATAAATTAAAAGAATTCATAATAAATAAAAAACTGTGTAAATTTTAATTATGTAATGTATTTTTTATGACTTGTGGAATTTACATTCCTTTTGTGGCCATTTGAAAAATGACTGAAGTAAAGTGCTTGCATGAGAGGGAGGACTGGCAGAAAACAAAGTTTAAAAAAAAAATATGTTTTTCAGTTGAAACAGAACACACATTTTCATATTGCTTCCCGTGGCCCGAACGCCAGCAGTCTCCTCTCTTAGACAATTTATAAAGTGTTACATAAATTGGATAAAAGTGGAGATGGGGCAAATAAACGAATGAATAAATAAATAGCAATGACTTCAAATATGAAACACGAAAATGTTGTCTTTGCTGTTGTTTGGTTTCCGTCTGTTTATTTGTTTGTTGATTTGATGTTTCGATTTAAATTTTAAGAGGATTCTCAAATTACTTGAATAATAAATTTTTGATTTTTTGTTTTTTTGTAATATTTTTTCTTCTAGAGATTTTTTGTTTGATTTCTTTTTGTTGTGAGTGTTTGTATGTCTAGGCAGCAATTGAACTATTCTAGCAGGAATCTTAAAAGCGACTCTTTTAAGATTCCCTTAAAGGCCTTGCTACACTATCATACACGATCGTGCGATCTACTAAATAAAGTATGTGTGCTTAAAAAGTACTAAAAATTCAACCGAGCGACAGAGTTTTTGACAAATCGTGCGATTTGAAAAATTTGATGAACTTTTCGAAACATTATGGTTTCTGTGCGATCGGTGTGGTATATATTATGAAAAATATGAGAATATTGTTGGTGCCTCGAGAAAAAAATTTAAGCAATGTAAAATTATTATGTTAATAAAAGTTTTTAATTATTTTATTGTGTTAATTATTTTATTGTTTGATAGTGTGGCCTACAACGCCATTTTGAAGCGATTTTTTCAAGTCGGCCAGACTTTTGAAACAGTTTCCCGTGAATGAATCGTACGATCGTGTGGGATAGTGTATCAGGGCCTTAAGTAAAATAAATATAGTTTAAAAAAACTAAAAAGAAACTTCGATATCCCATCAAAATGTAAGAAATAATTGTAAAAGTAATCTTCAAACAATAGTGAACGAAAAATACTAGTATTAATGGGAAAGGAGTCTAACGCTTGATATAATTATTATGTTGCGTTGCAGCCTAAAAATCTTAACAAAACGCTATCCTTGCAGACGTTAACGTTCGATTTTGTGAAAATTCCTGTACGCTTTCAATAATAATGGAAAAAGGTAATAAAACAGAAAATCCATTTTAATTATTTAAATATTCTGACTAAACCAACTTACATAATATTTAAGAAACAAACCATCAAATAGATGTAGT
Source organism: Thecocarcelia acutangulata (assembly GCA_914767995.1). NCBI lineage: Eukaryota > Metazoa > Arthropoda > Insecta > Diptera > Tachinidae > Thecocarcelia > Thecocarcelia acutangulata. Next base: position 29,940,712 of record OU612097.1, read on the forward strand.
CGTATTATAAAAATCGCACACAATGCCGGAGTAAATAAACAGTTTAAAAAATTATCACTGCAACCAAAATGACGACTGATTTTGTGTCATAAAAAATTTAATTACACAAAATAAACTTGGAGCGCAATAAAAAAGGTATAAAATTTGGCGCTATTCTGCAATCAATACGAATGTTTGCTGAAGGGACGGACTACAATGCACTGAACAAAGAACTAAAGTGTAATGTTTTTGTTTGTATCATATGCGTCAGAGCAGTAAAATGGGACTTAAAAATTTTTAATAAGAAAAACATGCAAACGTAGTAAAAGCGTAGAAGACATGTTTATTTATTGGACATTATTTACGATCAGTGCAGAGTTTTCAAGTTTATGTGATTGTTAAAATTTAAATGGTTTAGAGTTTGCAGAAAAAAAAAATTTATAAAACTATTATTAAGCTTTGTTCAGACGGTTGCCAGATCTGACAAAATTGTCTGATCTAACAAAAGGTGTGCTCTACGAGATCTCGGACTAGTTCGGACTAATGAGAGTAAAAAGCAAATTACTCTCTAAATTTGCAAATTTTACCCAAAACTGGTGGAACGCAAAAAACCACAATTGTACATCTCGCAATACAAGTGCTGTTTACTTTTTAGATTATAGTATATTTTAGCGATTTTAGACGCTTAAAACGCGTATCATCATATAAACGAAAGATTTGCATTACTGGCAACAGCTGTAAAATTAAAAGCAATGTAAAAATTTCAATAGGTTTTTATTTTAAATATTTATCAAATCAAAAGCCAAATAACAATTGCATTTTCTCTTTACAATTTCTCAACGTTATTTCTAGTTTGGGCAAACTCCATTTTGCTTTTAACTAATTTTTAAGCAAAAACTTTTTACCAATTTGCAAATTTTCTGATTACATTTTCAGTTTCATATGTATGTAAACATAAAACTGCTGATTATTCAATTCTAGTCCAAACTGTACCCAAAGAATAAATTCGGGCTAATTTGTACAGAAAATGAAAAAATTTACTCTCTCATTTTCTCTCAAAATTGCACAAAAATTGTTACGTGGAACGCTTTTGGACTAGTTTGGACTAGTTTGGACTATTTCGTTATTCACGTGGAACACACCTAACGTGCTGACAACTAAAAATATCTCTTATAATACAAATTGTCAGTTTATACGATTTCTTTTCAGAAAAAGTGACAATTCCATTGTAAGACAGTTATGTGACAAATACATTATCTGACAATGTTGGCATGAAAAATATTGTCAGTTCACACGGTGGACAGATTTGTTATACAGCAAAAATTGTCAGCTCAATTACCAGAATCAACACATTTACATAAAAATTTAATTTCGTGTTTGGGAAATTAAATAATTAAAATAAATATTTATTTACGATATGGCTCAAGATATTGCGAACATTTTGTCAGAGCATATTTTCAAAAATAGTCACGATGAGAAAGAAGACAAAGCAAAACCGCAGCGTTTAGGTATTATAATTATTATTGGATGGAATATGACCCACATCGGCCATTTGTACTGCGACCAGTGTTGATCTATTGGGCGTCCACTTGCCCCATTAAGGGTTAAATATATCAAGAAAACGGACAAGCTCCTTCAGTGGGAGTGATATTAAGTCACATTCCCTTAACATATGAGCTTATAGTAGCCTATATCTTCTGTGCCCCAGTGCTCCATAGTGGGTGATTAAGTGCTCCATGGACTCCTCTTCATCATCGCAGAATTTGAAAATGTCTGTGTCGGAAATGCCCATCCTTTACAGGTGCTTAAGGCAGATATAATGACCTGTAAGTGCACCTGTCAGTGTTCTGAGGCTTTTCCTGTCCAGTTTTAGAGCACATTCGGCCCTCTTTATATCAAAGCTTAGAAATTTATTGAAATGTTCTAGACCAGCTGTCTCGTTCCAATGTTGCTCAATGATGGCTCCGTCCACTTCTTTATCTCTTAGGGAGACTCTTTCCTGTCCAGTCTTAGAGCACGTTCGGCCCTCTCTGTATCAAGGTTTGGAAATTTCTTCGAGTGTTCAAAACCAGCTGTCTCATTCCAGTGTTGCTCCACGATGGACTCCGTCCACTTCTTTATCACCTCATTAAGGAGACCCTAATTGAAGCCAAAATTTAGAGTGGCGCCAATAAAAGTCCCCTGTGCTCATTTTTTGGCGTATATGTCAGCCATCTCATTGCTGTAGTAACACTCATTTCCTGGCTCCCAGATCAGAGTGACCTGGTTCTGGCTTGCCAGTTCGTTTAGCCTCTTGTGACATTCCAGTACTAACTTGGACGTAAAGACACAACTGCTCAGGGCTTTCAGCACTGTTTAGCTATCAGAGAGTATTTTTATTAGCAATCCCGTGTCCCCTATCGGAGTGTACTTCAACCACTTTCCTTATTGCATATAATTACGAAGATTGTGGTGTCTTTGTTAAGAGTGATATATTTGCGTGCTCTAGGACCCAGTATTCCCGCTCCAACACCTTGGAGCGTTTTGGATCCATCCGTGTACCACTTTTGTGAACCATCCCGCAACCATCTTGGCTTCATGTCCCATTCCTCCCTTGTCGGGACGATGATCCTAAACTTCCTGGCAAAGGAGTTAGTCGGATCTATAAGGTCACTTGGTTGAAACATATCGATTACGTCTCTGATTAGATTAGGTAAAAAACTGAGTGCTTTGACACTAGCAAGAGGGATTTTACGTAAAATTACTCACCTAGCTTCGTGCAAATGAACCAGAACTAAAGTTTTTCTAACTTGCAGGGAAAAGTTGTACCTTTGCAGCCATTTAAACTCACAAGAATAGCATTTGCCACTTCTTGCCATGCATTATCTTTGTGTGATTTATGTTCTACACGAGCTTCTCCAACACTAAACCTCTTGCGTTAGGCTCAATATATTTTCATGAGGCCATGAGGAATCTGTTTTTTTCGAAACGTTTTTTTTTTGGTTTTTAGCAACTGGAGAGTTTCTTGGCGAAAGAACTTTTTTAGGCTGCAACAAACAGTCAAACACTTTTCCATCTTCAGAAAATTTACTTTACTTTTTGTTTCACGCTAAAAGAATTATTTTCAATATACATATATTTCTAGGCCATTTGTGCGAACGTTAACGTTCGAAATCGTAAAACAGGCTCTTAATGCGCTGCTCAATGCGCCGCTCTTCATGGCTGAATTTGCCAAACACTGAAACAGAGAAATGTCAAATTAGGTTAGGCGATAGACTTGACATTAAGATATGTGTGAACATCAAGGACCCCCCTTTATATCGAGTCAAGGCATCTCTGTGTAAGGAGATACACCCGATCTGTCTTGTGAGGAATAATCATTACAAACTAGCAGCCGTAGCTATACTAAGCCCAAGAGAATTCTTGCTATATTCCATCACATTGGGTACCGCAGACTACTGAGCCGAGCGCGAAATGAGCCAGTACGAGGTTATGCCCCCGAACTGCCTGTTAGCCATCATCACTCTGCCGCTTAGAACAAGCGAGCGAGCATACGAAAGGGGAAGCCAGACTGGCAGAAGCCCATTTTATAAAATTATATTACATATTGAATAAATAGGGAAAAATCTTGTCTTGTTATTTACTCATATTTCGTGGATCCTTAAGCAGACCCTATACGCCGCTTGACTACCTCAGGCGACGATAAACCTCATTACAATAGTACAATTTCCGTGACTTTTGCTGGATTAAAGTTTTCTTTTGACAAAGAAAAAACAGCAATCAGCAATCATTATTTTCTTGTCAATCAATTCAATGAAACAAAAAACCATTTATTGATGCTTCATAGCATTTCAGGGATGGTAAAGTGTTCTTTACTTTGTGGCAGCAAAAACACAAAGCAAAATTTTCTGTTCTACAATCTTTTCTCCTAAACTAAAGCATAACCGAACATTACAGAAACTATTATTATAATTAAAATTACTTTGCGTAAAAGCATAAACGTTGTATTTACTGTGCAAAATACTTAGCCCTTTTCAAATTAAAATGTTTGAGCAGCTTGAAATTTGCCCCTTTAGAACATTTGAATTTAATGCTTGAAATAAAACTCATTGCAAAGAATTCTTATTACTGAAAGACAAACACACATACGAGTACGTCATTTTATTCTCTTCCACCTTCACTTTTTAACTGAAGATATTTTGAAAAGGTGGGAAGGAGCGGCAATATATTGGGGGAGGCAGTGGCAAGAATGAACAAAAACGAAAGCATAATTGTGGCATTCGTCAGGATTTCTTTCGCACGTTTAAGAGATTTTTTGTGGCATAATGTTGGATTTTATCCTCTTTGACTGAATCCTGCCACAATTCAGATTAAACAACAAAATGAGAACACAAGTTAAAATTAAAACAAAGTTTAAGGGAATTAGGGCAGAAAATAATCACAATAAGAACATGACTCTTTGTGTTTGTACACTTTTTTCTTTTTTTTTTTTTTTTGTAATAAAAGTTTCATCAAACAATAAAAAAAAAACAGAGAAAAGGAGAAAAAAAAGTAAAAGCTAATTTTGTGGTATACGAATAAGAAATCATTTTTGCTGCTTGTAAATCTTGTGTGCTAAAAGATTAAATTTATAGGTGAACGATGACAAAGTGTGTTCAGAGTAATTAAGAGGCTGGCAGCTGGAAGCGATTAATTTAAGAATTTTTAATCATAAAACAAAAAGAGAGATATCGCAGATTGAAAAGTGTCAAAGAAATATTAAGTATATATAAAACAGTTAAAAATTGTGTGCTTCATCATCAGGAAAATCTCAAGGATGATCCAACCATAAAGCATCACGTTATTGGTGTATCTGGAGGTATTTGAAAGAAAAATAGTACTTCAATAAGTTAAAAACAAATTAAGAGCTAAAGGATGAGATAATTCCAGGGCAAATCCTCACTGGAGGGCAATGCGCTGATACGAGTTTATTTCTTTCTTCTTTCGTCAGTCTCTTATTGCGGAGACTGTCCACCGCAAGGGCTGGTTGACTATCATAGTATGTCTTTATCATTTTAACCTTGAGTTCTCTTTAGTATAGGATTTCCTCCGCTACCATTATTGCATCTACTTCAAGTTTTTCCATATTTTCTGTATCCCATTATTCTTGCTCCCACTGTTAGGGCGATTTAGATCCATTTGTGTACCAAAATAAAAGTAGTACGTATAACGACTATGCGTAATTGCTGGCAATCAGCTGATATATATTGGACGCCGTTGGACTTTCTTTCCTTGGGGATATTTAAAAAATCTGATGATTGACCAACACCGCGAGATGAACTATTCACGAATCACCACCGCCCCTCAAGCCTTCTAATCCCTTCTGTATACCACAATGAGTTCATAGGCCGTAGTCCAATAAGAAATCCCCCCTGGCCGAATCATCCGCCTCACCATCAGTTGTGTTTTCTTACACCACAGATAACTGCTGCAAGACACCAGCATCTCGGGGGTTATTAGACACCAAAAACCAGCCTGCACCATGGTTATCAGGGAAGACTAATTTTCCTCTCTGCGATTTTAGATTTAAACTACAGCCAGAATATTTCATCCAAACTGTAGACACTACAACCAGGATCAGCGCCGGGATGGTGTATATGACAGAATCCCCCGGAAACTTTGCCGATCCCTGTTCTGCTATTTAACCCCTGTTAAGGGGTTGGTTTCCTAGAGTTTTTTTTTGCTACAACAAACGAGGAATTCTTACACTTCTATGCTCCAAGGCGAAACCTCAGCGGGGGGTTATGTCCTGATATGCATATATTTCGTTCTTCTTTCGTCACGCTGAGATGTCAGACTTACTTAGACTTCTGATGTCAGTATTTTGTTGTGGAGAATGTCCACTACAAGGTCTTAAAGGCCGGTTGATTATCATAGCATGTCTTTATCATTATAACCTTGAGTTCTCTTTCCTATAGGATTTCCTGCGATCTCATTATTTCATCTATTCCAAGTTTTTCCACATTTTCTGTGTCCCACTATTCTCGCTCCCACTCTTAGGGTGATTTAGATCCAGCTGTGCACCAAAATAAAAGTAGTACGTATAATGACTATGCGTAATTGCTGGCAATCAGCGATTAAAGCCGATGAACAAGAAAATGCATTCACAGAAGGGAGACAATGTTTGCAATTGCATACATTTGCTACCTCTCATGTCTAATATTTTGAATAGGGCTATTATATTCTCAAATGTTTCAAATGATCTTCTTTTATTATCAACATTCCAAAACAGTTGCAAGTTCATTAATTCTTTTTCTGAAGTGTCTGTTAAAAGAAATTAATAACGTTAGTAGGCAATTAAAGTGGCGTCTTTCTAATGTTTTTTAAATGTCTAACGAACGTACAAATGAATGTCTATGCCGGTATGCACATATGTGTGAGTTTTTTTTCTATGTGCAACGAATACAAATATGAAAATTATTTAAAATAAATATTTGATTTATTGGTAGCCACAGGTATTTACAAATTTGAGAAAAAAAAAACGAAAAGAGAAAAAAATGTTGCAGACAACCTGTGGCTAAAGCCTTCATGCATTACAAGCAGCCACCACCAGCCAGCAACAAGCAACCCAACCAACCAAACAACCAAACAACCAACCAAGCAACCAATCATTCATTCATTAATAGACTTGACTAACGAGTGTGATCAGCAAATAATAAATGAACATTATTCTTCCAGTTTTCTATTTGGGAAAAAGATAATATCTTGAAATATGAATAAATGTAAATACTGAGAGTAAGTAGTACCGGCTAAAGATACAAACATGTATCCGCAGTTACCTGTGGCGCTGAAAAGAAAACGAGAAAAAAAAACTTACGGCTAAAGAAAATCATAAGAAAATTAAAGAAAATTTAGACAACATCAGACACATTAATCATTTTTTTTTTCTTTTCAATTTAAATGCAAGTGAATGTTTAAATCGGAAATATTTATGAACTTATTTTACCCTGCATTAATAAGACTCTTAAGATGTAATCGAAGTGCTGTCCAGCATTAAGGATTATTTATAGAAATGCAAGAACAAGAAGACCTGCTGTATTCCATACTCCTATACAAACATTTTGAAATAGATTTTCTACGCTAAAATAAAACAAATAGTATTAAATCTCTAAAGAAAATGAAAAATCAATTTTATAAGAATTACTACCATATTCAATTGAATATCTCAATACAGTCGTAAAGCAGCTCTGGGCTGGGGAGCAGCTCTCGCATCATCGTGATTATTTCTTAAGTGCGGTCAGGCTTGTCGTTGTTGTTTTGGCCTTCGACAGATTTGCGTCTCACTCTCATTGGTTAATAGTCTACCTCTTGGATTAGTCCACTCTTGGATTATGATTCGCGCAAATGCGGCAATTCTGCTTATTGACGCACCCACTGAGGTGAAAATGTGCCTCATTACTGAAAATGTTTTTTTTTCGAAAATTGATCATCCTCATCGATTGAGTAATAGAATGGTGAAAGTCTCTAAGTTTAATGGTTTCCTCAGAAACGATATTTCAATGGCAGACTGGCGGACATCGCTTAATCAACTTTTCTATCAATATTGATTCGAACTATATATACTATATAGGAATGGAAATGAAAATTGTGGAAAGTACAAATCACAAATTTATATGTACGAGGGCTGATCAAAAAATAACCGTTACTTTAAATTTTTTCAAAAATATTTACGGCCTGTTCGACGATATCGAATGAAAATATATAAGAAAGAAAGCTAGTCACTCACAAGCGAATAAATTTGGGTTTGTCTATGTCACTATTCTTCGTTCGCATGAACTTATGTATTTTAATTGCATTTTGACACATCGTTCGCATAGAATAAAGTTAGAAAAAACCCAAATCAATTTTCTTCGCCCTGAATGCGAATGAACTTCCTTTCGATATCGGCGAACTGGCTGTTAGTTATTCATCAATAACTATCTTGTCCCCTTCAAAGTAATCCCCCTCAGATATAATATACTTATGTCAGCGTTTCATCCAATCCTCGAGACACTTCTGAAACGCGCTTTTTGGCATCGCCAACAGCTCCTGTTTCAATTTTTCTTTTATCTCCTTGATCGTAGCAAAACGCTTTGCTTTCAGCGGTGTCTTCAGTTTTGCAAAGAGGAAAAAGTCAGCCCGATGAATACGGTGGTTGAGGCATAATATAGGTTTTGTTTTTGGCCAAAAACTCACATACAAGCATCGATGTGTGCGCTGGTGCATTATCATGGTACAAAATCCATCATGCATATTCTGAGAAACGCAAATCGCTTAAATTTAGCGTTTTCATTTGAAAACGCCAAATAGGTGTTCTGAGAAACGTATAACGCAAGAAATATGGTCTTGCGATTTAAAATCGCCAAATAGGTGTTCTGGAAAACGCCTATCGCTTAAAATTGGCGACTTCAACTCGCATGTATATATTGAAGTGAACTGATTGAGTTTGCTAAAATTGAACTGGCAAAAGGCAATAAAATTATTCACAATTAAAAGTTAATATGTTTTGTTTTTATTTCAATAAAAAATTTAAAGAATTTTACACATTTTCATTAAGAAAACTAAATTGAAAAATTTTTCTATTTATTGTCAAAATTTTTTTTCGTTTTATATTACTACCACGTACATATGTATATACGTATGCAAAACACATGTTGTATTTTTTCGGAAAAAACTCCTAAACGCCAGTAAAACGCGCGTTCCTCAGAACACCTAAAAATCAATTAGGCGTTTTTCAAAACGCATTGCGGTTTCAGAACGCGCGTTCTCGGAATATGGCTGCATGATTGGGTTTTCCACAATTTTGTGCGTTTCTGGCGAATTGCTTCGCGCAAACGGCGCATAACTTCAAGGTAGTTTTCCTTATTGACTGTACGACCTTGTGGTAAGAATTCATGATGCACCACGCCATTGCAGTCGAAGAAAACAGTGAGCAAAACCTTCACATTTGACCGAACGTAAGGTGCTCTTCTGAATGCGTCCATTGGGATGAAGGGGCTTTGGTTTCATAGCCATACACCCATGATTCGTCACCTCCTTATGACCTTTTTGAGGAAATCTGGATCGTCGTTGATGACGTTCAATAGCTGCAATATCCATGCGACGTTGTTTTTGCTCAAAATTTTGTAAATTTAGTAAAGAATAATCGAAGATTATGAAATGATGAAAACTCGACTAACCTTTTTACCTGCCAATCCAAAACGGCTGATATTGCCAGCACATGTAACAGACATATGTACCAACATCGTTTCTGCAAAGGTAGCCTTTGGGGAGGCACATACTGCTAATTTTATTTCTGGAAGCTATCCATAAAGGGATGATTTTCGCCAGGATAGGCTAGCTGCACGAAGCGCTGTATTTCCATTGCATATGCCTACAATGTCTCATTGGCTTTTTGACCCCTGCCTCTTTTCTCTACCCTGTGGATCTCATGCATGTACTCTCCGCCATACTGGATTTGCCAGGCAGCCATAATGTCCTCATAATTGCCTCTGCACGAAATAATGGTATAGTTTCCAAGACCTCCACAGCAGAGCCTTTTAATGCCGGAATTAGTTCGATTGCCTTCTCGTCATTGTCCCAGACATTTTTTTTTGTCATGTGTCGAACTGAAACTTGAAAATATTAAACGGGACACTTCCATCAAAAGTGGGCGTTTTTACACTGTTTCCAGCCTGTGGAATGAATCGCAACGGTGTCTCTTGTAGTTGTAGACTGTTCATTTTACCTTCTTAGCTATGGAGTATTTGGTCAACTTAATTTTAAAAGGCCCAGTTTTCGAGTTCGTATTTAAATGTTATTTAGCTTTAAGTTTCATTTAAATACGATAATCAGATTTTCACTACAAATTTGGACTAAACTTAAATGCCCAAACTTCTTCATTTAAGTTTTATTTAAGTTTTTCTCATAGTCCATATGGTTTTTGTGTGCTTGCATTTGTATAGGGTGTTTTTTTAAGCTAGATAGAAGAAATGTAAAAAGTAACACAAAAAATTAAATTTTGATGAAACATTTTTTTTATTTGTTTTAGTATACTCTGACAAATCATCATGAATAGACTCACGCTTGAACAACGCTACGAAATTATCCAAATTTACTTTGAAAATCAGACCCGTTGTTTTATCGCAAAATTGTGTTCAGCGATGAGGCGCATTTTTGGCTTAACGGGTTTGTTAATAAGCAAAATTGCCGCATATGGAGTGAGACCAATCCACAAGAGACCCTACATACTCTATTACATCCAGAAAAATGCACTGTTTGGTGCGGTTTTCATGCTGGTGGCATCATCGGACCTTATTTCTTCAAAAATGAGGCCGGAGCTCGCGTTACGGTCAATGGAGATCGTTACCGCACCATGATCAATGATTTATTGTTTGAAAATATGGATGACATTGATCCGGAGGAGATGTGGTTTCAACAGGATGGCGCTACGTGCCATACGGCGAACGCAACCATCGACTTACTGAAATCAAAATTTGGCGATAAGTTGATTTCGAGAAATGACCTGTAAAATGTTAAATTTAATATTTTTCTTTAAGAATGTTTCTATTCTTCCACTTACAAACAGCTGTTCTATGGAACACTTTCCATAATATTTGGAATTAAAGTAGAGCTGCCACACTTTCATCGCATTTAAATAAGAACTATAATTTAATAGTGATAAACTGAACTAGCATTTAAATACAACTTAAATTTAAATGAAAATTAACTAATTTTGTATTTAAATACGCAGTCAAAAACTGTGCCTAAGAAATCTAACTTTTTGCAGACATCTCTCTCTCTCTCTCTCTCTCTCTCTCCCTAATACCCTTATTACCATCAGAGCATTAAAACAGTGCATTGGCTGGACTTAGTTAATTTTTTGCATTTAGTATTAAGATTAGAATACTTATTGTAAGTTTACATTGTGAAGATTCAATAAATAAATAAAACCTAAAAAAATATATGTGTTTGGTACATAACAGAAAAAAAAAGAAATGCGAAATTCGAACATACGTAACTCATGAAATTTTAAAATAACGGTTATTTTTTGATCAGACCATGTATATATCCTTAACATTTTTGTGAAGGGTATAAAAATATATTTCTATCAATACTTCTTGGTGTATGTACATATCTATGGGTTCATGTTCATGTTTGTTATCTTTTCTTAAATTAAGTTTTATATAAGTTATTGCCGTGATTGATAACAGAGTTAAAAAAGACTAGAACAGTATGTGTAGACTTTAGCTTTTCAATCTGTTCAATAGAAAGCAATCAATAAAAAAAATTCATTATTTACAATAATGAATTTTTTCTGCTCAAAACAAAAGCAAATTTTTTTTGTAATCATACCATCTCTTGCCCACCCCTCATCATGTTTCTAATCTTTCTATTATCCTTCAGTTCAGGCCATAATCTCTCAATAAGCGCCAGTAAATATTGCAAATCCATTTGCAAATTAAAGCTCAACACACAAGTATCTGCTGGCATTAATCAAGCGAAGCATTAATCAAATGCTTGTAAACAACCTTGTTTCAACAGTTTTTCGATAATGATTTATTTCATCATACAAAGCCAATATTAAGTACCATTTTGATCTACTCTATTTGTTTATAAGTTTTCATAATTGCGATTATTATTTGTTTTTATTTCATTATTATTAAGCTGGGGAGATTTTTTTTTTAGCTGCAGTTGTGAATTTGCTTTTTCAGCACATTTAATCATGTATTTAAGCATTAATAATGCTAATTATGGCAGAATTATTGGCAAAAGTAGAAAATTTTAATATTAATAAAGTTTGCGTTCAAGCTTAAAGCAGCGAAAAACAACACAAAACTTTTTTCGCCTGAACAAACTTTAACCCAAACTTTGGCTTTATATTAATGACCCATTGACCCGTTATAATTAAACTTAATTATTATTTAAGTGCGTTTTGCCAACCAACCAACCAACTCATTCCTAGTGGAAGCGACTGAGCGAGCAAGCACCTTGAACTTTTTCTTTATGCTTGAGCGCTCGTTCTATTTTGTTGCCAGAACAACAAAACAATCAAGATTGTTAAAGTTCGATTACTTTTCTTAAATGTTTGCCTTCTACTTGTTGTTATTGTTGTTGGTGTTTAGGAGACGGCAGTAAAACGCTGAGAATAAACTTTTCAAATGAAATGATGCTCATGCCTCTTTTCTCAAAAGTTTATGAGCTTAAAAAGTTAACGAGTCTTGTTATATAATCGTTAAAGTCTTTCAGAGATACGAATACCAGAAGTGTTTACATCGTAAATTTTTCGTTTATTGTTGGCGATATTCTGCATCACAAGAAGGTTTAAACGAGGGAGGGTAATCAAGTTTACAGATATTAATATATAATGCTTAAGACTAAAGATAGGAAGCTCTTATATTAATACTCTTTAGAAATAATATATAATGTGTAATAATTTAATAAATATTTTTATCAAATTTATTTGTGAAGCTGCAAAAACTCTTTTTATAATCGCTGCATGATACTCTCAAGCTTACTGCACAACCCGACCACGAAACTTTGTATGTAAAATTGTATCCTTTTTTTTATTACATCATTTATTGGAAATACCTGCCTTGACTACATTCTAAAATACAAAATATAAAAAACGGTAATAATAAACCTTTAATAATCACTTTACGCCCGCAGTGTTGATTGCGGTAAAAGCTCTACTGATAAGTTTCTCGGTAAATTACAAACACACGCACGCACAAATTCTTGGCGCACCATCCATTTTCAATCGTTGTCTTACATTATTTGTATGCTTTTGTAATTTAGTCATCTTGATAAGCGATAAAAATGAACAACTTTGAAATAACCAGCAGGCTTTTAAGCAGGAACAAACACTGAACAGCCCTGCCAGCCACCACACACACACACACACACACGCACACACAGAGACGCACACAAGTATGCTTAAGCAGACCGATGTAACTAAAAGGTAAAGACATTGTAAGAACAGGTAACCTGATACTATTTGTTATCGCCACTGCGGTGGCTATAAATATTTGAATAGGTGGCAAATTTCGCTTAAGCAAAAGCGTGGTTAAGTTTATTGAAATCATCGTTCTTGTGCGCTGGTTGGAGGCAGGCAGAATACTAGAAATGCTGCTTTGCGGGCTGCTGCCACTGAACAACATCTTGACCATATTCATCTGCATACTTGAACTCATTTAAGAGTTTCTATTATGGTTTGATGTTGCAACTAATAAGCAACGTGCCACTACCAACGCCACCACCACGAATGTGGTTAAGGCTGTAAATATTATAGGTATATATAATACAGTGTAAACACCGGTGAAGGTGTTGGCTGGCGATACTGGTTGGTGGTGGTGGCGGCAGTTTCAGTTTCATGAACATGTTTACTATTCCAAATGCAAACAATAATAAGTGCAGGATAACGAGTTGAGATGTTTTCAAAAGAGCGTATCGTTCGTATCGTGTGCGGAAAACAAACACAACAACTAAATAAATTTATGGACGTTCAGATTGTAATGTTTGCTGCAAGTAGCCCAAACGGCTGTATTCATTATTAAGTCTTGATTTTTACTTCTCCTTCTGTGAGCCTGTGGCAGCCAATTGTTTGTCTTTCTACCATTTTGTTGTCTCGGGTTGTTTCTTAAAGGAAAGTTGGTCTTCTTGGGACTTTCAACGAGCTCGTAGGATGTTCATTTTATATAAATACATTAATATTTGGTCATAATATTGTTATACAATAGTATGGTAATAACATTCAGTGTACAGATATTAAAACTGTTTATTATAATGTTTTCATATTTTATTGATAACAACAGAATGCGAGCGCACATCCTTAATTTTGTTTTCCTTTTATTATTACTGTCTTATCTTGTTAGCAGTTTAAAAGGTCTGCTGGCTTTTAAATATCTTAATTATTAAAGTAAACAGATTAGTTTATTTTGGTTTGTACATATGTACATCGGGTTCTAGTTCAAGTTTTTCCTTTTTTAAGTTATTTCTTAAGAAGGATTTTTTACAATACAAATTTGCTGTGATCAATAATTATTGATTGAAGAAGACAAGAAAAATATTAATTAAATCTTTAGCTGGGGGACAACCAGTTGTTTCGTAGTCGCTACACTACTCATCAGCACCCACTGGGATTTGAACTCGGGTCATGACGTATCATGATCTGCTGCTTTAACCATTCAGCCTCCGAGCATTTTAATTATTTTCTATCTATATTCATCTCATATTGAATTACATATGCATTTTTGTTAATTGCCCGCATTGTTTGTACAGCGTTTGCTGTCTCAGAACTAGCGGTATTTATTTTTATTTATTAACATACATATTTTTGTATTTTAATATTCTCCGTACCCAGAGATGTAAATATTTATTTGTTAAATTTTTGTTGAAATTTTAAATTTAAAAAATTATATAAAAGTTCAACGAAAATTTAACAAATAGATTAGTTTATATTTCAAGTATTTATAAATATATTCACCCTTATCGTAAATAATTATTCACTCTAAATATTTTCACTTTTCACTTAATGGTAATCATGAATAATTCCCATAAAATATTATTTAACGGTAACGGTGTTAATAATAATATCCTAAATTATTTTCATATCTAAAAACAAAAATCCCCTTATTGCGAATATATTTTGCCTTGAAATATTTTCACATTTCCTTATTACTTGTTCATTTCGTTTTCGCTGGCGAATTGTATTCAACATATATGTATATATATAATTTCTTTTAACTAAAATACACTATCTAATAACAAATTGTCTCACGACAAGATCTGCTAATAGAGCCCAAAGCGATATACCACTCAATAAAATTAGTGGCAGAATTTTGGAAATGCCTTACAGATGAACTAAATAGTGCTGTCCCTCCAATTAAAAATGTCCAATGGATGAGTTATCCATTGCTCACATAGATGTTGCTTAAAACTGTCTAGTACTTGCAAGAAAACCTCATAGAACGTTGACTAAACCATTCCAACTTCATAGTCTCTTGCTACTCCTTTTTGATATCCGCCCTCTGCAAACAACCGCAAGCAAGAAACTGTCTGCATTTTCAAAATTATTCGGATAAAATTTTTGAGGAAAACACTTGTGTAGTAGCAAATAGTTGATCATGTATCATGCTTCCTATCAGTGCTGAAGGCCCTGGGCAGTTGTGTCTTCACATCCAAGTTAGTACTGGAATGTCACAACAGGCTAAATGAACTGGCAAGCCAGAACCAGGTCACCCTGATCTGGGTGCCAGAACATGAAGGGCATCATGGCAATGAAATGGCTGACATTGATGCCAAGAAAGGAGCAGAGGGGACTTTTATTGGACCCACTCCAACTTTTGGCTTCAATAAGGGTCTCCTGAATGAGGAGATAAATAAATGGACGGTGTCCATCGTTGAACAACATTGGAACGAGACAGCTGGTCTTGAACACTCCAAGAAATTTCTAAACTTTGATAAAAAGAGAGCCGAACGTGCTCTAAAACTGGACAGGAAAAGTCTCAGAACATTGACAGGTGCACTTACAGGTCATTATAACTGCTACAAGCACCTGCATAGGATGGGAATTTCCAACACAGACATTTGCAGATTCTGCGGTGATGAAGAGGAGTCAATGGAGCACTTAATCACTCACTGTGGAGCACTGGGACACAGAAGATATAGGCTACTACAAGCTTATATGTTAAGCGAATGTGACTTAATATCACTCCCTATGATGGAGCTTGTCCGTTTTCTTGACATACTCAACCCATAATGGGGTAAGGGACGCACAATAGATCATCATTGGTCGCAGTGCAAATGGCCGATGAGGGTCATATTCCACACCCAATAATAATAATAATAATAATAATAATAATAATAATAATAATAATAATAATAATAATAATAATAATAATAATAATAATAATAATAATAATAATAATAATAATAATAATAATAATAATAATAATAATAAATAAATCGTGCTTCCTACAGGCATGTAATCAGACTGAAATTTAAGGTTTAATTGATTCATTCATGAGTTAGCTATCGGACTTATGAATATCGAAAACAGGCGACTTTTTTCGGCACATAACTCATTATAAATAATTTGAGCATTCAACAAACAACAAAACATTGGATGAAAAAGAAATGCTAGATTTAAAATATAAAGTACGGAACCTTTTCCACATGATTTTTAAATCTCCAGTCGCCAAAACAAAAATTTTTTCGCCAACCTGACAACCCTGGTCACAAGGCCACCTCCTTGATTCATTGTAGAAAACTGCCTCCTTAATATCAACTAATTTAATACCCCGAATTAAAAACGAAAAAGAAAACAAATTTAGAATATTGCAAACAAAACATTTCAATATGGTTTCTCAATTATGCAAAACAATGGCAAATATTTAATGAAAAAAAAAAAACGAAAATCAAAAACAAAACGTAACGTAACCTTGACAAAAGAGAACACAAATCTTGCAAGTCCAAAAAAAATGCCACAAACCAAAATCCAATATGTGTGTTCTTTAGCATCCCACTGCTCAAACAATGTATCCATGGACTGGAACGAATTGTTTCATAATCAAACTGTACACGTTCGTTTCAATACGCCGCAACATTTCAATTTACTTGTGGCAATTCTTTGAAATAATTTTTCATTGTTCAGGGCTTAAAATCAAAAGAAAAAAAAATTTATATATGAATAGAACCAACAGAGCAGCCATTATTGTACACGTTTCCATTATTGGCCACCAGTGTTGATGTTTCAATTATCTTTTGTTACACAAATCGAATGAATGTTCGCATAAATAAGTATTCTACATTTCACTCCTGCCACCATAAATGCCAAATTACGTGACGAGGTGTTAAGCCTGAACGTGTTTGTGCAAGTAGTAGCAAAAACTACAACAACAAAAAGGAAAACTTTTTCCATTACACAAAAGATATTGGAATTTTGAATGGTGGTCAAAGTTGGCAGCTTTAAATGATTTTTAAAGGATCTTTCTTTCAAATATAATTCAAACATTAAACTGTGTAATATTAAACAATTAAGTTTTTATTTGCTATTCTAGCCTCTAACATTTAAACCAATAAAAAATTATAAATAGCTTGTTTTCTATGCTTCCCAGCTGTCTATATGTCGACATTTCATAGGAACTACCCTAATCATCAGTAGACTTTGGAAATTTTTGAAAAATATTCTCGAACATTCAACTTTATATCCCAACAATCTAAATTAATTATTGAGAATTTAAAAACAAAAATGTTTTTTGAAAGTATCGAAAAGCAGAGAACAAAAATTCAAATAATTGAGTTTTTTATTCCAGAAATTTATTGATGAAAAATAAATAAATACTTTTTGGAAAAAAACGGTTATTTTTTTATCAGACCTCGTAAAAAGCAGTAAAGCGTCTTAGAATTTGCTTGACTAAAACAATTCGTTTACTCCTTTTTATATTTTCTTTTTTCAAAACCTTATGGCTAGAGCAAAACAAAACTTTTTTTTTTAACCATCAAGCCCACCCCTCGTACCTTTTGCTAAATATATTTAATTAAAGCGTAATTATGAATATTTTCAAGGGGCTCTTGATAACTGTAAGCAAACTTCCTCTTAAATCTTGCTTTAAAAGCAAATAATTAAACAAATAAATCTTTAAATATTTTTAGTTTTCAAAATGTGGGCGAAAGACCAAGTGACATGAGCCAGCCATCACAAAAGCACATCATCGTTATCATCATCATCCTCATTACCAGCTCTGCTCAAAACATCATTACTGTCAACGAAACAAAAAACAGAATTAACTTTTCTTAACAGAATGTCGTTGAGGCTGTCAAAATGAAATGAAGCGTATCTCTTTTAATTATGCGGTTACTTAAAGTTCATTTGTTCCAGAGTGCAGCTGAGCATCATTAGCGGAGGAGGGGGGTTGGGTAATGGTTGAATTGATCTTGAGATTTCATTCGAATTTGACATCATTATCAACAACAAGTGTGCTCTGCCACTCGGCATTTCTATACAAGCACAAAATAATGAACTTTTCCTTTTTTTTTTTTGTTTTTTTGCTATGAAAAATAATTAAATACTAAATGAAAAAAAAAGTAACTGCAATTATAATCTTAGAAACTGAAGGGTGGTGTACTTGTATTTATTTTTACAATTAATTGATGTGTTTAGTCGTTTACAAGAAATTTAAGTTGTGAATATGACAAAATCTATTCATTAAGATATTAAAATTCATTTACACACAAATTCACAAAATGGTGTCTATGAGAAATATTTGCTGTAAGTTGGAAGATATATCCTCTTGAATATAATTATATCGTATAAATTATGAACGTGTGTGACGGGGACCATGACTTGTGGTGTGATTTTTTAGATGTGCGGTTTTCAATTCCCTTTTTATACCCTTCACAAAAATAGCTTGTATAAAGGGTATATATAGCTTGTATGTAAAGGGTATATATAAGTTTGTGATTCCGTTTGTAATTTCTACAGTTTTTTTTTGCGACCCTATAAAGTATATATATTCTGAATCAGAATTAATGGAAAAGTCGATTAAGCGATGTCCGTCTGTCCGTCTGTCCGCTGTTGAAATACCGTTTCTGAGAAAACCATTAGACTTAGAAACTTTTTTCTTTCACCATTCTTTTACCCCATCGATTCATGGGTTTGCTATTGAAATTCAGTAATATCGGTCCACGTATAGCTGAGATATATTCAAAATTCCGAAAAAAGCCATTTTTTTTTGCAGTTTTGTATGAAAATTTTTGAAAACAAAAGTTGTTCGTTTTGCTTCAAACTTCACACACTTATTAAGCATAGTGACTAAAAGACAAAAAATTTTTTTTTCAGATATTGGTCCATATATACCCGAGATATAGCCCAAATCGGATTTTAATGAAAATGTCGCATAGGCGAAGCTAAATAACTTTTTTTTGCTCAAAAGCAGTTCTGGTAATAAAATTAGGTTACGTAAATATGGAAAATGAGAATTTCCGATATCGGTCCATATATACCCGAGATATAGCCCAAACCGGGTTTTTCATTAAAATGTCGCGTAAGCGAACTTAAACAACTTTTTTGTGCTCAAAAGCAGTTCTGGTAATGAAATTAGGTTACATAAATATGAAAAATGAAAATTTTCGATGTCGGTCCATATATACCCGAGACATAGCCCAAATCGGGTTTTTCATGAAAATGGCGCGTAAGCGAACTTAAACAACGTTTTTGTGCTCAAAAGCAGTTCTGGTAATAAAATTAGGTTACATAAATATGGAAAATGATAATTTCCGATATCGGTCCATATATACCCGAGATATAGCGCAAACCGGGTTTTTCATGAAAATGTCGCGTAAGCGAACTTAAACAACTTTTTTGTGCTCAAAAGCAGTTCTGGTAATGAAATTAGGTTACATAAATATGAAAAATGAAAATTTTCGATGTCGGTCCATATATACCCGAGATATAGACCAAATCGGGTTTTTCATATAATTGTCGCGTAAGCGAACTTAAACAACTTTTTTGTGCTCAAAAGCAGTTCTGGTAATGAAATTAGGTTACATAAATATGAAAAATGAAAATTTTCGATGTCGGTCCATATATACCCGAGATATAGCCCAAACCGGGTTTTTCATGAAAATGTCGCGTAAGCGAACTTAAACAACTTTTTTGTGCTCAAAAGCAGTTCTGGTAATGAAATTAGGTTACATAAATATGAAAAATGAAAATTTTCGATGTCGGTCCATATATACCCGAGATATAGCCCAAATCGGGTTTTCCATGAAAATGTCGCGTAAGCGAACTTAAACAACGTTTTTGTGCTCAAAAGCAGTTCTGGTAATGAAATTAGGTTACATAAATATGAAAAATGAAAATTTCCAATATCGGTCCATATATACCCGAGATATAGCCTAGAACGGGTTTTTCATGAAAATGCCGCGTCACCGAAATTAAACAACTTTTTTTGCTTAAAAGCGGTTCTGGTAATAAAATAAGGTTATATAAATATGAAAAATGAAAATTTCCGATATCGGTCCATATATACCGCAGATATAGCCTGGAACGTGGTTTTCATGAAAATGCCGCGTAAGCGAACTTAAACAACTTTTTTTGCTTAAAAGCAGTTCTGGTAATCAAATAAGGTTATATAAGTATGGAAAATGAAAATTTCCGATATCGGTCCATATATACCCGAGATATAGCCCAAACCGTGTTTTTCATGAAAATGCCGCGTAAGCGAACTTAAACAATTTTTTCGCCTTAAAGCAGTTCTGGTAATAAAATAAGGCGATATAAATATGGAAAATGAAAGTTTTCGATATCGGTCCATATATACCCGAGATATAGCCTAAACCGGGTTTTTCATGAAAATGTCGCGTAAGTGAACTTAACAATTTTTTTTTGCTGAAAAACAGTTCTGGTAATAAGATAAGGTTATATAAATATGGAAGATAAAAATTTCCGATATCGGTCCATATATACCCGATATATAGCCCAAATCGGTTTTTTCATGAATATGTCGCAAAAGCGAACTTAAACAACTTTTTTTTTGCTCAAAAGCAGTTCTGGTAATGAAATTAGGTTACATAAATATGAAAAATTAAAATTTCCGATATCAGTCCATATATACCCGAGATATAGCCCAAACCGTGTTTTTCATGAAAATGCCGCGTAAGCGAACTTAAACAATTTTTTCGCTTTAAAGCAGTTCTGGTAATAAAATAAGGTGATATAAATATGGAAAATGAAAGTTTTCGATATCGGTCCATATATACCCGAGATATAGCCTAAACCGGGTTTTTCATGAATACGCGGCGTAAGCGAACTAAAACAGCTTTTTTTGCTTAAAAGCAGTTCTAATAGCAAAATAAGGTTATATAGGTATGGAAAATGAAAATTTCCGATATCGGTCCATTTATACCCGAGATATAGCCCAAACCGGGTTTTTCATGAAAATGTCGCGTAAGCGAACTTAAACAACAATTTTTTTTTGCTTAAAAACAGTTCTGGTAATAAGATGAGGTTATACAAATGTGGAAGATAAAAATTTCCGATATCGGTCCATATACACCCGAGATATAGCCTAGACCAGGGTTTTCATGAAAATGCCGCGTAAGCGAACTTAAACAGCTTTTTTGTGCTCAAAAGCAGTTCTGGTAATGAAATTAGGTTACCTAAATATGGAAAATGAAAATTTCCGATATCGGTCCATATGTACCCGCGATATAGCCCAAATCGGGTTTTTCATGAAAATGTCGCGTAAGCGAACTTAAACAATTTGTTGTGCTCAAAAGCAGTTCTGGTAATGAAATAAGGTTATATAAATATGGAAAATTAAAATTTTCGATATCGGTCCATATATACCCGAGATATAGCCTGAACCGATTTTTTCATTAAAAATTTTTTTTTTTTTTTTTTTTGCTGAAAAGCAATTCTTGTTATAAAAGAAGGTTACTAAAATACAGAAAATAAAAAATTCCGATATCGGTTCATACATAACCGAGCATATTCAGGCCAAATTTTTAATATACTATACATATTCATGACTATCGTGAAGGGTATTTTAGATTCGGCCCAGCCGAATATACTACACTCTTACTTGTTTTTATTTTATTATATAAATGCAGGTTTGTTTGAGTGAATTTAAACAACTTTATTTGGAAAGCACTATACATACATACGAGTACCTTCCTTATCTTATCCTTTAAATGGCAAACATTTTTTTTACTACTCGTATCTTTTCCATGGCGTCCAAACTTTGAATGATATATATTAAAAAAAAAGTCTTCTGCGAAATTTTTATTTTATTACACAGATAAAAATGCTTCTACCCAGAGAACACTATTTCCTTTAAATTTATATTGTATAGTTCAGTAAAAAAAATGTTTTGGGGGCCATAACAAGTAAACTTTACAAATAAACTTGATTAAGCAGAATGGCCTAAAATTTCAGTTCATTATAACTTTTTGTTTAAGACATAACCATTATTTCTAGTGTAACCGGTGGTCAACACAATCGACCACAATCTAAAAATATACAAATCTGATTTTAATTTAAAAAATTCAAGTTTTTCCTTTCTTAAGTTTTTTCTTAAGAAGGATTTTTTACAATACAAATTTGCTGCGATCAATAAATGCGGGCAATTAACAAAAATGCATATGTGATTCAATATGAGATGAATATAGATAGAAAATAATTGAATGCTCGGTGGCTGAGTGGTTAAATCAGCAAATCGTGATAAGTCATGACCCGAGTTCAAATCCCAGTGGGTGCTGATGAGTAGTGTAGCGACTACGAAACAGCTGGTTGTCCCCCAGCTAAAGATTTAATATTTTTCTTGTCTTCTTCAATCAATAATTATTGATCACAGCAAATTTGTATTGTAAAAAATCCTTTTTAAGAAAAAACTTGAACTAGAACCCGATGTACATGTGTACAAATCAAAAAAAAATTTTAATTTAAAAATTATAAAGTTCAACAAAAATTTAAAAAATTTTAATTAGAAGTCAAACAATTGAGTTTTTTTTATTTACTATTTTATCTTCTAACATTGATACCAAATAAAAATCTGCGAAGAATCTTGTTTTAATCTCAACGTCCGAAGCAATTTCATTGCATCAGTTAGAAAAATTGTATTAAAAAAATTTTTAATTTTTGCCGTATTTAAAATATTGTTTACAAAATTGTTGTTAGAATTTCCTAACAACTTGCATGGAAAAGATTTAATATTTTTGTCAGTGTTAAATATTCTACTTTAGTTTGCACCCACCAGTATTGCTATTAGCTGTTGCATATCTTTCTATATGTCATATAAAAAAGAAAATAAAATATTTTTTATTACAGGTAGAAATTACACTAAAGGCATCAGAATAAAAATCTCCTACAACAGAAATCTTTAACAAGCAGCCATTCAACCGTTGAGCCATTCAGGCAACCAAACCATTCAACTGACAGCAGAGCAAAGCCCACAAGCTGTAGGGTTTCCAAATCAAGAATTTAGAATCAAAAAGAAGGATTGCAAAAATGTTAAATAGTTTTTAATAATATCAATTATATATTTTAGCTGAACTTTAATAAATAATTTTTAATAATATTAATTATTCTTTTCAGCTGAACTTTAATAAATCTTTGTTGTTTATTATACATAAGTATAGGAGCTTCTTTTTCCCTGCTTATATTAAGAAACATTTTTTATTATAACTTAGGTTAGGTTATACTGATTACCAGTTTCATGAAACCAGCCTACTTGGATCCCGTTGTGTTGCCTGCGGGAGGAGTGCAGCCTATGAGACTTAAATTTCCCCCGAGGGTTCAGATCCAAACTAACCCGAAAGCCGGATAAAGGAATCCAGTCCGTTTACTTCGCTTATTATAGCTTATACCTTTGATCAACTCAAACCTGATGTACAACATGAAGTTATTTACAACAAGAAAGTTCGACCAATCATAATTACATAAAACATATGACATAAACATATCGCTTCTTTATAGCAACATAGTCAGAACTAAAAAAAGCTCATTTCGAGAAAAACTCATTTAAAATTTTTAGTTTCCATAAAAGTCTTAGAAATTTTTTTTAAAGAAATATCTCCTAAAGGAAACAGTTTAAAAGCAATTTGAATAATTTTTGACAGAAAATAAAAGATAGCACTATTAACAATTCTGCATTCTTAGCTCGAAAATCTCATTTTTGGAGATATGACTATGTTGCAATAAATGAGCGATATGATAATCTATATAAAACGCATTTTTTAATATCCCGTTTTTGATCGTACTACTTCATCGATTTTGGAAAGATATGTACGGTTAAACAACTTTTTCTGGATAGATAAGCATTCTCAAATTATTGCTAATACTAACAACAAAAATATGAGTGCGTGTGTGTGTGTGTGTTTGGCTTAACTACTAATAAAACAAAAACAGTGTGGCCAAATATGAGTAAAAACCATATTTGTCCAAATTAGTTTCGACAAACTTATTTTATATTTATTTATAAATATATTAGTGTATATTTTCTTTTAAACAATTATCAATTTTGAATTTGCCTAATGAATTTTTCTTACCATATTACTTACAATTTATACTAATTTGCTTAATACTTAATAATAATTCCCTTATACTTACCTTTTATTTATTTGAATTACCTACTTACCTGTACTCACCACTTTTGTAAAGTTCTTCGCACTGGCAAGTCAAGTCAATTGGAACTTTCCAATGTCAATTTGGTTTTTACTTGGTTTCCGGTTGGAAAAATTAATTGCTTGACGTACCAGCTCGAACGAGACTAACCCCAGTGCGAGCAACTTTAGTTAATTCATCAAATATTTTTCCACGCAGGTGAATAAATAATAAATTACTTTATATTTATTAGAAAAGAAATATTAACCAGCTTTTTATTTCTTTTCCCCAAAACTCCGATATAATTGGCTCACCACGAGTTAATTATATTCCCAATTCTGCTCTTTATAAAGCAGAATTGGTTAACTCAAATTGTGCTTTTAGCGCCCAAAAAAAGCAACGATTTGTTCAGTATTATATGTACATTAGAGCGACTGAAGTTGTATGGAAGCGAAATTCGTGCAAGGTGTACCCCCCCCCCCCCCCCCCCCCCCAACATGAACATTATTCTTTTTTATGATTACATCTAAAATATTTCGGCTCTAGCTTTGACCTCTCGTGAGCTGGTGCATTTTAGCTGGCCAAAAAATTATACTAAAATTTCAATAGCTTATACGAGTAAATGATTGATTTTTCATAATTATTTGCCTTAAACAGCTATTGAACAATAAAATATTTATTGAATTTAAAGTTGAAATTAAAGTTTTAAAACTAAAAAGCAAATATATTTTCGTCAGTACAAGTATTTTTTACTAGAGCTGTATCGGGCCGTTCATTTTAGTGATGGGTCACTTTCGTTCAGTTGTAAAAGACTGATCCGTTAGTTCATTTCGTTAAACTGTTCACTTTTAACGAATAGCACGGCACCAAAACTTGCTACTGGTTAATTTTTCGGTATTTATTTACAGCTGCTTAAAATAAACAAAAATAGAAAGAAAATCGTGAGAGACCATCAGATGAAGAACACCCTAACCATAAAAGATATATGTTAAAGATCCGTTAAATTTTTTCTTCGGAGTCACTGCTATGTTCGTCACTATATATTTTGTTGATTTATAATGAAATATTTTGTATACACGATAAATACAGACAATATGAAGCTTCCTATTCTGATATTTAATCTGAATGGTGATAGAAATTTCTGTAACAACTGCGAAATCGTTGATAATTTTGTATTATCGGTCATCTCAGGCTTACTGTCAAATGCAATATGAAAAATTAACCCGCGTTATAATGCACTCTTTGGAAGTAGTTGCTAGTTAACTTTCCTTCCTGACACATAAACATTGTGAGGCCAGATGTTAATTTTCATTCGTGTTATAGCCGCGGCTACAAATCGCTCCTTTATTGCAACATGGTCATATATCAAAAAATTAGCTTTTTAAGTTAACAATGCAGAATTGTTAACAATACGACCTCTTATATTGTGACAAAAATTTATTTAAATTACGTTAAAACTGTTTTATTTAGAAGACATTTTCTAAAATTGTTTTCTAAGACTTGTATGGAAGCCAAAAATTTGAAATGCGTTTTTCTCGAAACAAGCTTTTTGAATTATGACTACGTTGCAATAAGGAGCGAAATGTAGATTTTCAAATTAAGATTAATTTCAATTTTTTTAAATCAAATAATGCTAAAAATGCTAAATTTACGAGCATAATTCAAAAATGCTAAAAATAATGCTAACTGCCAAATGGAAGCTGCAAAAATTACAAAATGGCCACGCTGGCTACGAAGTTCGCACAGATGTTAAATTGTTGTCATATGTTTCTAACTCGCCTACTCGTCTTGTATGCCATTGGCCAGATAGACAGTCTAGGTATAGCAAGTTGGTGGTTTGAGGCTCACAAACGGTATCAGCCCTTAACGAATTCACTCGTCTCTTCATCACTTTTAGCTCTTCACACTACAATATTTATTTTTATTTTTAGAAAATATCGGCAGTCGTTCTGAAGTGTGATGGACAAGAAGCCCATCATTTTCTAGCAGGTATCGAACGAATCTGTCCCCGGTGTGATGATCTCTTGAAAGTGACACTTCCGTTCCCTGGCAATTTCGTGCCAAAGCATCGGGGAAATTGGGTTCATGAAACCCCTTGTTTTCATAACTGTTTTAAATATAAACTGCGAACAATTTTTGTGCCTCCATTCATGCACATATGTATGTATTTATGAATGTATGCACTTTTGAATATGTTTGTGTGTGTGTGTGCGGCTGTTTTGCACTGACAGTTTATTATTATAAGCTGTATGCCTACGTGAATGTGTGTGTGTGTGTAAGTGCCTGTGTGTGTTAAAAGTGTTCGTGCTGTAGAATTCTAAAAATTGCGTCTATTCAAAACCATTTGCAAATTGTGTGGTTAAGTTTATTTTCTACTATAGACATTTGTTTGTGTGTGTGTGCGTGTTGGTGTTTTTTTTTTCATTTTATTTAAAGTACTTGGAATAAGTGTGGCACTGTTCTACGTTTACACAGAAATATGTATGTATTTCCATTTAGTTTGTCAGTGTGTGCAGCAGGCACTTTTGTCGCAATGTCATTTACAACTTAAACTAAACACAGTTTCTGCATTAGTTTTTTTGTTTTCTCTCCACAAATTGTTGTACATATAAAAATATATACATATATATATATATTTTAGCTAAACAAACAGCCAACCAAAAAAATAAAAAGAAGTATTTAATATGTAAAAAAGCCATCATAAAAAAGTAAAAATATTAAAAAGTGTTATTAAAACCTGCATAAGGACATTTATGAAAGCAGTTTGTTTAAATTGCTTTCGACGTCTTTATTTTAAATTTGTTTGGGAAGTCGTTTTGTTTCTGCAAATGAAATAATTTTATTTAACAGCAAAATTACTGGGTAAACAGGATTAAAATTAAATAAGGTTTTTAACCCAGAATCTGTTTGCATGCATTTCAAAATAATAAGTTTCGAATGAAGTTGCAATGTGTCTACCTCAGCCAGGGATGGTAAATCGTATTTTTTTAGATTGCTTAAAAATCAAGGGATATTTGAACTCTTTAATTTTGAGTTCTATCTACAGAAAGATATAAAACTCAGAATTGGAGATAACTAAGTAAACTTAAAAAGAAGACTGCTACAACTTACTTGATATGACGTCAAGAACATTTCAACTATCTTTAATACAGGATGGCAAAGAATTATCTTTATGCTCTCAACGTTTAATAACTTTTTTTATATAATTGTTATTTATTATTATTATGATTATCTTGCACAGTACATGTGGAGAAAAAGGTTTGGCTTAGGTATGCGGGATAGCTCCGCGGTTGCCCCAGTTATGCCGAATGTCGGCTTGTTAATATTATTGATCTTCCCGTTGATATTCGTTGGATATTTTCTTCCGTGTAGACCGTACGTGGTCTTCCGGTACATGGAAGGTGTCTTATTGTACCATGTTTTTCATTGGGCTTCGGCCCACCAACTCATGAAGCTTTGTCTTCCATTGATTGCCGGGAAATTCCATACAGGCATAGTGTATTGAATTATTTCTTCCTGTCTTCTTCGATCCCTCCGGGGAACAGGTTTTGCCTTGGCGTATTCCTAACTTAGGCGCTCTGTTTTTCGGGGAAAAGAGGGGAAGGGGTCCCTCGTTTGGTGCGGCAAACAAAACTCTAGGAAGCCACATGACTTATGTTGTGTTGGCTTCCGAAACCCTTACCAAGGGTATAAATTGGCAGAACGGGGATCAGCATGGCCCCCGGGAAGTTCTGCTTGCGGTTCGACCCGGATTGATCATGGTTGAGGTGCCTACCTTGGCTGAAACGTTCTGGCTGTGGTTGAAACCTAAAACGCAAGAAGGGAGTGTTAGTATCCTCGATAATTGTTTGGTGTGTGGGTTTTTTCGGGGGCTAACAATCTCCCGAGGATCTGTTGCCTATACAACAGATACCTGTATTGTAAAGAACCAGTGGTGATGGTTGACGGGTGAGTTGGTTTAAGGGCGAATGCTCTTAGTGGGCTTCGGCCTACCAACTCATTAAGCTTTGTCCTCTATTGATTGCTAGGAAATTGCAAACAGGAGGGATTAGAAGGCCCGGACTCCTCAACAAGAAGTTGCTCATATGACCGCAATCATATGGCAAGAATTGCTACCTGTGTGAGCCTGGTAAGCCACACGGGGGCGCTGGTGAATCGTGCATAATTCACCCCGTATAATTGGTCCTCAGATTAGGCCGCAAGGCAGGTGCTGACGTAAATCATTTTCACAACTGTTTTCTTCGATCAAGAGTGTAGTGTATTCAATTATTTCTTCCTGTCTTCTTCGATCAAGAGTTATTGATCGCGGCAATTATTGTTATAATTAAAAATAGTTCTTGGCGAAAGTCGGGTTTGAAATGAGCCAGACGAAATTATACTGTTCGCATAACACTCTCTCTGCTCACTATATCGCAGGTATTCAGATTATGACGAGAGAAGTATGAAGATACATCCGACCCATTCTAAAAACAATTCTTACCAGTAACCTTTGTTATACCGAACTCAAGGGAGTTCCTACCGTATCCAATTATAGAGTAGGCACAGTACGACTGTCATATCGAACCGAAGACTGTCTGTATGAAGATACTACCGACCCGCCTTAAGAGGAATTCTCACCAGAAACCGTTGTTGCGCGCAACTCGAGATATGACAATACGAAGATATACATCCGACACGGCTATAAGCAATCATCACTCTGTAGATTAAAACCCCACGAAGAACTGATGAAAAAAAGCCAAACTGCAAACATCGTGAGCATTAACCTATCCTTGTTATTATTTTAAATACTAAATAAATATAATTTTGGATTATTGTAAGCCTCAATTCTCGTCTTCACGTGCCAATGACTTGAACATGACATGAACATGACATCGGCAGAACGAAGGTAAAAATAAGTTCATGTTCTTTTATGTGGGAATACGTTTGTTCTGATTAACCATACAGTTTACCTTATCATCGTGACGTCAGCCATACGCTCAAGCCTCGATGTCAGCTCATGAATGAAACATGGACATGAGCGGTCCACATTAGCCTTTTGCGATGTTCGACAAGATGTTCATAGTCTTACCAAGTTCATATCTAATGGAGATCCGCAGTTAAAGAAGAAAATCCTGTCATGCTATTTACTTAAGATTCGTGGATCCGTAAATAGACCCTGGACGTCGCTTTGCTATCTCAGCCGATGACTAAATCACGTTACACATTTCCAAACGTTTTAGTTCTTTTTTTTGTGTGTAAACAACAGCGGTTGCTCAATCTTGCTGAAACAAATTTATTAATTAATTTATTATTATTGGGTGGTTAAATTTTAAGGGATACTGAATGTGAAAGTTTTTTTCTGCATTTCATTTGACACTTCTCAACTTTAGACTAAATCAATTTGAACCATGAAAAGTTACACAATCGTCTTATTGTTTTATGTTACAAGTGAGTATTTAATTATTTTATATACTTCATATCTCTATATAGTCCTTACACAAATTAATAATAAACATATTAATATAATTCCTTTCAATATCAAATAAATTCTTTTGGTATTTTATATCCAGCACTTAACCAGGCGAAAGTAATGAATAATCTTTATTAGTTCATATACTCCAGTTTTCCCATTTAACGCTGTGATTAAAGTGGAATAGAGTGAATGAGTTATGCCATTAAAAATGCTTTTCATAATGTAAACAAACTAACTGTCATTTTTGTAAAATAAATGTTGACAGTAACTTAAGCAGCACTCAATTTTTAGATGCCACTAAACCAACAATATCATCTGTATTGTTTCCCCAGCTGAGATCTCATTCGCTTTGGCCATTATAAAACATTTAAAACCTTTTACAGCAGAAACTATTGTTGCTTGCGAATGCAGAGGTTCCCAAACATATTTGCGGAAAATTCTTCCTAGAGAGAAAGAGTTTCAAAAATTCTTCAATCTTTATCCAGTGAATCGGTAAAGTTTGTAAAGATTTTATCAACAGCTACTACATATATTTAACTGCATTTTACTAAGCGTTTTCTATTTTTATATCGGGTTTTCCAATAAGAACTTCATAATTTTTTTTTTTTTTTACATAAAACGCAAACCATTTGAAATATATCCAAAATTTTATGGTCGACTTGAAATACAATCAAAACATTTATGAATGGATATCGATTTGGTTCGTATGGCCAGAGAGGATAAGTCGGCAGTGGTCGATTCGTTGTACTCAATTTTCAATGACTAGATCACACATTTCGGACGTAACGACCGCTATTTCGCGTTCAGTGCTGGCTCTGAGTTCATCCAACGTCGTCGGCTTGTTGCCATAGACCAATGATTTGGCGTAGCCCTAAAGAAAAA
The DNA here is from genome assembly GCA_914767995.1 of Thecocarcelia acutangulata. NCBI lineage: Eukaryota > Metazoa > Arthropoda > Insecta > Diptera > Tachinidae > Thecocarcelia > Thecocarcelia acutangulata. The sequence continues at coordinate 29,971,107 of OU612097.1, forward strand.
AATCTAGCGGTGCTAAATCGCACGAACGAAGTGACCAGTTAACTGGTCCATTTCTTGATTCTTATCAAACTAACTCTTCAATAAATCAATTACAACGTATGCTGTGTGGCTTGTAATACCGTCCTATTGAAATCACATATCATCCAAGTCGAAAATTAATCGGAAATCACGGCGCGATAACGATCGTTATTGTTGACGAAAAATAGGGTCCAATGACAACGCCGGCATGCACACCGCACCAGACAGTTATTTTTTGTGCAAGAAGTTGATTCATGACGCACATGTGCATTTTCACTTTTTTTGCTAAAAGACGAACCCATTGAGCCAGAAATCAGCTTCGTTACTGAATATAATTTTGCGATGAAATTCATCATCTTGGCGCATCTTCTCCAGAGCTGAATCGGAGAACGTACAGCACGTGACAAATCAATATCTTTGCTCAAATGTCGCCATAAAGTAGTCTTGCCGATGTTCAACTCTTGAGAATTGGATCGTTTGCTACGAACGCCTGAACGGCAGCGATATTTTCGTCACTTCAGCGAAATGGCTTAAACGTTCTGACTGTGGTTTAAACCTAAACACGCAGGAAGTGGGAGTTAGTAACCTTGATAATTGTGTGGTGCATGGCTTTTTACGGGGGATAACAACCTCCCGAGGGTCTGCTGCCTTTACAATATGGATATCTGTACTGTAAGGAACCAGTGATGATGATTAGAGCTGTGTCGTTCATGAACGAACGGATTAAATTGAACGGATCATTTCGTTGAACTGACCACTTTTCGTTTCATAGTGAGCCGTTCAATTTGGGTCGCTTTCATTCAAATATCTTTCGTTATTTTTGTGTCATGTTCATGTTTGTTTCTATTGTGTAATTTAACTAAAGTGGGGGTTGTTTTTTCTTTGTATTATTTTAAATGAATTTGTACCTTAAACTTTTCTGTGATAAAATAAAATATCTTGTCTTCTTTTCTTTTTTGTATTTAAAATAATTTTGTCGAAAATTGCGCCAATCTGGCTTACAACTAATAAGTTATGCCATTTATAGATTTAGTTGCTAATCACATTGTAAATGAATTATAAAATATGTAGATACTTTCTAAATCTATTAATAAATAATAATAATAAATAATTATCCGAAATAAAACAAAAATTGATTATGAAACTAAACAAAGTTTATCACACCAAAATGGTTTTTATTTAAAATTATTTCTTCTTTTTGAAACAATAATATTTTTTATCACTTAATCATTTTTTATTTTGCTATCTTGATTTGTTCATTTTCCATGTGTTGATAATTGGCCGGAAAATTTTAATGTTGGCAGCGTGCCATTGTTTCAAAGTGACCGATTGAATGAAATGAATGAACGGATCAGTCTTTTGTAACTGAACGAAAGTGACCGGTCACTAAAATGAACGACCCGGCACAGCTCTAGTGATGAACGACGGTTGAGTTGGTTTTAGGGCTGATGCTCTTAGTGGATTTCGGCCTACCAATTTGTTAAGCATTGTCTTCCATTGATTGATGGGTAATTGCATACAGGAGGGATTAGAAGGCCTGAACTCATCAGCAAAAAAGTAGCTCATATGGCTACAAACATATGGCATAAATTGCTACCTGTGTGAGCCTAGAAAGCCACACGGAGGCGCTGGTGAATCGTGAATAATTCATTCCGTGGAACTCGTCCATCATCAGATAAGGCCGTAAAGGCAGGCGCTGATATAGATCTTTCAGTTCTCAACTGTCTTGCATTTATTTAATGATTGCAGACTCCCGCATAACGAACGGGTAAAATATTAAATCAGTTTCTTTGACACTCTTCTAGAGGAAGTGAATTTCAAAAAAATTCAAAAGTTGTTAACTCGAATATATATTTGTAATGTAATTTGCATTTCCAACTTATTTAGTATATAGTATTATTTATAATTCCGATTGTAAATCTAAATGGCCTATATAATCTAGTTGTGTTGGGGCCTCTGGAAAATCAAATTAATAAGTAAATACTGACGGGGAGAGAAAAGAGCTTTTTAATAGATTAAACAAAATTTGTTTACAAAATTATTTCTACTAAGCAACGTAACAAAACTAGTTCTATGGCTGTGAAACATATACCTATTGCTCTTACAAAACAGTCGTAGAAGCAATAACGCAGACAATTTCGTTTGACTTAATTTTTCATACGAAAAACTTTGCTTAGTTTTGCTTGTCACAATATTTTCAAATTACTCTCAAATTATCTCACTAACACAAGTACAAAACAAATTTGTCTATCACTGCTTTACACAAACAATGTGTGGACAAGGATGTACATTTACAACAAGCAGATCAACGGCTTGCACATTGGGTTAGATGTGATATAAATTCGTAACAATTTGTATGTAACTATTTGTATCCTTGCTTTGTTTTTTTAATTGGTTTAAGAATTATGCACTTGATTCAAAAATTTTAAACTCATTTTAACAAATCAGAGGATTAGTTTTTTTTAACAATCTGGTTTCGGCTTCTTTTCGGTAATTTTATGTGTTATTCCTACTTAAATTTTTATGTATTAAAAACCCGTAGAAGGTATGTAAATTTAGTACGACGTTTCTTTCTGTGTATATATTCGAAGTAACAACATATATTTCCTCTTTTCCTTTTTCCTGAATCCACGTCCATTAAATGCCATTGTCAGTTGTTGTTTTAACTTGTATGATAATTTCCATAGTTAAGGTCATTTGAAAACGTTTGGGAAACGCCAAGAAACTACTTTGTTTCATTCCTTTATAATAACATTTTTATTATTGCTACAGTTGCGAAACCTAATAAGCCTGCCTTTGCAATGCCATTAACCAATATCCAGCCGAATCATCCATTCAACAACCAATCCTGCCTCCAACTAAGTTTTATTTTTTTCATTTTTTCTTTCAAGATTCTTTTGCTTCACTTAAAGAAGGATTCTATTTTATTTGCTCCGAAGTGCAAACAAATTGAATTTTGTTTATCCACGTTTTAAGAAATAAAACATCTTGTCATCACAACCATCGACAACACTTTGCTTTCTTTCTTTTTAGTTTTTTTTTTTTTTTGATTACTTTTAGTATTATAATTCATGTTTTAGTTGCCATTACCATCACTCAATTATTGTCTTCATCATCATTCACATTCTGAACATCATGTTCAAATAATGAAAGATTTCCATTTTCAAACATGTTTTTTATTCCATAGAAATGGCTGAATGTGAGTGAGTGAATGTGGTTGAGCTTTGCTAGTGATTAAGTTTGTGAGCGAGTGAGTATTCAATTTCACTTGCGTTAAGTTGCATTGAAATCAATTTTCAATACCGCCCCCATAATTCATTCATCCATTAATTTCTTTCTTTTCCTCGCCGCGTTCCCAGCGTTTTATATTTTCATTCTTTACAGCTGCTTTGCCAGTTTTTTTTTTCCTCTCTCTCTCTCTCTCTTTCTTTTGATTGTGGTACGCTTTTGTAATTTTATTTTGAAATGGCGCTTTAATCGGGTCTAATTGATGCGTGGGAAAAATCTTAAGTGTTCGCGAGTGTATTGTAAAATGACATTTTATTCTGCAAAATGTTATTGTGAGTTTTTTCAAGTCCGTCAATTTGTCTGCATGTCGATGTTGTTTGTTAAGGGAGTGTATGTAGTTCCAAGTGTTTTTAAGACGAATATGCGAGGCCGCTGCTAATCATAATTCACATTCTAGTTTTAGCTTAAAATGTAATTTTTTTATTATGCTTTCTTAAAAGTATATATAATTAAAACGTAATTTATTTTTTAAACAAACTTATGAATGAATTGAATTGACTAATGGGAAGTTGACTCTAAGCCTTAAGCATAACACTCAGGGGCATAGTTGCCAGATAAATCTGGTTTAAAATCGTCAAATTCGACGAACAAAATCGTCAAAAACGTCATTGGGATTATTGCAAATCGTTAAAAAAATCGTCAGCTACTAAAATGAATTATTTTTGTGTAAAAGATTTATTTCAACGGTGTAAAGTAGAGAAAAACAATTCATGGTTATCTTTAATAAAGAACTACAGCATTTAAAGCTATAACAACAAATATATACTCCTACATACTTCATTAATTTTTGTGACATATATTTTTAAAATAAGTTTTCATTTAATAAAAGCAACTATTATTATATAAACACTGCTGTTAAATCGGGCATATCAACTCTTAAGTCATAACAATCACAGTTGCAAAGTTTTAGACGTTTTTTTTTAATGTACAACATTTTTCTCTTTAACTAATTTCTCACTTTGGTTTTGTTAAGTTCCCCATTTGGAGATGACGATCAGACTAATATTTTTACTATAAATTTAGTTATAGAAGGATACTTTATTCCAAAAATCTAGCATTTTCATATTTATAACTTTCTTTTATATATAAATATTTTCATATTTTTATATAAAAGAAAGCTTCCAAGTTTAATAGACTTAGTTACTTTAACACGTATTAAATTTCTCGACTTTCGAATTCTACGATGAAATAAGAAAACTATATCATTATGTTAGAAAAAAACACTTCGTTCGTCTATAATATTGTAAGGATTTATAGAAATTAAAGTTTGAAGATGAACTTCAAATTTAGTCTCTTTAAAATATGAGCACACGCTTTTACATACAAATTTGTATAATTTTTGGCTTATAATTTTTTTTATGCGCTATTTACATATGATATTTTAAACTCATCTCTAACATATACAATACATGTACAGTCTAAAAAAACTATCACATAATATTGCAGTATTACAAACATATATACATACATACATATATATTTACGTGCCATGAATATAACTTTCATTTCCTACATAAATTAGCTTAAAAAAATGAATTATGCATTAGTTGCTTGAAAGATATGACAGTTGAAAAGTGATATACAAAAATCGTCAAAAACAGACCTTAAATCGTCAAAGTATTATTTTTAGCACCCAAAATCGTCAAAATGATGATAAATCGTCAAATATGGCAACTACGCTCAGGGACCGAGTACAAATCAGATATTTTACACGTATTCACATACGCAACACGAACAGTAGCGATATTTACATCAATGAGAGAAGAGAAAACAAAAATTTTATTTGTGGGCAACAACAAATGCATAAGTAAATTTTCAACCGGCGTTGCCATCATTCGATTTTTTTTGTATTCTTGAATGGATGAATTTATAAATACTATGCTTTTTAGTAGTTTTGTATGATTAAATTATTGTTTGTTTGTTGAGCTAGAGGTCACTTATAAACATTATCGTTGTTTATTTGTTTCAATATTTCGAATCTTCGTTGTGTGTCTGTTTTCGATATTTGATTACCAAATTCAATGTAAAAATTTACACATTATTAAGTTTTTTACATTTTTACACAGATTTTCATATCACTTTATGCATCTTTTTTCTTAATTTGTTTATGGAAACAAAGTGCCTGGTTTTTATACTGCTGTCGAGTTGCATTTACTTACATAAAGGGCTTTCACTATGGGTAATGCAAACTGTGCAAACAATGCAAATGTGAGCAAAAATACTCCTTTTTTCTCATGCAACAACAAAATATATGCAGAAAGAAATTTGCAAAAAAAAATAAGTTACAAACGAATGGAAACAATAACATTTGACAAAAAAAAAAAAAAAAAAAAAAAAAAAAAAAAAAAAAAAAAAAACACGAAATGTTATAAACTATTTAAAAAGAGCAAGCATTAAAATAAATTGCAATGAGTGAAGAACCTTCAAGAAGTAAAGGCAGTAAGATCCATATACAAACCAAACTCAACGTCATAGAGACCATTATTTGCGAAAAAGTTTACAATATTTTCTCTTTCACTGATTCTTGACACTCTTATTTATAAAAAAAATTTGTTTTAATATGCTTATATATAATTGTTAACAAATGCAGATTTTTGGAAAATTCTGCTAGTGGAGCCAAAAGTTATTTGTATTTCTACAAATAGGGCACATTTCCACAAAAATAGTATTCTCACGATCAAACACAACATGCACTGCAAATTTAAAAGTTGCAAAAAAGTTGAAAATCCTTATAGACATATTTTGTAGCTCACCTAAAAATTATTGAAAAAATTTAATGCTGCAAAAATCGTCATTTATAGGACAAAAATCGTCAAATCGTCATTTTGCTAAATTTGAGCATGCAAATTTATCGTCAAATCTGGCAGCTATGCGTATCACGCTGTTAAAAAAAAACAGTCACTAACACATGAAAAATGCACAAATACATAATACTCATATATTTTCTCCCATTGAGAAGCCCTGCCAAGGTGCATTAACGTATACACGGTGGCAGCACTAGAGCAAAATTGCAATGAAAACAGACATGTGGTAAGCTATGTTTGTCAAAAATATTTGTAACTATTTTCACAATTATAAACTATGAATTTACCTTTTCATAATTATAAATTATATTTATTTGAATTATCTTTATGTTCACAAAATAATTTGTATATGTTTAATTCAGAATAAAGCAAAAATGTAAACAATACATTTGACGTAAATAGCTTACTATATTGCCAGTAGCAAAAAACACTTATATGCCGTAGTGCTGCCACCGTGTATAAGTTAATGCACCTAGAGCCCTGCTCTAATCTCTTGTATTTGAAGGCTTTTGTTATAATGTTACAGAATAAAAATCTTGTACTAAAAGGAAGTTTACTGTTTTTTACAAGCTTGTTCTCAAAAACTGAAGTACGAATAACGTACAAGTGTTATTAAAATAAGCCGAAAACGGGATTGTTTAAAAAACCAATCTTGCCATGTTTTAAAATACGTTTAAAATTCTTGAACCAAATCTGTGTTGCCAGAACTTATGGTCGAAAAATCTTCATTTTTCAAAAAAGAAAATCTTATTTAAAAAAATCTTAATGGAATTATTATTCTAACATGATAATAAGATGAAACAAAACTTTAAAGAAAATAGTCAACTCCAGGTGTAAGCCGGGAAGGTATACATGTACTTTGTTTTGCCAACATTTTAGTAAAAATTAGTCTTGACAGTCCATATTTAGCAGTCATCAAGTAGACACGTGGCAAATTTCTTAAGAAAAAATATTTGATAAGGCAATGTGTTGTAAAATTAATCATCGATTACTATGACGATGAAAAAGTTAAGTAAAATTTTTGGGAAAAACAATCTGCCAGCAAAAGGAACTATTTATAGTGTAGTGAATGATTTCGAAGAAAGAGGTTCGGTAATAGGCCCAAGCATGGACCACAACGTGCTGCAAGATTGGCTAAAAGCATTACTGCTGCTCAACAAAGTGTTCAAAGCAAGCCATCCACCTAAATTCGACGCCATGCTCAGGAGCTTGGTTCGTTTTTTTTTTTTTTTGTCTTCTATGACTAAAAAAACATTTATTTATTTAAATTCGCAAGCATATTTTTGTAATTATCTAATTAAAAATCTATTTATTATCTGTAAAAAAGTCAACTTCAACTTAATTAACACATTTCAAAATTTTTAATGAACAGCAAAATTTTCCCTCCCAGCTGTTGGTAACCAAAGCAATTATAATTGTGATGCTTTGCCATTCGGACACTCGTTTAAATATTTTATATTGTAGATTATGAATGTCTGTGTCATAATAGTAAAACGAGATGATAAAAACACCAGAAATATTTATGCTCCACATGTGAAATTCTTTTCTTTTTTGTGTGCAGTCAGCACAACCAGCTACAATTTGGCTTAACGCACATTTTTAATGCGACTGAAACATTGGCTATATATTTTAGAGCTTTACAGTTTTGAGTTGGCAACATTGCTTTTTGAACATACCATAGAACAGCTGATAGTTATTTTATCGACATTTAATATTATATCAGAGCAGTGCTTGCAAAATTCATAAAATTATTTTTAGCAAATAAGAGTTTTCTTTGTCAATTGAAATTCATAATGTTACGTTTTTGCCTCTAAAAGCACTTTTGTGGGTTCTTCAATTGTAAATGAAATAATGACACTCACCCTTGTTCGTTATATAGTACTTAAATAATTCAAAACTTTATTTACACTTAATACCACTGCGTATCAAAACACTAGACTTGCTTACTTTGACTTATGGCTGTCTTGCATAAAGCTTAAAGATAAACTGACTGAGCGCCGTCGACCTGCCTGCTATTTATACATCTTTATTAGTTTCTACACTGGACATGAATTTTCTAGTCGTTCATAATGTACAAATGCATTTCATTCGCATATACACATTCATACACAAGTTTGCGAATAATAAGCAAGTCACAACAATAAACAATAACATAACGAATACCAAGAATACAAGAAAAACAACAACATCATTTGTAGTTGATTTACTTGGAATTTTACGTACTGTAAATCATTCATGTTTATTTGTTTGTGTATTGTGTTTTGAGTTTTATCTTGTTTGCATGAATGTTTTGCACATTTTTAACAAGCAAATCAACAGCTGCACACTGGGTTATATGTGACAAAAATACTTTACAACTTTAAAATTTTTGGTTTGTACATATGTACATCAGGTTTTAGTTCCAGTTTTTCCTTTCATAAGTTTTTTCTTAAGGATTTTTTACAATGCAAATATACTGTGATCATTAATTTTTGATTGAAGAAGCCAAGAAAAATAATAATCAAATCTTTAGCTGGGCGACAACTAGCTGTTTCGTAGTCGCTACACTACTCATCAGCACCCACCGGTATTTGAACTCGGGTCATGAAGTATCATGATCTGCTGCTTTAACCACTCAACCACCGAGCCATTTAATTATTCTCTATCTATCAGAAAAAAACTTGAACTAAAACCCGATGTACACATGTACAAACCAAAAATTTTATTTAAAAATTATAAAGTTCAACAAAAAATTCTATAAATTAATATGAAGTCTTATTTCAAAATTTGTTCTGCAAACAAGGCCTATTTTTAGTTGAATGGTTACATAAATAAGCAGCATTGTCGTATTTGGAGTGCGGATAATCCACAAGCTCTAGTCGAAACAACGTTACATTCGCAGAAGATTACTGCTTGGTACACCTTGTGTCTATGGACTGGCGGAGTCATTGATTCATACATATATAATCAAAAACGGCGATGTTCAATATTAAATGATGAATGGTGTAGGGACAAGAGTAGACTTTTTTATACCCTTCACAAAAATGTAAAGGGTATTTATAAGTTTGTGATTCCGTTTGTAATTTCTACAGTTTTTTTTTGCGACCCTATAAAGTATATATATTCTGAATCAGAATTAATGGAAAAGTCGATTAAGCGATGTCCGTCTGTCCGTCTGTCCGTCTGTCCGCTGTTGAAATACCGTTTTTGAGAAAACCATTAGACTTAGAAACTTTTTTCTTTCACCATTCTTTTACCCCATCGATTCATGGGTTTGCTATTGAAATTCAGTAATATCGGTCCACGTATAGCTGAGATACATTCAAAATTCCGAAAAAAGCCATTTTTTTTTTTGCAGTTTTGTATGAAAATTTTTGAAAACAAAAGTTGTTCGTTTTGCTTCAAACTTCACACACTTATTAAGCATGGTGACTAAAAGGCAAAAATTTTTTTTTCAGATATCGGTCTATATATACCCGAGATATAGCCCAAATCGGATTTTTAATGAAAATGTCGCATAGGCGAAGCTAAATAACTTTTTTTTGCTCAAAAGCAGTTCTGGTAATGAAATTAGGTTACATAAATATGGAAAATTAAAATTTCCGATATCGGTCCATATGTACCCGGTCCATATGTAGCCCAAATCGGGGTTTTCATGAAAATGTCGCGTAAGCGAACTTAAACAATTTTTTTTGCTCAAAAGCAGTTCTTTTAATGAAAGAAGATTACATAAATATGGAAAATGAAAATTTCCGATATCGGTCTGTATATACCCGAGACATAGCCCAAACCGGGTTTTTCATGAAAATGTCGCGTAAGCGAACTTAAACAACTTTTTTGTGCTCAAAAGCAGTTCTGGTAATGAAATAGGGTCATATAAATATGAAAAATGAAAATTTTCGATGTCGGTCCATATATACCCGAGATATAGCCTAGACCGGGGTTTTCATGAAAATGCCGCGTAGGCGAACTTAAACAACTTTTTTGTGCTTAAAAGCAGTTCTGGTAATAAAATTAGGTTACATAAATATGGAAAATGAAAATTTCCGATATCGGTTCATATATACCCGAGACATAGCCCAAACCGGGTTTTTCATGAAAATGTCGCGTAAGCGAACTTAAACAACAATTTTTTTTTGCTTAATAACAGTTCTGGTAATAAGATGAGGTTATATAAATATGGAAGATAAAAATTTTCGATATCGGTCCATACAGACCCGAGATATAGCATAGACCAGGGTTTTCATGAAAATGCCGCGTAAGCGAACTTAAACAGCTTTTTTGTGCTCAAAAGCAGTTCTGGTAATGAAATTAGGTTACCTAAATATGGAAAATGAAAATTTTCGATATCGGTCCATATGTACCCGAGATATAGCCGGAATCGGGTTTTTCATGAATATATCGCGCAAGCGAACTTGAACAATTTGTTGTGCTCAAAAGCAGTTCTGGTAATGATATTAGGTTATATAACTATGGAAAATTAAAATTTTCGATATCGGTCCATATATACCCGAGATATAGCCTGAACCGATTTTTTCATTAAAAAAATTTTTTTTTTTTTTTGCTGAAAAGCAATTCTTGTTATAAAAGAAGGTTACTAAAATACAGAAAATAGAAAATTCCGATATCGGTTCATATATAACCGAGCATATTCAGGCCACATTTTTAATATAATATACATATTCGTGACTATCGTGAAGGGTATTTTAGATTCGGCCCAGCCGAATACACTACACTCTTACTTGTTTTATACTTCAATTAGTAAAATGGCCAAGCTTGAGTCCGGGAGAACCGTCTTCATGATCACGGTAGCGCCTACGAAAGGTAAGGCCCCGAGCCATTTAAGGCTTTACTGGGGGCAGTTCTTGAGCTACAAAGACTAACCAGAGATTTAAATCTGGTTGCAGGACACAAAGATTAGTGTGGAGATCATATCCAAACAGCATGTGGTCAAATTGGTACTCATGCATGACAATTTGTCATATGTGAGGGGCGTTGTATTCTCCTGGGAATATGATCACCTTGGGGTAAGGTCTCACGGAAACCCTTTTCACACCTGTATTTTAATTAATAAAAATTATTGTAAAAAAATTCCTTTATATATATATAATTAACAATTTTTCAAATTATAAAACTTTTAATAACATTTGAATTATCCTGACGATGATAATATATTGTTATCAAAAATAAAATTTTTGTTAAACTTTTATTGTTTTTTATTCGCTATTTTAGCCTCTGACATTAATACCAATAAAAAATTATAAATAGCTTGTCTTCTATGTGTCCCTACTATCTATATGTCGACATTTCATAGGAGCTACCCTAATTATCAGTAGACTTTGCACATTCAACTTTATATCTCAACAATCTAAATAAATTGCTGAGAATTTAAAAAGAAAAATGCTCTAATAATATCTGTCAAAACACAAAAAATAAGCTTTTTCATTTCTACATGTCTATAACATTTGAAAAGTGTAAAGAAATGTTAGAGACGTGTATAAATGGAAAAGCTTGTTTCTTAAGTTTTGACAGGTATTAATTAGAGCATTTTTCTTTTTAAATTCTTAGCAATTGATTTAGATTGTTGGGATACAAAAATTAATATTTGAGAATATCTTTAAAAAATTTCCAAAGTCTACTGATTATTAGGGTAGCTCCTATGAAATGTCGACATATAGTTAGCTGGGAAACATGGAAAACAAGCTATTTATAATTTTTTATTTGTTAAACTTTTATATAAAACTAAAACGATCTTTAGCTGAAAAAATTTGAATTAATGAAATAAAAAATATATTTCTTGTGTTATTTCTACTTGTATAGCCTTGAAAAACACCCTGTATGTACCTGCACGCTGTAGCACAAAAAGATTCATAAAAATAAATGAACATTTTTTCTCTGGCAAACAATTTAATGTTTCATAAAGATTTTTAATACAGTTTTTGTCGGCTTTATAGTAAATTTTTCACTTGCTATATATAATTCAGCTAATTATCTTATTGTTAAAAGGAAAGTAATAATTAAAAAAGCAACAGCAGCAGCAGCAGCAGCGACGTCAGCAGAAGCATAAACACATTTTCACTATCCCGCACACAGATATAATTTAACACATAATAAATTCTTTGGACTTGAAAGAAAATTTCTGTTAATAAAATATAATTTGCATGAACATGTGCTTGTGTTGGTGTATGCATCCGTGATGAATATTAAATACAAAAACAAAAAAAAAAAACAAAACAATTTTAACAAAATGTTAAAAAAAAGAGAAGAGAAATTTTACAAAACGGAAGTGTGTTTCTGACAAACTCATTCATTCGTGTTTTAAATTTAATTTACAGTTAATAACTTATGCCTGCCTACAACAACAAAAATCAAAAAAAAAGAGAATTGCATAATAAAAACAATAGCAACCACAGCAACAGCAACAACAACAATATTATATGTCTACTGGTATGTATGTAAGTATGTGTTGATGCAGGCATAAAATAAACAATAACAGAAAAATTACAGTTGCAATGGCGACAATAATGGCGGCAGCAACGGAAATAGAACACCGTTTTATTTCATTCAATTTCAAATGCAAAATGCAAAATGAACGATGACCGAGTGAATGAAAGCAACAAAACTGAATGAATTAATGGATCATTGCCAATTGGCAAGGACATCCATTATGGTGTTGCTCGCTCACCAGGAGACAAGAAGAGAAAAAAAAGTATACAAATAAAATAAAGGACGAACAACAAAAACAACAACAATGTATACAAAAGCAGGAGAACTATTTATGGATTATAATGGCGAACAAATTGTAACTAGGCTCATTTAACTTTTGAGCTGAATGTGGGAAAATTATAATTTATAACAAGAGCTTTTTCAATGTTGATTTAACTGGTAGAAATAAAGCAAAATATTAAAAAAATGTACGAGTATTTCAAGAACTTATTGTTAACAAAGGCGCTTTGTTTCGGCTTTTTTTTTTTCTTTTTGGCAAATCATTTTAAATTACCCCGTATGCTATATTCGGCTGTGTTGTAATGTCACTATTAACTAGAGCTAGCGCCCAGTTGTGTGTGCTGATATTGATATGCATCTAAGTACAATCCCCCGCTGCAGTCTAAATATCCCCCACTAGTCCAGATCCGAGTCTACATAAGCATCTGCTAAACGAGTCTAACCCGCCTATTTTCCATTCTAAATTTCTGGGGTTACCTAACAGTATCCCAACCCTGACAGCAACCAATTTCCTTACTATTTCTATAACCTATAACCGACCAAAAATGGCACACAACTCTCATGTTTGAGACACCTGTTAAAGTCTATTTTGAGCATACTCGACCGTGTGCAAGAGAGAGTTTTCAATGCTATTGTCTCTCTTGAGCATCGCCGCAGTGTGGCGTTTAAGCTCTACTACAATGGATATTGCCATAATGAGATTAGGAAGCTTGTTCCCGAAATCCACATATTTTTATGTAATAACTATATCACAAAAAAAATTATAGTAAAGATCACAAACTTATATATACCCTTTACATTTTTGTGAAGGGTATAATAAAATCAATAAAATTTTTGTCTGAAAAAACAATTTGAATGCATATACATACGTAAATATCAAACAAATAACCTTGGATATCGTATTTTGTTGTTGTTTACAAAAATAGTTGTTTTTGATTAAACATTTTTTTTGCTTAACTTTTGTTTGAATCCACGAATTCTTTTACAGCTCTGCATTCAAACAATTTTTTAACTGATTCAACGAATTTCGTTATTGAACTCGAAAAAAATTTTGTTAATTGCCCACATTGTTTGTACAGCGTTTGCTGTCTCTAAACTAGCGGTATTTATTTTTATTTATTAACATACATATTTTTGTATTTAGTTAGTTTAGAGACAGCAAACGCTGTACAAACAATGTGGGCAATTAACAAAATGCATATGTGATTCAATATGAGATGAATATAGATAGAAAATAATTAAAATGCTCGGTGGCTTAGTAGTTAAAGCAGTAGATCATGATACGTCATGTCCCGAGTTCGAATCCCAGTGGGTGCTGATGAGTAGTGTAGCGACTACGAAACAGCTAGTTGTCCCCCAGCTAAAGATTTGATTATTATTTTTCTTCTCTTCTTCAATCAATAATTATTGATCACAGCAAATTTGTATTGTAAAAAATCCTTCTTAAGAAAAAATTAAGAAAGGAAAAACTTGAACTAAAAACCTGTTGTACATATGTACGAGTCCTGTTTTTATTATATCGAAAAGTGTTTCCTTTCCACCCGGCCCTAAATTTTGTTTAACTTATAACTTGATTAACTTAAACTTGTTAACGAATTATAAAGTTATCCGATTCCTAAAAACTATTAGGAAAGCTTCTGTATGAAGTAAATGCTTATTCAGATATAAATATCCTTTTTTTCAGTAAGAAAGTAAATTGCTTAGTGCGCACCCCAGAGATCAGCATTTCTGTGGTGTTGGACCCCGCTTATAATCGCTATATTCGCTATATTATTGGCTTCGGGAAATCTATCCTGGAACTTGTTTTCACTTTAAGACTCTAACACATCTGTCTGTGTCCAGGTTTTGCGTTAGCTTCCCATTAATCGTATGTCGTTTTGGTTCTCAGTAGTTCAGTACTATTCTCAATTATCTTTGTATTTTTGTCATCCCGCACAAATTCGGTGTAATAATCTCCTCCAAATGAAATTTTCTTGGTTTTTTTTGTGTGTTTGTACACCACGAAATTAAATAACATTAAGTAAACTTAAAAAGATCAAATTTTATTGGCAATGTAGAGCAGTAGTTTACACTGTGTAAAAAGGTCTTAAATTAAATTGCCCAAATTAATAACTGTTTGCCCCACATCCACGTTACAGTGTGTGTTCACTATTGTTGTTGGCTGGTAAATTTATACAATTTGTACATGATATACAAAATATTTGAAAATATAATAAGGCATAAGTATGAAGAGAATGTAAATGAATATTAAATTCATACATGTATACACATACATACATGTAAACATGTTCTGTGTAAATGCATGTTCATATACCTACAGGAGAATGTATGTATATGTACACGGCAGTATAATTGTAGGATGCACTTTCTTAGTTGAATGTATTTGGGGAATGTTTCTCAAGCTATACACAATGTTGTATGAGTGCTTGTAAGGGAAAGAAGGAGACAATGGGCCTTCCAAAGGGCGCGCGAAAGTGATTTTTAATCATTTTTAGCAAAAAATATACTGAAGCGAAAAATTTATAAGAAAAACTTGACAATATAGATGAAATTAAATTGAAAAAAGCATTCGATAATCTCATTTGGGAGCCTTCCACTTCTATTCACTCACAACAATAAGATTTTGCCAGACCCTTGAAATAGATCCCTGAAAAATTGTTTCAATCAAAAGCTATTTCTTAGACCTGAATTTCCTTCTCTGGGAAGTATGTTGCATAGAATAATACTAATCTAATTCATTATGGATGTCTCTTTTCGATAATAGCGCATTTACACCAACTCAATATCTAGTAGATTTGAATTGAAATCTACAACGAAATCTATATCGTTTACACCACCGTTTTTTGACATCTAGCAAGATTTCATTTGCTCAAAAATAATTCATGCATGTGGGTTTGACAATACAATATTATCAGAGACTGAATACACCAGCATTAAAGTGTATATTTTTTGTGTCCAGAGACTGCATACACCACATTATAGTGCAATTTTTGTTGCAGCGTAGTATTTTTGAGTACTTTTTGCAAGAAATCACAGTTGCGTCGCTTAGTACTGAGTAGATTTCAGGAGATTTCGTCGAAATCTACTCATGAAGTAGATTTCATTTTGTATGGGAAATCTTCTCAAAATCTACTAGATTTGGCTTGAAATCTCGAATGAGCAGATTTTGCTTTGGTGTAAATAGGCTATAAAGTTGCAAAAAAGCGTAAATTTGTATGTCGCTTCACAAATAATATTACTGGTTTATTAATTATAAATAGCAACTGATTATCATAATATGTATAAGGACACATACAAATACTCAGGAATATACAAAACGCAACAACAATTACAAAATATTGTTTGGTTTGTACATATGTACAACAGGTTTTTAGTTCAAGTTTTTCCTTTCTTAATTTTTTTTCTTAAGAAGGATTTTTTACAATACAAATTTGCTGTGATCAATAATTTTGATTGAAGAAGACAAGAAAAATAATAATCAAATCTTTAGCTGGGGGACAACTAGCTGTTTCGTAGTCGCTACACTACTCATCAGCACCCACTGGGATTTGAACACGGGACATGACGTATCATGATCTACTGCTTTAACCACTAGTTAAAGTTAAAGCTAGTTCTGAGACAGCAAACGCTGTACAAACAATGTGGGCAATTAACAAAAAATGCATATGTGATTCAATATGAGATGAATATAGATAGAAAATAATTAAATGCTCGGTGGCTTAGTGGTTAAAGCAGTAGATCATGATACGTCATGTCCCGAGTTCAAATCCCAGTGGGTGCTGATGAGTAGTGTAGCGACTACGAAACAGCTAGTTGTCCCCCAGCTAAAGATTTGATTATTATTTTTCTTGTCTTCTTCAATCAGAATTATTGATCACAGCAAATTTGTATTGTAAAAAATCCTTCTTAAGAAAAAAAATTAAGAAAGGAAAAACTTGAACTAAAAACCTGTTGTACATATGTACAAACCAAACAATTTTTAATTTAAAAAAATTATAAAAGTTCAACAAAAATTTAACAAGTTAATAATTACAAAATATAATTGCTGGTTTGGAATATCAAAAAACATAATAGTTAGTTATAATTCTCATTCAGTTCATGCGCTGTGTAGTATAATATGCCAAAGAGTAAACTCAAATGGGAGTAAGTTGGTGCTCGCCAATTCTACCTATTAAGAAATACCTACACCCCGGATAAGCGAGCTCGTATTCTACCAATTTTTTCACTTAAAAGCACACATTAAACTTTTTTTTTTACTCATTACTCAGGGGACAACCCCTGCATATGCAATGTGTTATGCCAGAATTAGGAAAATAGGTTGTAAGGAGGGGAAAAGAGGGAGTAGTGTTTGTGAATATTTGACTTGAACTTTCCAGCGGAAACAAGATTCCTAATCTCGTGAGAGCAAAATTCATTGCAGTCACGATAAAACACAATAACGTACCCTACATTCCATTAAGTCTATAGAGTTGGATACCCTACTATCACCAATAATAGGCTTTTTCCATTCGGCAGACTGCCGATGAGAAACGCACGAAGAACTTACGAAACGAAGTGCTGAATTGTGTTTAGTGTGAGCTTAAGCCCACTTTTAAATCTATCACACTAAATAAGGAGAACTTTGGTTAATTGTAAGCATACGAGAGGAAAATTCTGTCTTATTAATTGCTTTAGATTCGTTGCTCCGTAAGCAGCCCCTGCACGTCGCTTTGCTACCTTAGCCGACTACTAAACTACGTTACAAAATGAACACTTTAATTTTACCTGAGTATGGTCACTCTTTTTCGAAGTGTATCCAAAAACTCTTAGTAATAGAGGGCACTTTTTATAGGGGTATAGAACATTGAAATGGAAGAAAATAAAAATTAAATTTTTTAAATTGACATGAAATTTACTCTATTCGAACTTTACTTTATTCTGGCATTATAATTTATATAACACTCTTGGTATATGACCACCATGGCTACCACAGGCGTAGTCTAGTCTGGAAGTCAAGTTTTCCATTACTTTTTCTAATAAGTATGGTTTTGGACTTAGCGGCCTAGATTAGAGACTTCACATGTCTGCACAGAAAATAGTCCAACAGCTTTAAATCGCACGATCTTGGAGGCCAATTCACGAGTCCGAAATATTAAACTATGCTTTAACCAAACGGCTGCTTCAATAAATAAATTGTGGTGTGTGACATATTGTGCCATCTTGTTTAAACAACTTGAGCACTTCCTTATGGAAAAGCAGATCGATATAATGATGATTGCTGAAACCCATTTGACAACCAACAGTTATTTTAAAATTAATGGCTACACATTATATGACACAAAAGATCCCCGTGGAAGATCTTGCGGCGGTTCGGCAATTTTGATAAAGACCAGAATTAAGCATTATCTAATGAACGGGACACGTGAGGAATATCTCCAAGCTACAAATATATGCCTTGATTATTTTCATGAAAAAATCGTTATATCCTCGATTTACTCACCACCACGATTTTCAATAACAGAAAACCAATATTCAAATTTTTTCAAATCACTTGGTCCTCGATTTTTAGCGGCCGGCGACTATAACGCTAAACACACTTTTTGGGGATCACGTTTAATTACCTCGAAAGGCCGTGTGCTTTTTGACACCGTTTCCAAAATGAGCTTAGATGTGATTTCAAGCGGACATCCCACTTATTGGCCGTCAGACCGCCGAAAGATTCCAGACGTTATAGATTTTGGAGTTGCGAAAAATTTTCCTTTAGAGTGGATGCAAGTGGAGCCTTCATTAGATTTGTCATCAGATCACTCACCCACTATAATCTCTGTTTCGTTCCCCCAAGAGATTGGCTCCCCGTTGACCGTCAATAGAGTTAATTGGCTAAAATACAAAAAATTTTTGAGTACACATTGTAGTGAAAATATCGCCTTGAGAACACCTGAGGATATTGATGCGTCAATTAACGATTTTTCTGAAAACCTCAAACTGGCCGTACAGCATGCTACCACTAGTCATATAAGATCCAGAAATGAGAACAATAGAACTTATTCGGCTGAAATTGAGCAACTCCTGTCAGAAAAAAGAAGAGTTAGAAGAGAGTGGCAAACTCGCAGGTCTCCCCAGCTTAAAACTAGACTACGGGAATGTGTAACTCGACTAAGAAATCTGCTTGAAATACAGAGAATATCTTCCCTCAAAACATATTTGGAAAGCTTGGATGGTACTCCGCAATCTGACTATTCTCTGTGGAAAGCGACAAAAGGTCTGAAAAGACCCGTAATAGGTAAGCCACCTTTGCGAACTTCAACTGGCGACTGGGCACGAAGCGATTCCGAAAAGGGGATGGTGTACGTTGATCATTTGAGAAATGTTTTTACGACAAATGATTCAGTGGATGCTGCAGCAGAATTTCCGCCGTATGCTGTTAGACAGCCTGTGTCTTTGAGACTTAACTTTCAAGATGTCGAAAACGTTATCAATAACATAAACCCCAGGAAAGCTCCAGGTATAGATCAAATTACTGGTAAAATGCTTGAACAGTTACCTCGTGTAGCTAGAAGAGTTCTACTTTTTATTTTTAACGCTATTTTACGCCTTGAGTATTATCCTGCAGAGTGGAAGGTCTCTTTGATTACTATGATACCCAAGCCAGGGAAGGATCCGACTAAAGTAGAGTCATATAGACCAATAAGTCTACTACCAACAATTTCAAAACTGTTCGAAAAATTGTTAATGGCGAAGTTGTCTCCAATACTTAATGATGTGGGATGTATCCCTGATCATCAATTTGGCTTTCGGGCTAAACATAGCACCATAGAACAAACACATAGACTAGTCAATGTCATAAGACAGACTTTTGAAGACAAAAAGTACTGTTCAGCTCTATTCATCGACATTTCCCAAGCTTTTGATAAAGTGTGGCACGACGGACTGATGCACAAAATAAAGTTAAACTTGCCTGCAAATACTCACAAGCTTCTGGAAAGCTACTTATATGACCGGAAATTTGTTATCAAAGAAGGTGATTTTACAAGTCTCTCACAGTCAATTGGAGCAGGAGTTCCCCAAGGTAGCATTCTAGGACCCACTCTATATTTAATTTACGCATCTGACATGCCAACGAGATCCGGAATCCATACTTCAACTTTTGCAGATGACACAGCTTTTTTTAGCGTTCATGACAACCATCAAGAAGCTTCACGAAATTTGCAGCAGTATATTTCAATATTAGAGAAATGGTTGAAACTTTGGAAAATAAAAGTTAATGAACAAAAATGTACTCACGTTACATTCACACTGCGTAAGCAAACATGTTCGGCTCTCCAAATTAACAATACACCTATTCCGCAGCATAATGAAGTTAAATACCTTGGTATTTACCTCGACCGTAGGCTAACGTGGAAGCCTCACATTGATGCGAAAGTCACTCAGTTGAAATTAAAAGCAGCGCAACTAAATTGGCTTATGGGCAGAAATTCGACATTGAAGTTGGACTGCAAACTTTTGTTATATAACGCAATTTTAAAGCCTATATGGTGCTACGGAGTTCAATTATGGGGAACCGCCTCAACATCTAACATTGAAAAAATTCAAAGACGACAAAACCAAATTCTTCGTACGATTACTGCAGCTCCATGGTACGTAAGAAACTCACGAATTCACAAGGATCTGTGTGTTCCGCTGGTAACTGACGTGTTCTCTAAGTATGCCACAAGGTATATCAGTAAACTGGAACTTCACCCAAATCCTCTTGCACGCAACATACTTAATTTTGGCGGCCACTCTCGGTTGAGAAGAAGGGATACACTGGCCACCATCAGAACGTTAAATAGGTGATTCTACCGATATTATTCGCGCGAAATGAAACTCTTTTGTCTAGCAGTGGCTGGACTTAAATAACTTTTATATTTAGTATTAAGATTTGAATACTTATTGTTAGTTCATATTTTGAAGATTCAATAAATAAATGAATGACAAAAAAAAAAAAAAAAAATCTTGTTTAAACCACAGCTGCTGCATATCATAGTTTTTCAATAAGTGAACGTAAAAGAGAGTGATCATGGCTCTATAGCGGTTACTATTGTTTGTAAAGTGCTGAATAGCATCGTTTGTAAAGAAGAAGGGATCAATGATTACACCAGTCCATAAAACACACTAAGTAGTGAGTTTTTCTGGCTGAAGCGGTGTGTCAATACACGCTTGAAAATTACGATCACTGCAGATACGGCAGTTTTGTTTATTGATGTATCGTTTATTTAATATTATTTAATAGTGAGCTTCATCGCTGAATGAAATTCACTTCTGAAAATCGGGATCAATGGCAACCTTGTTTTGCGTTCAAATTTGCATATTTTGGAAGCGTTTGGCGTCTCATGTAAAAATGGTAAATCAAACTATGCACAAATCCTTTAAAAGCTGGCAAAATCGCCGCCAGTTAAAAAAGTGTTACCAACTTAAAATCGTATACCTCTATAAAAACATCCTATATAAAAGTTTTTAAAGGTAATCGATTTAAATGACATCGAAGAATTCTTGTTGGATTAAAGGCTCAATTTAGTTTTTTTTTGTAGCACTTAGGGCTACTTCCATAGAAATCCGCGCATGCGTAATGTGTGTAGCATACAGAAGAAGTAACATTATAGAAAATATGGGAATGTGTCCTTTAATATTCCCTCGTCTGTAGTGATCATGTTTCCTTTTTGGTTTCTAAAATGTGAAAATTTTTTAAAATTTTCATGTTTCTAAAATAATGTTCGCTGGTCTGTATTCATGTTTACTATTTTTTACTTCTCTAGTTCGTTTAGAGCAGTCGTGGTGTTAACTCGCGGAGTAAAGAAAATGAATAGAATATTTGTTTATCATCAAAAATTATTCCTGTGTATCTTTCTCTTTTGGTTCCATCGTGTGTATTGAAAAAGGAAATATTGAAGGAAACACATGTTTCCATTATTCTCGCTCGTCTATATGATGCATTATAAACCGTCTATGCTTCGTCCACAGTGTTAGCAAGGCGCCGAAAATAGTTTGAATTGCTCCTTATTATTGCATATTATCCTCTTGAAGTGGTCACACGAATTCGCTTGGCTTGGCTTGGGGCTTAATGGAAGCAATGAAGGCTTCCACCGTTCGAATAGGTTTTTCATATCCAAATATTTATGTAAAGTACGGTGCACATTTTCTTGGAAGTTATTTTTCCTGTTGCTAATAAATTAGTGGCAAGCCTTTTCTAAAAAAGTGCCTGTCAAACTCAATAGAATGGTTTAGCGAGAGAGAAGCAAAGTATCATTTTGGCCTCTTCAAGCGGCCTTCTGTTTAGGTGCCTTTCAAGGGTTATTTGCACATGTAAGTGTATGTATGTGTATTTTTGTTATTGTTCACTTTTTATGTCAACAGCATCATGCCAATTTCATTGGCAGCATGCTGAGGTTTATCCTACTGTATCATATTATTTTGTAAAATTTAAATACATACACACTTGCATACCTATATGTGTATGTATTTCTTGTTAACATACTGCCCGATGAAATTAATGGTACCTATGCTCATGCCCAACCAAAACAAATGCTTCGCCTAAAGCAGTTTCGTGTGTTAGAGTTGCAATTGCAAAAGGCCCTAAGAAGTATCATATACAGTTACTCGTATATAACAATTTGCCGTTTAAACGAAACGTGCAAGGATAAAAGCGTCAGCCCGATGGGTTGTGAAAACAAAAATTCAACTGATGACGAACCAACTCCACAGGGTGAATTATTCGCTATTCACCAGCACTCCCTTGTGGCTTGCAAGTCACACACAAATCGCATCTTTTTCCCATAAGTTTTTAGCCATATAGACAAAGCCCTTGCTGAAGAGTTCGGGCCTCCTAATCCCTTCTGTATGCAATTTCCCAGAAGTCACTGCGAGCATTATTAAGCCTTGTCTTCCAGGCTTAATGCTGCTCACAGTGGCTTCGCCTAGTTATCACCTCTGGTTACTTACATTACAGGTATCTATTGCTAGACAATAGCACCTTGGGAGGTAAGTAGCTCTCGAAAACCGGCATTGCACCATAGTTATCAGGGAAACTAATTCCCTTTACTGCGATCGTTTAAAGTACAGTCAAAACGTTTCTGTCAAGGAAGGCACCTCAAATCAGCGCCAATATGGTGTGTAAGCAAATCCACTCGCGGGCTATGTTGATCGCCGTTCTGCCAATTAACACTTGGTAAGGATTTCGGACATCCAACACAACACAAGTCATGCGATTTCCTAGAGTTTGATTTGCTCCAACATATGGGGGACTTGAAGCTGAATGCAACCAAGATTGATCCATCTCAATATTACCCTAATCTGGCAAGTATTATTACAAATTTGTGTCTACTCTAAACCACTGTGCGCAGCCAAAGCCCTGCTCGTTAAGGATGTGCACACACTTCTACACACACAACATACAACATTAAACGTAAAACATAAAACATAAACAAACAACAACGTACATGATCTAAAACAGTAGTGCTCACAAAAAAAACACTCAGTATGTTAAAGTATATAAGCGATTACTCTTAAGGGCATTACGTGATGATCGAGGATCTAAAAAACGTAAAATTCCAAGTAAATCACCAGCCAATGACTTCAACAGCACCTTGGGAGTTGTTAACTCTCGAAAACCGGCATGCACCAAAGCTGTCAGGGAAACTAATTCCCCTTTCTACGATTTTAGGATTAAAATACAGCCAGAATGTTCCAGATAAGGCAGGCACCTCAACTATGATCAGCACCGAGAGATCTGCAAGGCAAAATCTCCCGGGAGCTTTGCTGATCCCCGTTCTACCAGTTTTAAGCCTTGGTATAGGTTTCGGAAGGCCAACACAACATAAGCCATGTCGTTTTGTTTGCTTCAACAAACGGCGGACCCCGTCAAGTCTATGCCCGAGAAAACAGAATGCCTGGTTTTTGTCTACGCTAAGGCAAACCTTGTTTCCTGGAGGGAAGTATAAATAACTGGTAGATATTGGGAAAAGACAGTTCTAAGCCAAAATATTGTGAAGTACAGCGTGTCTGCCGGGAAGGTATGCTATTCGCAATAGCTCCATTATCATCCCGGCTGCAAGCAATGTGGCACCGTTTAGTTGATACCACATGATAATCAAGTCCAAAGCTTGCAGTTGTGGTATTAAAAAGTTTTCAGTCATAGCACAATAACGCTCCCACTCACAGTTGCCGTTCAGCCGTTTTCATTTTCAAAGAAGTAAGATCCCATGATTCCTCCTGACTAAACTGCACACCAGACTGTCGCTGATTAATAATTTGAGGGGTTTTCATTGCCCACAACCGACAGTTCTGTTTATTTAGATATTCATTGAAATAAAAATGTGCCTCGTCACATATTATAAATTTTTTTCATGAAAATCTGGGTTGTCATGAGTGAGCTGAAACATCCTATGGTCATATGTACGGCGATATAAATGGTTTTGTAGAAGTAGTTCTTGTGTCAGCTGAATCTTAAATGGAAACAAATGGAAATCCCTGTGCCAAATTGTGTCCAAAATTGTTTTTTGCATACCAAGCTCCTGAGAAAAGCATCGACTAGAAGTTGATGGATTATTTTGACCACTTTCTTGAGCAGCAGTAATGTTTTCAGCCAATCTAGCAGTACATTGTGGTCCATGCTTGGACCTACCACCTACAGGCTCTCTTTCTTCGAAATAATTCCCTACACGATAATAAATTTGTAATATATTTCATTTTGAGATTAATTTAAATTTTTTTTCTTAACATTTGGGGAAAAAACAATAATACGCATAAATTTACTTTTACTTACCACTGTATTCATACACAATAAGCACGCCTCGTGCATCGGTAGTGTAACGAACGAAATGAATGCGCACGTGTTTGCCTCTGTGCATGTTTACATGTTGCAACATAAAGTTGTACTTATGTGTTTTAACGTTGAAACCACATTTTCCTTTTCGTTTTACATTTTTAATGATCCTTAAAATCAGTATCTTTTGTCTTTTTATTTTATTAAACAAATTTATTGTAATTGCCATGATAAATTAAAGATTTTAAATGATGCCACAACAGCAACAACAACAACAAAACACACAAAAACGAGCTAAAGTTCTTCTCTTACATTTGTTGTTATTGTTGCTTTTTATGCAAAAATAAACGAGGAATTAAATGAATAAATTTAATAGTTGTTTGCACACATTCAATTGGTTTCGTTCTCACATCTGTTTGTTTGCTGGTTAAATGGTTGCTGGGCTGAGTTGGGTTGGGTTGGTTGGGTGGCCTGTGCTCTTCCTGTCTCCGGCAAAGTAACAAATTTACTCGAATCCATATAAATATCTGTAAACTTTTTATTATTTTTTTAAAGTCAATTTATTTTTACACATTCCAACATTCATCCGAAGCAAGTTAATCTTTTGGGAATATCTATAATAAATTTTCTATAGTTTTCGCATGCAAAATGAATATTCAAGGAATTTTCATTTTAAATACGTACGTGATATATATTTATAAACATGTGTGTGTGTGTGTGTATGTGCATATGTATGTGTTAAAGAAAACAAATAACAGAAAACAAGATAAAGTTAAACATTAAATTTATAAGGTAAAGCAGAAAATCTCCATAAAAAAGATATTTTAAGTCAGCGAAGGGCAGATAGAGTGCCTTAAAAAAAAAGAGAGTAAACAATAGTGTTGTCGTTGTACACAAAAATATTACCTTATTAAAATGCGCATACATGTACGATAAAAAAAAATCGTTATTTTCAATCTTTCCAAAAAGTTGTTGTTTATTTATCAATAACTATCTTGTGCCCTTAAAAGTAATCCCTCCCGGATATAATACACTTATAGGAGCGTTTTTTCCAATCCCCGAAATACTTCTGAAACGCGCTTTTTGGCATTGCCGACAGCTCCAATTTCTCCTCAATCGTAGCAAAACACTTTTCTTGCACGGGTGTCTTCAGTTTTGGGAAAAAGAAAAATCTGGGGGGTCAGTTTTGGAAAGAGGAAAACGCCATGGGGGGGGGGGGGGGGGTGGTGCAAGTCCGATAAATACGGTGGTTGAGGCATTTGTCTTTCCAAAAAATCACGCATAAGCATCGATGTGTGAGCTGGTGCGTTATCATGGTACAAAATCCATCATTGTTTTTTCCAAAATTCTGTGCGTTTCTGACGAATTGTTTCGCGCAAACGGCGCATAACTTCAAGGTAGTATTCCTACGCCATTGCTCGAAGTTGTGAAAAAGATTTACATCTGCACCTGCCTTGCGGCCTTATCTGATGATGGACCAGTTTCACGGAATGAATTATTCTCGATTCACCAGCGGCCCCGTGTGGCTTACCAGGCTCACACAGGTAGCAATTTATGCCATATGCTTGTAGCAATATGAGTAACTTCTTGTTGAGAAGTTTGGGCCTTCTAATCCCTCCTGTATGCAATTTCCCAGCAATCAATGGAAGAGAAGGCTTAATGAGTTGGTAGACCGAAGCCCACTAGCAGCATCAGCCCTTAAACCAACTCACCCGTCAACCATCACCTCTGGTTCCTCACAGTACAGGTATCTGTTGTAAAGACAACAGACCCTCGGGAGTTTGTTAGTCCCCGAAAAAAGCCACGACAAGCAATTATCAAGGATACTAGCACCCCCTTCTTGCGTTTTAGATTTCAACCACAGCCATAATCAGCCCGGGTTGAACTGAAAGCATACTGATCCCCGTTCTGCCATTTTATACCTTTGGTAAGGGTTTCGGAAGCCAACACACCACAAGTCATGCGGCTTCCTAGAGTTTTATTTGCGGCAACAAACGATTGAACCCTTCCCCTCTTTACCCGAAAAATAGATTGCCCTAGTTAGGAATACGCCAAGGCAAAACCTGTTCCCCGGGGGGGGCGTCAAAGTCGCAGTGATCAAAACCTTCACAGGCCAGGATAGCCATGTGGTATATAAAAAAAAGGAGTGAAAATAAAGAGGAAGTAATGATCGCCAAAATAACCCTAATTGTTTCAAAGGAGTTTCTTGGTCTTGGTTTTAGTACATCAGGGCATCAAATTGCCGTTTTTGAGGATTAACATGAGTCGGTTATATTTGAAGTACAAATTAATTCTGTGTTGATTTCATCAACTCTTCAGCTTAAATACTAAAATATCCTAAAGTCAGCAATTTTCATAAAATCCATGATCGATACAATATTTGTGAATATCCAAATGATATTCGTACCAAAACATAAACAAACGACAATGTGAGTTGTTGGCATTGAAAAAGCATTGAACTTATCTTTTATGCTGAACAAATATAAATTTGTCCAAAAAAAACATAAATAAAAGGTTTTTAAAGTACTACAGTATTATGTATTAGCGGTTTGGTTGGATTGACAATATGAATGATATTACTACAGTGATGTGCATAACTGTACATAGACTATAATACTTATATAACAATGCTGCTCCCTATTCATCTGTCACGACAAAGCCAGCGTTTTTCACGCCAACGGCGTTGCATGCATTTTGAACTGCTCAACTTGTTTTTCATATCGCATGAAAACTTAATTTTTTTAAATACAAATGTTAAACTATATCGAAGCTTTTAATATCTGTAATGGGCGTTTCAGACCATCATACAAGTCTTAAGATTTTGATTGGATTTTTGGGACAAAAATCTAATCACATTTGTTGCGACTGTCAAAAAATCTTACGTACCATTACATTTTGTTTTCACACCATCCCACATAAAGTAAAATAAGAAATATGATTTGAAAATAAACAGCCAACTTGCTTAATACCTGGTTTTAATATTTTTATTATTTGCTTCTGTAAAAAATGCAACCCTGATCCAATGAGAAATTTTATTGTTTAAACAAATTTCTAAAAATGGTGAAATGTTATGGGATGTCAAATCTCTTACCGTATTATTTCTCATTTTCATTACGCTTTACATTCACACTATCACACTTGCACGTATTATTTGAATTTTTGACAAGTCTTTATACAAAGTGTGATAGTCTGAAGTGCCCTTAAACAATTTTAAGTTTCTACTTAAATATTCAATGATTTTTTCCTAGATTACAAATTCCTCTTCAGTTGTTGTTTATGGGTTTTTTGTGCAGCAAAAATCTATAAACCCAAACATATTAATTACATCCATTCTTTTGTATTTTAATTGATCTGCTTACAAGCACACACTTACACATAATCGTACACACACTCGCACACACTAGTAGACACACTTATACAGGATTTTTTGTACACTCATCAGTTTGTGGATTGTATAAATTATATTGTTGAATTATTTTAATTTTAATTGTTAATAAAATTTTAACCATTAAACAAAATGCCATTTACAGCAAGTTAAAGTTAATTATCATTTACTTACATGCTGTGCACTAACACACACACACACACACACATACACACAAATCCATACATACGAGTACATACAATTACAAGCAGATTTAATTTTGTTTTCTCTTCTGTTGTTGTTGTTTAATAAATGACTTAATAAAATAATTTACTTTATTTTAAATTTGCAACTAATGGACAAAAAACAACAGGCTATCGATATCAAACATTATGCAATGAGTTCTATTCATAATTATGAATGAATTTGTGCTGCGTACGAGTACAGTAGTGTTGTAAAAAGCGGTTGCTTTTGACTACTCAATATTACTCTACACTTTTCAAACTGAGTACTCAATACTATTCGATACTTCTCAAACTGAGTACTCAATACTATTCAAAACTTTCAATGGATTTATTTTCTTAAAATCCAATATTTGCAAATACTTCGTTCAGCTCAAGGTCCTTTTTGTTTTTGTAAATATTTAATGTATTTTTCAATATTTCGTCTTCCTTTGGAAGACTTCTTCAGGAAAATTGGTTTTTTGTGTGTAAATTCAATACAAAATTTGACTTTACGCACAAAAAAAACAAATTTTCCTGAAGAAGTCTTCCAAAGGAAGACGAAACATTGAAAAATACATTAAATATTTACAAAAAAAAGAAAAAAAAAAAAAGGACCTTGAGCTGAACGAAAAAAGCAAATAGGATCAAGAATTCAAATTTTCTTAAAATCTATTTATAATCATGCATTAATGCGTTGTTTTAAACTTTGTTTAATTTATTAAAACTCTTTTTTTTATTATTTATCTTGGACCAGCACGCAGGGGAATATGCCGCTCCTTTATTGCAACATAGTCGTAACGGAAGAAAAGCTTGTTTCGAGAAAAACACATTTCAAATTTTTAGTTTCCATACAAGTCTTAGGAAATTTTTTCTAAAGCAAACAATTTAAAAGTAGTTTGAATACATTTTTGGCATAATAAAAAGCTCATTTTTTTGAGATATGACTATGTTGCAATAAAGAAGCGATGTGTTTTTTGGGAACACGTCAAGGGCAAAATCCATTGTAACAACGATGAAACAGATAA
Source organism: Thecocarcelia acutangulata (assembly GCA_914767995.1). Classification (NCBI taxonomy): domain Eukaryota; kingdom Metazoa; phylum Arthropoda; class Insecta; order Diptera; family Tachinidae; genus Thecocarcelia; species Thecocarcelia acutangulata. Next base: position 30,000,314 of record OU612097.1, read on the forward strand.
GGGCTCCCCACACGGCGGCGATGTTCTACTAAGTCTATAGGGTTGGATACCTGCACACGGTCGAGTAATCGCAAAATAGTCTTTCGCGCACAGGTCCCAACATCGGAGTGTTGTATTCCAATTTCGGTACTTCTATTAAATTAAACTGTTCACGAGTTCTGCTAGATTCGAAGTGAAGAAAAAAGAAAAACTAAAATTTAACATGACCTGTTGTCAGAACCAACGAGTAGATTTTCGTTGGTTCTGACAACAAGGGTTGCCACACCTGAACAAATAGTAAGAAAACCGGTTGGAGGGGAAAACTTTTTACACCATTTTAGAAAGCCAAGACTTTTGAATGCATCTTTAGACATATGAAAAATGTGTTCAGTCCAACGGACATCAAACAGAATTTTCATTTCAAAAAGATATAGAATATCCGATTTTTCAACATTTATACTACCCATGTATACAGTAGAAGGAGAATTTACGGTCAAGTATGTGTAATTAAACAACACTGAGTCCAATTAGTATGGAAATCGACCCCATTTGGAGATTAAAATGAGATCATTATTTAGTTAGTCATTCATATTTCGCCGCATGATACCAATTTCGCATAAACTTGGCCAGTCAGAATGAATACGAGTGTCAAATTCAGCTGTCGTTTGCAAAAAAGTGTATAGTGTTAGCAGTTTGATATAAAAGTTCATTCAGAAATGTAAGAAATAGAGTAGGAGAAAGAACCGAACTTTATGGTAACCCTGAATTAAAGTCTGATCTCTGAGAAAGCTTAATACAAATCTAAAAAACTCATTACACACACCAAAAGTAATAACCACGTAGCTAAAAGCTTTTCAGTTTCAAAATTTAAAAAAATTAATTAATAATTAAACAAAGTCAATCTTTCATATTCCATAAAATACGGTCTCCACCTGACTTGAAAACACTAACTTTAACGCTAACTTCAAGTTAAAGTTAAATGTGGACCGCTCATGTTGAAGTTTGGTTAAAGTTGTTAAAACATTTCATTTGGAAACTCTGTTATAACTTAAATTGACAACAGCCTGCTATTTGTAGTTGTTTTTCGCCATTTTTATTGTTTTACTGTGAAAATTTATAACTCTAACATCACTACGTGTACGCCGACTTTAACAGATAGATATTTAAACAGCAATTTTTAACTTCATGTTTTAACTGCGTTTCAAGTTAGGTGTGGACTGCATGTAAGGCGTCATCGTTATCACATGAAGTCGACACAAACATTTTTTTCATTTATTTACTCGATGCCAAAAACAGTTACATATTGTCGACAGCTTCTATCGATCGCTTATGTCTAGGAAAAACCGACGGCCTGGCAAAGAATACATAATTGCTGCCGAAAGCGAATGTGAAATCGAGTGTTTTCTGGTGTCGCCTTGATGTGACGACAATGATGCCTCACTTTCGACTTTGATTTTTTTATTTTGGGCCAATGAATTCGATCAGTATGCATCGGTCGTTTGAAACTAAAAATAATCACCTGTGCTAGTGATGCCACCTAGTTAATTGTACCATGGTATCAATATTAGAAGTGAATAAAACTCAGCTGTTTGCAAAAAAAATTATTTTATTTCCTATAATATAAATACTCTATAATTTTGTAATTTATTTTATTGTTTTTAATAAGTAATTTATTTTAAAACTTAATGTATACTTTTGGCAATATAAAAAATTGTTTATTACTTATGTATAAATTATAATTACTTTTTATACAATTTTTTATATAATATAAATGTAATATTAAAACAACAACAATGATTTCTATATTTATAGGAGAATGTTTTCTGTGTTTTGTTTTTGTTTTTCTTTTTTCTTAACTTAATTATTTAAATTACTTAATGCGAGAATGGAAAGTATACTTGTCCATTGCATGGTAGAGCGTAAAGAGGGAGAGCGATTGGTGGAAGAGTAAAATAAGAGAACTACACATAACGGGTAATTTGAGCATAAAATTCGGAGAGGCAGGCATGCAGTTGTAAAAATGTAGGACGTTCTGATGGCAGGAGGGCCCAACAATAGGCCATGATGGTGAAGCTGAAAAGAAATTAAAAAAAAAGAAGAAACAGAAATTTTCATTGAATGAATGAGGCAAAATATGCAAAATATAACGATTTTAACTTAAATAACACATTTTGATTTGGTGCAATATACTTACAGCTCATCTGGACAGTTGAAAGGCTGAGCCAATCTATAGCCATCTCTTAGATAGTGCTCCATTTCAAAGGGATCTACTTCGGCGTAGGGCTGCTTGGCCGAAGTGCACAGTTCCCACATTAAGACACCAAAAGCCCAGGAATCACTGGCTTCTGAAAACTGCTTGTGCTGAAGAGCTTCCAAGGACATCCATTTAACTGGACGATTTTCACTATCACCCAAACAGTTATAGTCGCCCGGAAATAAATCACGTGACAGAGAACTGTCCGATAATTTAACGCGTAGCTGATCATCAATTCTACAAGTAAATAATCGATAAACACATTCTTTAGCTTTCTTGAATGAAAATGCTAAGTTTTGGTGGAAAAACAGCCTTAATACACTTAAGTAAATTACTAATAGCCTGATTAAAAAGAGCATGGACAAGCATGCACATAAAACATATATAAATATTTTTTTTAAAATAAGCATGACTGCTGGGTTTTGTACAGGACTTAGAAGAATAGGGTATGGAGAAGAGAAAAAGAGAGAATAGCTAGTGAACGTTCGATTGTAATCTTCCCACATTGTTACTGAGAGGACAGATTCAGCCGTGCGTTATTAACGAAACGCACGGCTCAAGCACGAATTCTCTCTATAATGCTTTGTACAATTCTTTAACTAATGTACCATGAAGGGCTGAATTCTAGACGATAAAAGCCTATTATATATAAAGACGCGGGTTTCGGTAACGAGAATTCTGCTTTCTTTGAAATAAAATCTACTCTAGTAGCTATAAAACGCACCCCGTTATTATTATTGGATGGGTCTCATCGGCCACTTGCACTGCGACCAGTGCGATCTATTGTGCGTCCCCTTGTCCTATTACGGATTAAGTATATCAGGAAAACGGATAAGCTCCTTCATTGGGAGTGATATTAAGTTGCATTCACTTAACATATGAGCTTATATCAGCCTATATCCCCTGTGTCCCAATGCTCCACAGTGTGTGATCAATTGCTTCATTGACTCCTCTTCCTCACCGCAGAATCTGCAAAAGTCTGTGTTGAAATGCCCATCCTGTACAGGTGTTCAAGGTAGGTTAATGACCTGTAGGTGCACCTGTCAGTATTCTGAGGCTCTTCCTGTCCAGTTTTAGGCCCTCTTTTTAACAAAGTTTAGAAATTTCTTGGAATGTTCAGCTATCTCGTTCCAATGTTGCTCAATGATGGACTCCAACCATTTCTTCGTTAAGGAGACCCTAATTGAAGCCAAATGTTGGAGTGGGGCCGATAAAAGTCCCCTCTGCTCGTTTTTTGGCATAGATGTCAGCCATCTTATTGCCATAGTTCCTCTTATGTGCTAGCACCCAGCTCAAAGTAACCTGGTGCTGGCTTGCTAGTTCATTTAGACTGTTGTGACATTCCAGTACTAACCTGGACATAAATACACAACTGCTCAGGGCCTTCAGTACTGATTGACTATCATAGAGTATTTTTTATCAGCACTGCCTTGTGTCCCTTATCGGAGAGTATGTCAACCACTTCCTTTATTGCGTATTATTCCGCTTGGAAGATTGTAATGTCATTACAAAAAGTTATATACCTGCGTACACTAGACCCAACTATTCCCGCCCCAACTCCTCGGAGCGTTTTGCATCCATCCGTGTACAACTTTTGTGAACCATCCCACAACTACCATCACCACAATCCATCTCTCTTGACTTAATAGAGATGGATAGTCTACTGTCACCGACAAGTTTTTTTTTATATATCGTGCACAGCCGAGTAATCCCAAATTAGACTTTGAAGCTCTGTCCTAAACATGAGAGCTGTACTCTTTTTTCGGAGATCGGTTGCAGTGAAGTGCATCTTACAAGATACTTGAATACGCCTTTTGGAACAAGCTCCGTCCAGCGAACATCGCACTGAATTTGTATTCCTAAAACATTCAAAGATGCCAATTCCTCAATAAATATAGCGCTCATGAATGTACTCGGAGATGAAAGTACAAAACCAGAATCATAAATAAATGAATAAAATAATTAAATTTAAATAAAATAAAAAAATAAAAATCGGCCACGTAGATCGTGCGTTATCACATCTTTGGAATAGAAATGCGGCAGCTACAATTGATAATTTGGAAGCCAACTTGTATTGGCTTCTGTCGAACGAGTCTCCCAAAATTGGAGCTTTTGAATGCACCAATTCACATATAGTCGTGGCTAACATTCACATGATATCATTTGATATCGTAAATGCCATAAATTGTTCTTTTAACAGATAATATAAATTTTAAGTTCACTTCCAAATTAACGAGTTTTATTTTACATTATAACTAAAACCTCTCGAAGCCGACATTTGTGGTAGATCAAAAACTTTTATTTGCAATTGAGAAATTATTATTTTTACAAATTTCTCTGAATACTTACACGCAATTTCTTGTTGCTATATCCTTGTGCACCACGCCATGACTGTGCAAGTGGCTCAAGGCAGTGGACAAATGTGAAGACATCATGACAATTTGTATGGTGGTTATGGTACGGGCACACGACGGATCCAATAAGAACTGTTTCAGATTTCTAGTATTATTCATGGCAGGATATAAAACAAATGGAGTGGTGTGATCTTCAATTGAAACACCCAAAACAGACAATATGCCAGGATGTGATGCACCATACAAAGACATGCCTTCCTGCAATAGAAGAGATACCTGCATTTGGCTGGCATGTTGGGCCACCGTTTTAACCAAAACATCTTGGTTGTCATTGTAAGTGCCGCGATAAACGCGGCCAAATGTTCCCTCCTGCAACAGACTGGACAAGCGGACACGACAACGCTCCACAGTCAATTCGGAAATACGACGATGTAGTTCTTCGGGTTGTTGGGGTTCGATTTTACGTGGCAGTGTTGTATGTATGGGGGCTATTAGAGATGGGGTTATATAAGAAGCTGACTGGCAGGCAGGATTAGTATTAAGTCTTTGAAAACTGGAAGTCCTCATGGGTTGGCCTCCATGATTTTGGCGCTTACTAGAGCCACGCACACAATAAGCGGTCAGCAAAAGTATCAGTACCAAAGCCAAAGCTAAAACGCAACCCACTACCAGAGTAATAAGACCTGTGGGCGGTGGCACTACAGTTTCCAATAGCAGCGGATCATCCAGATCCAAAGCATCTTCTTCAGCCAGTAAACATATCTTTTTCCTTCTAAACACCAGGTGAGTGACATTGTTGAGCGCTCTGTTCAGTATCACTTCTATAGAGATGGTAACATCCACTTCGGCTGCTCGTATGCCCGAACATTTAAGGCCAATAGAGAAAGTTTGCACTTTAATGGGTATCTCACCGATTTGTGAGATATTCATGGTGGGACGTGGCAAAACCGCCTGATCTGAAGTCACTACATTAATGCTGTAGGGCAGAGGTCGGCCGGCTTCACTTTGCCACGTAAAGCTGATATCACGCACATTGGCCGGCACAGGCACAATGAAATTTAAGGCATAGTTGTTGATGTGGCCATCACGTACATAATAAACTTCCGCGGAAACACCTGAAAGAAAAAAAAAAAGCAGGTAAACAATAAGTAAAACTTAAGTACCAACAAATGTTTATAAATAGAAATGGAAGTAATTGTTATTGTCGTTTATGAAACAATTGTAAAATTTTCTAACACATATTGATTTCAAAATTTATGAATAATATTCCATGTGAGCTGATGGCCTGCGCTGCCAATGTTAACAAATTAAACAAATAAATATACAATATTCCATAGATTTTGTATTACCACAAAAGTGATATAAATTGTATTCAACGTTGTAAATAACTTAGTCTTTCGGCGCATGTTGATACTGCACTTTTAAGCAATCCTCAGAGAGAGTAACGTTCTAGGTGTATTGAACGTTACTCTTTCTGAGGATTGTTAAATTTGCTAAATTAAAAAATGATGAGAACTAAATTTTTTTAATAATAGGAGCTGAAAAAAATAACTCTTGATACATTTGAGGTGTGGTCAAATCCTCCTAAATTTACACTAAATCTTTGTGTCAATAATGCTCGTAAATTAAAAATAACATATCATACATATTATGATTAAAAAATTATAAAAATATGTTACAATACACGAAATATGATTAAGTAATTTTACAGCATGACAATGGTCGACCCATTGTTGCTAAAATGTTTAAAACATACTTGGAAATGTTCTAAAGAGAAGTTCTACCCCACCCGTCGTATTCTCCAGCCGTTGCTCTCTCTGACTATCACTTGTTTCGATCAATGGCACACGACCTGACTGACCAACAGTTCCAGTCTTATGAAGAAGTAAAAAATTGAATTGGTTCGTGGATAGCTTCAACGGATGATCAGTTTTTTCAACACGGGACTTGTACACTGCCCGAAAGATGGGAGAAAGTAGTAGAATCATAAATATATATAACCAGTATTGACAATAAAACCTCGAATTGCGAAAAAATGACAGTAGCATATTTGTACACCTATTACTTTAAATTATAAAAGGTTATAAAAATTATTAAGAACTGAAAAAGGCACTTTCTTATTCAACTGCCTAAGCAATTAAAAAGAAGTAACGTTCAATACATTGAAATATAACAAACACTAAGCACTGATGAAAAATTTTCCATTGGTTTAAATCTTTGCAGTAAATTATAGAAGTTTTGAAAATTAGTGGGTAACGTTCCATACATTTCTCCAATTACAAAAAATAATCCAGCTTAATTAATACGCCTTTTCAAAAAAAAAGGGAGAAAATAAGTATTTTCAAAAATAATATTGAGAATAAAATAATCAATAGAAATTGTAACGTTCAATACAAACAAATAGAATTAACATATTTTATTTTCTAATTTATTGTTATAATTAAAAATAATCCTTCTTCTTGACTGAAGTTAGACTCGAACTCACAACTAGTTAGTTAATATCGTACATACATATATAAATAACTAAAAAGTTCACTTATTAATGATTACCATATTTTTCTTTAAACTTATCTAAAGTTAATTGATACATGGTTAATTTTGAATCTATATAAAAATTTTTATCAATTTCTATGAAAATTATGTATAACGTTTAACACATAATTTAGTATATTTAAACATGTCTCAAAATAATCGACAAGTTTTAATAAAAACTTCTCCGAATTTTGTAAAACTTTCCACTACATTAAAACGATTATTATAAATAACGTTCAATACATAATTAAGTATATTCAAACTTATTGAAAGTTAATTGACCAGTTGTGAAAACCTCATTTTAAATATATATTAAAACTTCTTTTTATAAATGAAAATGAAAATTATGAATAACGTGAAAATGCGCTGCCGATTTTTTACTCAATCTCGTCCTTTATGTTTTTTGTTTATATTCTGCAGTTATCTAGTATACAAGTGTCAAATATGAATAATGTAAAAAAAGCTATTACATCCTACGATAAAGTGATTAATTTTGAGCTATTCTAAATGTAATTTCGGCCATAAAATAAAACGCATTTACTTTCAAAGAATGTGTAACGCTCAGCACACAATAATAGCTACATCCTACCATAGAATGATTAATTTTGAGCTATCCTACATATGCTGTTCTAAATGTCATTTCGGTCATAAAATTGAACACGTTTCCTTTCAAAAAAATGTGTAACGCTCAATACACAATAATAGCTACATCCTACGATAAAGTGATTATTTTGAGCTACCCTGTATATGCTATTCTAAATGTCATTTCGGTCATAAATTGAACGCGTTGGCTTTCAAAGAATGTGTAACGCTCAATACACAAAAATTTTTTGCAAGTAAGACAGTTGTATATATTTTTAGGCCTTAAGTAGAACAGTAAAAACTGATCACCCATCTGGTTAAATTAATGTTGCAACGAATCAGATGTTTTCCATACTTAACGATGTTGTAATAAATTTTAATCAAACCTGGTCACACTGCCATCACTGCAGCGGGCAAAAAAGCGCATTAATAATGAGCTGTAGTTGAAAGAAATGAATGCAAAGACACCGAACACAAAACCCATCATTTGACTAACTGACTGACTGTCAGTTGTTAAAAAAGCTCACAAAGAAATCAACACCAAAACACAAAAAAAAAAATAACTTTTAGGTGGAAAAAAAGAAAAAAAAAAACATCCTTTATAGCCTGGCAAAAACTTCATATTAAATCAAGTCACGCACACTTCATTAGTATCATCGCAGAAGATGTGTAAATGTGTTTATGTATTGGCACATGGTTAAAAATTCTTTTTTATGACCCTTTGCAACACTCGGGCAAAGCTAAACTTGTGGCACAGGGGCACACAAAGAGAGTGCGAGAGATACGAGTAGAGAGCTGCCACAGGAGGGAGCTGAAAGTGTGTGGTTTTGCCAATAAATTTGCACATAATCAAGTTGCAACAGAAGACCAGCAAACAAAAACCAACAGCAACTCTAAATTTAGTGATTTCAAAATGTAAGCTGGTGTGTGTAGGTTTGTGCTGTTTGGTCATGTTTATTTAGTTTTGTCCCAGCTACTTGTTGTACAACATCTAAAGAATTTAATAGAATTTCCAGAAGAAAAAGGAAGAAAGAAAAAAAATGAAAACGTACACATTCTGTGGTATTGCTGCAAAACTTTGCATTTGACTATTGCTTTGATTAAATTCGATAATATATTTTGTTGATTTACTGGGGTTTCTTCTTCCTGCTGTCCTTTTTGTGCACTCATTTCAAAGTTTGGTTGTAAAATTTATTGTAAAATATTTCAAGATTTACAACTTATCGTACAATTAGAGTTTGCAAAACCAAAAAGTCAAAAATTTATTTCGACCTACTGAAATGCTTCTGTGGTTATTGTGGCTTTGTGCAATATTTAGGCATGTATGCCACATTTTATAAATTTTATTTAGTGGTTGTGTTCAGGCGACTGCTGCAAACTAATTATTATCCTTTGAACGAATTTAAATTGTATGGTTATATGTATGTGTGCGATTTTATTTTTGCTACAATACCATTGACATGATTTGGTTATTATTTCCTTTTGAGTGGTAGAAACGAATATCCTGTCCTTATTCAGCTTAATTGGTTGCAAATCAACATAAAAAAAAATAAAATGCAAAAACTCGTAATAAGGATTTCGTGTTTATGAAGTTTATAATTGAATTGAGGTTAAACTCCTCGTTTTTCCTTTAGGAAAAGGCTGAGCAGAAGGTGAGTGTTCTTTCTTGGTTTTCGTTTGATTTAAAATGTGGTCAACGCAATAAGCAGAACAATTTTTGAGCTTTTTGCATTAATTGATAATAAAAAGTCACAAAAAGGACAAGTTTCAAGCAGCACAGAAGAATATACTTATGTACATGTCTTGGTATTTTAAACATCTTAGAAAAAATATTTAATAATGTGAGAACAAAATATCTCTTGTCTATTGCGAAAAAAAGTTTACCTAATATATAAACTTTTATCAAAAAGTACTTTTTTGGAAAGTACTTGTTAAAAATTGTTCAAAACAATTTTTTTTTTTCGAAAAAAAAAATTTTGGAAAATTTATGCATATGTACTTTTTGAAAAGATTTTGTAAAATGTTTATACATTTGTAAAAATTCCTTTAAAAAAAAAAACAGAAGGAAGCGCCTTTTAAAACAATTATCATAAAAAATGCCTTTAAAAACGCACCTCTTAATTAAAGTACCGTTAAATATAGTACTTTTGTAAAAAAGTACCTTTTAAAAAAGTAGTTTTTAAAATAAGTACCATTTAATAAAAGTACCTTTTAAAAAGTTACATTTTATGCAAGTACCTCTTACAAGAGAGTATTTTAAAAACCTAGCTTTTATAAAAATACCTTTTAATAAAGTACTTTAAAAAAAATACTTTAAAAAAAGTATTTTTAAAAAGTACTTTTAAAAAGTACTTTTAAAAAATTACCTTTCAAGAAAGTACCTTTTAAGGATGTACCTTTTGAAAAAGTAGCTTTTAAAACAGTACCTTTTAGAAAAGTACCTTTTAAAAAGTACTTTTTAAAAAAGGACATTTTAAAAGAACCTTTTAAAAAAGTTCCTTTCAAAAAAGTATCTTTTAGAAAAGTACCTTTTAAAAAAGTACCTTTTAAAAAAGTACCTTTTAAAAAAGTACCTTTTAAAAAGTACCTTTTTAAAAAGTACTTTTTAAAAAAGTATCTTTAAAAATTACCTTAAAAAAGTACCTTTTAAAACAGTACCTTTTAAAACATACTTTTTAAAAAGTACCTTTTAAAAAGTACCTTTTAAACAGTACATTTTAAAAAGGTACTTTTTAAAAAGGTACATCGTAAAAAAGTACATTTTAAAAGAAGTATCTTTTACAAAAATGCTTTTAAATACCTTTTAAACAAGTACGTCCCAAAAAAGTATTCCTTGCACCTCTGAAAAAAGTACCTTTTAATAAAGTACCTTTTAGAAAAGTACTTTTTTAAAAGGTAGTTTTTAAAAGCATTTTTGTAAACTGGAGAACTGTAACAGGAGAACTGTAAAAGATTCTTCTTTTAAAATGTACTTTTTTGCGATGTACCTTTCTAAAAAGTACCTTTTAAAAAGTACCTTTCAAAAAATACCTTTTAAAAAGTACATTTTAAAAAGGTACTTTTTAGAAAGGTACATCGTAAAAAAGTACATTTTAAAAGAAGTATATTTTACAAAAATGCTTTTAAAAACTACCTTTTAAACAACTACGTCTCAAAAAAGTATTCCTTAATATGCACCTCTGAAAAAAGTACATTTTGGAAAAGTACTTTTTAATAAAGTATCTTTTAGAAAAGTACTTTTTTGAAAAGTACCTTTTTAAATAAGTACCTCTTTAAAAAAAGTACCTTTCTAAGAAAGTACCTTTAAAAGAAAGTACCTTTTAAAAATAAGTACCTTTGGATAAAACTGCTTTTTGAATAAAGTATATTTCGATACGATTAAAAAAAATAATTTTTTTAAAAGACATCGCTTCAAAAAAGTACCTTTTGGAAAATTGGTTTTTGGAAAATTTTTAAGAATCGGATTTAATAACAACTACCTTTTTAAGAAGAAGAAGAAGTATGTTTGGAAAGCAGCTCTTTTTATAGAGTTAACAAGTATGTACTTATTTTTTGGAACATGTTATTTTCAATAAATACCTTTTTGAAAATCATAGCCTTTAAAATCACTGTAGAAAAAATCGTTTGCGGCATAAGAATTTCGTGATTAAGCCTATTTGAAAAAAGTAAAATTGAAAAAAACATATGTACTATCAGAAGGTGCTTTTGAACAAAAACTGTATTAAAAGTATTACCTTTTGGGAAAAAGTACCTCTAGTCTAATACGGCAAAAAGTATGCTTTTAAATATACAGCTTTTAAAAAGTACATTCTGAGTAAAAGTGGCTTTTTAAGATAAAACACAAAGGGAACCAAGTGAGCTAGAATGACACAAGATATATTTTGAACCCAACGTCCTGCCTAAAGTAAAAAAACTTTTTGAAAAAAGCACATTTTAGTGAAATTATTTTTTAAACACTTTTTAGGAAGTACTTTTTGCTAAATATAGTTTTTGAAATACCACAGTTTAGAAAAACTGCTTTTGGAAAGAAAAAAGATTTTTTCTGAGAACGCACTGGTTCACACAGCATTAGATACGATGGTAAAATTACGTAAAATACTCGTACACTTCGAATTGGTTAATCATCCACCTTATAGTCCAGATTTAGCTCATAGTGATTTTTTCCTGTTTCCAAACTTGAAAAAATGGCTGGCAGGAATAAGATTCATCTAAAACGGAAAAGTAATTACCGAAACTATCGCGTATTGTGAGGAGTTCCCAAACTCATGTTAATAAATGTATTGAACTCAAGAGAGACTAAGTTGAGAAATAAAAGGTTTCTGAAAAAAAATTCCTCTTAGGTAGCTTCAATATCAATCGGTTCTCGTATGTTTGGCAAAAAGGCTTTGCATGATTCACTTTCTCATTTCCTTCTTTCATTGCTTAGCAATTTTGTACAATAATTTTCCAACTTGCTAGAACAATAAAATGTAAGAAGATTATTTTAAACATAAATCTACCAAAAGTGTACACTCGTTTGTGCTGCTCTATTGTGACAGCTGAAAGAGACCTTAGAGACAATGTGTAAACGGTAGCAATGAGAGAACAGTAATAAAAAATTATTACGTATTATTGTAATAAATGGCATTCAGAGAATGAAGCAGAAAATTGAAAAGAGTAGCTGCAGACACTTGCACACATGTAGAGATTAAAATTTTGTAATGAATAAAATGACAATTTGCACCTTCATACAAACGAGTAATTCTTTTTGTAGCCAACAGAAATTCTTCACACAATATTTGGCTCTCTTACACACCTTCTCTGGCTGGCAAGATGAAGGTTTAGGTGACAGAGACACACCTTCACTGTTGCAAAGTGACACGATGACATGAAGACATAAATGAAGTTACAAAATGAACAAAATTAAAGAAAAGAAGAGAAGAAAGAAACTGCTTAATGATAGAAAATTTTTAAGAGGATTTTCTGAAACAATAATGAAATAAATGTTTAAAAAAGGAATGATTATGAGCAAGCAGGAGAGAATGAGACGCAGTGGTTGTTGCTAATAGGATGAATTTTAATAGCAAATGTATCTCTTTTAAGAATTACTTTAATTAAAAAAAATCTTCATTAAGTAGGAAAATTTATAGCTATGTATGTGTACGAGTTTATGCATGTGTGTATAGATATGCTGTATTTTTTTTTTTTAATAGAACTAAGAAATGAGAGAAAATCTATGTATATGAAAAAGATTAACGTTTAAGAAATTGACAGCTGACTGGCATATTTAATGAATATAAACAATAAAACAAAACAATTGAAATGTCATAAAAATGTTAACGAAGAATTAAGTTGTAATAAATAAAAGCAAAAAAGAACAGATAGCAGTAAAGCGCGCATTGTTGTAATAAAAACACTGACAAAAATATTTGAAATTTAATAAAAGCCGAATGAAAACAAACACTGAAGTGAATATGCTTCCTCATATTGAGGACGGTGTATCATCAGAATTGAGACATCAATATCAAGTGAATAGTCATCAGTTATGTGTCAGATGTCAATTTTGTCTTATATTGAGTGAGGTCAATACTATGACTATGGTTACATCAACTCAACAACTAAAATTACACTCAAAGAAAAATGCATCTTAACATTGTCGACGGCGTATCATCAGAGTTGTGATATATATATCAAGTAAATAGTCATCAGAAACGTGTAAGATAACAATATTGTCATGCATTGAGTACTACCAATGCTATGACTATTATAGCTTTAATTCAATGGCTAAATTACACTCAAAGAAAAATGCATCTTGATATTTACGATGACACTTCATCGGAATTGTGATATCAAAATCAAGTAAATAGTAAGCAGTAATGTGCAAGATGACAATTTTGTCTTATATTGAGTATCATCAATGCTATGACTATTGTGACATCAATTAAATGACTAATTTACACTCAAAGACAAATTCATCTTGATATTGAACGACGACACTTCATCAGAGTTATGACAGCAATATCAAGTAAATAGTCATCAGAAACGTGTAATATGACAATTATGACATGTATTGACAATGCTATGACTATTATAACATTAATTCAAGCCTAAACTACACTAAAAAAATGCATCTTGATATTGACGATGACGCTTCATCGGAATTGTGACATCAATATCAAATCAAATAGTTTTCAGCAGTAATGAGCAAGATGACAATTTTGTCATGTACCGAGTATCATCAATGCTATGACTATTGTGACATTAATGCAATGAATAATTTACACTCAAAGAAAAATGCATCTTTATATTGAGGACGGCACTTCATTGAAATTGTGAAATCAATATCAAATGAATAGACAATAATAATGTGTCATATAACAATTTGGTAAGGTCAATACTATGACTATTGTTACATCAAATCAATGACTAATTTACATGCAAAGATAAATGCATCTTCACATTGACGACGGCATATCATCAGAGTTGTGATATCAATATCAAGTAAATAGTCATGAGAAACTTGTAAGATGCCAATTTGTCATGTATTGAGTACCATCAATGCTATTACTATTGTGACATCAATTCAATGATTAATTTACACTCAAAGAAAACGGCATCATCATCTTGACGACAGCATATAATAGGAATTGTGATATCAGTATTAAGTAAATAGTCAGCAGTAATGTGCAAGATGTCACTTTTGTCATGTACTGAGTATCATCATTGCTGTAATTATAATGAAATCAATTCAATGACTAATAAATTAAAAATTGTAATAAATTATATGTTTAAAAATTGAATAAAAAAATAATATACAGCATTATATTATAATATTCGTTGAAGAGGACTTTGTCGTTAAGCTGGTTTGGTTTATTTTTGTTTCAAATACTAGTATTAGTATTTTCATGACAGGGAAGAAGAGATTTCTTATCTAAAGTATATACGAGTTTAATATTTCAGTTGGGGAACCCGCACAATCTCTTTTTTTTATATAAGTATATCTTTTTAAGTGCAACTTTATACACATGAAAAACTCTATTAACAATAGCTCGCAGTAAATATTTTCTACTCAGTTTAGTGCAAAACAATTTATGAACTTAAAAAACATGGAAGACAGAAAACAATAAACCATAAAAAATAACAATATTTGCGAATAACAATAAATGCGGAAGCACTCAAGAAAGTAAATGTTTTACGAAACGAAATAAAATTTTATAAACACAACACAAAGATGTATAAAATGAAAACGCTTTTAAAAAGCCAATGAGAATAAAATCCGTAAAAAAATCACTTAAATTGTGGGACACAAAAACCAACATATGTTTACACTCACTCACACAAACACACACCCAGCCACATACTCTGAATTATATCATTCCAAAAGAAATGAGAAAGCAGAGTTCAAAATGTTGCTAAAGTTTTCGTGGTAAATGCTATTGCATATTTTTATACTTTAATTCTTCTTTTTAAAGTTTATTCGTAAAAATTTCAGAGACAGTTTCTTCAGATAGAATGTTTAAAAAAAAATACTTTTTAAAAAAAGACTCCTTAAAAAACAAATATAAGTACTTAAATAATCGCTTTTAGAAAGAACTGGTTAAAAAAGGTATGTTTAAAAGTACCTTGTTAAAAGCGTACAATTTAACAACAATTCTATTTTAAAAAAGTTTTTTTGTTTTTTTAAATACTCGTATATTATTACGAAAGTATATTTTTAATAAAGTACCTTTGGAAAAAAGTACTCTTTAAAGTACTCTTTAAAATACCAAATTAACTTTATACTTTTGGTAAAATAATCTTTTAAATTACTGTAAAGTATCTTGTAATTATTATATGTACATTTGCTATTTTTTATAATTTCAAGCCTTTTTAAAAAGGCTTTTTAAGAAATGTTAATTTCAAAAAAGTGTGATTTTGAAACAGTATCTTTAAAACAACCATGATTTATGTGTGTCAATATGAGACTTTTAAAAAAGTACCTTCCGTCAAGAGTATGTATTGTATTGTGTTTATTTATTTTGAAATCTTCTACAACAAAACGTAAGTCTTAGAGTAGCAGAAGTATACTAATAGTTTTTTTTTTAAGTTTACATTCAAAAATTGTGAAAAAGAAAAATATTTAACAAAAATCAAAGAAATAAAATAAGAAATAAGTTTAAGAAATAAATAAAAATTTATATATGTATCTACTCGTATATGAAAATAATGCCTTTAAAAAATATTTGGGGGATTTATACGGTTTTATATCACGCATAATGTCATAATATTTTATATTATGCTTCGATAAAATAATCAGAAAGTACTTGAAAACACCTTACTAATTGAAAAAGTACTTAAGAAGCACCTTATTAAAAAAGTACCATTTAAAAAAAGTATCTTTTAAAAAAAGTTACTTTTCAAATAGTACCTTTTTAAAACAATACCTTTCTAAAAAAGTACCTTTTTAAAAAATAAAATTTTTAAAAAATTACCTTTTTAGAAAAGTACCTTGTAAAAGCAGTACCTTTTTAACAACGTAATCTTTAAATAAGTACCTTTTAAAACAGGACATTTTTTTAATAAGTATCTATTTGAAAAAGTAAATTTTAAAAAACTATCTTTTTAACATTACCTGTATGAAAAACTTCACTTTTAAAATTTTCGCTTTAAAAAAGTGCCCTTTTAAAAATCTAGCCCTTTAAAAATGTACTACATAAAAACAAAAATGTTTAAAAAAATTACTTTTTGAAAAAAGTGCCTTTGAAAAAAGTACTTTTAAAAAAAGTACATTTTTCATAAAGTACCTTTTTGTATAAGTACCTTCCTAAAAAAGTAGTTTTTTAAAAAAAGTACGTTTTTATATAAGTATTTTTCTAAAAAAGTACCTTTAGAAATAGTACCTGTTTGAAACACTTCGTTTGCAAGCAATACTTTTTGAAAGAAACACACGTACCTTGCAAAAAGAAATATCTTTTAATAAGAGAAAATTTCCGAAAAAGTATCTTTTTGAAAAAAAATACCTTTCTAAAAATTTTATTTAAATATTTGTTTTAGTTTTTGCGATTAAATAAATAGATTTTTTCAGTTTAGCAGTATTTATTTTCAATAATTCGCTAAAAACTAGTTAACATCCTGAGGAAAATAGAAGTATTACTTATTAAAATACTTTTTTCTGCAGCCACACCATCAAACTTTTTGTTAATTCTCTTTCAAGTTTGTTTTTTTTTTTTAATCGAAATTTGCAGCAGTTGAAAGCTTTAGCATAGACTGTATTCAATTTTAAAGCAATTTTTCGGCAAGATGTCATCAAGAAAACAATTTCAGCAGCATAAATCTGCAAAAGAACGCACAGAAGTCGTCTTAAATGAAAATTGAAAGCAGGCTATACGAGTATATAGGTAAAAAATGAGAAAGTATTCAGACTTGAAAGCAAAATTTAGAGAATCTTGATGGTGTGGCGCCTAAGCTAAACTAAATTAAATTTAAAAAAAACTTTGGCATAAATATCGTTTAAAAAAAGTACCTGGTTAAAAAGTACTTTTAACAAAAAAATTTTTTATATACGCTCTATTTCTTTACGCGACCCTTGAAGTTAGTTGCTTGATAAAAATATTATTCTAATAAAATGGAACATTACAAAGAAAATATGCAACTTTCAGTGAAGTGTATAATTTTAACTAAAGATTTTCCCCCTTTTGGAAAAGATCTTGTCATCGCCAGAACTTTAGAGCAATCATATGAAACTGAAAACATTCAAAAGCTAAAAAGTACTTATGATTTTATCGTACCAAGAGGCAGGAACCCGGAACACAAAATCGTGTAACACATTTTTTGCTTCCAAAGCAAAATATTTAGAGTAATGAGAGTGAGTAAAACAAAAAAAGAAATAAAAAATAATGTCGAATGAAATGAGAATAAGCAAAACAATGAATAATACCATAAGAGCCATCTTCAACGCAGTTATTGCTGTTGAAGTCGACCTCGTCAGCATCATCATCAGCAGCATCAACGCAGCAACTTTATCGGATTTCTTTATAAAATGAAAACGTTTGTCAATATTACAATAGACCTTCATACAATAAAAAAGTGTCAAATATCCTTTTTATTTAAAATCTTTTTTTCTTTTTACAATTTTTTTCCACTTATAGTATGCTCTTCTTCTTTTAACTATTCTTAAGGCATTTTGTTTAAGAAAAAAAAAAAAATGATTTTTATAGTTTTATTTTATTTTTTATTTTATAAATCCTTAAACATAAGAAGATGATGTTGATGTCAATTTCTTTTTCTTTTCTTCTTTTTTATTCTTTTTTTTTTAGAAGGAATAAAATAATGCTAAGGGAATGTTTGTCATAAGCGACTTGTGTGCAAGTACTTACTTTGTCTGTTGAATGAATGATTTCTTAAATGGCATTGAGATGTAAATAAAAATTTTATTTCTAAAAGTAACAAAGATGATTTTATATTGTCTTTTTTTGCTTCTTTTTGTGTCTTTTTTAAAGTTTTGTTTCAATTTAAATGATTTATTTGAAATACATGGAAATTGGAGTTTAAATTTTTTAAATAAAAAAAATTAATAATAAAAAAAATTTATGAGGTTTTTAAAGATATTTGTCTACGAAATGTTAGCGACAGAATTTTAAGACTTTTATTTTCGTTTTCTTGTATGAACATAATTTTTTAAAAAATAATTGTGGTTATGAAAAAAAATAATAAGGACGACTTCGAGAGAATTGGCGTCTGTGAAAATTTTTTTTTTTCGTAGCTACAATTATTAAAAAAAAATTATTTATTTTCCTGTTTGTTATTGTCCAGTTTAGAGCTTAAAACTGTGATATACTTACATATTAAATAATGTAAAACCAGTAATTTTAAAGAAAATTATACAAAATAAAAATCAACCCCTGAAGAAATTGGAAATAACCCAACGAAACCTCGGGAATAAATTAAAATAAACAAATGTAGTTTTTCTTTTATATAGAAAGATCAACAAATTGACCTTGAAAGTACGATTTGGTTTGAAACCAAAAAAATAAAAATAATAAATTGAATTAAAAAGATCGAAAACAACATATTTAACATACTTAAAAACTTAGTTTTATTACTACATTTTAATTCTTTATAAAAAATGCTACTTAAAATTTACAGAACTCAGAGAAAAATTTTTAAATTTATTAAAATATATTATTATGTGTGCAAAAAATTCAATATTCGAATTATTTTTCAGCTAAAGATCGGCGAACGTTAGATTTACTACTAAATAATAAATATAAATGTGATACAAAAGATGAACGCAATTCATTTTTGGAAGCTCCATATCTACTGTCTTGCACTTTGTTCCCCCCGGGGAACAGGTTGTCTTAGCGTATTCCTAACTTGGGCGCTCTGTTTTTCGGGGAAAAGTGGGGAAGGGGTCCTTCGTTTGTTGTAGCAAATAAAACTCGAGGAAGCCACATTACTTATGTTGTGTTGGCTTCCGAAACCCTTACCAAGGGCATAAATTAGCAGTACGGGGATCAGCATGGCCCCCGGGTGGTTCTGCTTGCAGTTCAACCCGGGCTGATCATGGTTGAGGTGCCTACCTTGGCTGAAACGATCTGGCTGTGGTTCAAACCTAAAATGCAGGAAGGGAGTGTTAGCATCCTTGACAATTGCTTGGCGTGGCTATTTTCGGGGACTAACAAACTTTCGAGGATCTGTTGCTTTTACAACAGATACTTGTACTGTGAGGAACCAGTGGTGATGGTCGACGGGTGAGTTGGTTTAAGGGCTGATGCTGCTAGTGGGATTCGGTCTACCAACACATTAAGCCTTCTCTTCCATTGATTGCTGGGAAATTGCATACAGGAGGGATTAGAAGGCCCGAACTCCTCAACAAGAAGTTGCTCACATGGCTACAAACATATGGCATAAATTGCTACCTGTGTGAGTCTAGCAAGCCACACGGGGGCGCTGGTGAATCGTGAATAATTCACTCCGTGGAACTGGTAAATCTTTTTCACAACTGTCATGCACTTTGTGTTGTACACATCATTGAAGCGAAGTAATGTGGTAGGCAGTACTCGCCGCTGGGAACGTTCGATTGAAACATGAGAATATGAGTTAATGAGTATAAAAGCATTTGGACACGATGAATTTACTGCAAGCCTTTGTCTTGCCTGTACGATCATAATCAGAATTTGGCGTGTGGTGCTGAATGAAGATAATTTTTAATGACCTTTGAATTTTTTGTTATTCTTTAAAATGAACAAAATTTTTTTTTTGCTAAATAAAATCAGAAAAATTCATAATTTTGAAGATCTCTGATACACATACGAATATAAACATTTTAATGTTGCTTCACGGTATTTAAGCCAGCATAATATGAAACACAAGAATAAAGATTTAACACTGACGATGACATTTAGTAAAAAGAAATGTAAAAGAGACAATGCTTGTGATTATGTTTCCTTGCTTCAAATTGAAGAAAATGAATAATAATCCAATAAAGATATTTTAAGATGACACGACACCATTCTTTTGTGTCAATCACTTTAAAAGTCAACCTTGTTCTCACAAACAGGAAAGGCTTAAATACTTTCTCTGTTCAAAATTTCTTTACTGTCAGAATTATACAATTAAAGTTTTGCTTGCCAACTTTAAGGGCCAAAAAGCTGAATATCTTGAAAATTTATCTTTTATGGTTAAAAATATGTTTTTAAATATTTAGGAGTCCTTTTTTATTTTTGTTTTGGTTTGCGGTATAAATAGTTATTTGTCTGAAAATATTTTTGGGTCATCTTGTTTTTCTTTTTTCTTCATCTTGTTGTTTGACATATTAAGTCTGACCGAACAGTGTTTTGGCTTTATTTTGGTAATGCTCGGTTTATGTTAATTAAATAGTATTTTTTAGCACAGGTTTTGGCTTTTATAAACGACTACTTACATATATTGCCAGTTATTCAATTTATGCAAATTTCTTCAGTTAATTTTCTTGCAAAAGAAAATACAATATTTTTCTTGGCATTCGATGTTGGGCTTTTCTTACTGCTCTACAACTGGTAGGATTTAAATAAATTTAATACTTTTGGCCCAATTTCTAAAGAAAAAGAAACCAACCAACTAAAGTGATGTTTTTAGTAGCTTTCACTAGTGCTCCTGAAAAAGATTAACTCAATACAGTGGGAGTAAAGTTGACCGTAAGATTTCTTTGTTTTTTTTTTTACTTGTGGTATCGATGCTTTATTACCGAGTACCAAGTAGGTTTGGGTCAAAAACGCTCGTATCGGTCAGAAATACTCCTTTTCTTATTGACAAGCAAAAAAACTTACTTAGGCACAATAAAAAGACGACGATAAGATTGCTTTCGCCTTCTTGAGATACTAAAACAAATAATCCAATTACCAAACCCATTCGAATTTGTCACTAAAGAATCTGCAGGCCAGAATTATGTGTCTATCGAATATTATTCCAATGATAAATTATTTTGCATTGAAGCTTTACAATTTTTCTTCCTCTCAGAATGGTCATGATAGAATTATAGTGTTTTAAAAGTTTTCGCTTCCGGGATCCTAATTAATACACTTCAATCAGAAGATGAAGTTCGCGCCGTATGAAGAAATCGACCGATACAAGTATGTATCAATGCTATTTCTACGATACAGAGTAGGCATCGATACTTTGCGATCGACACCGTATCGAGTATAAGTATCGATAACCTATTCGTATCGTTTCATCCCCAATTATGTTTAGTTCCTCGAAAGCCGGCTTGCACAGAATTATCATTGAAGACTGATAAGCCCTCGCTTCGATTTTAGGTTGAAACCACATTCAGAAAGTTTTAGCAAAGCTACAGGCACCTCAACTATGCTCAGTGTAGGGATGCTGTGTAAAATATAACCTCCTGGGGGCTTTAATGATCCCCGTTTTGCCAATTAATTCGTTTTGACGATCTACAATCTATGTTATGTAGGGACTTCGCAAAGTTTTATTTTCGGCAAGAAATGAGAGACTCCTACCCCATTTTGCCCTAGAAAGCAGGTTATCCTGGTTAGATAAACAGTAAGGCAGAGTGTGCTTCGTGCTAATATTAAACAAATGGTTTAAATTTATGCAAGAATCTTTGCACAATTAGTTTAAGAAAAGATCAGATTAAGATTTAATGCAATAATCCATTGAATCAAGGAACCTTTTGTCTGAATACGAGTTTAAAAGGAAATTGCGTTGAAGACTTTTGTTTACAAAACTTTCGAATTTGTGTGTAAAATATTGTACGAATATGTCGGGGTACGAGATCTCAGACTAGTTCGGACTAATGAGAGTAAAAAGCAAATTACTCTCTAAATTTGCAAATTTTTTCTGGAACGCAAAAAACCACAACTGTAGATTTTGCAATACTAGTGTTGTTTACTTTTTAGATTAAAGTATATTTTAGTGATTTAAGATGCTTAAAAATCATAACGGATTTAATGAAATAATACGTTCAGATTTAATGAAATAATCCGTTGAATCAACGAACCTTTAGTCTGAATGCTAGCTTAAAAGGAAATTAAGTTGAATACTTTTGTTAACAAAAGTTTTGAGTTATTATTCCAAACAGTAAAATATTGTACGAATATGTCGCGGGAAGAGATCTCGCAGTAATTCGGACTAATGAGAGAAAAAGCAAATTACTCTCTAAATTTGCAAATTTTATCCAAAACTCCTGGAACGCAAAAAACCACAACTGTAGATTTTGCAATACTAGTGCTGCTTACTTTTTAAATTAAAGTATATTTTAGTGATTTTAGACGCTTAAACGAATAACATCATATAAACCAAACAATTGCATTATTGGCAACAGCTGTAAAATAAAAAGCAATGTTAAGTTTTCACTAGATTTTTATAATACATATTTATAAAATGAAAGGCCAAATAACAATTGCACATTCTGTTTATAACTTCAGAATGTTAATCTTAGTTCCATTTTACCAAACTTAATATCTCTCCCAATGAAGGAGCTTGCCCGTTTTCTTGACATACTTAACCCATAATGGAGCAAGGAGACGCACAATAGATCAACACTGGTCGCAGTGCAAATGTCCGATGAGGGCCATATCCCTTCCAATAATAATAGTTCATTTTGCTTATAACTAATTTTTAAAAAAAATTTTTTTCCAATTTTCTGATTACTTATTCAGTTTCATATGTATATAAACAAAAAACAGCTGATTATTCGATTCTAGTCCAAACTTACCCAAATAAAAAACTCGGGTTCATTTCATTTTTTCTCAAAATTGCACAAAAATTGTTACGTGGAACGCTTTTGGTATACTTTGGACCAGCTCGGACTGTTTCGTTATTCACGTGGAACACACCTAATTTGTGCTAATTTTTAATGCGTTTAATAAGAAATAAACTTATGTATGTACGAGTATGTTCATAAGCATATTGGAAAACTGTTGCCAGCTATTAAGTTTTTAGCTGCCAACTTTCCACAATAAAAGCTGTGCTTTCTGCTAAATACGAGTATATGCTTTGATTCTATTATTTGCCATCCTAGAGATAAAACTAATCCATGTGTTTCCCAAAACTGAATATTTAATAATAAAAAGTTATTGTGCCACTGTGAAAATTTTTTCCGGCTTTTTTTTTTGGCATTACAATCCAGCATTCTTTCACTTAATGCGAGCGTATCTAATTAAGTTTTATGCTGCATTTAACGCCTCTAAAATCTACAAAAAATAATAAGAAATAAAAATATAATGAAAACAAAAGAGAAAGACCGAAAAAATTGCTTTGCTAAAACACACACCCATACACATACAGAAAAAGGAAATGGTAACACAATATTGCTGTAGCATAATTTTCCTCCAACAGAGTTTATTATAATACTAAAACGGAACAACTACTAAATCCTTTTGGCCAAAAAATAAAAGCCTTCCAAAGTGAAAAAAGCAAAGTGTTTAAAAAATAAAATTAAAATTGTACATTTGCTTTTTTGTTTTCAAGGATTATGTTTTTTAAGCAGTTTCCTTTTTTTCAATTTCTTTAGCAGGCGTTAAATCAGGATTTAAAAATAAATTGGAGAATGTTGAGCATTTTTTTCGATGTTAGTTGCTATGCTTTACTACTTTAGAGTCAGAAGTACATAAGTAGTTCTAGTGGCTTACTTGTAAAAGCTATAAATAAATATGTATATTTATTTTGGATTAATTTAAATCGTACTCATACACTAAAAAACTGAAAAAGCATTTTACTAAATAGGGGGGATAAGTCAAGTTTAAGTGATTACGTTTTTTTAATCATACTAGTTTTTAGGTCAGTTTTTTTTCATAAAGTGTGTTGCTTTTAGAGGTTCTGAACTTTTAATTGCTACTTTAACTCTACGAGTGTTTAACAGCTGATAGTTAGTTTCCGTTTAGTTTGGTTTGACATCGCGTGAATAATGCGCCAGAGCAACGCTTGCATATGGCACGAAGCACAAATTGATATGGATATGGTATTTCAGTTCAAAGGTTGGGTTGAATGGATGATTTTTTTTTTTTTTTATTGGACCAGTACTCAGGGGATGACCCCTACATATGCAGTGCATTGTACCGGAACTAGGAAAATAGGTTGTGAGGAGTGGAAAGAGGGAGTAGTGTTTGTGAACATTTGACTTGAACCTTCCGTGCCTTTAATACACTATACTTAAAAAGATACATCAAACTAATATACAGCCCGATTACAATTCCTCCAATTATGAACAAAAATTAAGTTTGACTTTGTTTTATTTTTTCTTTCTTCCATTCACAAAAAACACTGAAAGGCGATCAAATCTTCAATTCCTACGATAAAGTTAACAAAAATAGTGTTTTTTTTCGTTAGAGAGAATTAAAAAAACAATACTTTAGGAGAGAAATAAATTCTATGAGGAATAAATTCCGTGAGAAATAAAATCCGTGAGAAATAAAATCCGTGAGAATATTTATAATTGGGCTGATAGTTTATAAAATTTATGTCTTTTCGAAAAATAGACACATTTTCTGACCTATTATTTTTCAACATTATTTCTTGTGAGTTTCATCTCTCTAACTGATACGTTTTTTTTTTAATTCATTAGAGAAGACTTTTATGTTAGGGATGAGCTTTCCCTTCTTCTTAATGGAAAATCGGAGTTGCCGTATTGCTGTGGATAAAGATCCATTCTTATTAAAACAACCTGTCGCTTCGGTGGTTAACATCAAACTCTACTCGTTAGTTTCTTCCTATGAACATGTTTTTACATAGTTGTATAATAATGTATTAATTATACATAGATGCTATAGAGTTGTATGCGAAAGAAATAAATGTCAGGGCAAGGAAATTGCCATTACATTGCTTCCGAAAAAGTGGGGGGATTTTGGGGGTTCGGAACCACTTCACCAACCGGTTTTTCATATTCGGTGCACGTTTCTGCCGTGGAACATGCATCTGAGCTATAAAGGGTCATTCGTTTTATTGTGAAAGTTTAAGTTGCCGTCCGTATTGCTTCTGAGGAAATGGGGAGATTTTAACGTTTTCTGAAGCCGACTTTGGGAATTCCTAAATAATTTGGAACCGCTTCGCTAACCAAATCGGAAACGTTTCGGTGCGGATTTTAGCTGTAGAACGTGTATCTTAACTATTAACGGTGATTTGATTTAGTGCGGAAACTGAATTTGTCAAAAACATTTTGAAAAAATATTCAAGTAAAATAAATTAAATTTTTTTTTTTAATTTTCTTGCTGCCAATTTTTTTTATCATTTTATGTTTAAATTAGTGTTTATGTGTTGAGCTAGAGGTCACTTATATAAATTGTCGTTTATTTGATTCGATATTTTGACACTCCGTTGTGTGTCTTCTTCAGGAAAATTAAAAAAAAAAAAAAAATATATATATATATATATATATATATATATATATATATATATATATATATATATATATATATATATATATATATATGTATATATATATATATATATATATATATATATATATATATATATATATATATATATATATATATATATATATATATATATATATATATATATATATATATATATATATATATATATATATATATATATATATATATATATTTATTTATTTATTTCTGAAATTATAGTTTTTTTTTATATATTTTCATTCAAGATATTGCTTTGCCCAAAATATGTTTGCTATTCATTTCGTTTTTTTTTTTTTATTATTTTCCAGCGATAAAAACATTTCCCTAATTAAAACTTTTCAATAAATCAGTTTTATGTTTCATTATTAACATGTGTTGAATTTAACACAATTCTTTATTTTAAACTGGAAACCAGAAATATGAATCTGCCTATAAACCAATTGGAATTATTACCTAATAATTTTTATTACAAAATTGTTTTTGTTTTTCAATAACAATTAGAAATAAAATACAAAAAGGGGGGGAAATTCTCGTCAATACGAGTATTTATATTGTTTTTTTTTTGTGGAGAAATTGGGAAAATGTATAAATATTTAGTGGCGTTTTTGTACAAATAAATAAAAGTATAAAAACATAAGAATATAAGACACATGGTTCAACTTTAACCCGCCTATGTCATGTCGGTATATTTTATAAAAAAGAAATATTATTGAAAAAATATTTTTTTTGTTTTTGAGAAAAAACTGAATTTTGGTTTAAGAAACCACCGAAAAGTAATGAAAAAAAAACTAAAGTGTCTGCATTTGTCAGATGTTTAAAACAATCAACTGTGTTCGAAACCGCAGATGTTGCCTGTCTGCACAGTGGGAATAATAGCATAAAATGTGAAAGTGGCAAAAAAAAAAAAAAAAAAAAAAAAAGACGATAGAACTAAATAATTTTTTTTACTAACCTATATGGTATGAAAATATACTTTCATGTTGTTAATCTCCAAGGTTATAAAACTTTTTTGGACTGCATGGTTGGAAAGAATTGAATTTTTTTTTTTTTTTTTTGTTATCGCAGACCATTGCGTTTTATATTCTAGATACTGTAGCTAACAGATGTTATTTACCTTTTAATATTTTGATGCAATTAATTTGGCTGTCTATTTGGACTTTTTTTTAATATGGTAGCAAAATACCCAAATTCATTGATCTGATTTTATATCAAATAAAATAAAGTACATAAATTTAAAAGTGAATTTAAAATTTTTATTATCTAAGTTACAAGAACAATTTACTTCATTTACTGTTTCAAAAGGATGTCATGTAAATGTTGGCCATGACAAAATCTGACGCCCTCCATTCAGGAGGTATAATTTTGGGCGACTCGTGCGAGCATAACGAATAAACGAATAGCACGAGTAATATTTACTTCCAAAGCGTCAATCATAAATGGCTTATGCCAAGGCGAATTTGTACAGGTGGATGCAAACGGGAAGGCGAATTCAGCACTATGTAGTTTGTTATTGTCAAATTTAATGAGAATGTTATAATCTAAATTCGCCTAAGACTGTTCAGCAAGGAAAAAAATTTATATAAATGTTAAATATAAACTTTTATAATTGTTTGTAATTAAAATCACAGATTATATTAGTTTTTTACTTTTAAATTCAAACAAATTTCTTGAAATTGCACTAAATCATACAAGCGAAGAAAATGGCATGAAGAAAATGGCGCGAAAATGTTTGTAAACAAAAGAAAAAGAATTTGACAGTCTCATTGGGAAAAAACGCGAGAAGCAAAAAATAATCACCTGAGCCGTCAAGTTCACCTAGTAATGAAATCGCCTTGGCTTATGCCTTAAGATCTCAGTCTGTACACATTTCCAGAGAAAATTTATGTATTACCATTTAATTTCGATTAAACATGTATTTCTGTAATTCTGCTTCCTTTGTTTAAATTTGCTTTCATCTAATTTTCAAGGGAAACAAGCACATGCACATATTTGAATCACGGTTATTATTGGTAGAGCACTTTACACAACAAAGTTTAATTTAGACATAAAATCATAATGATCTAACGCGGTATGCTCACTTTCTTTGTTTGAGAGTACTTATGTTTTCCCTCCAGGTAGCAGGAATTATTTTGGCTACTGACTACTAGGGAGTATAAAGATGCACCTTAAACCGGAAAGGTAATACAGGATTATATTTCTGTACACGAACTACCCATCAAGGTGAACAAGGTTGAGTGCCTGCCTTGGCTGTAACGTTCTGACCGTGCTTTAAGCCTAAAGTCGCCGGAAGGGAAATTAGTTTCCCTGATTGCTTTGGTGTATGTTGATACATGTACTGTAAGGAACCAGGAGTAATGGTTGGGCGGGTGAGTTGGTTAAGGGCTCTTAATGGGCTTCAGCCTACCAACTCATTAAGCCTTGTCTTCCATAAATTACTTCTCAGCAGAATTTTGCTTATTATCTTTTTTTTCTACAGTGATATTCGTGTTAAAATATTCTTTTGTTCCATTGTGTCTCCAATAAACCACAGTTTACAATCACAAAGATAATGATGAATGCGCTAAATGACTGAATGATGCGCTTTTCCTGTTCGAAAGTGAAAAAAAAAATTTACATTCAGCAAAGAAAACAAAAAGAGGGAGGGCGTGTTATTTAGTGACAATGTCAACGGTGTAAATGTGTGACATGGTATGGTTGGCATTAATTAAAAAAATAAAAGAAGAAAATAAACAAACTAAAGACGAAACATCAAATGGGAAAAACATTGTGTCTTGTACCACTTTTATTGGAGTCTGCATGTAAATGTTCGATTTTATTAAACAACGGCATGAATTTGAAACTCTTCTGAAAGACTCAATGATATAAAACTGTCACTGAAATACTTTTACATGCCGGCTTTTATGAATTTTAAATTAAATTTATTTGAAAATTGAATGTTTTGGAAGTTGTTACATTTGGTTTCATTGATTCCTTGAAATATGAGATGTTAATGTTTCAACGTTGTAAAGTTGTTTGATGGATGGTAATAAAGAGTACAGAGAAAAATCTGCATCATTAAAGAATTGTGAAGAAGCTACAAAATTAGTGATTTGTCACACAGTTGTCATAATCATCTTATCGAGATGGTTATATGAAATGTGGTCAATAAATTAAAGTTTACTGGTTCCTCTAACAGTGAGCCAACACCAGTAAGTAGAATTTACTGAAAACTTGGACGCCATTTGCAAGAGTGTGCAGAATAAACAAGTTAGGAATGCAATAAGGCAAAACCTACTTCTCGAGAGAGATTTCCTTAGACAGCATGAGGAAATGAAGACACCAGGAACTAGCAGCACTTCAGACATGCTAAGACAAGCATTCGCATATTACGAGTGTCTCGTATGTAAATTTAAAGATAGAAAACTCGTAAAGAATTAAAAGATGCAGAGACCCCGACCAGCGGGGACTAGTTTTGGGCATGCTGATTTCCGTTCTGCCAATGAGCCTTTGGTAACGTTTTCGAAAGCCCCAACCCAGCATAAGCCATGCTGGAACTTTCAAGTATTTATTCGCAAGAACAAATTAGGGACTACTTCCCAAAGTGCCCAAACTAGGAATGCAATAAGGCAAAGCCTACTTCTCGAGAGAGATTTCCTTAGACAGCATGAGGAAATCAAGACACCAGGAACTAGCAGCACTTCAGACAAAAATTGTTATATAATGGTATATAAATTTGAATATGAAAATCTCCTAAATTATTAAAATTTTTGCAGCTTAAGATCTTTTGTTGTTTTTTTTATAAAAAAAAAAAGTAACGTATTTTTTATTTGTTTCGATATTTCGCTAACAGTTTGTTAGCATCGTCAGGAAAATTAAAATGTTATACATTTTAATTTTCCTGACGATGCTAACAAACTGTTAGCGAAATATCGAAACAAATAAAAAATACGTTACTTTTTTTTTTTTATAAAAAAACAACAAAAGATCTTAAGCTGCAAAAATTTTAATAATTTAACATAAAAGAAGATCAAATAATATTAGGATAAAAATGAAAATCTCCTTTTAAATTATTATTTGTTGGTTGAGCTAGTGGTCCCCTTGTAAAAATTATAGTTCTTTATTTTCTTCTGTGTCTTCTTGACACAACGGAGTGTCGAAATATTGAAGAAAATAAAGAACTATAATTTTTACAAGTGGACCACTAGCTCGACCAACAAATAATAATTTAAGTAAAAAGGGGTCGAAAAATTAGAAGCAACTATTACCTTTTACGTAAACATTTTGTGTAGACTTACGATATAGACTTAATTTTTATAAGAAGAAGTCTGTTTATAGATTTATAGTTCAGGAAGTTTTCATAATTTTTGTAATATTCTGATTATTTAAAAAAAAACTGCACTTTTTAATAAAAAAAAATTAACTCAACATTTAAATTTTTTAGTTTTCATTTATTTAAAAAACTTTTTGTTTTACTTTTTATTTGTTTTGGAATTTGACTTGAATTGACGTAAGACCGCGGGGCGTATGTTCTATTCTAGCAACATTATCCATAAAAATGTCAAACTTTTATAAATGTTTGTAAGTCAACACAAAACATTCATATTACATTCAAGCATACATATTTACTTGGCAATAATGTGTTCTAAAATCGAAATCTTTTTGTTCACGTTTTTATATTGTATTTTTCTGTTGTTGTTATATTATCAGGAAATTGCTTTAGAAAATACACAAAAAAGGGCTGGTTGTCTTTTTAATTTTTTTTTTAAATGTAAATAGAGCTCCTGTTGCTTTTGAAAAAAAAATTTACTTACATACATACTCGTATATATTAAATACATCCCAACTAACATATGAAGTTTGTTAGATAATAGTGTATAATAAACAACTCGTAGTATAATTTTCTAGTGTTTACTTCACGAGTAACAACATCAAAAACATGTACTAATTTTACCTTCTAGTGTGCACATTTTCTAGTAGACTCTTTTTTTTTAATTTTGGTATGTTTAATAGACGATGACTGATTAAACTATTGTTGTTATTATTATTATTATTATTTTTTTTTTTTTTGCACCAGTACTCAAGGAATGACCCTGTATATGTATGGAACTATATATTAAAATAGGTTATGAGTAGGAAGAAAGAGGCAGTAGTGGTTGTATACGTGCGATTTGAATCTTCTTAGCTCCGTAAATGACAGGAAATACAACTTCGACCGACTTGTTAAACAGATGGACCGTACGACTGAAGATCGAATTTTCTCGGTAAAGCGTTCCGCGTTTCACTGGCCAAGCCGCTATGAATGAATAAGTCCTGGGCGATGAATGCGTATTGCATAAAAATACTCCGATTTCATGCCTACTGTCACCGTTCTAAACACGAGAGTTGTAAGGAAATCTGATGGAGTGAGGTATTTTTTGTACCGTATTATGAAACTAAGACACTAGAATGCTTCTTTTAGGTTACAAAGAATATGCTCAGCCCAGAGAACATCACACTGAATTTTCATTCACAGAAGATTCCGATTCCTCAATACTTGAAGGGTTTTCCAATAGGTACTTGACAACTTCGAATATAATTTATGATCGCACTATTACACTGAAAATCTGTGAAAAAACAGTTACAACGTTTGCAAATTATAAAAATGTATTACCGAAATTCGGAGTCACTGACCGCAACTTTAAAATCGATCACTCCAAGTTTCGGTCATTATTTAAGACTACATATTCGCTGCATGATCCTGCCGTGCCAGTTCGACAACGGGTTAGTAGCAGTGACGGAAATATCGCTGTCTCTCCAGCGTCCGGTGCAAATGATCCAAATCTGTTGATTCCACGTTCCCAAGAAATGGGCGTCGCCAAGACCACTTTATGGCGAATTTTTCGTAAAGATCAAGGCCAAACTGACCCGAGAATTAAGGCCGATGGACCATTTCACGGTAGGAAAATCCACATGTGCTGCATGAATCATCACTTCTTTCACAAAAAATAACTGTTTGGTGCTCTTTGCATACCAGTGGCGCTATGGGCCCATATTTTTTCGTCGACAATAATATCGCCACGTTACTGTGAATGGCAATTATTATCGCGCCAATTGGCCAGAATTGGAAAACATGGACTTGGACGACATGTCAGTACCACAAGCCACACAGCACACATTACAATCGATTTACTGAAGAGTAAGTTTGGTTATCTCAAGAAATGGACCAGTCAACTGAGCACCTCGTTCATGCGGTTTAATGCCTTTAAACTTTTTTCTTTGGAGCTATGTCAAATCATTGGTCTATAACTAAAATCCAACGGGGTTGGAAGAGCTCAGAGCCAACATTGAAGGTCCTAAAAATCACATATTCCCACATTAAACGGGTATTGAATCTAAAGCCCATCTGTAGCTACTGGATAGGTATACGAACTAGAAGGAGACACGTAACAGGGTGTAGCAGAAGATATGCAGTTACAACCATGCT
The DNA here is from genome assembly GCA_914767995.1 of Thecocarcelia acutangulata. NCBI lineage: Eukaryota > Metazoa > Arthropoda > Insecta > Diptera > Tachinidae > Thecocarcelia > Thecocarcelia acutangulata. Next base: position 30,032,285 of record OU612097.1, read on the forward strand.
ATACTGACACCAAAAGCATTGTCAAAATTGTGCATTATGCTACACCTTGCCAAACGCTTAGTAGATATTCACTGCCATAACTGTACCTTCGGCAAAAATCTTGAATTGAATGACACCATTACTTTGGATATACTTGGAAGCGGTTTTCTTGAGGTTAAAATAAATACCTATTTATTAGAAAATGTTATGGCAAGTAATAAATATGAGAAACAAACATGACTCTTCGCGAGTTATAAATAGCACAAAAGTTTTATAAAATAAGTGTGGCTCCCTGTATGAATCAGTTAAGAATTTTGCGGCTGAATATTTCATGAGTTATAAGTTAATTCTTACAGCAGTCACTACATTTTGGAAGAATCTCTCATAGATGAATCTACTCATGTAACAGTCTCCCATGCGAGGGAACTTCAATAGTTAAAAGATGCATAAAATTTATAGTAGACACTTGCACAGCTACAAATGTTGCCTGGGGTACCTGTGACAAAAACATGAAACATATACATATATACAAACAAACCCTAATGCAGATGAATTTCCAGAAAATAAAGTTAAAAAAAAAAAAGATGAAAGAAATCCTTTAGCCGAGTTAAAACTAACTAGTTAAATGGACACAGCGGGCTGCTTTTAATAGGCCTTAACAAAATCAGGTGCAAATAATGAAGACAAAAATTGTATCTACCTTTAGAAGACAAAAATGTAGAAAAGAAAAACTGCTTCATTTGATGGCTGGCTGGTCATGTGTTAATTGCCTGAATGAGTTTTTAAAGAGAAATACGAGTAGATAAACAAATTTTGTGTCTCTACCTCTCCAACTGTGTGTATGTGTGTGCAATGTTTAACCAATAAACGTTAAAACCGTTACTGAGCTATACCCAACACACATAAATAAAACCGTCTGCTGAGGAGATTTATATTTGTGTCTCTGTTAAGCTCTTAACGGAGAGACAGACATCATACATACACACACGGTTAATTTAAAATGCATAAACAACACATTAGAAGTCATTGTTGCTTTTGTAACTACATGTGATTTAAACAACAAAAACAAATCATGCCAGTTATTGTTTTCATGTCACTTCTTAGGAAATCAGTTAAAGTTAATCTAATAATCTTATTTAAATGACAATGCGTCTTTTTTTTTTGTGGAAATAAACAAAAATTTTATGTGATCAAAATTTCTTATTTATTTATTAAAAATTTTATCATGAATTTTTGAATTTTTCTGTTAAAAATTTTATGTTTTACTTTCAGATATTTATTGGCTTATGATTTCTTGGAAAAAGGGAAATTTGTTGTAACCACTAGAAACCACTACCCACACAAAACCGATCTGTTGTAAAAATATGAAAAGTAATTTTAGATCTGGTAAAATTGTTTATGTTCATGTTGCCACATGCATTTAATATGATTGCCAGTTTTAATATTCTTATTTTGTTTTATTTCAAATACATAATTTGCAGCCTTTCATCGTTGTCATTAATATTCTTTTATTTAATTTTTTTTTCCTTTTCTTTTGTATGCAGCATATTTTTTGAAATTTATTTTAATGATTTTATAGATTTATATAGTATTAATCTATAAAAAAAAAGTAAAAACAATATGTGGGCTGGTGTAAACACAGCGCAGCCAAAGTTAATGCATGTGCAGTGTGGAATACAACTGATATTAAAGGTGGAAAGTATTTGTTTTATGTGACAGTAAAGTAGTTTATATACTACTAATTAAAAATTGAAAAAAAAAAACGGTCCGTATGCTTTGTCATCTTTATGGGTGTCCGTAATTATTCTTTGATACCCTCTTCGAAAAGGTGTATGCAACTCTTTCTTGAATTGGATCCAGTTGTAAATGCTTTTCTACATTCTTTTACGCTGTGTACGAGATTTAACTGTGAAATGTAAAATTTGATTTAAAGGTCCTGTATTATTATCCTTCACGATCGAACGATTCATTAAAAATAATGTTTTTAAAGTCCAAAATCGCTTCAAAATGATGTTGTAACGCCACACTATTGTACAAGAATGATTGTAATAATTTATATACCTAGTAAAATAATTAAAAATTATTATTACCACAATAATGATTTATTTATTTAGTAACTATAAAGTTGCAAAGTAAATTTGCAAAGTATAAGATGCACGGCATGGGCGGGGTGACAAAGACCATATGTCCAAGGTGGTATTAATAGTACGATTGTAGCGTCGCTGTGACTAACTATAACGACCTATGCTTTCACATAGGAAGCTTCCACGTGGTTAACAATGAATAACCTCTAAAAAGACTGTAAACCAATACAGTTAGTTGAGGCAAACCGTTAACCAGTGCGAGTGAGACGCAAAACTCTCGAAGACCGAACAACAAACACAAGCCTGACCGCACTTATTACCATAATAATTTTAAATTTTTTCAAATTATTTTCATATGTTGCACAATAAAGGCTCTGTTATCCTATCCTACTGAATCGTGCGATTTACTAAATAAAACATGTGTGCTGAAAAAGTACTAAAAATGCAACTGTGTGGCAGAGTTTTTGACAAATCGAGTGATTTGAAAACTTTCTCAGCATTACTTAACATCAATTACTTGTACATCCCTAACAGGAGTAAACACACTTCTCTATAGGTATAAAAATTCTGTGTCATGTAGAAAGGACCTAACTCGCATATTTTTCGAATTTGAGCTTTTAGTAATGCTCATATATATCACACAAATGCACAACGTTACAAAGAATAAAGGTAATAGTTTTATTAGTAACGGACTAATAATCATTTGTACAAAAAGAAAAATTAAATATTTTATCTTGGACCAGTGCACACGAAATGACGATTACATATACAGATAATTGAAACTAGGAAAATAGGTTGTGAGGAGGGGGAAAGAGGGAGTAGTGTTAGCGAACATTTGACTTGAACTTTCCAACATTATAACAGATTGGCAATATGTTTGCAGGCAACTTATTCCATAGGCGAAGCGTACGGCTGAAAAACGAATTCTCTCTGTAATATGTATTACGATTCCCTCAGCAATCGACCACAAATGAATAAGCTCTGTACGATACACGTGTGTTCCACATAAACTTGCGAGTTTCGGGAACAAGATTCCTAATCTCGTCAGAGCAAAGTCCATTATAGTAACCCTACACTGTGTCGATGCTCCAGTGATTCAATAGAGTTGGATACCCTACTGTCACCGATAAGCTTTTTCGCCCTCTCCGGCACACGGTCGAGTAACCTCAAAATAGACTGTAAGGAACCGGCCCAAAACATGAGAGTTGTATTCCATTTTCGGTCGAGTATAGGTGGTATAAATAGTAAGGAGATCGGATGGAGTGAAGTACATCTTGCACCGTTTCAAAAATCCGAGGCACAGTGTGAAGTTCGTTCCAACGAACATCACCCCTGAATTAACATTGAACTCGTTTGACATACAGTTTATATTATGTTATTAAGGGTCTTAGTACCTGAGACCAGCGACGTGAAAAATTTATATTTAAACAAAAATATTATAAATTTTTTTAGCTGTATTGATCCTTCTTTCAGAAGCCAGATATAAAAAGCTAAATCTTGATGCACATTTAATTCTAACAAAAGCGATATTAAAATAATTTTTATCGTGTTCAAAAGCCATTTAACAAAATCAACAGGTGTTTGGCTTAATTATGTGTGGCTCATAATTTTCTGCTGATGTTTTAGCAAAACATTAGCAAAATGAATAACCAAACTGACAACATCCACAACAACAGCAACAGAGAAAAAAAATTAGGAGACGGCAACAAAACGATAAAAAACCAGACAAAAAAAATCCATTGTGCGCGTTCTGGTGCAAAAAATTGTATGCACCAACAAAAAAGAAATATATAAAACATAAAGCGGAGGGAAAAAATTTTCAGAAAAAAAATAAACCTTCCTTTAAATCATTTATAATTTTTCATTTAACACCATATTTTCGTGACTTTTTTCCACGTCTTTTTAGCTTGTTAAAGTTTTGGCATGTTGTTGGCTTTTTTATGCTTCCACTTCCTTCTGGTATTATATCTGGATTTTGGGTCTTTAATTCTTTGTAAAGCAGAATAAAAAAATGATACGTTTTAGTAAATGATGGTGTTTTATTACATATTTAAACACTAAGCCAACATTAAGACAACTTATAGACACAAAAACTCACATCTACAGAAGAGTTTATAAATATAGGTAGAGGCAGTGAGAAAAATTTCTAGTAAAGAAAGCTGCAAGCTTTCCTGGGGAATATTTTTACCAACTCTACTGGCTTATAAGAGATTTGACGTAACCCTGTCGAGCACGGCCATGATAGGGACCTAAATATGCCACCAAGAGGACATGATCGAAATCTTTACACGTGGATCCAAGTCGGACCTGGGAACTAGTGGTGGCATTTTTAACACCCCGTTTCAGAGGATGATTAGTTTTAGGGTATGTAATGAGTGTGATGTAACGCAGTCTGAAGTTACAGGTATAATGAGAGTAGCTAACTGGTTGAGGTACTTTTGGGTGGAATCTGCACTGATAGTAAAGCTGTGATAAATGCGTCTATACACGTCCAAATTGATTTATTAATCCCAGATATCTCTTAATGAAATAACGATACATACAAACCTAAAGCTTTTCCGGATACCAGGCACAACGGAGTGATCGGAAATAATATAATGATTAAAGTGCCAACAACTAGGTTCCACTTGCAGCAAGGGGACATTGAACATTCGATAAGAGTCCCGCTTAAAAGGTGTAAGAACTAAGTGCAGTAGCAACTTGCAGGGTCTGCAGAGGACAGATGGTCTGGCTAGGTTACCTGCCGAGTAGCTAAGCTAACATGGCAGTACGAACACAGCAGCCCAGAGTGGGGGTTTCCGCGGCGAATATTGCGTACTTTGGTTGCAGTTGTGACAGGACATTATCACATAATGATGCCTGCCAGCAGCTTAAATCTTCCATTCAATGATTTCTGTAAAAGTTTTAGGGATGAGGACGAGGAGAAAGATTGTAAAGCAGTTACTCTGTTGTTGGCCGGCTCTTTGTTCTAATGAGAATGCCGTATCTAAACAGACCGATACTGTCGGAGTTAGCAGGTAGTTATAGCGGAATACGAGGAGAACGAACTGGATTATTTTATACGGTTTTCGACTTGGTTGGGATCCCAGCCGTCGAAGGATGCGTAAGTCTCATAAACTGCATATCTCCCTTAGGCAACACAACAGGAGCAAAGAAGTAGCGAGGTGTGCTGGTTTCATGAAACAACCTAGCATAACCTAAGCTGCAAGCTGATGATTTTGCATATATAAATACATTTGTAGATTAAAACATCATACTTGAAAATTGTTGGCAGTTTACTACTGCGATCCTACTATAGTTGTTTATGCGTTAATATAATTTTTTTACACTAAGAAGAGAGTCTCCCAGTAGAGGCTCCTGAACTTTGAGAGTTAATAGCGAACACATTGCTTAACACTAGAACGCAAACTATATTTTACATTAGTATTAATGAATAGTCATCGAATCGATGATGTATGAGTAACAGCCTATAACTAAGCTCCCCGGTGAGTAGGTTTTGTCTTGGTGTGCACCAAACCAGGGCACTGTGCTGGGCAGGAGTCCCTCGTTTGTTGTAGCAAACAATACTTTAGGAATCCACATGACTTATGTTGTGTTGGACTTCCGAAACCCTAACCCAGGGCTATTTGGTAGAACAGTGATCGGCAGAGCACCTGGGAGGTTCTGCTTGTAGACCATCTCGGCGTTGATCATGGTGCCCAACTTGTCTGAAACATTTTAGGTGTGCCTGCCACTTTTCGGTGGCTAGTAACCCCCCGAAGTGCTATTGTCTTGAAAAGAGATAACTATGGTCACTTAGTAAGCCATTTGTACAGCATGTTGCACTAAGCTATCATATATATACAACAGTCCACATCATGTGCAAATGATAAAATTGTTTTGCCAAAATTTGTAGTCTGTAGGAGTTGGCAAAATTTAAAACCAATAACTTAATTCTCCGAATACCAAACCCAAACTATATCGAAATTATTTTAACGACACCTCTATTATATATTTTTGCAGACGATTTCGAGATGATATATAAGACTTTCCACTTGTCCCACGATATCGAGCGTGAACGTTCGCCAGTATTTTGAATGTCAGAAAACTGATTTGGAGACTAAATCATCTAAAGCGCAACTTAATTAATCTAATAAATCGCGAATAAGTCTATGTGTACATAAAATGTTGATGGACGTTAACGTTCGATATCGTGGGACCGACCCTTAATGTTCTAGTTTTCTTAAGCTCGTTTAATCAAATGATATACTTCGTTTATTTAACTGAGATCTTCACACAAATCTTTGTCAGTACGCAAATTAAATTATTGGAAAAATATCCTTAACGAAGATACTGCCTTAAATACCGAATGGTTTAACATTTATATGCCTGAATCGCGGACCTGAATACATCAATGTTCTCAAATATTTTATTTTAACAACACCCTCGTTATCATGATACTGCTACTTTTTTGCAAAAGATTGCGAGATAATGATGAGGATGATGCTTCACGTGTTGGTGATGTTGGAGGAACATAATTCAAACAACTTGACTTTTTGTCTTGTTAACATGTCGAAGTTGAATAAATGTTGAGAAGAAAAAAACGAAGATAAAAACCTAACGAAATATATGTATGTACGTAAGCCGCCTTGGCTGCAAATCATTTAGAAATAACTTTTCTTACGTAAAGCTGCCACTGCCACCAACAGAGAAGACGACTTCACCCAAAACAACAACAACAAAAAAAAATCTGAAAAAATACAGCCATACATATCTATATACAAGTATATGTATGTGCGAGTACATATTTCGTTAAGGAACAAAACAAACATCTACTCGTTTGGAGTGTCAGACAGACAAAACAAACAAATTCACATATTGGCAGGCGGCAAGAAAAACACACAGACAGACCGACAGACAGACTTACAAAAAGTCTGAACTTTAGTGTTACTACCTACTTTTTCATTTCATTCCTTTAAGCCGCGATGCAGATTCTAGAGCTTAAACGAAATTCCTCTTCAAGTATTTATTTTGTTATTATTAAATAATATATTGATGTACAATTAAGAAAGCGCTTTAAAGTAAAGTAATCATTTGTATGAGAAATATTTGTTTGAAAACTAAATAAATTTACAGATAATGACTTGAGAAAGAACGTTATAATAATCTCCCTGTTTCTCTTTTGATGATAAGCCAAGGCCAAAATCTCAACATCTTATGCTCGCGAGTATAGGACCAGTACTGCCGTTCTTCATTTTTTCTAATCATAATTGGTAGTATTTTTCTTTTTCAGTGTCAAGATGCAAATACTTTTTTCACTTCGATTACATAAATACTGTAAAACCTCTCACTATGTAACACTGAAAACTTTAATTTGCTGTTCATGGAACACGATTTGTCTTAAAAATATGTATGAAAGTCACTCAAAAAGTTGAGTTTTTGTGTTCTATGGACAGCACATAAGTCGTATAAATTCTTACAATATTATAAAAGAAGAAACTGTTTTTTTTCTGATCAATACGTATAATAAGAAAGACGGGACAACCCATCCGGATTAAAACAAAGCAAGAAAGTAAAAAGTAGCACGCGTTCATCGTCCAGAGCTCATCCATTTGTGGTTGATTGCGCGGGGAATCGTACTACGCATTACAGAGAGAATTCGTTTTTCAGCCGTACGCTTCGTCTGTGAAACAAGTTGCCTGCAGACGTGTTTCCTGTCTGTTATAACGTTGGAAAGTTCAAGTCAAATGTTCACAAACACTAGTTCTGGTACAATGCACTGCATATGTAGGGTCCAATATAAAAAAAATAAAAAAAAAATATTTAAATAAAATATCTCACCGTACTCTTCTGAAAATTTGAAGAGTTTGCATTAAAATCCATAAATCTTAACAAAATCAAAATTTAGTTGAAGAAAACATTTCTAGAAGAAATGTTTTATACTAACGACTACTTTACAACTGTTTACAACTCTTTAATATAACTTAAGGAACTTAAGGAACTTTCAAAATACTTTTCATTTTATTGTTTTTTAAAAATGCGAAGCTTTTTTCTTGAAAATACCCTTTTTGTGACACCTTTTTTTTCAAAGAACCCATTTTGTGGCACTTTTTGAAAATTTGCGAAGGCAACGCTGACTGCTTTTACTTTGTAGTCAGCAAAAAAGAAATTATTTTGATTCGGCAGCGGCAAAAAAAAAAAAAAAACGAGAAAAAGTATGCACAAAAACCTGCGGTGGTGTTAGTCTTGCTGTTATTAAAATAAAATCGGAATCAGGTATTTCCATCTGTAAGCCTCGTCCCCCACCCCTCGGGGAGCAGATTTTACCTTGGTTTACACTCAAGCAGGGCACTCACCTTTCTGTGAGTTCCTCGTTTGTTGTAGCCAATAAAACTCTAGCAAGCCATATGGCCTATGTTGTGTTGGACTTCCCAAACCCTCACCAAGAGTTAATTGGCAAACGGGGATCACCAAGCCCCTGTAAGATTCTGCTTTATAAACCATGCCGGTGATAATCATGGGTGAGGTGCTCGAATCTTGGTCGAAACCTAAAATCGAATGCAGGGGTATTAGTCTTTCCTGATAACTACGGTGCAATGCTGGTTTTCGGGGGCTAATAATCCCCAGGGTGCTGCTATCTTGCAATAAATATCTGTAATGTAAGGAACCAGAAGTGAAGGTTAGACGGGTGAGTTGCTTAAGGACTGATGCTCTTAAGGGAATTAGGTCTACCAACTAATTAAGCCTTGTTTTCCATTAACTGCTGGGAAATTGCACACAGGAGGCTATATGGATAAACTTCAGCTCTTCAGGAAGGAGTTTGTTCTTATGGCAAAAATTGCGACTTGTGTGAGTTTTACAAGCCACACAAATAAGATCGACAAGGCAAGTGCTGGTGCAAATCGATTTCTATATCTCATGTCCATAGTCTTCAGACTGAATTATCGCCGCAACAGCGCTTACAATTAAAGTTTCCATACACTCATCTCCAGTGCAGATACTAACATCTGTATCTAATGGTATATTTCATCAGATACAGCTCTTGTGGATAACTTACAATCAAAGCTAGTCAATTTTTAAAATTAGTTCTCTTGGTTTCAACGCTTCTTTCAAGTAAAAAATTATTTTAATTTTGGTTATATTTTAGCGCATTTGTTAACTTTTTGAAAATTTTTGGTAGTATTATTTTCTTGGTCGGGGCTGCATTATATAGGACACTAACATCTTCGTGTATACTATAAAAATCATTGTGATAACCACATAATCAATCATCTGTTTGATGCTTTGTTGACATTTCAACAAATCATTAAATTAGTTGCACTTTATACTGTACTGAACTAGGATATCACTGTCTAGCTTTTCAAAAATATACATTCGTCTTTTACTGCTAATAATACAAGCGAATAAATATGCCACGAGTGATCTACATATAAACAAAGATATCGAGAAAGACTTGCCAACTTATCTTCATGAATTAATTCTTTCAGAGTTGCATTGTGGGCCTGTTCATTTCACACATTTTGTTAAATCTTGTTGGAGATTTTTTTCTGTTTTTCAGCTTAAAACCAATAAAATATAAATATTGTTTGTTTTTTTTGTTCTGTTCATCTTGTTTTATTATTTATTTCGAATTTGTTCTTTTGTCATTTTATACATATTTCATGTGAATTTCTGTGGGTTTCAGTTATTGGTTTTTGCGTCTTGCGTCTGTGTCTTGGCTGAGTTTTTTTTTTTTGTTTTTTTTTTTGTTATTATTGTTGTTGGTAACTCAGCATGTGGTTTTGAAACATGCGATTTTCTTTCGAAAATGACAAATAAGTTTTGTATGATTATATCCAACATTTATGTTTAAAATTCCTACATACTTATATACACATGTATGTCCTTAAGTATATTCTAAGTATTAAAGTTAAAATCATTTTAACAAAATTACTTTTTTTTTTATAAATGTAATTGTTTTTTATAAACCATAAATCATATAAAATGTGTGTAAATTCCATATCTAAATGCATGTGACATTAAATAAAAAATAAGATTTAAAATTACTTCCCCTTTATTATAAATTTCTTTAAGCCTCTTTAAAGTTAAAAGGGAGCCAAAATAAATAGCAAGAAAGAGAAATACATTTTTAAAATAGCAACATTTTAAATTTTAAAGGTTACAAATACTTATGTGACATGTTTGCGATTAATGTCAAATTAAATGACACAATGGCTTGACGTCTGATGTGTGAGTTTAACATGACAGCTTAGCAAAATAAGCGCAAATAACACTGCATAAGTTAAAGAGTTGCCAGGTGAACAAAAACCTAGATTAAAAAAAATTATAATTATATTTTAGTAGAGATAAAATAATTTTTCCCGAAATTTAGTTAGTAAGACTGTGCTTCACTTACTCCTCTGTCCCTTTCGCACGCGAGATTAATTGTTCTAATACAAAACTTTAACATATAGCCAAATTTGTCGAGTGAAATGTTTTTTGTTGATATAATTTTTCATTCAGAACATAATCAATACAAACTCACTCCAAGAAATGAAATGACCCATTTGGCTATGTATTCAAGACGACTATAGAAAATCGTGAAAGATATATTGACGTCAGCTAAAATCGTTGACTACATTTTCCAATAAATGGCCACGAAAACATGTGCTACAGTTTTCCTCTCGGTATTGTCAACAACAATTAAAGTATACGAAAATTTCCTCTCTACCATGTCATCGCCCGTTGTTAACGCATAAAAAATTTTATTTTTGTTGTCTTAAGCTGGATTCGCCCATGGACGTCTACTACTACATCGGTGTCTTTACGACAAGGTTTGAAGTCAGTAAACCAACGTTTTATTGTTGTTTCTGATAGGGCGGAGTCTCCATTATACTTTTCAAGCCATTGCTTCGCTAAAACGGTATTCCTTCTCATCAAGAATGAAACAGGGTAAAATTACAACACGAAATTGTTTTGGAAATAACAAAAATAGCGTCACTCTTAGCACAATAACTCACAAGCTAAGGAATAGAATATCATGATAGCTGTCTTTTGAAGGTTAGTATTAACTGAAAAAAAGGTGACTGCAATAAAACTAGCGTTAACTACTCGGATGTGTTAGGCCCGGGATTTTTCAGCCCATGTAGTATGATTTTATTACAAACTTCGAGTCGTGCTATATCAAACGGTCATGAAACTGGTGCTTGTGTAGCAATTGCCTCAAAATTTCCGATTATTAGTGAATAAGCAATTTTATAGAAAAAGAAGTAGTTATCAAATTTCTGGTTTTTCTAAAATCCTATTCTAAATAACGATCATATTGTTATAGTCATAATGAAGAGGAAATTAGCTAAAGGTTGATTCAACTATAATGCGCGTTGTAAATTGTGAGTCACACTTTAATGTCAAGTGTTTTGGGCAACTTAGTGTAACATTCCTATATTTCAGTATTTGATAAATTCAGCCATGGAGAGATACACATAAGAACAGCGCATTAAGATTGTTGAAACCTTTTACGAAAATTGGCGTTCGAATCAAAATGCATTTCGTGAACATGGTGATATTGTTGGCCAGCATAGTTGGCCAAATATGTCTGAAATCGGGAGAAAACATGCATTTCATATACCTAGAGATTTCATTGTTCAGCATAGTTAACGAAATATCTGAAAACGGAAGAATTATGCACAAATTTCAGCAAACCAGATCTGTAGGAAATATAAAAACAACTGTGCATGCTCGGCCAGTTCATGTTCTGGAAAACATTGCCGTTGTTCACAATAGTGCGAACAACAACTCAACAATGCTCCTCGCAGTGCCGATGGTGTACCAACGGATAGAGGGTTTATTATTAGAATTGCTTTAAGATATAATTGAGGTTCAATGCCACTAATGCGCTCAATTATCTCATCCTATAGCTCTCGGAGAAATGGTGTCACTCAATCCATTATTTCGGTGAAAGTAAAGTAAGTGGTGGCTCTAGATACTTCCCAGGCCTTTAATATAGTGTGGCATGGTGCACTAACTACTGGCAAATCTTGCTGCTTGCGGTAATAATTTTTTCCCTTTTTATATCGAACTTTCTTAGAGACCACACTATATAAGTTGTTATAGGTGGAGTCTTTCTAAACGAGTTCAGGAATAATTCAGCGCAAGGGTCCGTTTTTTTGCCCTACTCTATTTCTTATTTTTTTTTAATGACCATCTACAAGGTGGACCCTAAGTCTCGTAACATTCGAACAGACCGTAGTATCAGCGTAAGCAGGGGAATCGGAAAACATTGCCGTTGTTCGCAACAGTGGGGGCAACAATTGAACAATGCCCCGCGGCGTCGATGGTGTATCCCATACTTTAGCTCTTGAATTTTTCTTGGCTTATTAAAGTATACTTGCGTTTAGATATCCCAGAAAAAAAAATAGAAGTCCAATGACAAATCCCATGATTATGGCGGTCAATTAACCTTGCAACAATGTGCCTTAACACAGCCATTGAATTTCTCACGCAATGCAGCCATTGTTTCGTTGGCTATGTGGCAAGTGGCATCATCCAATTCGAAGGTTATATTGCCAATTTCTGGCTGCAAGATGTTCGTTAGCATTTCGCGATAGCGAACACCATTTACGGTAACTACGTGGCCGACCATATTTTCCTAGAATTACGGCCCAATCGCGTCGCCAAACTATTAACAGAATCAAACAGTCAATGTTTGTGGAAGTTTCATCACGTTTTTCAGCAATCACTGGTGAATTCTCATTTATCCAAATCTAGCATTTTTGTTTGTTAACGTATTCTCTGAGGTGAACGTGTGCCTCGTCGCATATTTTGTGCGTTCTGCAGGGAACACCCTTTATCAAAAAAATAAACTTTATTTGCCACATTTGAAGTTACAGTTTGAGTTTTCTTTTTGCTAAAACTTCTACGTTTAGTCTAAACTAAAATCGCTGGCAAAAAGGTGGTAAAGCCATGCCAACACTTTTTCCCCCTCCCCAAAAAAAAACGAAACAATTCATTAAGAAAGAAAAAAGGAAACTTTGCTTAGTGATCAGCAGGCCTATTACGCTGCTGGCTGCTGCTGTTGAACAAACAATGAACAAATATGTTTGACTGCTGCAAGCAAGTGCGAGTACAAAATGAAATATTATTTATTTCAACAAGACGATGACGAGGCGTATAAGCAGAAAATAAGCGTTGCAAATACTTTTTTAAACTCTCACTGGCAGGGATGGCTTCACTCGCATGCTCTGCCTGCAACATTTTAAGATGGCGCTGTTTGTTTTGTTGTGTTGTGTTCATGCTGCTGTGGCCAAATGACTGTCTCTTATGCGCTCATTGTTATTGTTGCTGCTCGTAAGGAATTTTCCCCTTGCATGCTGGTGCATGCTGACTTTGCATTAAAATGATATGGTGCCGGATTTTATATTTTGTTTAAATTCTTTTTTGTTTCTTTTGGTGCGGCTTGTGTGCGCGCCCATAGAGTTTTGTGATGCAAATACATATGTCAAAAATTTGCAAACGCTTGTTAATTTATTACAAGACTTGTTAAATAAAATACAACATACATATAACAAAGAAGCACAATAGTCAAAGAAGCCCAGCAGTTATGGCAAACGGGGGGGAAAAAGTAATGGAATAATATTATTTTTTTTTAAAGAAACACACAGGAGACACTTGAGATGCTGATGCATTTTGACTAGTAACTGTAATGTTGCAACAACGGTGAAGAAGCCTCTACGAGTAAAATTTGCCAGCAAGCAAGCAAGTGCGTCTTTATGTTATTTTGTTTTTTCTTTCGCATTGGCACGTTTATGTTGTTTTTGCCACATCGTGCCTAACGTGGTGTAGTGTTTTAAGTTTTTACCTAAAACAGCCTCCAGTTGCAACAGCAGGAGCATGTGAAGCATCTCTTTAATAAACAAAACAAAAAAAGAAAAACATTTTTTTTTGCGTTTCTGATGTTTGCATGTTTTTACACAGATTTTACGGTGCGAGGCAAAATTTCAAAACGGCAGCTAAAGTTATTCAATTACTAGGGAATATTTTATGAGTTACTTTTGCAATTTAAATGCATATGAATATTTCTTTTTTAAAAAGGTTGCTTGTTTGCTTGCTTGCTAACTTCACTTCCTTTGAGTTAATGTTTTACTGCAAAAGGAGAAAAAAAAACAACAAGTCACAGGAATCTTGAAAATGTCATTGCACCCACACTTGCTTAAAGAAGTATTATTGTTATAATACAGTTTTGCTGGCTCGTTAAGCCGGGTGTCGTTAACTACACGCATTTAAATGTTTTATTCGAAAATTGTTGGGGTGGACAGCTTTTTGTGCGATGATTTACGGGCACATTATTTTTGAAATATTGACAAACATTTTGCTGCACATGAGACAGTTAATTTTGCTTATTAAAAATATAATATCAGCAGAAATGCCAAAGAATTGAAATGTTATTTCCAGATAACAATAACTTGGCGAAAAGCCTTAGTAGAGAATGCTGCCCTAACACAGACAAAATTGTAGTAAAAATAAAAATCAACAAAATTTTTGTCTGAAAAAATAATTTGTATACATAAACATAAATATTAAAAAAATAACCTTGGATATCGTATTTTGTTGTTGTTTAAAAAAATAGTTGTTTTCGTTCCATAATTATTTTTACTAAACTTTCGTTTGAATTGTTCCACGAATTCCTTTACAGGTCCGCATTCAAACAATTTATTAATTGATTCAACGAATTTCGTTATTGAAAACGAAAAAAAAATTTTTTTCTGCGTAAGTGAGCTATTTATTACAATTTCCTCTACATGACCTAATTGATAAATCCTAATTTTGCTTGTTACACAATGTGGCGCAAAACTAATCTCCGCATCATAAAATGTAATAGCTTTTGCAAATGGACTTTTATGTCAATCATATTTGATTTTGGTGAATTAGATAGCTGCAGAATACCAACAGACCCAAGGAGCGCTATATACCCTTATAAAGCCAACCTCAATCTCACCAACGAAGAGGACGATTTTGAGTCAACATAAGCGACGCAACGCATTTTTATTTAAACGCTTATGTCAAAAGTATGAAATGAAAGTTAGTACACCTTTCTGCCCTTCATATCACTGCACCATATTTACCTACTTGTCGATCTCTAAACTTTTTAACGTTTCTAAAGCTACTATGATACGTTTAAAATTTATGTACGAAAAAGCTCATTGGGCCAGGCGCAACCAGTTTTATGAGCATTTTAATTGAAAACTCTGCGGCCATGGAGACTGGAAGAGTCTAGGTTGCATCAATGCCAGACTGAACAAGGATCGTATTTAAGGGATGTAATTTTCAAAAAGTAAATCCCTATTTCATATATTTTTGTAATAAATAAACAGTTTTATAAATATGTGGCTATTTGTTTTTATGCCAAATATTAAGAGACTTATGGTCCAACCTATAGATATCTCGTTAACACAAATACCCATCAAACGATTTTGGCTCATCCTTTATGTCAAATTTCTAATCCTATCCGAGATCGATGGCAAGAGGCAAAATATGAATAACTCACTGAGTAATGACCTATTTTAATCTCCGAATGGGGTCGTAGAAACACCCTTAAGATTGAGTGTTGTTTATTAACACAATTGTCGTAACCGCAAATACTGTTTCATCTGCAATAGAAGGCTGCTCAAGCACAAGAAAAATATCTTACAAGATATCGTAATATTTTCAAGTACTCTACATCCCCTTCTTTTACATTTCAAAGCAAACACTTCAGTGCCAAAATGTTCTAACCACATAAACGAATACTGTCTTACAATCGTTTAGAACAAACAGAACCAAACACAAGTAGAACCAACTGAAGTAATACAAAACTTAAATAGAAATTCAAGCACTGAAGTAATGTTCTACTTCAGTTTTGTTAATAAAATATGTTATTGCTGTTCATGGTTCTTGTCTTTGTATTAGTGCACAAGTGCTGTATACAAAGTATGCTCATGCGCCAATGTTTTAGTGCACTCGCTATGTTTTGCTATGAGTCTTTATTTATTTGCTTCAGCCTGATGTTTTGTTTTGGTTTTTGCCATGAAATAGAATTGAAGTACAGCCAAACACTGTAATACATGTGTTTCAAAACTATGAAGTATTTGTTCTGTTTCCTAATGTTTTACTGCTTGTTTGTTTTGTTTTGAAGATTGTTCTAAAATACAGTACTTGGAACTATTGTATAGTAGTGAGATGTGTTCTTTAGAACATTCTATGCAGCCTTTTAATCTGTACCCATGAATGGTATAAATATTGAGGAGTCGGATGGTTCGGATTTTCTTCGAATGAATTCGCTGCATCAAACATAATTTTTATGACTCCAAAAAACAATTAGGTGTCTGGAATTTTGAAACGGTACTTTACAATATCTGATCTCATTACTATTTATACCACTTATATTCGACCGCAAATGGAACACAACTTTCATGCTTGGATCAGTGCTTCAAAGTCTATTTTGGGGTTTCTTGATCGTGTACAAGAGAGAGAGAGAGAGATAGCGAAGAAGCTTATCAGTGACAGTAGGGTATCCAACACTATTGACTTACTGGAGCATAACCGCAATGTAAATTGCGTTTCTCTGTTTTATCGTTACTACAAAGTACTTTGACTTGACGAGATTAGGGATTTTGTTCCAGAGACCCAAATATTTTTCGACAACACGCTTTCATTGTCGATTGCTCTTTGAAGTGTGTAATGAATTTTGGAGAAATTTCATTATCGAGGCGTACAGTTCGTCTATGGATCAAGTTGCATGTTTCCGCTTAGTTACAATGTTGGAAAGTTCAAGTGAAACTCTTCCTTTTCTTCTCCTCTTAAACTATTTTGCTATGTAGGGACCGATCACAAAGGGAACGACTTCAGGACCCAAGCGAGGTGGAAAACCGAACCTATTTCGGGGTATCCAGCGTACCTAACCTAACCTATATGTGGGCGCCATCTCCTGAATACTATTATAGAATTGACAGTTCGTAAGTACTGGAACTGGACAGTTCGTAAGCAACTGATTTATCGTGTAACGTAAATTTTGCAAAATAGAAAATAAACTGTATCAATATTATTTACCTGCTTTCACAGTGAAGACTTCAAAAGAATACTTTTTTATACATATGTTTATATTTCATTTTGCCGCGAATTGTAGTCTGTCACTGCCTGTCGCCTAAGTGCGTGTAATATATCATTATGAAAGAGTAATATATCATTATGAAGTTTTTTCTTTCAGTGTTAAAAACTATCTTATTGTTTTGTTAATTACCATTTACAATAAATATTTACATTGCATATTACTTTTTATTACAAGTTGACATTAAAATATACAAGGGCGTTCATACGAGTATATATTTTTATATAAAAAAAGCCCTTGGTTAATTTTTACTGACTTTTTTAAGGTTCAACCGCCATTTATGGTGATTAAATAAAAATACAAATATTTCTTCAACTTTCAGGGCCCATACAACAATACAATTTATATACTGTAACACAAGTTTGCAGTTTGCTTTAATTATCTTTGGCCAATAAATTATGCAAAATAATAAATTTATTATTTTCAAACATTTGGAATGACATTCTGTACGTCCGCTTGTCATTTTCACATAATTAATTACATTTATATCTAATTTAAAATGAAATAAAAATGCAATTAAACCTTAACACACATTCAAACAAACATATAGTACACTCAAAAAAAGAAGTTAAGAAATATTTAGTTCGTAAGGCGTCAAAAAGTTTTTTCAGCTGAATTTATGTAATTTTGCTCAGCAATTATTTTTTCTTTTTTTATTAAGAAAGTTGTTTTTGAAATCTGTAACAATGTTCTTGCAGCCTTGGGAACTACATTTTACTAAAATTTATTTGTTTTCTTTTTGAGTGTAAAATAATGGAAGTTCATATTTCAGTTAAATGCATTAACATGTTTACAGTAGAAATTGAAAAAAGAAATAATTTTAATAGTTTAATATGAAATGAATACAAAATTTGATTATAAATAAAATAAATCTATTGACAAGAAATTATTAAATTAATATTAAAACAAAAATCGTGTTAATGTTGGAAGTTAAATGGTTAAAAGTTAAATAATTGAATTAGATTTAAAAAGCGGGAGTGTTTTTATTAACTTTTCAGTGCAACACTAATTTGACATCAAAATATTACGAAATTTTTATGTGATCAGTTTTTGCCGCACGGCACAAAAGCATTTTACTGAATATGGCTGCAAAATCCGTTAATTCAAAACATAAGCGTAACAGAAGCAACCCGAATTAGAGTTGAAAACGTAGTTCAAATTTAACAATCACTTTGCGGTGTACTCACCATAACAAGTGTTGATATCTCTAGTCATTAAAATCCTAATGCAAAAAGAAAACGTTGTTAACGCAGGCACTTAAATGTCTTTCGAGCTGCTGTTGCCTCTCCCCGCAGGAAGCAGGGAGCACTCTACTTTCTGGGGCATAAAGAGGTAGGAGCTCATCGTCATTAAAACCCTTAATGTAAACAGAAAGTTTGGTAAAAGTCCTCCGTTTACGCAGGCATTTAAATGTCTTTGAGCCGCTGTTGCCCCTACCGCCGCAGGTTATGTACTCATTACCGAAGCACTCTACTCTCTGGAGGCATAAAGAGGTAGGAGCTCATCGATATTAAAACCCTTAATGTAAAAAGAAATATTTGGTAAAAGTCCCCCGTTTACGCAGGCATTTAAATATCTTTCGAGCCGCTGGTGCCCCTCCCGCCAAGAAGAGTACTCCTAACCAGAGCACTCTACTTTCTGAGGGCATAAAAAGGCTGCCCCTCTCGTTCATTGTATGTTTTGGCAAATAAAACTCTAGGAAGTCGCATGACTTATATTCCATTGGACTTCCGAAACCGATCGGCAAAGCCCCCGGGAGAGTCTGCTTGCATACCATCCCGGTGCTGGTCATGGTTAAGCTTAAGACCTTGGCTGAAACGTTCTCACTATGGTTTAAACCTAAAATTGCCGGAAGCGAAATTAGTTTCCCTGATGAATATGGTGCAATGCCGACTTTCGAGGTCTAATAGCCCCCAAGGAGCTGTTGTCTTGGAATAGACACCTATACTGTAAGAAACCTGGGGTGATGATTAGGCAGGTGAGTTGGTTAAGGGCTGATGCTATTATTTGACTGTTAATTTTACATTAAGTATTGTCTTCCATTGACTGTCAGGGAAATTGCATACAGGTGTGATTAGGAGGCGAGCCCTCATCAGCCAGAAATTTGTCCATAAGGCTACAAACGTATGGTAAAAAGTTGCGACCTGTGTGAGCCGAGCAAGTCACATGTAAGCACTGATGAATAATTCACCCCGTAGAGTTGGTCTATCATAAGATAAGGCCCTCAGGGTAGGTCCACATCCTTGCAGCAAATCCCTGACAAACTAAGTGATAAAGTGCTTAGAGTTAGTTTATTTGTTGAATGTCCATAAGAATTTCGTTCTGTAAACCACTTCCCAGTATCCTAACTGTCTATAGATTTACAGTAATGAATGCCTCAATAGTTGAGCTATATATACTTATCTAGAAACGTTTTATATGAGTCTGTGTAAAACAATTCATTTGAAAAAGTTTTAAGACTCTTCATTGTAAACAATTTAGAATTCTACTTCCCTAATTTCTAACATAAGAATGAAAGCAAAATCCTGCAATAAATTCCCCACAAAACTAATCAGATGTCTGACTTTCTACTCAACTTGAGAAAACATTTACAAAACAAATACTCGTACATACTCCTATGTAATTACAAATAAACAAATACTTTTTTTGAGTTTTATAATTCATTTTTTGCCCAGTGAAAGCTTAAACATAGAAAAATGAACTTTGACTGACTTATGTTATTAAATGGAAAAGAAAACGAAAAGATTAAAAGATAAAAAGGTCAGCAATCGCCACCCTGCCATAATTAATGTCTGCGCTGGCTGCTTGGCCGCACTTAACGACATGTTGCTGCATGTTTGATTTTGTTCAAGTGAGATGGTTATCGCTCTGGCAAAAACCACGACTTGGCAAAAGCTTTAAAAAAAGGTTACACAAAGTAATAAAGCCTTAAAGGCTTTTATTTTATTAAAAATATTGCAAAAATACTTGGAAAAAATCACACACTCGTTTTATCAATAAATACTTAAGTGTAGTACAAGTACATACATATATACTTGTGTTAAAATAGTTTTTTGTCAGGCCTGGTAGTTGTATCCTGTTGCACCTTGGGGCTATGAAACGTATGCGTGTGGCAGTGCTTGTGCGATACCAGAAGTGAAATGAAAAGGAAAAGAAGACAAAAGTACAGGGAATAAAAAAAAAAAAAACGAAAAAATTGCTAACAATATTTATTTACACAAAACTTATACAAAAGTATAAAACTGTATGTAAACAATGACTCTAAGAACTTTATAAGATTTTCACGAGTTGATAAGATTTTAATTTTATATGTTTTTATATATTCTTTTTTATAGTTTTTTATTTTTTGCTGTTTTTATTTTTTTTTTTTGCTTTCGTAAATTCAACCATGTCATGAAACAAACATTCACTGAGTCAGGAGCAACAGAAATGGCAGTCATGCAGCCACAATCCAGTCATCGAGAGTCAAAATCAGCCATAACAAAACAAATATATATTTACATAGTTGGCTTCAGTAAATTTAACCTTTAATTGGCTACATGAGTCGAAAAGAATATTTTGGTGAAGAAGTAGTTGTGAAAACGATTATCGTTTTCACGGGCTCCCGGTTCCCGTGGTACCAGTTTTAAGTCTCTTGTCAGACTTCGTAGCCCACGGACTATTACCAGAAGAGCCCCAAACGGTTCGAGGACTGGTGACTTAACAGGAACACAGCAATAGCAAACAGCAATATAATACAGGAACAGCAGGAACGTCGGCGGCAACAGCAAACAGCAGCCACACAACGATGACCCCGCAACACAAAGCACACACGGGTACATAACACAATAAACAATAAATACATTCAACATTCACCCTCACAGATGTGTCCGTTCGCCACCCGCTTGTGGGCCAGCCCTTGACAAAACGAACAAAAACAACCATAAGACACGACACGCTCACGGAGGGACTGCGGAGAGGTAGTATGAAAAAAAAACAAAAACAAAAAGCTGCTGTATGTTGAAAAAAACTAGTAGTATACCACTATTTTGTCAGACGAATTAAGTTTATAGTCAAGAACGCCAGTCTTTCAAAAGAATATTATTTTTCAACTGCGAAGCTTTTTGTTTCTCTGCAGCAAAATCCAGAGCCTTTGTCAAAAATCGAACTTACGACTTCAAGACTGCTATAGTTTCCCTATCGTCCATCGAGGCTGGATGATAGGGAAAGTATATGAAAATACCCGGTTATGTTGCGGCGCTTCGGGGAGCATCGTGGTGGTTGTGGTTTAGACCCAAATCACGGGGAGATTTCAATTGTAATTTATTTAGTCTATTTTGCAAAATCTGTAGTGAGAGTGTGCAGAAGAATCTGTATCAGTCGAAGGCTGAAGAACGCGTTCTATTGATCACAACTTGGTGAGTATTGCATCGATAATAAATAACTACTTTTAGCTTAAATTGAATGTTATGTTCTATTCTGAATAGGTCGGCTCTACGTGCCAAACAGTTCATGCCGCATTGAATATTCTTTACAAGCAGTTCATTCTCTTCACGATCATGATCATCTCATGTGGAGGCTATGTGAACTAGCCCACAACTTCAAGTAGTACGATTTGAGCATTGATTGTGGTTTCTTAAGCCGTAGATCTAAGCGAATAATCCATCAACCACATCTTCCTCCAAATATATCACAGACCATGCCTTCCATGGCAATGAAAAATGGACATAATGGAGTAGCCGCGACCAATATTTACGCGCTGTAAAATGTAATATCAAATGGTATCAAATATACTTTTTAAACGATTAGGAAAGTTTAAGCCTATACCGCAAACAATACTGCTTTCAGAAACAGACAATAAATTTAAAAAGGGTTTGTGTACCTACACTTGTGTACACTTATAAATTAGAGAATGTAATACTAAGAAACTTGAATTTGTCTAGTGGCTACAGTAGTGTAATTGATTTGCATCACCTGCTTTGACGGTCTTAGCTGATAGTGGATAAATTCTATGGGGTAAATTAGCTTAAAGCTCACCAGCACCCCTATATGGCTGATAAAGCTTACTCGGATTGCAACTTTTTGTTGTCCATATGAAAAAATCCCTTGCTGAAGAGATCTAGCCTTCTAATCTCTTCTATGGAACTTGCCAGGGATATGAGTTGCGAAGTCCATAAAGCGCATTAGCTGTTAACCAACACACCTGTCTATACATCATTTTGCTTGTGTACAATATGGGAACTTTTTGTCACAACAGCTCGGCGGCCATAATTAGATAGATAAAATCCCAGAAAACGGCCTTAATTAGCAGGTAAAACTAATTGCCTCTCCCTGCGATTTAAGGCCTAAACCACAACCATAAAATTTCGGCCAAGACGCATGTACCTTAATTAGTATCAGCACTAGAAAGGTGTATAAAACAACCTCCTGAGGACCCTCCTGAACTCCTTTCTATCCATCAGCCATTGGTGAGTGTTTTGGGAGTCCCAACACAATCTAAATCGTAACGGTACTTCCCAGAATTTTATTCTCTGCAACAAACGAGGGTTGAGTGATATTCTGCGCACAAGAAAACAAGGTGCTTTGTTTAGGCAATTTAAACTGGAGGTGCCATTGATTTGCAACTCACCCGCCTAAACATCATTACCGCTAACTCATTACAGAGATCTGTTAATGAGTTAGCATAGCTCTGTTAAACATAAAAAATTGTGGGCACATATTTGCACTCAACAGCCCAAAAATAAGTTAAAGTTAACCCATACGCCGTCAGCTATTAGAATAACAAAAAACTAATAAGAAATTAATAACAGAAATTAAAATATACAAATATTAAAAATGATAAAATTTTCCAGGAAGTCATCTGAATTCCAAGAGAACCCAAGAAGATGGGCGGATACGAATTGTTGGAATTGGTAGACACTATTTCTATCTAACGGAATCAATGCTCAGAATATCTGACGGAGGTCTAAAAATTAAAAAATGTAGATTTTTTAAAATTTGATATATGGAATTTCTTTAGAGGATCAATTCCAGGAGAACTAAGAAAGATGGGCGAGTAAAGGTTGATGGAATTTTTACTTTAAGAGTCTTTCTAACGGAATCAATCGTCAGAACTATTAAAAGTGTTCGGAAAATTCAAAAATTTAACTTTTTGAAGTATTAAAATTTCAATTTCTTTAGAGGATGAGTTCTTGGAGAACAAAGGAATATGGGCGGATGAAAATTTTTGGCTATCATAGTTTTTCGGTTCCGTTAAAGGAATAAATAGCTCTGGAAGCTCTTCAGAAAAGAAGAAATTTCGATTTTTTCATAACATTTAAATAGGAATCGTATATTCATAGAGCTCAAACAACAAAACTGTCTAGTCAACAGTCAAAAAGTATCCAGACAACATATGCCAATTGCATGTCATACATAATTATAAATAGAAAGAACAGTTAATCACACAATAACACGAGTTTAAATAAAATTTGTTTATTATTAATATTTTGTGTAAATTTGGCGAATACATTTTCTGAAGCTTGGTGATCGTGAAATTGTGGTCCCAGGCCTGTTTGATCTATAGGGTGTTTTTTTAAGCTAGATAGAACTTTAAATTGTAAAAAGTAACACAAAAAATTAAATTTTGATGAAACATTTTTTTTATTTGTTTCAGTATACTCTGACAAATCATCATGAATAGACTCACGCTTGAACAACGCTACGAAATTATCCAAATTTACTTTGAAAATCAGTCGTCGATTCGCGCAACTTATAGACGAAAAATTGTGTTCAGCGATGAGGCGCATTTTTGGCTTAACGGGTTTGTTAATAAGCAAAATTGCCGCATATGGAGTGAGACCAATCCACAAGAGACCCTACAGACTCCATTACATCCAGAAAAATGCACTGTTTGGTGCGGTTTTCATGCTGGTGGCATCATCGGACCTTATTTCTTCAAAAATGAGGCCGGAGCTCGCGTTACGGTCAATGGAGATCGTTACCGCACCATGGTCAATGATTTTTTGTTTGAAAATATGGATGACATTGATCCGGAGGAGATGTGGTTTCAACAGGATGGCGCTACGTGCCATACGGCGAACGCAACCATCGACTTACTGAAATCAAAATTTGGCGATAAGTTGATTTCGAGAAATGGACCTGTCAATTGGCCTCCAAGGTCGTGCGATTTGACACCTCTCGATTATTTCCTGTGGGGCTACGTGAAGTCACTGGTTTATGCTGATAAACCAGCAACAATTGACGCCTTGGAGGCCAGCATTGTTCGTGTTGTTCGTGACATACGGCCAGCAGTGCTCGAAAAAGTGGCCCAAAATTGGACGTCCAGAATGCGCTTCGTCAAGAACAGCCGCGGTGCCCATATGCCCGAAATCATTTTCAAATGTTAATGTCACGTATTGATCTTTCGAATAAAAAAAAATTTTGATTACAATTTAATTTTTTGTGTTATTTTTTACAATTTCAAGTTCTATCGGGCTTAAAAAAACACCCTTTATTTATAGAAAATTTAAGTCATTTGTAAAAATTTTTTGGCTTTCTTAATTAAGCTATAAAAAATCATAGTATTTCATCAAATCTGCATTAATATTATAAACTAAATTGCGTGTTAACATAGCCCGAACGTCTAGTTTATAAGCAAGATATGCACATGAATATTCAAACCAAGCCAATATTAAGCTAAGAACAATGTAATTTCAATTCTCCAATAGCAAGATAGGCGTGTAGCTATTCGAAATGCATAAAAAGATGCAAGTGATCAGTCGGGAAATTCTCAGACAGCAGTCAGACTTGTCTAAGCTTCCAAAACGCTGGTACAACTTCAATTCAACGTTCATATTTAGTTCATGCAACAGTGCCCGTTTTTGGGTTAATTTCCAAACCGATAACATTTTAAACCAACTAACGCAGAAAACAAATATTGAATAAGTAAGAAAAAAAAAAAAGAATTTAAAACTAATAAAAATAAAAATAAAAATAACGATGAATGTCTAAAGATTTTAAAAATAAGATTTGGCTGAAATTGAAAAGGAACTGAAAAAATGAGGAGAACAAAAAACAATTTTGTATATGAACATGACTTTTATACATGATGATTTTCCTTTGCAGACATATTTTAAAGAAAACGATGACGACCATAATGATGATGATAATGATGGCATATACTCGTATGTAGGTATGTGTATAGTTGCCAGTAGGTTGCTGTTGACGACATGTAGCCAATAACAATATTCAACAGCAGCAGCAACAGCAGCAGCTTATTCAGCACCCACATTTGTTGATGAAAAGAAAACATTTTAGCAACTAAAATTTTCTAACAATTTCTGTTAAACGAGGGCCATGAACGCAACATAACGAAAAAAAATTATTATTTTTTTTTTAATTTTGGTATTCTGTTAACAGATTCAGACACATAACAAGCAACAAAATCCAATATTCTTTTTACACATATCCGGCAAATAGACAAACTTTAGATGCGCAAAAATATACGAGGGCTGTTTTCGAATTCAGCTATTTCTTATAAAGAAATACAAATAATTGCATGCTCTCCTCTGACGAAATCTTCCATGAGCATTTTGCATAAGTGTGGTTTAATTCCATTGATAACGCATTGCTTCTCTAAAGCACGAGGAGTTGAGGGCTTCTTGGCATAGAGCTCTGACTTTAATTCATTCCTTTAGCAGAAATCTAATCGTGTTAGATCGAACAGGGCAATTCTGATCACTGAAACGAGAGAGTACATGACGCGGAAATGTGTCAGGCAGTAATTGAATTGTTTCACGAGCTGTATGAATGTGGGGACCCGTTTTATTGAAACCACATATTGACCACATTAATATCATTCGAGCTCGAAAAAACAACTATTTGATCATGCCGGGATATCTAGCACTAGTAACAGTCACTACTTGACATGCTTCACTTGCAAAAATATGATCCAATTATACCTCCAAAAAGAGCAATTTTGGTGATTAACAAAGACTCCAAGCTTATAATGTACTTCATACATTTTGCTTTCATCATTTTTGATATATTATTCAATGGTGAAGAAGATTGTTCTATAATGCACTAAAAAACCCGCTTCGTTTGGCAATGGAAACCTTTCGTTCACCATTCTTTTGTTAATACCAGGAAAAGTTTCGTTCCCGTTATGAAAGCCTCATTATAGGTTGAAAATTTTGCGTATCATCACTTTATTATTCTTTACAACTTCATTAATGTAATTTCATTGTTTCATATACGACAAATTTTGGCATAAAAACATAAGAATTTCACTATAGTTACTAAGCAGGGACTGGACCCAAGTGGGATGGCTTTACAATAGCTGGCAGCCTCTTTAACTTACTAAGTAGTGTAGTAAATATAACGAAAATATTTCATTATATTAAATTAAAATTTTCGTAATAGCTGCGAAACAATGCGGTTAAAATAATGGGTACATTTTGTATACCTAATGGCTGATTTGGTAGACTGCTTTACCAACAGTCTTGAGTTCGCAGATTCGATTCCTGCCACAGAATCTGGGTATTACCGCAGACCAGCAAAATAGAAAATGGTTTTGCACTTTCTGTGCCCGTTGAAAGGAAAAATAATTTTTTCGTGTTTCGGTTCAAACCTATTGTTTTTTATAAGCGAACAAATTTCATTCTATTTACGATTGTTAATTTTAATACGCTTATATTAGTTTCATGTGTTTGTTTGTATATTTGCAACTCTCGAAATCCATAACTGTATATACAGTTTAGCTGTTTAGCGCGAAAGTTGAAGTTGTATCCGGAGAAATGGGGGATTTTGGTGATTCACGAAGCCGATTTTGGGAATTCCTAAAAGAAAAACCACAGAACCTGTTCGCTATAATTGGAACCGGTTTTTCGTATTCGGTGGGCGCTTTTGTAATGGATCATGTATCTGCACTATAAACGGTCAGTACGAAAATTGAAGACGCCGTTTTGCTTCTGCGGAAGTGGAGGGATTTTGATGCTTGCTGAAACTGATTTTGTGAACTCCCAAAAAACTCGTAACCACTTCGCTAACCGAATCGGAATTGGTTTCTCATATTCGGTGTGCATTTTAGTCGTGGAGCGTGTATCTGAACTATTAACAGTAACTCGAGTTAGTGCGAAAATTGAAGTTGCCATACCATTTCCGCGGCCCCCACATTTTGGCAATTCCTGAATTTTAGAGTTAAAAAAACTCGGAATGCGTTATTTGGATGATTAACTGGTTATGTGGATAAGTTAAGAAGAAGTTTAAAAAATAGTTAATAAAAAATTTTAAATTTGGTATCGAAGCGTGTTTTTTAGGGTCATTATTACAACCTAACGATAAAGTTCTTGACAGCTAACCTTAACTTTAGTCAACCAAATTTAATAGTCACTAAATTTTTCCCATTTCTATAACTGAAGTGGCAATATTTTCAGTTGAAAATATGGCAGCTTCAAATGCTTAAAGTTCAGTTTGAAATTTAACATGAGGATAAAGCTACTGCTAAGCTATCAGTAACTTTTCAGGTTAATGTTAACTTGTAATAACCACAAAAAAATTATGTGTAAGATAAAATCCCAATGTTAACTATTCGTCAGTTGTAATAATGGCCAACGACGGAAAATCTATGTGTCAAATAAAATCCCAATGCTAACTATGCGTCAGTTTTTTAAACTATATTTATTTTAATGAAACAAAGTTGATAGGCCGAATGAAGCGTTACGTTGACACAAAAACAACAACAAAATCCTACGATTAGTGGAAAAAATTATTATATCTACGCAAGTTTTTCTAGCAGCGTGTAATGATCTATTCTGACCTACCCTAAACTGTCAATTGTCGTATTGTTTTTAGGGTTGCCAATACCATACTTCACAAAAGACAAAAATTCTAATCTTGCGGTAGTTTTGCTCCCCTACTTACTTTATATATAATATAATAATAATTAAGACATTTCGTTCAATGCTTTTATTTTTATTATAGGACTGCTTTCATATGTGGTTTTATGATTTTCGTCGTGTAAAGGTTGCTGGTTCCCAGTATTGTTTAATACAACCCTGAGGCCATCAACTTTCATTCGGTTTTTGTTGTTGTTGTTATGATGAGAGTAAGTGTTGAAAGCACCCAGTACTAGTTTTTCTTTTATATCTATTTTTTCTTTCAAATTTAACAAGCTTATAACACCGGAATTTATAAACAAGCAACCAGAAAAACTGATAAGCTGATCATACACGCATACGCGCACACATACACATACACAATTACATAAGAAAACGTTAAATATTTGCCAGAAAATCATGAGGTAATTTAAAATAATTTTTTTTTTTCTTTTCAATATACAAACAACCTTAATAAAAAAAAAGTGATTTAAAAGAGAAAAAATCATGAAAAAAGAAAGAATTCTGAAAATGTATTCTTGACAAGATTCTACACATAACGAAAGCCTTCCACAGCTTTTGGCTCAAACAACACAAACAAGAGGAAAAATAATTTTGATTCGGAGAGGCGAAGGCAGAAGAATAAATTGCTTAAAAATGAACTACAAAACATGAACTGAGTTGAGTGTGTTTGTTGCTATTGGGTAACTCGATGGCTGTTGTTACTTTTTCTTGTACATCCAACGAGACGGGAGAAAAACAAAAATGTAAATAAATAAATAAATTTATGCCAACATATCTATGAATTTCAAATAAAATGTTAATTTTATTCCTTTTTTTTCTAAGAACGAAATTCTTGTACAGCAGAAAAAATATATATTTTTTGTAATAAAGGATGATCCAACCATAATGCACAATGGTAATGTGATTCGCACCTTAACAACAAGTTGTTTGCTTGCTTAATTTGACTCTTGTTGTTGCTTGCTTAATTTGACTCTTCTTTCTTTCAGTGTTTAACAAATTCAATCGTAAGCGTGTAATTTATTATTATTATCTCAGTACGGTGTGGCCCAAAACGTCCAATTGCACTGCAACCATGGTTGAACTATTTTGCTTCCCCTTAACGGTAGTGATAGCGTATGAACTTGTAATAGCCTGTATATCCTGGGTCCCAACGCCACAAGTATTTCATTGACTCCTCCTTCTTCTCACCGCAAAATCTTCAAATGTTTGTTTTGGAAGTACCTATTCGGTACAGATGCTTACGGCAGGTATAATGCAAGTGCACCTTACGCTTTTCCTGACAAGTCTTAGAGCACGCTCGACTCTGCATTACGAGTAAAGCGTAGAAATTTTTTTGGAATGTTTTAAACCGTTGGTCTCGGTATAATGTTTCTCTACGATGGACCATTTCTCCATTCCATTTTTTTATCTCCCTGTTAAAAAGACTCTTGTTGAAGCCAAATGTTGGAGTAGATCCATTAAAACTTCCCTCTGTTCCATTTTTTGGCACACATGTCTACTACCTCATTGCCACGGTGCCCCTCATATCCTGGCGCTCAGACTAGAGTAATCTGGTTCTGTCCTGCCAGCTAATTTAGTCTGCTGTGGTATTCCAGCATTAGCCGGGATGTAAAAACACAACTTAGGGCCTTGAGGACGTATTGGCTGTCAGAGACAAACCTAATCATTACACTTTTGTGTCCCCTATCTGAAAACATCTCCACTGCTCTCCTTTTTGCACGTAGTTCCACTTGGAAGATTGTACTGTGCTTACTAAGAATTATTATCTTGCGTTCTCTAGGCACCACTATTCCCGCTCGCACTCGCCGAAGTATTTTGCATTTCATCCGTGTACCACTTTTGTAAACCATCCCGCAATCACCTTGGGCTCAGGCCACATTCTGCCCTGGTTGGATTATCCTAAACGGAATCAAAAAGTGAATCAATACCATTCAAAACCATAGAAAAACACAGCACCAAATTACCATCTACGTGTTACACTACCCATCATATTGATGGGAAAATTATCCTAAAAAACGTACCCATGAGGACACTTGCCTGAGTTGACCAATTGAGATCGCCGGAACGGCTAACACCTCCTGAATAGCCACGTTAATCAACATTAGGTTCAAATAAGCTTCTGTACCTGTTATTGGGGTGTTAAGATTATTGAATTCTTTTGCGAAAATGGGCGCAGAAATCAAAATGCATTTAATCGAAATCATCTTCAGCGACCAGGCACACCTTCACCTCAGTAAATTCGTTAACAAGCAGAATTGCTATATTTGAGCAAATGAGAGTGCACGAGTGATTATTGAAAAGCCGATGTATTCACAAGGAGTAACTGTTTTCGATGATCCAGTGAGTCAATAGAGTTGAATAACCTACTGTCACCCATACCCTACTGTCACCAATAAGCTTCTTCGCCCTCTCCTACACACAGTTGCGTAACCCTTAAATAGACTTTGGGGCGCCGGCAAAAATATGAAAGTTCTATTCCATTTTCGGTCGGATATAGGTGGTATAAATAGTAAGTAGATCGGATGGAGTGAAGTATATCTTACACCGTTTCAAAAACCCCAGACACTTCAATGCTTCCTCAGAGACATGAAAAATGTGTTTAGTCCAGCAAACATCACACTGTATCTTCACTCCACGAACATCAAGAGCATCCGATTCCTCAATATATACCACACATCCAACGAAACGATTGCTCTTTTGCGGAAGAAATCCAATGGCTGTGTTATCTCATGTCGCGGCTATGTTTATTCGCCACCACAATCATGTGATTGGCAGCGTGAGACTTCTTGCTTTGGAGATATTAAAAAAAAATCTGCTTCAATAAGCCAAGAAAAATTCAAGAGCTAAAGAATGGGATAATTAAGGACATTGAACCTGAATTATGTATCAGAGTTATTGAAAACATGTCCCATTAGATAGAAGTATGGCACTAAAGCATTGACAAGTATTTGGGCGGTATTTTGCTTCACACATAATTGTCAAAGATCCTTCTATTATAATAGAAAAAATATTAAGAAAGTTCTCTGAAGACTTTTATTTTGATTTACAATTAGCATTTGCGACTTTTGGTTGGACCATTCTTTATATCGTTTGGTTGTCTGGTGGCAGCAAAGAAAACAACACAAACTGGTAGATTGATTAGGCGACATTAACATATGAAAACAAAAACGTTTGTTGCTGGCAGCATAAACATGTTGTTGGTTGCCTGGTTACTAACTTACGACTAGTACTTGCTAACATGATTTTGCTGTTGCCTTAGCAATTCTCTTTTTGTTGCATCAAAATGATGTCTAGTTGATGATGACTGCTCATTTGGTAGACGTACCAGCCATTCAACCAGCCAGCCAGCCAGCCAACAACTTCTTGTCAAAATTTTCAATTCAATGCATTTATTTAATGCATAATGTAACTTTGTGTAGGCTGCCTAAAATAAATCTGAATAATTCTGCAACTTTACAAAAGAAGCATAAAATGTTTTCACCCTGGTTACCAATTCTGCATGATGCAGACATTGTTCTTAAAAAAAAATAAGAATCAAGATGATCATCAGCATTAATTCGGGGTTTGTTTTATTATTTTGAATTAAATTAGAATTTATTTAAATTTTGTTTCATATGCAGAGAAATTTGATATATCAAACAGCTCAACGGAGAAGGAAAATCAATAAAAAAAAATCTTTGGAAGCGTTTTAAATGTTGCGCTAGAATTTCTTGGCTTTAAAATTCCTGTTTTATCAAAAAAAAAAGCTAAACCGTATAATTCCAAATGGTTCAAAACATTTTATAGTCCATTGGTTTTTCTAGGGCCAGTACGGTATTTCATAGATGCTAACCTAGTCATCAGTTTACTTGAAAACCTTGGAAAAATATGTTCAAACGTTTAACTCTGCTGGGCTTAAACTGTCAGATGGAATGAAATATCTGGTTATCTACCCTGATTCGAAACTATCCTGGCAGCGAAGTGCCAGTCAAGGGCAGAAAAGCGGCTGTCGTCTTATTTTTGTATAAAGGCGATATTGTAAAGACCTGGGGAGTAAATGCTTTGAATTCCTGCTGGCTATTCGATATGGTTGTTAAGGCTATTTTAATGTCGTAAAAACGAAAATGCGCACATCTGCTTTGATAGTGATTGGTACTGCAGGCACTTCTCTTTACTATGCAGAACTGGCTGCCAGCTGATCTCATTGCGAAGAAAATAGTCATGACTTCGGCGATCAAACTATGATCAAGCGGTACGTGAAAGGAGGCAGATTATAGTCATGCCTGAATTACGGGAAAAATAGTTGACCTTCGGAAGAACATTGATTACTGCTTACGGTTCTACTGCTCGAAAAAGGATCTGATGTAATTTGGCAGGCACGATCTCGGAGGTGGTCGTCGTTAAGAGGACGTGCTTGAGATCTTTACAGTTGTGAAAAAGATTTACATCAGCACCTAGCTTGCGGCCTTATCTGATGATGGACCAGTTCCACGAAATGAATTATTCACGATTCACCAGCTCACACTGGTAGCAGTTTATGTCATATGATTGCGGTCATATGAGCAACTTCTTGTTGAGATTACTTCTCTTGTTAGTGCCTTATGTAAATTACACATAATAAGGCCCCCCTGGCATTATATATATTTAACATTTATTTGATTTTTACCTTAGTGTTTGGCCGAACTGCACTGGAAAATATTAACACTATCATTTGAATTTGAATAGATTTTCATATGACCCTGTCACAAACTTCTGCATAAATTTTCTCATTCCCAAATTTTTTTTACTAACTTATAATTTTTGTTCAAATAAGATAAAGAAAAATGAAAGGAACAAAAATGAAAGGGGGAAGAAAATTTGTTTCAAAAACAATATTCCATTAAAGTCTTAAATACAACATTCATTCATGTACTAAAGTTTGCTACAATAATAGTGAAGCTTTAACATAAATTTCAAATACAATGCATTATGCATAAAATTGCAAGAAATGGCAGCAGGAGCAACTGCAGCAGCAGCAACAGCAGGCAACAACAACCATCATCAAGTCATATCAAGAACTTAAGACAAGTCAAGTCAAGTCAATGCAATTCATATATAATTCCAACAAGTCTCTGAGAAACTCTTACCCTGCTTTCCTCCCTGCCTTGTTTTGGCTTCTCCTGGTATGATTTTCCTTCTTGTTAAATGTATAATACAAAATAAAAATAAATAAAAAACTATATAGTATTGCAATTCTAATAACGAGCTGAAGAAAAACTAAATAAATTTAACATAAAACACAACCGGAGACGACAACCAACCAAGTTGTAATATAAAACGAAATCATAAAAAAATAAACCAAAAAATTTGCATAACAAATTTTTACTTCAAGACCAAATCAAATTAAAAATTTTTTATTCAAAATGGTTTCAGTTGTTGCCATTTTTTGCTCAAGCATATTTGCTTTTATTTTACTTATTTTTTTTTTTGCAAAACTAATTTTAATTATTTCATGTCTTTTATTTCAGCTTCTGCTATTAGTTATAGAATAATACAACAACCGCCACAAAGAACTAACAAAACTTACTTAAGATTTTACTTGTAGAATTTGCAGCGCTCTCAGTGTTTGGTGTTGCAAGCAAAATATTTATCTTACCTAAAATGAAATAGAAAAAAATAAAATTAAATTAAAATAAATGATAAATTTAAAAAGTTGTATAATAAGAGTTAGCAAATAAAATGAATTTAAGCATTCCACGAATAAATAATTAAACATAAGAAATCATGTTTGACTAATTGACACACTTTCCGAAACAAGAGTTTGCTGGCGGCCAGCAAACAATAGCCACGTTACCACACAGTTGCAAGAAGGTTAAACTCAAGCTGTACACATTTATACTAAACGTGTTTTAGGTTTTAAAGCACTTGGGTTAATACGATAATTTTGGTAGCAAGTAATATCTTTAACACAACAGAGCCTGCTAACGAGTTTTCGCATACTCGTATAGGTAAAATTCCAAGGTGTAAAGCGGCTTGGCTATACATCAAATTTTTGTTTAAAACTGTTTTTGATGGTATGTGAAAAAGTTTACAAGTATATTATAATATATTTTGACGTGAGTTTGAGGAAAATCAAACTAGTTTCGATTTTTACTACACAGGAGCAAAAGTTTGAAGCTAGTTTGATGCGTGTATGGGTAATTACAAACTTGGCAATACTGAACGATGCAAAATGTTTGTCTAATCAGCAATTCGGACTCAGAACAAAAACGAGAACGAACACATAAGGTATTAGCATATCATAGCACATATTAGGTGTACAACTTTGCTTCCGCCATTTTGCAATTGATCGCTATAGCAGTAACTGGTAGTCGAAATAAATAGATCGTAGATGTCATACAACAAGCTTACGCATTTTTAAGCATAACGACATCAAAATATTAATCGATTTGTGTTTGCAGCACAAAGTTATTCTCATTTCGAGCCAAATTCTCATTTGTAGGCGTTTTTAATTTTCTGCTTTAATATGAAAAAATCTATTTTCTTTATTAGTAAATGAACGTGCCGAGAATGGTTTGTAAACGGTGATTTTATGCATTTATACATTTACACTACGGAAGCTGCATCATCTGTAATCATGAGTGGCACAAATATTGAGATGCTATGGACTTTTTATCCCCCCTGTATGCAATTTTGCAAACAGTCAATGTAAGACAAGGCTTAATATGATAGTATGCTGAAGCCCATTATTAAGATCATCAGCGCTTAAGCAACTCACCCGTCTAACCATCACTTCTGGTTTCTCACATGACAAGTATCCGTTGCAAGACAATGGCACCTCGGGGGTTATTAGGCCCCGCGAACCGACATTGCGTCATAGTTATCAGGGATACTAATTCCCCTTCCTGCATTTATAAGTTTAAATCATAGCCAGAACGTTTCAACAAAAGTAGGCACCTCAATCATGATCAGCATCGAGATGATCTAAAGCAGAACCTTCCGGGGACTTTCGTTATCCCCGTTCTGCCAAAGGTAGGCAACACTTCTGGTTTCCTATATTACAGGTATCTGTCTGTTTCAAGACAGTAACAACTTGAGGGATTATTAGCCCCTGGTAACCGGTATTGCAGGATGGTTATCAGGGATACTATTTTGATTCCTGAAGTTTTAGGTTTAAACAACAGCCAGAACGTTTCAACAAAAATAGGCCACTCAATCAGGATCAGCATTGAGATGGTCTAAAGTTAAACCTTCCGGGAACTTCGCTTAGCCAATGGTAGGCCGAGGCACTTCAATCAGGATCAGCATTGAGATGGCCTAAAGTAGAACCTTCCGGGAACTTCGCTTATCCTCATTTTGCCAATGGTAGGCCGAAGCCCATTGAGAGAATCAGTTTTTAACCAACTCACCCGTCTAGCAATCACTTATGGTTTCTTATATTACAGGTATCTGTTGCAAGATAGCAACACCTTTGGGGGGTTATTAGCCCCCGGAAACCAGCATTGCACAATAGTTATCAGGGATACTAATTTTGCTTCCTGCAAGTTTAGGTTTAAACCACAGCCAGAACGGTTCAACAAAAGTCAGATTAAGACAGCTCAACCGAGATGGTCTAAAGTAGAACTTTCCTCGGACTTTTTGTTTCACCATACGGCCAATTAAGCCTTGGTTGGACAACACAAGCTATGCGGCTTCCTGCAGTTTTATTTACTACAACAAACGTGGAACCCCTACTCCTCTATGCCTCAGAAAGCAGAGTGCCCTGGTGGCCGGAGGGATTAATATAATCATTCCAATAAAAAATTATAAATAGCTTGTTTTCTATGTTTCCCAGCTATCTATATGTCGACATTTCATAGGAACTACCCTAATCATCAGTAGACTTCGGAAATTTTGTAGTAAATTTAGTAAAAAAATCCAAGAGCACATCAAAACACGACTAAACTTTCTAACTGTCAAAAACAAACTGACAATCCGAAATATATATAAGAGACATGTGTATCAGAAAAAAATGCGAAAATCTAACATGCGTATCTCACGAAATTTGAAAATAACGGTTCATTTTTGATCAGACCATGTAGACAAAAAATAATTCAATGGCTCGGGCTGAGTGGTTAAGACATTCCCTTATAAATACATGTTTTCTATTTTCAACAGGCTGTATGTAGTTAGTAGCCGGTTGTCTTAAATGTGTTTAAGGCACTAATGTCACACTTGTCATTCCCTCTCTCTCTCTCTCTCCCTTCCTCTCTATTTTTTTGTCTTAAAATTATTAACGGCTTTATTTTTCCAAAGCCCATCTTTAGAAATATTGTTGTCACCAATTTTAACATATTGGTTTAATCAAATACAGATGGTGTACTTCGAATTCGCTTGCAACACAGTGCGCTTACTACATCATGATCATCATCATCTGGAGATATTTGTTTGACAACTAATTTTTTTTTGTTGTACTAAAATTGGCACCAAAGTAGAATGAAATCCCACCAAGAACCCTGTTAATATTAAACACATGGTAATTTAATCCCATGCCATAGAAATTCGTTCAGTATTTTGATTTAATGCACAAATATGTTGCACTTATTAACAGACATGTTGTTGTGTGCGCATGTTTTGACAGATCGTTTGTCATTTTTTTTTAAACTCGTACATTCAAACGCTTTACAACTGCTGCAAACGACTCATACAACATGCGAGCAAATGCACAAATTTTTAAAGTGCAATTTCCAGTTAAATGAAATTTTAAGACTTCGTTTTGCTTTCAGATGTTCAGCTTTTTCATTATAAAAATAAAAATCTAACAAAATAAATTTATGGGTTAAACAGAATTAAAAAAAGAAAAGAAAAATGGAAATAAAGTAGAGGGAAAACACTTGTGCCAAAGAAATGAATCGCACATGTTGTTTATTTTACAAGTGTGAGACTGTTTGACAGAAAATTGTAAGCGGAAACAGGTCTAGAGTGTTAAAAATATGGACAGGGACAGGGACAAATTTCTTCCAGGAATATTTAAATTAGTTTTAATTTAAAAAAACAAAAATGATCCTTATTACTAGAGGAAATGTTAGAACAAGGATTTAGGATATTTTTGTACTAAATTCTTTTCCACAACAAATTTCTTTACATCTATTAGTTGTTATTATGACGGGTAATTATTTATTTTCAAGTGGTATTAAAAATATAAAAGTTATCTGCTTTGTTTTTTGTTTCGTTTCGTTCTCACACAAATTACAGCCACATGGGGCCAGTTACAACACACTCAAGTGGTGCCGTAAAAAAGTACAAATTTTTGTGGCAAGTTGTTATATTCGTTTGACTTGTTTGTGTATCGGACCAAATTTGGAGTTGCTGTTAAACATTCATATCTTAAGAATACATTATTGAAGTACTTAAGTGTATTATTATATTTATTTATTTAATTTTTGTTCTCCTCTCCGCCCCTTGAAGCAGAAATTGAAATAAAGAGAAATGAAAAATATCATAGATAATTGCAGTCATTACATTTTTTAAGAACCCTACAAAATTGGGATATGAAAAAATTAAAAGAGGCAGAATTTTTGTATCAAAACAGACATAAACATTACTCGCTTTAAGAAGATAGTAATTGGTAAAAGAATCAGGCGCTTAAATACTTTGTCATTGCTTCTTATATTGTGGTAGATTAGGCGAGGTAAATTAGGAGAGGCATTTACTGCCGTCTAAAATTATGTAACCAAATTTAACGACTCTCTTCAGACCATGATCCTTTCGGCTGATATTGCTCGTGGTCTATGGACTCCAGCAAAAGAGAATTGCTACATGAGAACTCGTGAATAATTTTTGTCTATCATAGTGTAATTAGATCCTCGAAAGGTAGCATTCATCATAACTATCTGTGGTCACAGCCATAACGTATCAACCAAGATACCGGAACCTTAATCACGATCAGCACGACGGTATTCTGCATACAGGGTCTTTTGGGACCTCGCTGATCCCTGTTCTACTTACTAAATCTTTGTGAGGGAGTCCCATACAAAATAAAACAGATAAATAAATTAACACAGAATTAAGTTAAAAACTTTAAACTCAAAGTTCTTGTTTGCTGTAGAGTGTTTTTTCTTTTAGTGTTTGCCTTTTAATAATTATCTTCTCTATTCCCAAAGCACACAACTTTGTATTACATACAAATATATTCTATTATTTTTCCCTGCAGAGGGAACTGAGTTGTTTTAGATTGCTGCAGCATTACGATAGAATATTTATTTTAATAATCATCATTTATTTTTTTCCATTCTCTTATTAGTTGTAGATGTTGTGTTATTTTGTTAAGAATATTTATGAATAAAACAAAATATTATTAGAAGACTGATATGTTTGTATGGCTACAGGCAAATCGGCCAACAGTGGGGTAGGGCCATGAGAGAGTTGCAGACAAGAGTCTGAAGGCTTTTAAGGAAAACGTAATGAATAAGTTTGCAGTCAATATGCATGAGTGGCTGGATGGTCGTTTTTCGGTCTACTTATGAAAAGGAAAAATGAAAACTACAGTCCTAGTCATAGTCAAAGGATTTTAGTAAAATTAAAGTCTATTATCTATTTACGTATATTAGAGGGTATTACTGTTATATGGAATAACTTCAGAACAAAATTTGGATATGCCTTAAACTCTTATTTTGTGGTGCTTGGCTTGAGCTAATTAGGATGACAGGATGGGGGTAAATGGTTTCACAGCGAGGTCAAAGGTAGAGCAAAACGACAGAAAATCCACAAAAAGCTTCATAACTGTCTTTAAAACGCTCTTAGGGGTAAAACATAAGACCGACCCCACTAATTTTACTCACTCTACATTTATAGTGAACATATATACCCTTCCCCCTCCCACGCTTCACTGCCCTATTTGAGAAGGTTCCCTTACAAAATATTATGTCTACGCGTGCGTGGTAACAACGCATCAGATAACTTGTACAATAAATTTTCACATTAAATATTTGTATGTATATTAATGATAAAAGGTGGAACTAATTGAATATTTCTAATATTATATGATGGTATGTTTCTGGCTCAAGTTCAAATAATTACCGCGATCAATATTTGTTTTGTCTGGATAGGTTTATGTGTGGTAGTGAGAATAAAGCGAACCCGTAGCATACAATATAATGTTCTTATTTGAATAAAAAGTAACGCTTAGTAACTTGTTTAAACTATTTTCGTAATACTTTCTGCTACACTCTGACTGGCTCATTATTTAGCAGTTCTTTCTTTACTTGTATAGAGTCCACATTCGTTTTACATTTTTCTATCTGAAAATATATGATGGACGATCTGTATAATTGTGGAAGTATCGCACTCATGCTCCATGACTTCATACACATCGTCTTCTTCCTCATTCTGTTAGGTATTTCAATATTTTTCATTCCCAGATCTACGAACTGCGTTCGCTATTTTATGTTTGATATCATAGGCGACATTTTTATTACATAATGCGATTGCACTGCTGCTATACTAAATATGTCCAGAGAATCTACTTCACTGTTTTTGCAATACAGCGTCATCAGTCAAGGCCTAATCATAAATCACTTTCAAAATATAAATAACTTTAGCATAGCTGAAGGTCTAAAATTATTATTTGGTATTCTTTCACCGGGCAATAATAAAACTAGTTCAAGAAGTTCTTTATAGTCATCTTTGGGCTACGTTTCCTTCAGTTGAGCTACACCAAATGACTTGATCTTTATTTAAACTTCTATTGGTATTGTTACGTTTTTGCCTCTAAAACACAGATTCTGCAATTTTAAATGAAATAATGACACTCTTTCTTGTACGTTATATAGCACTAAAATAGTCCACAACCTAATTTACACTTGATACCAATGTGTACCAATACACTAGACTTGCTTACTTTGACTTATGATTTTCTTGGTCAAAGTGTTGCTGCCGACCTGCCTGCTATTTATACTTCTTTATCGCCTTCTACAATCATCATGAAGTTTCTAGCCATTCATAATTCTAAACTCATGTAGTTCTTACGCATGGCACACTCACACACATGCCTGCGAACAATAAGCAAATCACAACAACAATAAGACAAATACCAATAATACAAGAAAAACAACAACATAATTTGCAATTAATTTGCTTTAAATCATGTATGTTTGTTTGTTTGTGCATTACATTTCTAGTTTTGTGTTGTTTGTATGAATGTGTTAAACATTTTTCAACAAGCAGATCAACATCTGCACACTGGGTTAGATGTGACAAAAATTCTTAACTGTATTTTCTATCCCACAAAAATATCGTCTGTAGAAGAATTATACGGCTATGGCGAAAGTTATATACTGCTCAAAATTATTTTTATTCCGAATATATGTCGGCCTGAATAAACAAGATATAAGTTGACAAAACAAGTGGAATTGAAGCTCTAAATAATGATTTTAATGGTTAACCGCTATGCAATCTGATTTTTTGGCAACAATCGTGCACTAATTCACCCTAATGTATATGGGGCAATCCAAATCAAATCGGACGGTTCGAATATTTTTTTTTTTTTTTGATTTGCTTTATTTGTTTCCCATTGACGTTCTTTTGACTTGCTTTAAGAGATATCGGGTTTTAAAAAAACCAAATTGTAAAAAAACTGTGTCCAACTAAATGCTTATAAATTTTTCAATATTAGTCTGTATTGAAATAATTCCATTATGATTTTTTAGACATAGTCAATGAACGTTTTTGAATAAAACTTTTAAACTATTACATATGTATAATATATGCAAATAAAAAATTTATAGACTAATATCTAAAATATATCCTGTGAAAATCTGGAAAATTTTTGCATACTGGATTAACACGAAAAATATTTTTAAGAAATTAAAAAAAAAAAAATAAAAAAAAAAAAAAAACAGGAAAAGTAGTAATTATTCGAATTTCACTACAAAAGTGATCTCAAAAGTAGGAAAGTTTAAAAAGATTTCAAAAAATAAAGAAGTACAAACAGTGAGAAAAACTTGTTTAAAAGGCATCCAACCCCACTGTGCACAATTTTTTTTATATTTTTGATTAGATAGCAAATAGAAAAAGAAAAATAATGCAAAGATTTATGCTATTGGGACTAATATTGACAAATTTATTTGGACACAGTTTTCTTATAATTCAGCTTTTTTTTAACCCGATATCTCTGGGCCAAAAAAATCTGCGATTTTATAAAATGTTCAAAAAAAAAAAAAATCAATACACTAAAAAATTTAGCAAATCAAAAAAAAAAAAAAAATTCTCGGAGCTTTCTGATTTGACTTGATTTCGAAGACTAAGTTGTTATGAGCAATATTCGGCAGATGCAACCACTGTCATTACACTGAATTATATAAAGAAAAATTCATGTTTTTATGCTACAATGCCATAGAGATTTTGCAAAATGAACATAATCAATAAAATTACTCAAAATGAAGTGAATATTTGTGTAATAAATAAATAAATTTTCGTTGCTGGCGTGCAGTATAAAAATTATGCTCTTTCTAAAGAAAACATAATTAGAAAATTTAATCAAATGAATAGTTTTGCAACTTGGTCCTTATCATTAGCATCTGTAGTGTTAGCTTCTATTTAAATAATACGGCATTAATTTGTAGGAAATATTCGTTTTTATAAATAAACCAAATGTTTACTTTGCTTATTTTTATTTTATTTATTTATTTTTTTTTTTTTTACATAATGCATTTTTAGCTGGAAGTTAATTTATGTTGTGAAAAATAAATTTCCATACGAGTGCAAGTATTTCATGCATGCATGTTATAAATTATTAAAATTTGCTATAATTTTTTTTTGCTTTAGCTCAAGTCTGCCACAAGTGTTAAAAACTATTTAACAAATATTTATTTTAAAAGCTAAAAATGAAAAATGTCACAAAAAAATACACAAATAATAAAACGGGGGGAAAATACTAAAATATTTTTAAATAAATTGTTCTTAAAGCAGCGTTAAAAGAGCTGGTAATAGTATTTTTTTAAAGATTGGTAACGTTATTATTATTATTTTTTTTGTTTTATATTTAAAACGATTTCTTGGAACCTGAGTTAACTGAAATAATGGCGGTAAATTGTTGCAGAGTAAAACATTAACAGCATACACGAAAAAAAATGGTTTAAATAAAAAATATAGGTAGTACTCGTATACAGTACACAATTGCGTATAGAAAACATTGGCCAAGAGTTTATATCGCTCCTTTATTGCAACATAGTCATATCTCAAAAAAGCTCGTTTCGAGAAAAACGTATTTTAAACTTTTAGTTTCCATACAAGTCTTAGCAAACTTTATGAGAAAATATCTCCTAAATTAAACAGTCTAAAAACCATTTGAATAAATGTTTGCACAATATAAAAGGGCCCACTGTTAACAATTCTGCATTGTTAACTCGAAAAGCTCATTTTTTGAGATATCACAATGTTGCAATAAAGGAGCGATATGTTTAACAGAGCTATGTTAACTCCTTAACAGGTCTTTGTTAAGTCAGTTAGTATATGTTGCAAGAGATTCTCTTTCGGCGTAATTCTGGAGCAAAAATGTTCAACTTCTCAATTTCACGTAATTTTAGCATCATATCTATTGCTGTGTGAACCAGTGCGTTGTCTTGAACAAAGATCACTTTTTTTTTATTTATCGATATTCCTGTTATTGTGGATCCTTTCTCAAGATGATCGATAAGCAATATTCCGCGTGCATCCCAAAATACAGTGGCCATAACCTTGCCAGCGTATTATACTTTCTTCGCCTTCTGCGGAGCACTTACACCAGCTTCAATCCACTTATTGTTTCGATTGATTTTTGGTTTCAGATGTGTGAGTGTGGTGGGCCCACATTTCATCCAACAGTTTTTAATTGTCGCCACAAATCAATATTATTACACACCGCAGTGAAGTGGTCTGTGGAACTCGTTTTTGATCGACACTGAGCAAACGCGGCACCCCGATTTTACATGAACATTTCACATGCAAATGTTCATGCAAAATGTTCATCATACGTTTATATGATATGTTTACCATTTCAACAATCTCACGTAAATGAATGATTCGCTGAATAATGATCTCCTATTAATCTTCGAATGGGGTTGTAAAAACAGGGCCGCGTTCAACGCTCGTAAGACTCAGTGTGGTTTATTACCACTCAAACAAAAAACCGCGGATGCTGCGTCACCTGTACTCATGGATGGTAAAAACATTGAGGAATCGCATGCTCTTGATGTTCTTGGAATGAAAATACAGTGTGATATCCGCTAGAGTGAACATATTTTCCATGTCTCTAAAGAAGCGTTCAAGTGCTTCGGGTTTTTGAAACGGTGTAAGATGTACTTCACTCCATCTGATCTGCTTATTATTTATACCACCTATATCTGACCGAAAATGTAATACTACTCTCATGTTTTGGGCCAGTGCCTCAAGTTTTATTTTGGGGTTACTCGACCGTATGAAGGAGAGGGCGAAGAAGCTTATCGGTGACAGTAGGGTATCCAACCCTATTGACCCACTGGAGCATCGACGCAGGGTAGGGTGCGTTACTTTGTTCTATCGTTACTACAATAGATTTTGCTCTGACGAGATTAGGGATCGTGTTCCCGAAACTGGCACATTTTTACGAAGCATGCGTTCTTCTTTCAGAGCTCATCCATTTGTGTTCGATTGCCCAGGGAATCGTACAACGCATTACAGCAACAATTCGTCCCTTTTGCCGCACGCTTCGCCTGTGGAATAAATTGCCTGCAGACGCCTTTCCTGTCTATTATAACATTGGAAAGTTCAACTTAAATATTCCTACTTCTGGTACAATGCACCACATATGTAGGGGTTATCCCCTGAATTCTGGTCCTTAATAAAAAAAAAAGTATCCCCCTCTTTTGGCCTTCCATCTGATTGCAGTGCTTATTCGGCCGCGTTTAAATTCAGCAATATAATATTTTACCATGTCATCTGACGGCGCAGACTCGCCGTAATGTTTATCGAGCTTTTCTTTTGTCTCTTTCACCGTTTCCGCTTTCAAATAATAGTGTTTAAATACTTTTTTCCATTTTTCAAGAAACACAAAAGCTGCTTACTTCAAACGACTACAACAAATAAACTAACTAATCGATGAATTTGGGTGAATTTTACAGCTGACGTTTGACAAATTGGAAATAAAAAAAAAATTTTGTTTGTACTGCTATCTAGCACTAGGTAGCTTCCATATCAATCCACCCTCGTATATAATTTGTTTATTTATTGTA
Source organism: Thecocarcelia acutangulata (assembly GCA_914767995.1). Classification (NCBI taxonomy): domain Eukaryota; kingdom Metazoa; phylum Arthropoda; class Insecta; order Diptera; family Tachinidae; genus Thecocarcelia; species Thecocarcelia acutangulata. Next base: position 30,076,491 of record OU612097.1, read on the forward strand.
GTAAAAAAGTTAAACAAAAATGAAACTGAAGGACTGATTTGGCACCACCTTGTAACTATTTATTTATTTAACATACAACAAATTTCTTTCAGTGCATTTAAATTTTGAAAAAAGCAACATTTAATTCTTATCTTTCGTTATGAATGTAAAATGGATAATAATGACATGTTCGATTGGTGGCAGGGCAAAATTAAAGATAAGACCTTGTTTTGGGCTTATGGAAGAATTTCTTGAGAAAAACCAAAATTAAAAAACACAACAAAATCACCAAAAAATGAAACACCAAAAAAACCAGCAGCATACAACTGATAAGAATCTTGTCGAAGACAAAATAATAAAACGACTACAAATGAAAAGCAAAAAAAAAGAAAAAAAATGATCGAAATTAAACCCAAAATACCAACAACTTCATGCCGTATAGCCAACATACTCGTACAAGAATTGAAACCAGCAGCAGCTAAAATTATAAGACAGGCAAATATATACAACAACAACAACAACAAAACCAAGCCAGGAACAGCAAACAGTTCAATAACAAAACCAGTGTTGCGTAAATACTGATATAATACGTGCCTGATTGTGGAAATTCAAAAGAGCGGAGGAGGGGAGATGAAGCAATGCAGCAGAGAGATTATCAATTTTTAAAGAACCTACAAAACTACATACATACATACATACTCGTACATACAGCTCAAGGAGCAAGTTCACGTTGTAACAGAATAAAAATCTCAAACCGCAACAACCATGATTTTCTACCACAAATTATAATTTGTGTTCTTTTTCAAACTACGAAAATTGTTCTATTTTTCATGAGTTTTAACTAAAAACAAAAAAATAAAAAACAAGGAAAAATATAACGAAACAAAATTATAAATGTGACCTCTTTTCGTGTTGCTTGTTTCTGGTTATTTATTTTCAAAATCAATAATAAATACATATTTCATTCATCCATCCATCTGCTTCATTTGGTTGCAGTCTCGATTTTGAAATGAAATTGCATTCCATTTATTAGTTTATTATTTCATATTTGTTGTTGTCGTTATTTTGATTATTTTTATTTTTTTATTTATATCGATTATAAGAGTTTTGCATTTGGTCGGTTGTGTGGTGGCATGTCTTAAGGCACTTGCTGTGCAATTTCATTGTAATGACAGGGATCATCATTATGTTTAATTTGTAGCATTATTAGGGATTTTCCATTATGGAAAGTTATGAAAAGAGGATATAGAAAGGGATTGCCATTTGGAATTAGTTTGGCATTTGAAAAGAATTAGGAAAATTGTGGTTTTTCTTTCATGCTGCCAGTTTTTTTTTTTAAGAATTTAAAATCTTGTCGGGCTTGTTACCGCAAATTACTTTCAAACCAAAACTCTGCTTAAACAAAGTGGTTCTATTGAAAAGATCGTTTGTATTGTAGAAAATTTCAATTGTAGCCTTAATATCATAACAAATATTATCAGTCTTTCCCATCTATGATGGTTATTTTCTTTTCTTTTATATAAAATAATTCAATTGGCGCCGGTAGCTGTTGGCGACCTAGAACCGCTATGGTGTTTTGATAGCATCTGTCTAATAGCGAGTTCAGACTTGTGAGACTATACTCGATTATTGAACACTATTGTTTTGCTGTTCAAGCATATAAAATTTTACTTACTAAATTAGCATTTGCCAGCTGAAAAGCAAAAATATTTATTTTAGCGAAGAATATCTGAGTTTGTAAATTTACAAAAATCAAGAAAGTTTCTTAGTTAATTCGGGATTGCTACTATACGAAGTCTGATCAAAAACTAACCGTTATTTTAATTTTTTTCAAAAAGCATTTATTTATTCATCAGAGATAAGGTTGATTGTTGGAGAATATCTAGCAAAAATGTCCAAAGTCTACTGATGATTAGGGTAGCTCCTATGAAATATCGACATATTGACAGCTGGTAAACATAGAAAACAAGCTGTTTATAATTTTTTGATTGGTATCAATGTTAGAAGCTAATATAGTGAATAAAACTAAATTGTTTGAATAATCATATCGCTAAAATAATTATAGTATTATTTTTAACAAAACGTGTCAACCAAAATCAGCTGTTACTCTTACTATCTATTTTATGTATACGATAAAAATACTACAGTTTACCATCATCAAAACTACATTGCAAAATCACACAAACTTTACTGCGTTTAGTGGATCCTTAAAAATTACCAAATCGTACTACTGGCATTTTATATACTATAAATTAGGGGTTCTAAGAAGAACAGGATAAGTCTACTTTATCTAAAGCCAACAGTTTGTGCACATCTGCAATTACATTACTGCAATTATACTAATTCGTTTACCCTGGCGGAGTGCAATTAATAATATATAACTATCTCTACGCTCTGGGCCGGACACAAGGCAAATGCTACTCACAGCTACTAGAGAAATGAGGTCGTAACCCCAGGACAGTTTGAAGATATGTCTAGATATGACTTTTCTAAAAAATATACGGAGGCTGATAAAAAAATAACCTTTATTTTAATTTTTTTCAAAAAGTATTTATAAAAATTATAAATAGCTTGTTTTCTATGTTTCCCAGCTATCTATATGTCGACATTTCATATGAACTACCCTAATCAAAGTCTACTGATGATTAGGGTAGTTCCTATGAAATGTCGACATATAGATAACTGGGAAACATAGAAAACAAGCTATTTATAATTTTTATTGGTATAAATGGTAGAAGCTAAAAATAGCGAATAAAAAACTTAATTATTTGAATTTTTGTTCTCTGCTTTTCGATACTTTCAAAAAGCAAATCGTAGCAACCAACGGTTGTTCATTTGTTTGAAAGGTGTAAAGAAATGATAGAGACGTGTATAAATGAAAAAGCTTGTTTTTTGTGTTTTGACAGGTATTATTAGAGTTTGAGAATATCTTTCAAAAATTTCTAAAGTCTACTGATGATTAGGGTAGTTCCTATGAAATGTCGACATATAGATAGCAGGGAAACATAGAAAACAAGCTATTTATAATTTTTATTGGTATAAATGGAAGAAGCTAAAAATAGCGAATAAAAAACTTAATTGTTTAAAAAGTATTTATTTATTCATCAATACTTATAATGCCTCCTTTAAAGTAATCCCCTCAGATATAATACACTTATGCCAGCGTTTTTTCCAATCCTGGAAACCCTTCTGAAACGCGCGTCAACAGCTCCTATTTCGATTTTTCTTTCATCTCCTCAATCGTAGCAAAACGCTTTCCTTTAATCGGTGTCTTCAGTTTTGGGAAGAGGAAAAAGTCAGCGAGGGCCAAGTCCGGTGACTACGGTGGTTGAGGCATGATAACAGTTTTGTTTTGGGACAAAAACTAACGCACAAGCATCGATGTGTGAGCTGGTGCGTTATCATGGTGCAGAATCCGTGGTTTTTTTCCACAATTCTGTGTGTTTGTGACGAATTGCTTCGCGTTAACGGTGCATCAGAGCAGTATTCCTTATTGACCGTACGACTTTGTGACAAGAATTTATGATGCCCCACGCCATTGCAGTCGAAGAAAATAGCGAGCAAAACCTTCACATTTGACCGAGCTTGAGGTGCTATTCTCGGTCTTAGCTCTTCTGGAAGCTTCCATTGGGATGATTGGGCTTTGGTTTCAATGTCACACCCATGATTCGTTACCAGTTATGACATTGACGATGTTCAACAGCTCCTCAGCAATGTCCATGCGACTTTGTTTTTGTAGTAAAAAATCGAAGAGCACACCAAAACACGACTAACCTTTTTATCTGCCAAAAACAAACTGACAATCCGAAATGGCTGATATTGCCAACATATACAGCTAGACATGTGTGCCAACATAACAGAAAAAATGCGAAAACCGAACATACGTAAATCACGAAATTTAAAAATAACGGTTATTTTTTATCATACATGAAGGACTAATGCCGTTTTGCATTTATACTGCGCTTTTTTTTCTTAAAATTAAACTCTAAATTAAATAGTTTTATTGAGATGAAAAGAAGAAGTCGCAGTACTATAAATATCTAAAAAAAAAGTTGAGAAAACTGTATACTTCTGTATTTTTTTGGCAAAACAATATTGAAAATGTTACACTTGTTTTAGAAAAGAAAACGCCCTAAGAATTTCGTTATAATTGCTATACAGTGTACTCGTAGTAAATGTAATGAAAATATTTTATTTTATTAATGTAGGACTTTCGTAACAGCTACGAAACAATGTGGTTAAAATAATGGGTATATTTCATTTTTATAGAATAATTCTTCCAATTTATTTCAATTGGCCAAATTAAGGGCTTGGATTAATAAATGGATTAAATAAATAAATAAATAAAATATACTTGTGGATTGATTTCATTAGGGGCTCGATCAAGAGTCTCGAATTCGCAGGTTCGATTCCTGCCACCAACTCTGCGTGTTGCTGTCGACAAGCAAAATAACTTCGCAGTATTGCTGTTTGTTAAACTAAAATAAATTCATTTCATTATATTGTGATGTTTTTGTCTTTTAAAATGGTTTTGCGGATTCTTCAATTGCAAATGAAATAAATGACGCAGACAGAACTGAAATGGTTCACAGCCTTATTTAAATTTAATATCATTGAATGAATTGCTTACTTTTTTGACCTATGACTGTCTCGCGTAGCGTTTAAAATAAAACTCTGCCGAACATCGGTCTGCTATTTGTACTTTTTTTTTACCTTCTACATTGTTCCTGAGGTGTTTGTAAATTATAATTTTATATCTGAAACGTACATACACAAACACACATGCTTGAGAAACAAAAAGAACGCAGCAACAACAATAATATCGTTTGTGTTTGATTTACTAGGAATTTTGGGTTGTTTACTTGATGTACATTATTAGTTTTTGTATAATATTTTTATCTGGCTGTTTATGGGAAGGTGCGTATACATTTTTAACAAGCAGATGCGCCGTTGATCTGCACATTGGGTTAGATATGATAAAAATTCGTTACAATATCTTTGCATCCAAAAGATATGAAAGCTTTTTCTTCTACAAACGAACAAATTTCATTCTATTAACCATTGCTATTTCTTTAATGAAATAATGGCCATACCACGAATAAATCTTTACGTTGGCACAAAAATAACAACATAAGCATAACATTAATGCAAAAAAACGGTATCTTTACGTGTATTTTTCCATCATTGCTCGGTGAGTATTTAAAATCTGCCAAAGAGGATTTCGTTTATATCGCAGATGTAGTTTGTTTTCACATTTTATTTTTTCTATACTTTTAAACCTATAAATTTTAGATAGTTAGGACGTCAGGCATTCGCTCATTTCAAATAATTTTCTAATGGCCATTTCCGTTTTAACCTGAACTGGTAACTCTTATTTGAATATTAATGGAAATATACATTTTGTATAATTTTTATTTTCCTTACATTATTTATGAAATGATTGTGTGTTTTCCTAGAATTCAAATTAAGGGTTATCAGTTATTGGCTTGTCTGTCGGTTGCAAAATCCCAATCAAGAAATATGAAATTACAAAACAAGCTGCAAAAAAAAAGAGTTCTGATTGTTATAATTTCTTCTTCTGTTTCCGAAAGCTTGTTATTATTTTTCATTATTTGTTATTATCGATTGTAAAGTAAAACAACTAATAAAAATATATATATATATATATATATATGTTTAAATCAACTACAAACATATTTATTAAACTAATAATTGAGCTTAAGAATAAACTTTGTAGCAAGATGAATGAACTTTTCAATGAAATTATTTAATCAGGATTTGTAGACAACCCAATGAAACACAATAAACAAACTAAGCTTTAAGAACGGAGAAATAATAAATAAGATTATTTTACTGATATGAAAACAGACTTGTGGTTTGTTAATTTGGTCAATTACGAGAATATTTGCATATTCGTACTTGTACCAGATGCAGGCATTTGCGGTTAATCATTTAAAGTGTTTAAGCTTTAAAACAAATATATTCATGTTAACACAAAATGCCATAAATACATTACAATTAAAGCTTTACTATTTACTTTATGTACAAACGCATTAAAGCATTTAAGACTTTAAAATTTTGTGGTTTAATAGCGCTGCGAGAGCGAACGTGTAAATGGAATTGTAAACTTAATGCCACCACCACAAAAATCCACAATAGCAGCAGCACTGTAGCAATAATTTAATCATAAACAGAGTTGGAAATAATGGGAAATGTGAGAAAATGGCAAGTGAATTTAACACCGCTAAATAAATCAGTCAAACAGTTGGCAAAGCAAAACGAATTGCTTGTTTAAGAACATTTAAAGGAAAATTAATTATTTTCCAATAGTTGAGTGTAAGAAATTTTATGGAAATTCTATTTTAAGATACTTACAAGCTTAGTATAAAATAGATTTATTTCAAAATTAGATTTTTGGGTTTTTTTTACAGTGGGTTTTTGTTCAAGTTTTTCCTTTGTCAAGTTTTCTTAAGAAGGATTTGTTACCATACAAATTTGCTGTAATCAATCATTTTTGCATAAAGAAGACAAGAAAAATATTTAAAACTTTAACTGGGGAGCAACTAGCTGTTTCATAGCCGCTACAGTACTCATCAGCCACCCATTTTCGGACCTGAACTCCGGTCATGACGCACCATGAACGGCTGTTTTAACCACTCAGCCCGAGCCATTGAATTATTCTCTGTCTACATGGTCTAACCGTCATTTTCATATTTCGTGAAATACGCATGTTAGATTTTCGCATTTTTGTTCTGGTACACATGTCTCTTATATATATTGGTAATATCAGCCATTTCGGATTGTCAGTTTGTTTTTGACAGTTAGAAAGGTTAGTCGTGTTGGATTTTTTTACTAAATTTTAAGCAAAAACAACGTGGCATGGACATCACTCGGGAGCTATTGAACGTCGTCAACGACGATCCAGATTTCCTCAAAAAGGTCATAACTAGTGACGAATCATGGATGTATGGCTATGATATTGAAAATTAAGCCCAAGCATGCCAATGGAGAAGCGTCCAGAAGAGTCAAGACCGAAAAAAGCACATTAAGTTCGGTCAAATGTGAAGGTTTTGCTCACTGTTTTCTTCGACTGCAATGGCGTGGGGCATCATGAACTCTTGCCATACGTACGGCCAATAAGGAATAATACCCTGAAGTTATATGCCGTTTGCGCGAAGAAATTCGTCAGAAACGCACAGAATTGTGGAAAAAACAATTATGGATTTTGTACCATGATAATGTACCAGGGCACACATCCATGCTTGTGCGTGAATTTTTTGCCAAGAAACAAAACTGTTATCATGCCTCAACCACCGTATTCACCGGACTTGGCCTGTGTAGACTTTTGCCTCTTCCCAAAACTGAAGACACCAATGAAAGGAAATCGTTTTGGCAACGATTGGGGAGATAAAAGAAAAATCGTAACAGAAGCTGTTGGCAATACCAAAAAACGCGTTTCAGAAGTGTTTCGAGGATTGGAAAAAACGCTGGCATAATTGTGTTATATTTGAGGGGAATTACTTTAAAGGGGGAGAGATAGTTAAAATAACAGTTATTTTTTGATCAGCCCTCGTATATTGTTTAGAGAAGTTATATCTACTGGGGTTACGACCTCATTTCTCTAGTAACTGTAAGTAACACTTGCCTTGTTTCCGGTCCGGACTGTAGAGACAGTTTTCTATTATTAATTGCACTCCACCAGGGTAAACTAATTGGTTTAATCGCAGTGATGTAATTGCAGATGTTTATATATGTGCAAAAACTGTTGGCTTTAGATAACGTAGACTTATCCTGTTTTTCTCAGAACCACCAATTATAATATATAAAATACCAGTAGTACGATTTGGTAATTTTTAACGATCCACTAATCATAACCTTTTTTGAAACAGTTGAATGTTTGAGAATATCTTTTAAAAATTTCCAAAGTCTACTGAGGATTAGGATAGCTCCTATAAAATGTCGTTATATAGACAGCTGGAAAACATAGAAAACAAGCTGTTTATAATTTTTTGAGCGATATGATTATCGTAATTAAAGTTACATGAACGTTCTACTTAAAAGCATTGATTTTGAGTAATTGATTTGAGTTAGAGCTTTTTTACACTAAACCTCATAACAATCTTTACAGATGTTCGGAATTACTTTGTTTAATTAATTTGTTAAAAGTTTGTGCAAATTATTTAAAAACCATTAATATCAATCTAATAAAATTTCACAAAAAAAAAGAGAAATAAACAAATTTCTATTATCAATTGACCAATTACTGTGCAGAATATCTTTTATTTATTAGTCATGCAAAAAAAAAAAGCAAGACAATTTCACAGACTTAATAATTTTCAAATATTAAACAATTATCACGATAAAGAAGAGCTACAGGGGGGAGTATGGGCGGCAATAAATTGTCAGTTGTTTGTGAGGCGAATTTATTGAACATAAAAATTAAAAGCATAAGATACAAAACATGCAACGTCAACACAAACAACACCAGAGAGAAAAAAAACACAAATCAAAATTAATATTTATGGCAAAAATAAAATAAAGTCATGTCTACGCAGACCCACAGACTTCCAAAACAAGCTACACTGTAACACACACACAGACACATAAGAAAAAGAAAGGAAATATTTCTTATGAACAGCGCGTCATAAATTAACAAAATTGATAACTGCCCGCAAAAAGTCTCACTCATTCCTGCAACAACTGGCCATAAAAACAAAAGAGACGAATAATAAAAAATTAAAAATCGTTTATGATGACATTTTAAGGAAACAACATGTGAATAAGAAATTAAGCAACACCCACAAAAATATGACAACGATGAGGAAGATGATGGCGATTATGACTTAAAAGATGTATCATGCATTCAACTGCAGGGGTTAAGTGTTTTAATGGTTAAGTTGGAAGTCGTAAAACAGGCGAACTTAAAAATTTGGGAAACAGAAAAGAAAAAGAAATAGAATAACTTTTTTTATATTTATTACCCTGAAAATTATGAGAAAATTTTCTTCCGGCAGCAGATCAAAGTAACACATCTTTAGCCTATTAAATCGAGTAGCTGCTATGCAACAGATATTGCTGGAATGTCCACTGTTCAATTTTTATTTTCAACCAAAAACTAGCTTTCAAATATGAAAGTTTTCTGTTTCTTAACTTTAATTTGTGCTGAAGTTATAACAAAAATTTATGGCTGGTAAAAAACTTCAAGCACTATGAGATAAGAAGAATTGAACCAAATTATTGGCTAAGGTGGTCAATTGATTTTGGTGCTGATAAGGACTTCTTCAGATCAGGTTTTCGCAGAAACCGCGCTATACGAGGGCGGATTGATATTGAAGCTACCTAGCGTTGGATGGCAGCACAAATACAATTTTTTTTTTCTTTTAAAATTGCGATCTGTCAAACGTCAGCTGTTAAAATTTCAACCAAATTCACCGATTAGTTTATTTGTTGTAGTCGTTTGAAATAAAGCACCCTAAACACGTTTTAACTCAATTGTCTAAATCAATGCGTATATGGCTATGTCAATTGATTAGTTTGACCCCAGCGGCGAACACTGCCTACCACATTACTTCTCTTCTATGATGTGTGCAACACTTTGCAATCAATGAATGCTAACTTACAAAATGTATGGCAGTAAGTATATGGAGCTTCCAAAAATGAATTACTTTCATCTTTTGTATTTTGTTTGGCCAAAGTTTCGCTTACAGAAGCGATGATCCGATACACACTTGTAAGTCTGTAATGCACACCATCTCATATACTAACCTAGTATACCTTTTCAAACATATTGCCGCATTTTTAGAGTGTACGCCTACCACCTGCATACAAAGTAAGCGATATAATGAGGTGTTCATTCAACAAAGACGCATTACTTCCCAACATACATTGTGAATTATCAGTAGGCAGCTCGCATACAATTTCGCATACTTTGCAAGTCGGCAGTAGGCAGCTCGAATATAATACCGCATTCTTTGTAAGCCGGCAGTAGGCAGTTGTAAGTAAGTGGAAGACATACTGTGCACTTCAGTTTTTTGGGAATATTCCACTGTGCTACTGTGAAAAAGATTTACATCAGCACCTGCCTTTACGGCTTAATCTGATGGTGGACCAGTTCCACGAGTGATTTATTCACGATTCACCAGTGCCCCCGTGTGGCTGATTGGGCTCACACAGGTAGCAATTTTTGTCCTATCGCTCCTTTATTGCAACATAGTCATAACTAAAAAAAATCTCGCTTCGAGAAAAACGCATTTCAAATTTTTAGTTTCCATACAAGTCTTAGGAAACTTCTTTATGAAATATCTCCTAAAGGAAACAGTTTAAAAGTAAAGGCAGTACTGTTAACAGTTCTGCATTGTTAACTCGAATCGCTCATTTTTTGAGATATGACTATGTTGCAATAAAGGAGAACTTCTTATTGAGGTGTTCAGGCCTTCTAACCCCTCCTGTATGCAATTTCCCAGCAATCAATGGAAGAGTTAATGAGTTGTTAGGCCGAAGCCCACTAGCAGCATCAGCCCTTAAACTAACTCACCTGTCTACCATCTGGTTCCTCACAGTACAGGCATCTGTTTTAAAGGCAACAAATAATCGGGAGGTGGTTAGTTCCCGAAAAATGCCACGCCAAACAATTATCAAGGGTACTAACACTCCCTTTCTGCACTTTAGGTTTCAACCACAGCCAGAATGTTTCAGCCAATGATCAGCCCGGGTTGAACTGCAAGTAGAACCACCCGGGGGCCATGCTGATCCCCGTTTTGCCAATTTAAACCCTTGGTAAGGGATTCGGAAGCCAACACAACATAAGTCATGCGGCTTTCTTGAGCTTTATTTGCTACAACAAACGACGGACCCCTTTCCCTCTTTACCCGAAAAACATAGCGCCCTAGTTAGGAATACGCCAAGGCAAAAGTTGTTCCCAGGGGGGACTTAACACAAGCAGTAAATTTTTTTTTTTGAAATTTTTATAAAAATATATGCACAAATAAATTAATAAAAATGTAAACTAACAATGACAAGTATTGCCGTCGCCGTCTTTCGTTGTTTTATGTTTATTTTTCTCTCCCGCAATGGGAAATCGTACCGCATTCCTAATATTGTGTTTAGACTCTTATTGGAAAGTAAAAACGGCGAAAGAGGCAAAAGAAAAGCTTTATAAATATTACGATGAGTCTGCTCCGTCAGATGACATAGTAAAATATTGGAATGCTGAATTTAAACGCGGAGGTACAAGCACTGCAACAATACCAGCAACAGCAAAGCCAAAAGAGATGGTTGCTAAAGGAAATATCAAGAAAATCCTCGATATCGTTATGAATGATTGCCGAGTGGTAACTGAACTTGAGATTGTGAAAATAGTAAACATATCATATGAACGTGTGTTCAACATTTTGATTGAATCATTAAAAAGCTTTGGCCTAACAACCGTATAGAATAATTATTCTAAGAAAATGTATTGTGTTTATTTGTACTCATATTTCTATATGACAAAAGGACTAATATTTCAAACGAAATCACTTCTAAGCAGAAGTTGATTCACATAAGTACACCAACAATTATTTTTTTGACTCTACAACATACACATTGTACGGGTAAGATTATGTTTACGTTTATAAACATAAATACTCCAACCATAAATAACCAGCAATAACAAGCAAATGTAGGTTATAAAAACACCAAGAATTTAAAATTTAAATAATGAAAATTTTTTTTCCAAAGTTATGCGATATTTTAATTTTTATGCTTGTGGATGCTCATGTGTTAAAAGTTCTTCTTTTTTCATTCTTCTGGAATTATAAAACCGACATCATCTACAAAAAGCCAACCATACAATTTAAAAAAGCTGTGATGTGACATTTTTTCACATATTTATGATTTTATAGCTATACTTATGAAAAAAAAAATGTGTAGAGTTTTCCACACAGTAACATACGATACACAAATACGAACTCAGTCAAGAGCAAAAAAAAACACACACACACACGTACACAAATAAAATGTTTTAAGAGTATTCTCCCAGTCAGCATTTCTATAACTTGAACTTGCAAAAAACAACACCCAACCAACTCGTAGACAATAGTATAAAGAGAAAACTCCGATAAAAGCTGCTATGTGCTAAATAAAATATTCCCGGGTTCTTGGACGAAACGCTTTGACTGCATTATTGTTATAAATAGGGAGGTACAACACAAGTTGGTTTTATACAAAATTCATGAGGGCAGCTTAAAATAACTAGGTCCATGCTAAAAACCAGTTCTGTACTTAATTCCATGACGTTAAAAATAAATTTTTGTTGGAAAAGTTTTTAATAAAAATATAGATATAAGTGCTACTTTTACCAAGAAGGCCTTTTACAAGGTTTATTATCTGTAAGAATGCATTTATAAAGGTGGCATTTACACCATGATTTAAAGTCATGGCTTTTTTTATATTATATATAAAGTTATCCCTTACAAACAGTTGAGTTTTATTCACTATATTACCTTCTAACATTTAAACCAATCAAAAAATTATACATAGCTTGTTTTCTATATTTATGAAAGGTGTAAAGAAATGTTAGAGACGTGTATAAATGAAAAAGCTTGTTCTTTGTGTCTTGATAGGTATAATTAGTGCATTTTTCTTTTTAAATTCTAAACAATTTATTTAGATTGTTGGGATATAAAGTTGAATGTTTGAGAATATCCTTCAAAAATTTCCAAAGTCCACTGATGATTAGGGTAGCTCGAAAAATGAAATGTCGATATATAGATAGCTGGTAAACATTAAAGCTGTGCCGGGTCATTAATTTCAGTGACCGATCATTTTCGTTTAATTACAAAAGACTGATCCATTCGTTCATAAGATAGAGCCATATTGTTAGGATCTTTGGTGCAGAAAGATTGTTGCAATGCCAACGAGCTCAGTCGCTGCATCAGGGCGAGTTCTAACCGGCAACCTACTTCTCCAAGATCATCACACATTTATTATTTTGTTACCACAACCCACACTGTATTATCTACAAATAAAATATTTGACTGACCGCGACTGGGAAACACTTAAGAGGGGGAACAGATGGTATGGTTCTCCATTCGCCCTCCCTAGCATGGACACATGTGCCGTGAAATTTATTTCGTCGTGCCCCCAAAACCCACACACATCACACGTTCATCTTACCTTACATCCAACATTGCTTTCACCAAGAAAATTTTACCACATACTTTTTTCCAATTCAACAAATTACATTATATTTAAATTTCTTTTAAAATTAAGCTCAAACTCTATCCTATGAAATGTCGACATATAGATAGCTGGTAAACATTAGAGCTGTGCCGGGTCATTTATTTCAATTACAAAAGACTGATATCCCTCCGATCATATCGTTCAATCGGTCATTTTCAACGAACGGCACGGTGCCAACACTACAAATTTCCGATAATTTTTCAACACAACTCTGTGATAAACAAAACAAAATAGCGAAATAAAAAGTGATAAAAATTTATGATTTTAAAAAGGGAAAATAATTTTAAATAAAAACCATTTAGGTGGAATCAATTTTGATTAGTTTCATATTCTATTTCGGGTTTATTTCAGATAATATAAAATAATATAAAACAAAAAAAAAAACAAACCCCACTATTGTTAAACAAAACAATAAAAACAAAAGAACATGACATAAAAAGATTGTAATAATTGAGATAATGGAACGAGAGCTATTCAAATTGAACGGCTCATTATTGAACGAAAAGTGGTCAGTTTAATGACCGGCTCACTTCGTTCATTGAAATGATCCGTTCAATTTAACCCAATTCATGAACTATACAGCTCTATTAAACATAGAAATAAGCTATTTATAGTTATCCATTACATTTTATTTTGATCGTTTTTATCGAAATCAACTTGTAAATCAAGTATAGTGCTTATTTTAAAATAATAAGCGATTAATTTTTTAACGACTTTTTTGTAATATTTTGAAATAGTTATTCGTAAGGAGAAGTATTTGCCTCTAATGGCATCGCCATGTTAAAATAACGACTTAAAATGTCGAAGTGGAAATAGTTAAGAGTATGTTTAGTAACACTTTAACAGATTACTTTACTATATATAAAATTTTCGCAGCTTGAAATCTTTAAATAATAAAAACAGAGAGTAATTTTAAGAAACATTATATGTTAGAAATGTTAAGAGATTATTCATAAACCTGCAGATCAGAGAATTTATTTTAAGATGGATACTGATAATTTGGCACAGAATTATGGACACTTCATTAAGGCCCAATCAGACTATTATACAAGTATAAATACTTTCATTAGATTTTGTGAGATAAAAGTCTAAACACATTTCTTGCGACTGTCAAAAAGTCACACACATCATCATCATCATCACACTTGATATAAACCAACATAGATGTGCCATCATAAAACTTTTCACGGCGGCAGGTGCGCTATTCGTCGTAGGCGATAGATGTGCCGGCGCGTGAAATTCTTCAACAGTTAAAATAATAGTTATGTATAACACATCCAAATTCAATAGCACAAACATATTTTATGTTCTAAATATAGCATGAGCAAAATACATTTATAAATGACAGCTAAATTCCAAATTTCGAGCTTTTTTATAACGACAAAAAATACTATCAGTGACGGCACCCCATCGGCTACGAAATAGCCGACTACTCAATTTTTATTAGCTGGTTTGCTAAAAAACACAACCCTGATCCAATGTAAAGTATTATCGTTTTGAAAAGTTTCAAAAAACAACAAAGTCGTATGGGATGTCAAATTTTTATCGTAGTATTTTTCGTATGTATGATGAATTACATTTAGACTATCAGACTTGCACGTATTATTTAAATTTTTGACAAGTATTAATACAAAGTATAATAGTCTAAACTGGGCTTTAATAACAAAAACTTAATACATTGAATGTATATGAATATAGTTGTAAGGATATTATTGAATTATGTTAAAAAAATTTCATGTTATTCTGTAAGCAACATTTGCTATGTTAATTTGTTTATGTTAGAAATTAGAAAACAACATGTTGTAATCGTTAGCAGGGCACATGTTGGTTGCAGAATAATTGTGGTTTAAATTATCTTATTTTTAATTGTTTATATTGTCAAGTATTTTTCTTTGAGTTAGCATTTTTTGTAAACCAAAATTATTTGAAAATTTTTTGTTTTCAAAAAAAAAAAAAAAAAAAAAAATGATTATAACCATTTTAATTTTTCCTGAAGATGTTAAAGAATTGTTAGGGAATATAGAAAAATAAAAGTTAAAAACTGTTCAAATCTTTTATAAAAAAACAAGATCTCAAGCAGCAAAAATTTTATATATATTAAATAAAAAGAGATCAAAAAATATTAAGAGAAATTCACATCACTTTACAATAGAACTTTTTGCTGGGCATATACGAAACATACTTAATTTTAGCCGTCACACTCGGTTGAGAAGAAGGGATACCCTTGCCGCCAGCAGAGCGTTAAATAGGTGATTTCATCAGATATAATTGGCGCAAAATAAAACTTTTTGTCCAGTATTGGCTGGACTTAATTAATTTTTTGTATTATTATTAAGATTTGAATACTTATTGTTAGTTCACTTTGTGAAGATTGATTAAATAAACAAAAGCTCAAAGGCCACCACTATTATAAATTATAAAACTGCATTACAAAATGTTAACTGGGATACATGGAAAAAATTGCTATATATGTACTATTTTTTTAGCCATTAACATTTCAGTTTAGTTGTGCTCAATTTTTTCAACTTTTTCATTAGCTTGATATTGATACTTTTTTTCAAACGTCCGTCAACAACAAATAACAACAAGAATAATGATGACAAAACTGCTGATGATGATGCTGGCAATGATGATGATGACGTTGTTGAACTCGTAATTAAATTGATGACATCTCCCCCAACTGCCAATAGAAAAAAAAATAAAAAAAATGCTACAAACTCAGTGTTCATTTGTGGCCAAAATGGGGAAAAAACTAATTTTTTTATTTTGCTTTTAGCTGCGGTGCACACTTCAAATAGGCAACACTATTCGTACAACATACAACACATGGTTGCAGCGCATAAAGTATGCAGCAACTAATTATGCGTTTAGTTGTGTTTTTTTTCTTCTGTTTTTTTTTTTTGTGTCATCAAGGCATTTTTGTATTCTTGATTTCTTTTGAGTTTTAGTTTATTTGCCACATCATGTTTTATTTAAATGATCTTTAATTGTAATTTTAAACGTTGATGTGTTCGCTGTGCTCATTAGTTTCGTTTAATTTAATGATTATGAGGAATTTAACATTAAAATGTTATTTAAAATTTTTCAGTTTTTATGTAAAGATGGAATGGGAAATAGGAATAAAAAGATAGTGACAAAATGGCTGTTCCTCAGTTCAATAAAAGTGTAAATGGCTGTTTCATAATTCATTTATATTTATTATTTGTTAAATACTTAGAAACAACTCAACACCGTTTTCTTTCTGGTACCAACTCTAACACAACGTTAGTGTTTCTTGAAAAAGTGAATTTCGTGCAGTTATTAAAGACTATTATTGGAAAGGGAAAACGGCGAAAGGGACGAAAGGAAATCTCGATAAACTTTACGGTGAGTCTGCTCCGTGACAAACAAATCATATGAACGTGTGTTGAACATTTTGCATGAACATTTGCATATGAAAATGTTATCGACAAGATGGGTGCCGCGTTTGCTCAGTGTCGAACCAAAACGAGTTCGACAGATACTTCACAGCGTTGTTTGGACATGATAAAGCGTAATACTGTTGATTATTGACATCGATTAATAACTGTTGATGAAACGTTGATCTACCACTTGAAACCATAAATTATTCTAAACAATTAGTGGAAGGAAGCTGGTGGAAATACTCCGATAAAGGCGAAGAGAGTGACATCGGCTGGCAAGGCTGTGTTTTGGGATGCACACGGATAGTTGCTCATCGATTATCTTGAAAAAGGAGCCACAATCATAAGTAAGTATTATCGTGCATTATTGGATCAATTGATTGGTGCAATCAAGAAAAAGCGACCACATTTCAAGAAGACAAAATTGTTCTTTCTTAAAGAGAACGCACCGGTTCACCCGTCATTAGATACAATGCTAAAGCTACGTGAAATATACTTCGAATTGTTTGATCATCCACCTTTTAGTCCAGATTTAGCTCTTAGTGATTTTCGCCTGTTTGCAAACTTTAAAAAATGGCTTGCAGGAAAAAGATTCATCTCAAACGAGGGGTACCGCAAGGCTCCGTTCTTTCTCCTACCCTATTTTTAATTTTCCTTAACGACCTTTTCTATCAAACTTCCAACCCTATACACTCTTTTGCGGATGACAGCAGCATTTGTCACTCGTACTCTTTTAGTTATAGGCCTAGCCTATCAGAGATCGCTGCCAAGAGGCTAAATATGAAAGATTCACTGAATAGTGATCTTCTATTAATCTCCGAATGAGGTCGTAAAAACACTTTTAACGCTCGTAAGACCCAGTGTTGCTTATTAACACACAAGCAAACGACCGCAAATACTGCTTAATCCGTACTCATGGATGGTATAAATATTGAGGAACCGGATGCTCTTGATGTTCTTGTAATGAAGATACAGTGTGATTTTCGCTGGACTGAACACATTTTTCATGTCTCTAAAGAAGCATTCAAGTGCCTCGGATTTTTGAAATGGTGCAAGATGTACTTCACTCCATCCGATCTTCTTACTATTTATACCACCTATATTCGTCCGAAAAGAGGGTGAAAAAGCTTATCGGTGCCAGTAGAGTATCCAACTCTATTGGCTCACTGGAGCAGCGACGCAGTGTGGGGTGCGTTACTCTGTTCTATCGTTACTACAATGAATTATGCTCTGACGAGATTAGGGATCTTGTTCCCGAAACTCGCACATTTTTGCGTAGCACGCATTCATCGTCCAGAGATCATCCATTTGTGGTTGATTGCGCGGGGAATCGTACTACGCATTACAGAGAGAATTCGTTTTTCAGCCGTACGCTTCGTCTGTGGAACAAGTCGCCTGCAGAAGTGTTTCCTGTCTGTTATAACGTTGGAAAGTTCAAGTCAAATGTTCACAAACACTACTCCCTCTTTCCCCCTCCTCACAACCTATTTTTCTAGTTCTGGTACAATGCACTGCATATGTAGGGGTCATCCCCTGAGTACTGGTCCTATATAAAAAAAAATAAAAAATAAAAAAATTGATTATCGAAACTAACGCGTATTTTGAGAGGCTACCAAAATCGTGTTATTCATTGAGTACATCGACGTTCAATTACCTTTCCAACGATATGCCATTTATCTCAATCGGAGTTTTTGATTGGGCTCCACAAGGGTTTGAGTGGTACCTTACATCGAAAAACACAAAAGTGCCGTTATCGAAAAACCGTACCGGAAAAAATTACAGCATTTTTCGCGTTCAGGATGTCCGAATTAACTTATCTAGGCATGTGGCCTAATGGCCTCTTGTATTTTTCCAAATTTAAAATTTGTAAAGCATCGTTATAACTATCGAAAAAAGTTATGAAAAGACAAAAACTCCGTAAATAGTGTTTTCAAATTTTTCGGCTGTTACTTTTTTTCAATTTTTATTACTTCAACGTATTTTAATGACTTCAACGTGCCCGCCCGCATGTTTGAGTAATTTAAACACTAAGCAGATACTGAATTTGAGGCTTCAAAAAAAAAAAGACTACAATTTCATATGTAATTTTGTTTAGAAAAAATAATGTTCTTTTTTTTTATTGTTATTTAATTTTAAATTTGGTAATTCAATAAAACGATTAAAAAGCTCAACAAAAAAAAACACAATAACAAAATGTGTTTTTAATTAAACATTGAATTAATGACAATACACGTGCAGTTGCGTATATCTGTTGCATAACAAACAGTGATATATTTAAATGTAAATAAAACAAAACCAGTGTAAATGTTAGAGAGAAAGAAAATTAAATTTGAAATTCCAATTAAATAAACATTGTTGCACAAATAAAGATATTTAAATTTTTTAATGACATTTTTATTTATTTACAAAAATATTTAAAACAAAATAGACACATTAAACATAAAACATAATTAACAGATCACCAAGTTAAACGTATCAATTTGTTTGCTAAGCAGTCAAATCGGTTTCAGCTGGAATTTTTCTGATTCGAGTATTTCCAAGAAATATTCTATTAATGCCAGCATAAATTTATTTTTTGTTTTCTTTCGATTTAAGCAATAAAAATGGCTTAAGCGTAGAGAATCAGAATAGCTTCATTAACCCCATCGTGTCATGTTTTCGTAGCAACACATGTGCTTAGAGAAGTAGTAGCCTGCGCCAGGCGATAACGACAGACAATTTAGCCCTGGTACTAATTAGACACAAGTTACAACTCTTATCAAACATATTTTTTAGTTTTTTCTTTAAGTACTATATTGTGCATAAATATTTTTCAAGTTTAAGCACTTACTCACTATTCATTACTATTATGAATTATTTATTCTTATATCGGTATTAATTTCTGCTAAATAAAATCCTAAAAAAAAGAAACGTTTCGCCAGCAGATTTGTAAAAACAAGACAATCAAGAATGAAAACACAAGTTGAATGCTAAAACCAATTAAATTTTTTAAAAAGTGTGACCATAAGAAAAATGTCTAGAAAAAAGTTAATTTATGTCTGTTTGTTTTGTAGGAAAAAAAATTAGTAGTGACCAGTTTCACCAACAACTTACAAGTCATATATAGGGTGGCGCAAAATTAATCATATTATCGTAGAATGTAATAGTTTTTGCCCATGGTGTTTTATGTTAATCACATTTGACATTTGTGAACTAGACAGCTGCAGAATATAAACAGACAAGCAATAGAGCAGTATCAATATATTAATCTGAACAAAGTGGCTGATTTTGCGTCGAAAATCATCATGAGGGACGAGGCGTATCTTCATTTAAACGATTACGTCAACAAACAAAATCTTCAATTCTTAATCATCAATAGACTTTTCTAGATGGAGTACTGACACCGCAGAACAAGATCATAATCAGGATCTTAGACGAACGATAGTGTATAGTGTGTATTAAATTTATCACACAAAAAAAAATTCCTGAAGAAGTCTTCCAAAGCAAGACGAAATATTGAAAAATACATATTAAAAAAAAAAACAAAAATGACCTTGCGCTGAAGGAATTTATTGCAAATTTTTAATTAAATAAAGGTCAAAGCAAATAGGATCAAGAATTATAGTCTTTAATACCGTTAATTTTAAGTTTAGTTTGAATTAAAATTTAAAAAAAACTTATCAGTATATTTATATGCAATAGCTTTATGATCGATAACTTTTGTATAGAAGGATTTTTTGAGTTCAATTTGCTATAATTTTGTTTTTTTTTTTTTTTTTGTTTTTTGTGAATATGTTTAAATAATTTATATTATTGCAGCTTGAGATCTTTTATGTTTTTTTTATAAAAAAGTAACAGTTTAATTCCTATTTTTGCAACTAAAGATCGTTTTGATTTTATATAAAAAATTCAAGATTATTTATTTTCGATATTTCGATACCAATTTGTTATCATTGTCAGGAAAAATTAAAATGTTATTAAAAATTGAAAATTAAAATGTTAGTAAATCTAGAATTTTTTAAAAACATTTAATTTTTCCTGACGATGATAACAAATTGCTATCGATATATCGACCATAAAACCAAAACAATCTTTAGCTGCAAAAATAAGAATTGATTATTTAAACAAGATCAAATAACTAAATTTAAAATAACTAACTTTTTTTTTATTTTAATTTCAATATTTCGATAACAATTTGTTATCATCCTGAAGATATTGAAATTAAAATAAAAAAACCCGCTACTTTTTTATAAAAAACATGTATGATCTTAAGCTGAAAAATATAAATTATTTAACATATAAGAAGATCAACGAATATTAGCATAAAATAAATATGTTTACTAAATATAAATTACTTGATTCGATTTTTTGTGTACGAAAAATTTTCAGTAGCGAATATTTGTGATCAATACATTTTCTGTGTAATATACCTGAGATCAAAATATTTTTTGCATGGAAACCGACTATTTTCCATAGCTTTTCTACAGAAAATTTTTATTTTTGATAAATGCTCATTCCCAAATATAAATTGTCGTTAAATTTACTTTAAAAAACCTTTAAAAATCGATTAATTTTCTAAAGGAAATTTCTAATTTTATAAATTTTTTTTATAAAACTTTAATGTCAAAAAATTTTAGTCTCAATTTATTTTCTTTTGCAAACTTTTGCCAACAATAAATTTACAAAATTTTTTACATTTATGTCAAATAGAAATACATCTTCAGTTTATCAAAAAATCTTGAACATAAAAAGTCACCCTTTAAACAGAAATACTATATTTTGTACATAAATGAATGTATTATATGTAAAAAAAATAGAATACAAGGCAATACATCAAAACATCATTAACAGATTCAAGAAATTGAAATAAACACCAGCAACAGAGATTGAGGCAGAAAAACGCTTACAATTTTTCAAGAAACATGTTAAAAATTAATGAGTTTTTTAGTTTTTAGTTCTTTTTTTTTCTTTTTTGAACAGAGCATTTCAAAAATTCAATATGTGTAGACACTCGTAGTGGTAACTGAGGTTTATATCTTCAATACTCGCTGCCTGAATAGTGATTACTTCGTTTTTTTTTTTTCGATTTTTAATTAAAGAAAATGTTTTACTTTATATTTATGTAAATTTTCGTAATAAAAAAAGAATAAACAAACAATATTTATTTAATTATTACAAGTCATAAATTACTTACAAGCAGGTAAAATAATTACTTGCTTTTTTCAGACAGACACATCCCAACAAACGTAAATGCATGCACAGGGTGTCTTTTATAAAGGTATAATACTTTAAGCTGGCAACAATTTTTTAAATAGTGGCTATATTGTCAGCTGTGAAGTGATTTATGTTTAGTTTGATTGGACACGGCGTTGTCAACTTTGAAATTTCAAAACGCACCTAAATGTGGGAAAAAGCGCGTTATTTCAACAAAAACGCACCGTATTTTGAATTTTTCTTTTCATTTTTAAAAACCAATTCTGTATTATAAAAAATATAATATTTTTATATTAAAACACGATAATGAAACAATCTTTCAAGCGACTATTGTACAATCAAACAGGGTATGATGGCAACGCATCATGGCATGCCATCAAATTCATTCAATGGCAAGAATTTGTAACTGTCAAACTTGGCCTCTAGTACGATTCTGTTACTTTTAATAAGATAATGGTATCTGAACAATAAGTATGACGATATTTTATCAAATGTATTAGTCAGCAACATTATTTAATTATATTCGCTGTCGATCGAAATCACTTGTTACGTTTTCTGCCTATTATCAGGTAGACAAAGCTGCAGCTACTTAAAATCAGCGAACTTTATAAAACGAAATGTTTCTTTCCTTTCGAAAATATATATAATATACAATAGCAAGATTGTCCTACCTTCTGCGTACACTATAGTGCGTTTTCCACATTATAGCTCCGTGTTCTGCAAAATGAAACGTAAAAATTTTGGAGACTTGAAAATTTGTTTCTTACATTGAAACAAGAACTTGAGTTGAATTTGATATGGTGCCACCGAAAATTAAAAAGCGCACCGAATATTAAAAAAAAACGGTGCGAAACACACCGAGTTGACAACACTGATTGGACATTTCAATAAGAATAGATTGAAGTCTGAACAATGCTGCCTGATGCAAATTTTGGCTCAAAACAAGATTGCCACTGATCTCGATTTTCATAAGCGAATTTTGTTTAACGATGAAGTTCATTTATGTTTGAATGGTTACGACAGTAAACAAAACTGGCATATTTGGAGTAATGATACTGTTCAAGTGTACTCGTATGTAGAGACACCGTTACATTCAGAACAACTGACTGTTTGGTGTGCTTTACGGGCTGGTGGAACCATTCTTTAAAAACGAGGCTGGTCAGCACGTTACAGTCAATCGTGAGAGCTATAGATTCATCATTTGAATGTTTATCAATTGAACATCCATGACGTGCAGGAGCTGTGGTTTCAACCAAACGATGCAACATGTGGCGCAGCTCGTGTTACGTGTTGATTTATTAAAGGAAACGTTTGGTAATTGCATCTTTGAGGTGAACTGGCCTCAAATATCGTGCGATTAACTACCGCTAGACTATTATCTATGGTGATGTGAATTGTCTTGTCGGCCTTATGATGGTGGGTCAACTCTACAAGGTAAACTATTCACGATTTAGCAGCGCCTCCATAGAGCTTGCAAGGCTCACATAGATCACGACTTTTTGTTATAAGTTTGTAGCCGTATGAACAAACCCCTCGGTAAAGAGTTCAGGACTTCTAATCCCTTTTGTATGCAATTTCCCATGCATGAAATTTTCCATAATGAGTTGTCGGAATGAATCCCATTAAGAGCATCAGGCCTTAACCAATTCACCCGTCTAACGAGATATCTGTTGCAAAAACAACAGCACCTCGGGTGTTGTTAGCTCCCGAAAACTGCATAGCACCATAGTTATAAGGGATTATAATTCTCCTCCCTGAGATTTTAGGTTTAAACTACAGCCAGAATATTTCAGCCAAGGTAGATACCTCACCCATGATTAGCACCGGGATGGTTTGCAAGTAGAACCTGCCGGGGGCTTCTGCCAATTAACCCTTGGTGAAGGTTTCGGAAGACCAACGCAACATAAACCATGCAGCTTCCTAAAGTTTTATTTTACTACAACAAACGAGGAACTCTTACCCCTCTATGCGCTAGAAAGTAGAATGCCCTGGTTTGGGGTACAGCAAGGCAGAACCTGCTGTCCGGAAGATGTATTTGTGGGGATATGTGAAGTCGCTAGTCTACGTCGATGAAGCCGAAACGATTGAATACAGGAAGGATAACATTTACCATGTTATTACCGATATACGACCATAAATTTCATCGAAAATAAGAGCTCCAGAGCTAGCTATGGCGGTCATACTCTATAAATCATATTTAAATTATAATGTCAGAAGAATACCTTTCCAATAAAGTAGCTTTTATGTCAATTTAAAAAATTCATCGCTATTTTATTGCATTTAAAAATTCTATACCTCTATAAAAACATCCTTTATATGTTTGTATGTATGCCAGCACTCGTAAGTATGTATGCATCTACATCCACACGAACGTACTTAAACCACGTTCAGGTTAAATGAGACACAATTCTGTTTTAATTCTTCAAGAGGTATTTAACGTTCTTTTTTCCATAAAACTTGAAGTTTAATATTTCTTTTTAATACTTTTAGTTGAGATTGTTTTTCAGATTTAAGATTCGTTTTTTTTCCAATATAAATATGTCTCAAGTGTTGAGGTAAAAGTATGCGAGTTTTGTGTGCGAGTTGAGGCCATGGTTACATATGTTTTAAGCATGTTACGTTCTCTATGAAAAGCGGCTGACAGACTGACTGTGTGCGTTTGACTGTCTGTTTGTGTTTGGTAGAACAAGTCATTAGAAAATTTTGTTGGCTGTAAGTATGTCATTATGTTTGGCTAAGAAGAACTTAATGCATTCTAAGTAGTGCATTCATACTAAAAGCATATAAAGCGGGAATTATTTAAAGAACTTATTAAATGGGAAGAATATGATGGGATAACACATCATCCCAGAAAGATATCTATATCTATATACTTATATAAAAATGGTGTAAAAAATATATAGTAATTCATAAGATGAGAACGGCTGGGCCGATTTCTATAAAATTTTTAGTCAGTTGTTGGTATTTTTGAGAGGAAGGTTTTTACGAAATTTTGAAAAATCCCTCCGAAAAAGCTTGACAATTAGAAAAATCGAAAATCAAATTTTTATATGAAATTTTGTGTGAAACTAATGGCTATCCAAATCAAAAATTAGAAAGTTCTTAGTGTAAATCATGGAAATTTGGGAAATTAAAAAAATCGAAAATTTGAGCGAGGCGAAGTGTGCCGAATTCACTAGTTTCATACAGACTTCATAAGTAAAATATTTTTTAATCATTAAATTTTCAATAAAAAATGTTTTAAGCAGCATGTCCACACATCAAACTGTTCCTTCAAACTACGCTTTTTTTATTGCGAAAATAAATTCATACATATGAGTTTGAAGAAAATCATAATATTTCAGATTTTTACTACGGCGCACCAGAAGTTTGAAGCTAGTTTGATGTGTGTGTGTGCAATTACTACAAATTTCATTTTGTCTTGCCAGCGACAGCATCAATGTTTTTGATGACGAAGAGAAAATAAAATATTAACGAAAACAATTTTATTTTGGGACTTGTTCTTTTTTTATAAACGATTACGATTTAAAAATATTATTTTAATTTTAAAAGTGAAAGACCAATGTAAGCGACGGTTTATTTGATGTAGGCAAATGAACGCGTCTATTGGAGGCAAAAATTTCTGTATCGAATATTAAACAAACATACATATTGATTTTTTAACACAAAAATAAATAAATATATTTAATTGTTAAAAATTTTAAAACCGATAGTTAAAAAAAACTAATTTCTTTCTTCCATATTTCCTATTTTTTTGTTCCTTTACTTTTTGGTTTGACAAATTGAAGCGGCAAAACAAAAAGTTTAACTGAATTCAACATTACCGCTCGGCTGCCTTTAACGGTATTGCCAACTTAAATTAAATTCATTAGGTCGAAATTTTAGCATTAGTATTTTTATAAAAAATCTAATTTTTTTGTAAATAGGTCACATTGTTGCCGCCCGCTGCCGCTTACATTGGCTTTCACTATTAATCACTCCAAAAATGTTTTTTTTTACAAATAAAATATAATTTGGCATATGATGAGAAACATACTTTTTTCAAAATAATTTTAAAATGAAATTTGACGGAAAAAGTTAGATGTGTCAAGTCAAACCAAATTTTACTAACACATATTCAAATATGATTGAACAGTTTGATGTGCCACTGCGCTTAAGTCAATAAATTTTAAATAAAAAATTTTTGTGAACAAAAAATTCTCTGTAGAAAATTAGAACTTTTTTAATAACGATAAATTTTCTGCAGAAAATTTTTTTATTACTTAGTGATGGTTAAATTGTCCATATAAAATGTTTATTATTGACAAATTTTCTATAGAAAGTTTTGATATTCGATAAAAATTATCGCAATCTTTTTTTATACATAAATTTTTTATCGCTAAAAATTAATAATTTATAAATTTTTTATTTCAAACATTTTGAGATCAATTATTTTTTTATATAATTTTTCTAAACAAATTTTAGTCTCGATAAATTAAAATTTTTAATTCGGAAACGATTTATTTATTGTCAATAAATTGTGATAATTTTTGTTTAGAAAGATTTTGTGATATAGTAATTTTCAGCATAAATTGCTTGTTAACGATAAAGTTGTTTAACGAATACGAGTAGAAAACTTTTAATACCGCAAAAAACAATTTCAATAAATTTCAGTAGAAATCCTTGAGAAAGGAAGATAGGATACAAGAGAGCCATTTTTCACAGCAAATTTTCAACTTTGTGCGAAAAATTTTTAATACAGATCCAATTTCCTTAGGAAGCTGTTAAAACTGAAAAAAATTTTTGTAATAAATTTTTGATAGCGACAAATTTCCCAAACAAAACTGTTAGTAATGGCTATTTTTAATACAAATCTAATTTTTATAGAAAATATTCTACAAAAAGAATTTAATGTCTTTAAATGATTAATGAGTGAACTTTTTTAGTTACATACATATGTACGATATTAACTAATCAGTTCAACTTCAGTCAAGAAGGGGGATTATTTTTAATTATAACAATAATTGCTGTGTAACAATAAGACCAAAGAAGAACAGAAAAATAATTGAGTACCATTATCTGGGGGACAACTTTAGAATTTAATGTCGACAGTTTTTCCGTAGAAGATTTTTAAAACGATACATTTTTTTTTTTTTGCAAATGAGTTTAATCCACAAATTTTGTGTAGGAACCATTTAGTAATAAAAAGAACTTTCTAAGACAAGACATTATCATAGGAGACAACTCGCCCCATTTTCTCCACACATTTTAAGAACGACATAATTCTGGCACAAATACCTATTACATGGATGGCTTGTTAATAGAATGTCTGCCTGGTTTGTCTCTAGAGATGAAAAGTAGAAAATTAAGCAATTCATAATTAATTTAAATACATATCTTAGTGTTTGCTACTTCTGTGTCTCAGTTTGTTTTTGTGTTAATTTATATTATTCTCTGGAAACTATTTACTTTTTCTTAACATTTCCGTCACTTTCAACGTTTGTCATCGTTATAAAATTAATGTTACGACATTAATATATTACAATTGTTTGGCAGAACATAAGTAGTTAATTTTAAAGAAGAATCTAATTTAAGTATTGACTTATAGGCAGGTCTTTAATACGTTTGGTTTTAAACTTGGTTTTAAATTTCTATTTAGCATTGAAAGGCAGCAAAGTGTTAACATGTAAATACATGAGAGATAGAGAGAGAGAGAAAATTACATACACAATTTTAATCAGAGTTGCCAGTAAACCTTTATATATAAGATGTACTTTATACTTCAGTAGTGCAATTCACTAACCTGTTTTAATGCTAATAAAATTCGTTTAGAGAAATTAACACTAGCGTTGGTGTTTTCGCGATTCTATAACAGTTTTTAACACTATTTGTCTTCGTTTTAAATCAGCTGTTTTTCTAGCCTGACTGATTAGCGTTAACTAAACACCAATTATTTTTGTGGTGTTTATCTTAACATCAATGTCGTTAAAATGCTACTGGAATAACTTCACAGTATCTGGCATATGACTTATCGGAAGACTCCAACAGTCGGTCGGCATGTTCTCCGTGAGAAGAAATTATCTTATTTATCAAAAAATATATTTAAATAATGAACATATAAATATTTTACTTACCCTAAACATGAAATTATTTGCAAATTTGTTTGTTTTTTTCTGTTCCTCTTTGTGGTTTTCTTTATTTTTAACAAAGCTGCCACATTGTTTCAAATTTTTTTAACATACAACCAGAGGTGTTAAGAATAAGTTAGTGAATCACATAAGCGTTAGTGCAAACCACAATAGCTCGCGTTTAGTTATGCTCTTTTAAAATCGTTAAAAGTTAGTGAATTGCACTACAGGTGATGCCTATTTACGAAATGTTATAATTTTTTGATAATAACAATAAATGTTATAATTTTTCGATAATAACAAAATAATTTAACAGATGATTTTACCATACAACTATGTTGGTTAACGTGTTTTGGCTGTAATTTTATGTAATTTTTTTATACGGAAGTATTCATTACGTCTTTTAAATGTAATTTTTATCTATATTTGCCATCTACATGAGAATTTGTCTCCAAATTTTATCTTCGAATTTTCCTTCTTAACTGATTTACTAAAAATTTGATAAACTTGCTTACTACTCGCTACTTTTATTAAAAAAAAAAATCAATTTCTACAAACAACTCCACCAACCAAATAAAAATTGCATATAAATTTTAAAACATTCGTTTTTATTTTGAGTTGGCAACATCGTCTTATTTATAAATAAAATTTAGCTTAAAATTTAATAAAGTTAGCTCAATTTTAAAAATATAAATTTTGTAACAAATGTTTGTCTTACAGGTTCAATGTATTGAGTTGGCAGCACTGCTTTATTTGACAGCCCTTTTAACAGCTTTAACAATTTGTTATAGACAGACTTACATCAGATCAATGCTTACTATTAAGCTAAAGCCCAACATGATTTTGAATTTCCATTCTGTTCTCTCTAAGAGCGACAAGTATCACAAACTTTTATCGAAACATCATTATAAAACTACAGTTTTAGGGGCTTATATTAGTTATAGATCCGTATGTTCTTAGTTATAGATCCGTATGTTCTTAAAAACGACAATTGGCAGAATATTACTATCAATAGAGAACTGTATAGGGACAAGATTACTTAATTAGCTGGCATACATCACACGCTACAATTGATTTACTCAATGAAATTTTACGAGTGACTTCATTGCACTGAATTATTTTCTTTGGAGTTACATTGCTCACTTGTCTACGACGATAAATTAGAGACAGATTGTGGAAATTGATTTACATCATCACCTGCCTTGCCGGCTTTATCCGAACGTGGACGAACTCCGTGGAATGAGTTATTCAAAAAACTTACTGAAGAGGTCTCGTGTCTTTCAATCTCTCCTGCATGCAATTTTGCAAAACAGTCAATGGAAGAGAAGGCCGAAGCCCATTAAGACTACCTCTTAAGCTCTTAACCAACTCACCCGTCTAACTATCCCTTTTGGTTCATTACATTATAAGTATATGTTGCAAGACAACAGCACCTCGGGGGTTTATTAGGCCCCGAAATCCCGCATGCAACAAAGTTATCAAGGACACTAATTCCCCTTCCTTCGATTTTAGGTTTAAACCATAGCCAGAATGTTTAAGCCAAGAAAACACTTTAACCATGATCAGCTCTGCAAACAGAACCTACAAGGAATTCTGCTGATCCACGTTCTGCTAACCCTTAATGAGGGTATCGGAAATCCAACACAGTATAAGTCATGGGGCAGCTTCTGGGCACTCTGCCTGAGTGCCTTGGTATGATGCATACCTAGACAAAACCCACTCCTCGTGGGAGATAAATTAAAGACAAATGAACGCCTGAAAATTATAATTTGAAAATTTATTGGTGAAGGATGTGAAAATTAGTGTCCCAGATTGGGCTTTGTACGTGCAACCTGTACCGTCCACAAGGCCGAAATCTTATTTATATATTTATGGCCTTATTTATAAAAATTTTTCATGTTTATTAAGCTGTTATTACACAAATTTTCTATAGAAATCAGTGCAATAACAGCTTAATAAACATGAAAAAATTTTTATAAATAAGACCCTTATTTTATAATTTACATTCGTCCGCGCTAGTCTCCGGTATTTCATAGACCTGAGCTATAGATAGAGACTTTCGACAAAATTCAATCGTTTTTGGCAACGAGTAAATATATGCCAAATTTTTTACGTCGCCTTCATGTGAAAATGACGCTTATTAGAATAAGCGGTACTGTTTTGAACAAGCGCAAACTTTCTGTAGAATCAAACTTTGTCATATACTTTCGAATTAAAGTAGAGTTTTCAAATCAGTTTGCAACTAACTGTCTTAATTATATGTCAGGCGTAGGCATCCAAAAATATATACACCTTTTTTAAATCTTTAAGTAAAGTCAATTTATAAAAGCTTTAATATTGTTACTAGAAGTACTTTAACTCTGGCAACACTTGTTTAGATATAAGAAAACGGAAACCACTACAATCTTAGAGTTAAATAGTAATATAGTAGAAACAACAACAAATAATGATACTGAGAATTACTGGCAGGCATAAAAGAGTATGTTTGGTCAAACAACAATAACAACACAACAAGCAGGAAGAGGTAAAGAACACAATAATAATTATTGATCTCTTATTTAATGTCTGAACAATAATCAGCACAAACAACGATTAAGTTTTAACTAGAAGTAACATTTGCAACTTACCTAATAAACGCATTACTTCCTGAGAGTTTAGGTATAAATTCAGATGACCCCAGCAGCCGCCCAATGTGGAGAGAACAACCAGCATTGTGATTAACAGCCGCCAATGCAGTTGTATTTTGTTGTTTCCACTTGTCTTTGAACAAAAGTGTAAACACGCCATTTTGCGCTGTTTCCTTTTGTTATATTTTTCGTTTATTATTTTGTGTTATTTTATTTTGGCAATTTATATATTTTAGTTATAATAAAATATTTTTGGGATTTTTTGACTTATACTATAACTGGCACTTGTTAATTTATTTACTCTTCAAAACAAACAATCACAGTTTTATTTATTATTAATTTAAAATTTGATTTTATTTAACTTTTTTATGAATTTGTTATTCTATTTTATTTTTTTTTTACTCTCACTCTCTTGTATTTGCTCTTTTATTTTTCAAGCTTCTTCTTCTTTTTCTTTTACTTGCATTTTGTATAATATTTTTTTCCACAATATGTATACGAAAAGCCAGGCAAAATGTAAATTAAGAAAAATATAAACAAAATACTTCACTAAATTGTTGAAATTCTTCTTCTAAAATTAATTATATTCTTACATTAAAATAAATTTTATTTAAAGTCTGCGAATAAGATATATTCCGTAATTTTTCACCGCACGAAATGTCAAAAAAATTTTATTGAATATTTATATGTAAAATAATTTTTATTGTTGTGAACAAGCGCAGTATTAAACACCCTGCACTCTTGCTTTATAGCTGTCAACTAAAAACTGACAAACTTGTTTAATAATTCTGACATCTACTATGGAATGGAAAATGGTGCAGCCAAGTTTGTGACACACAATAACTGTATACAGTTTTGTTGAACAACAACAGCGACCTCATGAGGTTGTTTGGTTGATGTTACAAAGAAAACAAATAAAACAGGAAAGGGAAAACAATTGAGAACTCAACGTTTACAGAGAGTGTTTAAGAAAACGAGATTGTATTGGATTTTGTACAAATTCTGAGGGGAAATTTGTTGCAACTGATATACATGCATGTATTCATGTGGATGATGTGTTTGAGAAATAAACGAAAAATGTTATGAAATCTATGAACTGTTAGTAAAATTTGTTTTAGGGGAAATTTAGTTGTAGAAAAGATTTGGCTTGAGCGGATATACAGGTACAGTTCAACCCCGATTATTCATCCCCTCAGAAATGTTATTTAATGTCAGTTAATAAATTCAGTGATTTTTTATGAATTCACACAGCATATTTTTATAGGTATAATATAGGTAAAACATAAAAATAAATTAGTATTTGCTGGTTCACTTGTAAAACTTATCGTTCTTTATTTGCCTCAATATTTCGATACTCCGTTGTGCGTCTTCTGCAGGCTGCGAAAAATTCAATCTTTAATGTAGATCATTTTTGTAACTAAGCAGGGAATTATAAATTCCTTTTCGACTTAAGACTACTTATAAAAGGTGGCGCAAAAGTAATCCTCCTATCAGGAAATGCTATAAATTTTGCGATTGGCCCTTATAGTACGTTTCCATTATAATCAAATTAAGTTGATTTAAGGAAAACATTTCGAAGTGTTTCCATTATGTTGTAAGTAATTTTCTTTTCGAATTTTCGAAATCAGTTTGACGTTTGAATTGTTTGATTATATTTTATCATAAAAAAAAAAACAAAAATTTAATAAACATTGTGCAAAACGCTGTGGCGTTCAAAAATAAATCGGGGTTAAACACTAATGAAATAGTTAGTGATGCTCTCGTTTATTTACATATGTGTTATTTTTGGCTGCAAGATATTAAACTTTGTGCTAGGACGCGTATATTGAAAGAAACTGTTAAGAAAGCCTTGAAGCTGATTTCCTTATATAGGGTGTTTTTTTAAGCTCGATAGAACTTGAAATTGTAAAAAATAACACAAAAAATTAAATTGTAATCAAAATTTTTTTTTATTCGAAAGATCAATACGTGACATTAACATTTGAAAATGATTTCGGGCATATGGGCACCGCGGCTGTTCTTGACGAAGCGCATTCTGGACGTCCAATTTTGGGCCACTTTTTCGAGCACTGCTGGCCGTATGTCACGAACAACACGAACAATACTGGCCTCCAAGGCGTCAATTGTTGCTGGTTTATCAGCATAAACCAGTGACTTCACGTAGCCCCACAGGAAATAATCGAGAGGTGTCAAATCGCACGACCTTGGAGGCCAATTGACAGGTCCATTTCTCGAAATCAACTTATCGCCAAATTTTGATTTCAGTAAGTCGATGGTTGCGTTCGCCGTATGGCACGTAGCGCCATCCTGTTGAAACCACATCTCCTCCGGATCAATGTCATCCATATTTTCAAACAAAAAATCATTGATCATAGTGCGGTAACGATCTCCATTGACCGTAACGCGAGCTCCGGCCTCATTTTTGAAGAAATAAGGTCCGATGATGCCACCAGCATGAAAACCGCACCAAACAGTGCATTTTTCTGGATGTAATGGAGTCTGTAGGGTCTCTTGTGGATTGGTCTCACTCCATATGCGGCAATTTTGCTTATTAACAAACCCGTTAAGCCAAAAATGCGCCTCATCGCTGAACACAATTTTGCGATAAAACAACGGGTCAGTTGCCAACTGCTCTATTTGGATAATTTCGTAGCGTTGTTCAAGCGTGAGTCTATTCATGATGATTTGTCAGAGTATACTGAAACAAATAAAAAAATGTTTCATCAAAATTTAATTTTTTGTGTTACTTTTTACAATTTAAAGTTCTATCTAGCTTAAAAAAACACCCTTTATGAAAACATGGGGATATGAAAGAAATGCATTTTTATTAAATTGCCTTTACCATGGGAGGTTATCCAAGCCGCAGAAATTCCAGAAACCAAGCATTATTGATTTCCCCATTTGTCATCCGCATTCTTGATTGTCATGTCATGTTGCCAATAATGATAAAAAGCAATATATGTAAATATAAGGACATCTAAGACTATTTACGACTATGTCAAGAAATCTAAATATCAGACTGTGGTTATGGGTACGTAAAAATATTGGAGAAATTAGTGCATTAGCCGGCTGTGACTTGCTTACATTTTCTTACATATATTTTCCTACTTAAAGAACACGAAAATGATGCCGATGAGGTTACGTCTCAATTAAATAAAGTTCAAAAAGCAATTCTTAAACTGGTAAAAATTTACACTTGATGAATCCACGCTATGGCTACCGACAAGCTCTCGAAACGAATTCGTAAATTTGCTATAGACATCACTGCTTTGGAGAATATAATTCGCAAGCAAATAAAGTAGTTTCGCCTTCATTATAATCTTTATTGGTACGGGGTTAAGCGGTTAATAGTAAATAAAACAGTAAATACTTTATACCATAATCTTCTTTTTTTTTTGTATGCGGGCAAATAAAATGGCTTTAATACAATTAAAAAATAATAAAAAGAATAAAAAAACCTATAAAAAATGGAAAATAGTATTAACAACAAATGTTTCTTTCACTTCATCAAGAAATAAAATCAGCCATTGTGATTCTTATTTAAATGTCACTTTTTCGAACTGTAACTCACTAATAATGGATGCCCCAAGGTTGCATTTGTAAGAATACCGGTAGCACAGTGCTGCACAGACAAATTTCGACTTAATTTGAAACAAATTAAGTCGTTTGAGATAATTTGATCATATGAAAAATGTATGGGAAATCATGTCACAAATTACTTAATTTGTGTAAATGAAATGATTTGGCTCAAATCACGTATATGGAAACGTACTATTAATGTCAGTTCTGTTTTGACATTTGTGTAGTAAACACATGCGAAATACACGTTAATTAACAATGTTACGCTACAATCCTCCAGAACGCGGAATATTGGTGACTATCTATTTGACCCCAAGAGGAAGATGATTTTTCATCAAAAATAATCATGAGTGATGAGGCCCCGTATACAGAAATAAGCAAAATTTACGCTTCTGGGGCACTGAAAATCCGCGTGTAACCCACGAAGAGCTATTACACCCGCTCATAGTCACTGTATGGTGTGCTGTTTTCGCTGGAGGAGTCATCGGACCTTTTTTCTTCGAAGACGTCGAGGGCCAAGCGGTTACTGTGAATGGTGAGCACTACAGAGCAATGATCAACGAGTTCTTTTTACCACAACTTGATGAATTGGGATTAGAAAACATGTGGTTCCAACAGGACGGTGCTACGGCACACACTGCACGTGCCACAACCGATATGCTGAAGGATGCATTTCCCGGGCGCCTAATCTCCCGTTTTGGCGATTCGCACTGGCCAGCAAGATCGCACTGGCCAGCAAGTCCCTTTTTGTGGGACTTTTTGAAGTCGTGGGTTTATGTCAACAAGCCTCAGACTATTGAGCTCTTAAAGACAATAACCGTCAAGAATATGAGGACCTATCGCTATAAAAAGGGCTCAAATGACAATCAACTGTGGCGGTATCCATTTACATGACATCATATTCTCGACTTGATGTAAAAAAATTTAAAGACCAAATAAAAATAATCCACAAGAAGAATCAAAGTTTTTAATTTTTTTTTTTTAATTACAGCCAAAAAACATCGGAAGGTTATTTTTGCGCCACCCTGTTTTTAAAATCTGTCTTCCTACACAAATATTTTTACTTTATAATGGTAGTTGGTCTATTTGCGGTTTGAGTATTATTTTTGTAAAAATTATCTGACACATCTCTCAATTCTTTGTATACAATTATTTTCGTTCAGTGTTGCAATTCACATACGTGCATATGTGTGTATTTAGTTTCAAACATATTTGCATGCTTTGAGTGCATGATTAATCGTAGCAGATCATGTTGCTGTAAAGATCAGTGACTAATCCTGATGTTGTGTTATTCATGTGTCAGTTTGTTCGCCCGTCTTTCAAATCTTTCTCGTTATTTTGCCAAATATTAAATATCTTAAGACTAAGCCAGTACTTACCTGTCACATAAAACATAAATTATGGATATTTTTTTTATTTCATATGACAGATCTTGTCAAAATGTTTTAAAGTCTAAACGTTATCCGTGGAAAATCTCAATGGTCAGTTTGTCAAAATAAATAACACAAGTAATCCGTTATTTTTACATACATACTTATATTCAAGATGTATTAAATAGATAAAAACAAAATAGTAGAAAAATTTTATTTTTCATCTAATTAGATGAGAAAATGAGATCTCCTAATAGCATCAACACAGTTTTGCAGTTACTTCTCACTAATCAAACATATACAGAGCAGCCGGCAGGAAGGTTTAGTTGTTTGTTTACAATTTTTGATTAAATGAAAGAAAATGGCTGTTATATTGATAAAAGTTTTCTTTAATTTCGGCAATTGTGTATGAAATATAATATCAGATAAATGTCCGCCTTTGTTAGCCTCACACAGCGGCGATCACTGTCCACGACATTACTGCTCTTCAATGATGCAATGTGCAACACTTTGTAATCAATGAACGCTAACTTACAAAGCACATGACCGTAGTATATGCAATACCCAAAAAAGAATTTCGTTCATCTCGTTTATACATATGTATGTTTTTGTTTTTTAGTAGTAATTCAAACGTTCACCAGCTTTTTCCAAATAACATTTCAATAAAATTTAATTAGCAAAATTAGTGCTAAAGGTAAGAAAGCTTAGAAAAAAGGATTTACAAAGTAAGCAAGATATTATTCGGCCGTATTAAAAATACATTATGTTCACATGATCCCGAGTTCGAGTCCCAGTGGGTGCCTACGAAACAGCTAGTTGTCCCCCAGCTAATGGTATTCAATTATTTTTTCTGTTTTTCTTTGGTCTTATTGTTTCACAGCAGTTATTGTAATAATTAGAAATAATCCCCCTTTTAGACTGAAGTTGGACTCGAACTCAATCGTACATATGTAAACAAATTTCTAGTTTAAAAACCTCGCCAATCATATTTTTAGGAAGGGATAACAAAATTCAAGAACTGTGTATAGAACTTAAAGGAGACTATACTGAAAATTAAATTAATTTTTTATAACAACCTGTGTTTCATTGAAAAAGTCGTGAATTTATTGGCCCGCCCTCGTATCTTCATTCATATTTTTTTAATTATGATAGAAGGGTCTATAACAATTATGTGTGAGACTAAATATCGGCCAAATGCGTAGCACGGTTTCGGTGGCATACCTCTGTATATATATTTTCGCTGACTTTGAGACTAGGTTAGGTCAGGAAACCTCCCCACTTGGGTTCTTTCTTGGTTCCATTGTTTTGCCTGAGGGAGATATGCAGTCTATGAGACCTAAACATAGCCCGCCACTCTGAGACATAAATCAGGGTTAATGTCGTTAATGTGCTGAATTACTCGTATCTGACCGTCTAGCTCTTGAATGTTTTCTGGTTGTCAGACAGTCAACGGTGTCAGCTCACATATGTTTATTGTGTTTTGACAGGTATTATTAAAGAATTTTGCTTTTTAAATTTTCAATAATGAAATTAGATTATTGTGATAT
Organism: Thecocarcelia acutangulata; assembly: GCA_914767995.1. Classification (NCBI taxonomy): domain Eukaryota; kingdom Metazoa; phylum Arthropoda; class Insecta; order Diptera; family Tachinidae; genus Thecocarcelia; species Thecocarcelia acutangulata. The sequence goes on from OU612097.1 coordinate 30,113,515, forward strand.
AAAGTTGAACGTTTGAGAATATCAATAAAAATTATAAATAGCTTGTTTTCTATGTTTCCCAGCTATCTATATGTCAACATTTCATAGGAACTACCCTAATCATCAGTAGACTTTGGAAATTTTTGAAAGATTGTTGGGATATAAAGTTGAATGTTTGAGAATATCTTTCAAAAATTTCCAAAGTCTACTGATGATTAGGGTAGTTCCTATGAAATTTCGTCATATAGATAGCTGGGAAACATAGAAAACAAGCTATATATAATTTTTATTGGTATAAATGGTAGAAGCTAAAAATGGCGAATAAAAAACTTAATTGTTTGAGAATATCTTTCAAAAATTTCCAAAGTCTACTGATGATTAAGGTAGCTCCTATGAAATGTGGGAAACATTGAAAACAAAGTGTTTATAATTTTTTGGTTGAATGTTTGAGAATATCTTTCAAAAATTTCCAAAGTTTACTAATGATAAGGGTAACTCCTATGAAATGTTGACATATAGCCAACTGGGAAACATAGAAAAGAAGCTGTTTATAATTTTTTGATTGGAAGCAAATAATAATTTTGATCAAATTATAAAAATACCTGTTCAAGCTGGCTCTGAAATGCCTCAAATTTTGGTTTTATATACAAAACTCCTTCAGCACATTTATTTTTGCTGATTGTCACAGTAAAACTAAAGTCCTTTTATTGCACAAAACATTCGATAATTATTTTAAAATGTGCCCCTAACCCTCATCAAAGCAACCTTAAGCCCCTCATATTAATGCATTACACTTAAATTCCATGTCCTCTGGCTGTATGGACAAACATATGCAAACTTCTTTTATTTTTCATTAAACTTTAATTTTAAATCGAATTAAATTGTTTAGATCAATTATGCAAATCACTGAGGACGAAAAGTACTAAACAATTGCTCTATTATTAAATCTGTATGCTCACAAATGGCTGAAAATATAACTTTTTGCACGCACATCGATGATGACTTTACAATACGGAAGCTGCATTTGCATGTGAGCTCGAAACGAAGGAATGCTGTTTGTTAAACATTTATTCAGTTTTGTATTTAAATGTAATGAACTCTAAGTATTTGGAAAAAAATTTTTAATGTTTCACTATTTTGCAAATAATTTCCATCAAATCGTTTGTATTTATTACAAATCGCTCCTTTATTGCAAAATAGTCATAACTCAAAAAAGCTTGTTTCGAGAAAAACATATATCAAATTTTTAGTTTCCATACAAGTCTTAGACAAATTTTTTAGAAAATATTTCCTAAGTGAAACAGTTTAAAAATAATTTAAATAAATTTTTGTCACAATATAAAATCTTGTACTGTTAAAACAATTTTGCGTTGTTAACTCAAAAAGCTAATTTTTTGAGATATGACTATGTTGTAGTAAAAGAGCGAAACGTACTCGCTTAGTAAGTAATGCAGTCTATTAAATACATTCGCACAAATTTAACAGTTCAGTCCATGAAGCGATGAGCCAGCAGCATTTGCAGCAGGCAACATGAAATTTTGTTCAGACAACATTTATTCATTTTTTTATTTTTTTTGCTTTTGCCATTTGTTGAGGCCAAATCGGAAATACATTATAAACCATGATTAATGATAAAATTTACAAATTCATACTAATATGTGCGAGTACATACATAATTCGTATATTTACTGGTGCTGCTGTCTGCTGGGCTGTCTATTGTTTGTGCTGGACATTGAAAAGTGCAATTGCTCCTGACATTAAACAGTTATTTTCAGATCTAACTAATAGCCAGTCAAACAACAGAGAAGATAAAAATGCAAGCAGAACTGAATTGAGTTCAATTGAACTGAAATTTTGTATTAAAATTCAAGCATCATTGATGAAACATTTAATGATCGTGTGTGTCTTTTTTACCATATTATTTTCTTCGCCAACCTTATTATTGTCATACAATAGCTTCAGCTAAAAACATTATCTTGGACCAGTACTCAGGGTATGATACCTACATATGCAGTGCATTGTACCAGAACTAGGTAAAAAGGTTTTGAGGAGGGGGAAAGAGAGAGTAGTGTTTGTGAACATTTGACTTGAACTTTATAACATTATAACAGACAGGAAACACATTTGCAGGCAACTTATTCCACAGACGAAGCGTATGGCTGTAAAACGAATTCTCTCTGTAATGCGTAGTACGATTACCTGGACTATCGACCACAAGTGGATGAGCTCTGGACTATGCACGCATGTTACGTGCCACTTTTGGGAACAAGATCTCTAATCTCGTCGGAGAAAAATTCATTGTACGAGTAGTAGCGATAGAACCGAGTAACGAACCCTACTGTGACCGATAAGCTTCTTCGCTCTTTCCTGCACACGATTGCGTAACCCCAAATTAGACTTTGAGGCACCGGCGCAATGGAAAAGAAACGGAGAGAAAATGTGAAAGAAAGGAATAGAAAAAAAATGAAAGAAAAGAAAAATAAGAGAACGCGAAGGAAACGAAAACAAGAAAAGCTTAGAAAAGAAAAGCAAAGAAAAGGAATAAAAAGACAAGAAGAGAAAAGAAAATTAGAGCACAAAAAAGACAATGGAAGAGAAGAGAAAAGAGGAGAGAAAAGAAAAAAAGTAGTAAGATAAGAGAACAAAATAAGAGTAGACAAAAGAAAAAAAAAGAAAGGATAGCAAGGCATAGAAAATAAACATGGTACGAAAAAAATTAAAACAAGTGAGAAAGTTAAGAATGGAAAAGATTAGAACAGTAAGTCTAAGGTCAGACACAGCGGTTTTAATTGCCGAACCTTTTAGCAATTTTCTTTTGGAATTGCTTTCTTGTCCACATTCTTGAGCTTTCCGAGTACCGGCAATTCTTTTTCCCTTCTTATTCCCCTCACCCATAGCTTCTATAAAGTCAAGAATTGCCCAACTAAAGTTGCTGTGTGTGACCTGCCACTAAGTGCCAGTTTACACACATCAAGTTTGACTCGTCAAGTCTTGAGTTTGTTAGAGAACGGGGAAAAGAGAACGGAAAAGGGTTCCGACTTGACGGTACCGTCAAGTTTAAAATGAAATGCAAAAATATATGAAAACTTGAAGACAAAAATACTTAAACTTGATGACATTAAGCTTTTGTGTGTGAACATAAATGCAAGTTCAAAAGCAAATTGAATCAGAATTGATCAAGAAAACCTGATGTGTGTAAACTGAGACTAAATGAAAGAAAAAAGAACAGAAGGGAAGAGAGGAGAAAAGAAGATAATAAAAGATAAAAAGAGAGAAGAAAAGTTAAAAAATGCGGCAAAAAACGAATGGGTAAAAACGTAGAAGAGAAGATAAAAAGGAGAAGACAAATCCATTGTCTCTCAAAGTCAAAAGCTTCTTGGATGAAAACGTAATCAGCAAATAATAGTGACGAATGAAATACTAGGAAAACCGATTCTTTAAACAGTCTTAGATATGCATTATCATTACCTAATATATCAAAAATTGTTGAAAGTTCTGGCAGGTATTTCAGAAACACAGACTCTACAACTCCTTGTTGATTAATACTTGTTCCCCAAGACATCACAAAGGGTGAAATCTAACTTTGTTTACGTTCTACTAAAAAATGTTAAAAGTATTTGAAATAATTTCTGATATACGTGTTACTAAAGGACACTTCAGACTTACTTTGTATTAAGACTTGTCAAAAATTCAAATAATAAGTGCAAAACGTTATGAAAATGAGAAATAATACGATAAGAGATTTGACATCCCATAACACTTCACCATTTTTAGAAATTTGTTTAAACAATAAGATTTTTCATTGGATCAGGGTTGCATTTTTGACAAAGCAAATAATAAAAATATTAAACCAGCCGTTAAGCAAATTGGTTGTCTATTTGCAAATCATATTTTTTTACTTTAGGTGTGATGGTGTGAAAACAAAATGTAATGGTACGTTAGATTTTTTGACAGTCGCAACAAATATCATTAGATTTTTGTCTCACAAAAACCAATCAAAATCATAAGACTTGTATGATAGTCTGAAACGCCCTTAATGTGTTGTTTAGAGAACACAAACGAGAGACTCGTTGTTTGGAAAGCACTTAAAAATTTACGTTTTTTTTTTTGTAATAATTGACTAAAAGAGACGCTCGTCTGTGCTCCGCAAACAACATTTAATCCAAATATTTTTATGATAAAACGCGAGCCTATGAATACATTTCGCTGTTTTAAGTTTTTTCCTCAGAATTTTTATTTTTTACACTTTCAAAGTCTTTGCATTGCAGTAAAGTCTTCTATACTTACGGGCATACCTTTTTGTATTTTGATAATAATCGAAGTGACAACAATGTTTTTATTACAAAATGTTTGCGAAAGAAATGACTTCATAGGAAGCCAGTCAAGACAGGAAAAACAAAATGAAAATTGCAGCAGGACCCGTAATACTTGCAGCATCATAATACAACAAGTCATTTTGGTAGAAAAGAAAAACAAAAGCAAAATATTTTAAAAGGAAGAACTCAGCCAGTGTGTGGTCTAATGCATGTTGTGTTATTGTAAATAATTCACTCGTTTTGGCAACTACACAGCATAAACATACACACATGTGGATTTTTATATGCATCCTGGGTTTTTCGAACTGCTGGAAGAAAAATCCACATTAAAAAATTGAAGCACAAGCACATCTTTATTCACTTGAAAATCTGAACATTTCCAAGAAACTCCATACAATAGTCTGAAGCATTTCCAGCGTGTAAAATACATCAGCAACAATTTTTTTTTTACCTCCCGCTGTTGGTGTCCTTGTTTATGTTTAAACTGAAAAGGGATTTTGTTTTGCTTCATACTGGATTAAGGATTCAAGAGTTAGCAGGCAGTATTTCAAAATTCTATACATTGTTTTGACTTGTTGTTTGGAAAACGACAACAACAACAATACGTAATACAATACTATACTAAAAAAAAAGGAGCTCTAAAAATATAAAAGTCATCATTGAATTATAATTAATTGTATGTTATCGATAACCTTGACTGTGAAATCATTAAACCAATAAACAAATGAAAAAGGGTGAACAATCTGCACAAATATCTGAATCTACTACAGAATAATAAAAGGATAGAAAGGACTTTCCCTTTTTTTTCTTCTAAATTTGTTAACTTTTATTTATTGTTGTTGCCTTGCAATGACCAGACGGTTCCATTAACGTTAAATCACTTTAGCGGGGGAAAATGGGGGGTGTTAAATCAATGGATGACTTTGATAATGAATCGAAGGTGACACAATCTGTTTTCATTGTTCAATAGTGTTTGATGACAGGCAACTTTGTTATGTATATTCGGATTTTTTGGGGAAAGAAATCCTGCTCTCCGGACAAGCAAGAGTGAAGAGTCAAATTGTTTTCCAACACAGTTCAATAAATTGCACTGAAAGAAAATTTAGCACTTGAAGAATATTTAAAAGTTTTGATAAGTAAGGTTAGGTAAGATAGCCAGGCTGGTTGTAGGAAATCTATACCCTTCAAGGATGTTTTCCGGCAAAGGTTGCGGTTTTGATGGAACATTGTCGTATGGGCTTGCTGGCGAAGAGCTTAGATCTTCAATTTAATTATTTCTGTAGAAGCCGTAGAGATGAGGAGGATAAATGTTGAGCACTTCCTCTGTTGATACCAGCCTCTTTCTTCTATGGGAGGCTTGCATCTGGGTAGACCACTACTATATGAATTGGCAGACATATCGCAATGCGAGGTGAACGAACTGGACACTTTTACCCGGTTTTCGGTTTGGCTTGGATCTGAATTATCATTGGTTGGATACTCGACTGAGAAGGATGGACACCCTTGCAACCATCAGAGCGTTGGAAAGGTGATTTACCAACAAAATACACGCAAGAAACAACTTTTCGTCTAGCATTGGTTGGAAATAAGTAAATAAAATTTTTCAATATTAATTAATTTTTTTTCTATATTAATTAATGAATTTTTAGTTTTAAGATTTGCATACTTATTGTTAGTTCTTTTAGAAGATACAATAAATAATTGAATTATAAAAAAAAAAAAAAAATTGGTTGGATGGTTTGCTCACATAGGCTGCATATCTCTCAGGCAACACAATGTGACAAAAAAAAAAAAAAGACCCAAGTCGGCTGGTTTCATGAAACTGGGAACCAATAGTTGCTCAAATAGCAGTGATACGAGTACAAATAAAAGTCGACTTGACACAAGAATTGAGAGGTCATTAAATCCCGAGCCGTTTGGGGCTAGTCCTGACTAGTTTGATTCTAGTCTTCTGGCTACCAAGTCGAATAAAACGGGGCTTAGGGTCCCTAGATACTTTGTTTCCTTCGAGGGTATGGTGCGGTCCTTCGGGAAGTATCATGCTAGTTGTGTAATATATGTTCTCTTACACATCGGAATGCTCTTGTTTATTTTCTTGTCAAAAAATAACAAAATACTTGAAATGTTTTATAAAACACATGGTTCCTATGAAATTATAGCTTATGAAAATACGGATTGTTCCAGAAAAAAGGTCTCGAAAATATGTTCTTAGTTAAGTTTGTATATAAGAGACATAACAGATAGACGTGTTTTTCTTTTGCTCACTTTGCATTGCTTGTTCGCAATATTTTGGCTTAAAAGAATACCGCAATCAAGGCTCAGCCGCCATATTCACCAGTTTCCTGTTCTCAAAATGTAAGAACCCCATGAAAGGATGGCGTTTTGTGATGATTCAGGAGATAAAACCTGAATTAGTGAGAGAGCACAAGTGTAATGCTCCGAGGGTTAGATAAAATGCTGGCACAGGTGTATTATATCTAAAAAGGAATACTATAAAAGGGAAATATATGTCCAAAATAGGGAGAATTTTGCGTAAATTTTAGCAAACCGGGTCTGCAGAAAGTGTGAAAACATCCGTGCCTGCGGTATGTTGCGCCTTATGCTCTCAGCAGTTACCGTAAATAGTGTTCGTCCTTTGGGAGGAAGGAAAAGAGAGTAGTGTTTATGAACATTTGACTTGAACTTTCCAACGTTATAATTGGCAGGAAATACTTCTACAGGCAACTTGTTCCACAGCCGTACCGGAACTAGGAAGACAGAAGATGATGAGGAGGGAAAATAAAGTAGTGTCTATGAATATTTGACTTAAACTTTCCAACGTTATAATTGACAGGAAATACTTCTACAGGCAACTTGTTCCACAGCCGTACCGAAACTAGGAAGATAGGTTGTGAGGAGGAGGGAAAGTAAAGTAGTGTTAAATTAATGAATATTTGACTTAAACTTTCCAACGTTATAATTGACAGGAAATACTTCTACAGTCAACTGGTTTCACAGCCGTACCGTACAACTAAAAAACGTAATCTCTCTGCAATGTGTTGTGCAATTCACTGGGCAATCGACCACAAATGAATAAGCCTGCGACGATGACCGCTTGTTGCGTAAAAATATTTGGTATCAGAAACAAAATCTCTAATCTCGTCAGGGCAAAATCCATTGTAGTATCGATACAACAGAGATACGATCTCCACACTAAGGCAATGCTGTAGTGAGTAAATAGAGTTTGATGCCCTACTGTCACTGATAAGCTTCTTCGCCAGTCCTGTACACGGTCAAGTAACCTCAAAATAGACTTTGTGGCACCGGTCCAATGAGAGTAGTATTCCTTTTTTGGTGAGATATAGGTGGTATAAATAGTAAACAGATCGAATGGAGTGAAGTACTTTTTACACCGTTTCAGACAACCGAGACACTTGAGAGCTTCTTTAGAGACATGAAAAATGTGCCAGAACATCACACTAATTTTTCGTTCCAAGAACATCAAGAGCATCTGATTTCTCAATATCCTTAATAATATCTTAAGAGCGTTGAATTCAACCCTGTTCTTATGACTCCATTCGGAGATTAAAATAAGATCATTATTCAGTGAGTCATTCATACTCTGCCTGTTGGCGTTATCTCAGGAACAATTGATTTGACACCGTAGGGCTTCTAACTTTGAGAATATTTTAAAGACAAAGCATATGTCAATAGCCCAACAATAATCCCAGAGCTGAAGGGTGAGATAATTCAGCACATTAACCACTTTGTACCTCAATTATGTCTCAGAGTCATTGAAAATATGAACCAACGGACAGAGGTATGCCAATATTTTATTTCACACATAATTTTCGTAGATCTTTCAGTCATATTAAATTAATTCCCTGAAAACTTTTTGTTTTATTTACTGTACTTTTAATATAGTGAGGTTTGGTTGGAGCACCCTTTATTTTGCTGATTGATTAAACATATTCCTTAAGAAAAGTTTTATTCTTGCTTCTAAAATGCTATTCGAAAAGAAGTACACATCGCTGGAAGGGTTCAATTGAGATCTGTTTAGAGTTGCATTACCACCGCATGCTATGGCCTTGGATTAGCAGAAGCTTTAAAAATGCTTCGCAGCTAACCAAGAACGAGATCATATGATCAAATTTGAACTAATGCAAAGCAGTTCATCTTGTATAAGAGAGCTGGTTTTGCGCCGATTGGATAAGCGTACCAGTTAGCCATGTGCATTCCGTTTACATTTACCACAAAAATGTGGTTTCTCTCTCAAAAAGTCATCTTTAAAAGCTTGCAATTGATGGCAGTTCCTTAACAGTTTCCATTTTTCCATATTTAATAAGTTCTTCTCATTGCCCTCAAGAATTAACAAATCCAACAAAACACACTCTATGTAGACTTCATGGGATGCATTCAAACACATATCGTTTGTTTTCTAAGTGTCTTGAATATCCTTTCACCTTGTCTGCTGGAACACTTTATTTTACAATAATTTATTTTGTGGCTGCTTTCAGACAAAACAAAGCTTCACCTATCAAAACACATGTGTGTTATTGTGCGTTTGCAGACAATGATAATTTGAGGCCTTTAATATTTTGCAGAATTCATTTGTCTGCCTGTCTATGGATGCTCTAACAATAGATCATAGTTTTATTAAGGACGATGCAGATTCTGATAGCAAACCGAACTGTACACTTTCGTTTATAGCTAAATATAATCAAATGGAAATAAATTTACCAAAAATCAACCAGACACACACACGAACTCACTTTTAGTGACACCAACAAACACGCATTTGTTAAATTGTATAACACACACATCCTGCCTGACGTTCAAAAAAAAAAAAAAAAATCCTTGTCATATTTTTAGACTTACATACACGTCTGCTGTTAACAAAAGCGTTAAGAAGAGAAAAAAAAGATGGTTTAACAAAACACATCTATAAAACAAAACAAATTTTGTTGTTGACAACAAAATTTTGGTATCTGCGACCAGAAAAGGTTTCGCACACAGACACTCATTTAAAAACACTAGACACTACACTCTCGTATTGTGTGAAAATAAATTTGTTGAGATTTTATCAGTGATGAGAAATATGAACCGTTCACTTTGTTCAAGGGATAAATTTGATAATTTGTTCCAATGAAATATACCATATTTTTTCCTTAACAGACCGTTAAATTTTATGTTCTTTTGAAAAAGGACACTGTTCTGATATTTACTTTGAATTCAAGTTGATGAAAGAAACTAAAGATTTGATCGTTTTGCTGAAATTTGTTAAAAATGAAACCCTATCAATTTAATAAAATTTTATTATCTATTTATTTATTTAGTATCTTTTTTTTTTCTTAAGAGCGCCGAAATAATAAGCTTGTACCTTTTTTGCCTTGAAATAGCGCTTAGGGAAAGAGTCCTACATATACAGTGCTTTGTACCGGAACTAGGAAAATATGTTATGAGGTGAAGAAAATAGGGAGCAGAGTTTGTTGAACTTTCCATTGCTATATGTAATAGGAAACACTTTTGCAACCAAGTTGGTCCACAGAAATAATACGACAAAATAATTCGCTCTGTAATGTGTTGTGAGATTCATTGGGCAATCAACCACATATGGATGTTTTCTAGGCAATGATGATCCCTAATCTCATCGGAAAAAAGCCATTGTAGTTTCAACAAACACGCCCCATACTGTGGCGATGTTCCAATGAGGCAATAGAGTTGGATTCCCTAATGTCACCAATAGGCTTATTCTCTCTCTCTCTCTCTCTCTTGCACATGGTCCAGCAACACCAAAATATGCTTCTGCAAACCGGCCCAAACATAAAAGTTGTATTTTATTAATTTGTTAAATTTTTGTTGAACTTTTATAATTTTTTAAATTAAAAATTGTTTGGTTTGTACATATGTACAACAGGTTTTTAGTTCAAGTTTTTCCTTTCTTAACTTTTTTCTTAAGAAGGATTTTTTACAATACAAATTTGCTGTGATCAATAATTATTGATTGAAGAAGACAAGAAAAATAATAATCAAATCTTTAGCTGGGGGACAACTAGCTGTTTCGTAGTCGCTACACTACTCATCAGCACCCACTGGGATTTGAGCTCGGGTCATGACGTATCATGAACTACTGCTTTAACCACTAAGCCACCGAAAAGTTGTATTTTATTTTCTATTGGATATAGGTGGTATAATTATAAAAGAGATCGGATGGACTGAAGTATGTTTATAAAACTGAGACACTTGAATGCTTTTTTGTAGACGAGAAAAATATGTTTAGTTCAGCGAATTTGGCACTGAATTTTAAGTCATTGCCTTGTCTCATAGCCGCAATTTCAAACGATTTTTCTATATTTTTCCGAGACTATATAGCAAATGTTGGCTACGAATTATCTTCGGATTTTTTTTAAGTTAAAAGTACTTTAAGTCAGGAAAAATAGTGTAAAAAATAATATTAGGTCTTATGTGCATTAAAATTGAGCCTCTGAAATGTGTACGTCTCCGTATATGGCATATATACTTCTAAAATCCACTGTAGAATTGCCTGTACAATAGTTCTGTGTGGCCCTTGTTTTTGGTTCTTCATGAGTTATGTATATATATCTGTGTCCAGGCCCACTTATATTCTTACTTGTAGATTCAGCTAGATTACGCTGAGATGATGAAAGCTGCTACCAAAAAGAAACGTAATAACTTATTTTCTGCGTAACTAACCTGTTTCAGTTTTGTTGTGTTTCGTAGATTGATCTTTAAGCTTAACTAAAATGGAGAATTGGGACAATAAAGCAAGAATTTGGATAGTGCAACGCTTTCCCGCTTTAGAGTCCGTTGTTTCCGTCTAAAGAGAAAATAGGCGGCGCTCTTCTTAGCAGATGCACTATAATGAGGCCCGTGAAGAGTTTTGCAGAGTGTGGCACAAACGCAAGAAAGCGTTATCATCAAATTCTCGAACTTGGAATAATTTTAACCCAAAGATACTCCATCAGTCATTTTCGGGCCTTACTTTTTCTTACTGTTACGGTCAACACAACGGGACCAAAGGGACGCAAGCGGGCTGGTTTCATGAAACTGGCGGCCTGTACAACCTAACCTACGGTCAATGTAGACCGTTACTTAAAGAGGTTTTTCTTTCCAGAATTATGCTAAAAGAGAATCCCTTTCAACTCATCAAGATGGGGCAACTTGTCACATAGTCACGCCTGTTATGACAGAATTGAGGCAAAATATTGCCAGTTTTCAAAAAATTCAACATTCCGTTGGCTTCCTAGGTCTCCTGATCTCACTGCATCTGATTTTTCGTGGGGTTATGGCAAATAAGATGTTTACTAAAGAATTCCAATAAATTTTGAAGATTTAAAGCAATCCATTCGAATTGTAATTGAGGCAACTCCAGCTGCAACACTCCAGGCAGCAATGAATAATATTTTGATAAAAAGTCGCACATGTGTCACCAAGGGTGGAAGCCATTTTAATTCAATTATTTTCAAAACTTCATGAATCACTTTAATAAAAATTATTATAAATAGCTTGTTTTCTATGTTTCCCAGCTATCTATATGTCGACATTTCATAGGAACTACCCTAATCATCAGTAGACTTTGGAAATTTTTGAAAGATATTCTCAAACATTCAACTTTATATCCCAACAAAGCAAACAAATTGCTGAGAATTTAAAAAGAAAAATTCTTTAATAATATCCGTCAAAACACAAAAAACAAGCTTTTCTATTTATAAACGTTTCTAACATTTCTTTACACCTTTCAAACAAATGAACAATAGAAAAGCTTGTTTTTGTGTTTTGACGGATATTATTAGAGTATTTTTCTTTTAAATTCTCAGCAATTAGTTTGCCTTGTTGGGATATAAAGTTGAATGTTTGAGAATATCTTTCAAAAATTTCCAAAGTCTATTGATGATTAGGGTAGTTCCTATGAAATGTCGACATATAAATAGCTGGGAAATATAGAAAACAAGCTATTAGAATTTTTTACTGGTACAAATGTTAGAAGCTTAAATAGAGAATAAAAAACTTAATTGTTTGAATTTAATAAAAATGTATTATTTTTGAAATGAATTACTAAAAAATAAATTACATAAACTTTACAAAAGGTTATATGAGTTTCGTAATGTAGCAAAATTTATCAACCACCCTGTATTACACAACTTTTTACTCCTCCATGCCCTACAGGTTTCTCTAACACTCACACATCTTTATAAATTTCTCAATGTCACAGTTTTGTAGATTAGAAAAATGTTAAAACTAACGCTGTCAGGGAGCTGCCACGCTCAAATTATATTCTACTACCAATTTACTCTTCTAATCCAGTTTTTTTTTATACCCTTAGATCGTGCAGCAGTGCAGCCTCTGTAGGTTTGTCTAGCATAAACACAGAAAATGGTTATTTTCTCTTTAAAGCAGTGAGACGTCTAGTACCCACCCGCCAGTTTTCAGCGCTTTCTGCTCCGAAAAAGGGACATTAGTTTCATAGGCAGCACTTGTTTCCAAAAAAAAGTACCATGGTAATTGCGGCAAATGATTGCTGCTTCTGCTCATCTAAAACTATATAGGTGAGTGTGTATATAAGGAGATGTGTACATTTCACATACTTACATACATTTATTATGATTTATTTAGATGCCTGCGTTTATCTGGATATGCGGCCGTCTGTGTCTGTATAAGTGTGAGATTTTAATAAAGAACCGAAAGTCAAATGTGTTAATTGGAAAATAACCGTGAATTATGATTTTAATTTTCTGATACCAGTGACAGGATACGAGCTGTACAGACATCTATCTGTAAATCTGTTGATGCCTAATTGGGGTTTGGCGAATGTTGGAGCTTCTCTACGAAATTCTAGTTTCTGAAGAGCTTAGTACGAGTAGAATTAAATTTCAATAATTTATTTTAACAGATTTGAATAAATATAATTATTTGAAGAAAATAATTTACAAAAGTAGAAAATGAATGTCTATTATACCCGCATTGGCTGAAAATTTAAAATTCTTTTGACAGAAATTGATTTGCGCATTAAAAACATTCCACTATTTGTAGTTGTTTTATTTTGTAATAAATTACTAGTTCTATGAACATCTGTGTCTTTCTCTTATCATTAGAAATGTTGTCAGTTTTTGTGCGGCAAAAGACATGACAGTCTTGCAAATGACCTTGTCTTTGTTGTTTAGTTGCTTATACATATTTAATCCATCATGTGCAGAGAATTTTGCAATTTGTTTGACAAATACGTTTTGCCAGTATGTTAATACGAGGATAGTTTGAAAATTCGCCAAAATTTTATACCAACTGTTGTGTCATATGAGACCACATTTCGCTGCTTTATTGCAACGTAGTCATAACTAAAAAAAGCTCGTTTCGAGAAAAACACATTTCAAATTTTTAGTTTCCACATAAGTCTTAGAAAACTTTTTGTTAGAAAATATCTCCTAAAGGAAACACTTTAGAAGTAATTTGAATAAATTTTTGCCACAATACATTAGAGGTAGTACTGTTAACAATTCTGCATTGTTAACTCGAAAAGCTCATTTTTTGAGATATGACTATGTTGCAATAAAGGAGCGATTTGGATATTAATTGGAATATGTATTTAGATGTTTATATACATCTCATATATACATCTCATATGGGTGTTTTTTTAAGCCCGATAGAACTTGAAATTGTAAAAAATAACACAAAAAATTAAATTGTAATCAAAATTTTATTTTATTCGAAAGATCAATACGTGACATTAACATTTGAAAATGATTTCGGGCATATGGGCACCGCGGCTGTTCTTGACGAAGCGCATTCTGGACGTCCAATTTTGGGCCACTTTTTCGAGCACTGCTGGCCGTATGTCACGAACAACACGAACAATGCTGGCCTCCAAGGCGTCAATTGTTGTTGGTTTATCAGCATAAACCAGTGACTTCACGTAGCCCCACAGGAAATAATCGAGAGGTGTCAAATCGCACGACCTTGGAGGCCAATTGACAGGTCCATTTCTCGAAATCAACTAATCGCCAAATTTTGATTTCAGTAAGTCGATGGTTGCGTTCGCCGTATGGCACGTAGCGCCATCCTGTTGAAACCACATCTCCTCCGGATCAATGTCATCCATATTTTCAAACAAAAAATCATTGATCATGGTGCGGTAACGATCTCCATTGACCGTAACGCGAGCTCCGGCCTCATTTTTGAAGAAATAAGGTCCGATGATGCCACCAGCATGAAAACCGCACCAAACAGTGCATTTTTCTGGATGTAATGGAGTCTGTAGGGTCTCTTGTGGATTGGTCTCACTCCATATGCGGCAATTTTGCTTATTAACAAACCCGTTAAGCCAAAAATGCGCCTCATCGCTGAACACAATTTTGCGATAAAACAACGGGTCTGATTTTCAAAGTAAATTTGGATAATTTCGTAGCGTTGTTCAAGCGTGAGTCTATTCATGATGATTTGTCAGAGTATACTGAAACAAATAAAAAAAATGTTTCATCAAAATTTAATTTTTTGTGTTACTTTTTACAATTTAAAGTTCTATCTAGCTTAAAAAAACACCCTATATATACTCTTATCTAAAGTTATATTCGTATGTTTGCTCGCTTATTTTGGCGTATAATAATGACTTCTTTCATAAAATGATACTTGAAATAATATATTACATCTTAGATCTAAATATTTTTTACACTACATACATAAATAATCGTTTATAGATAGTTAAAGGCCATAACCGTTTGGCAAAGACAAGTTTTCCATTTGCACTTAAACGACACAAGCATAATTCATACAAACAAAAACTAATCACTTTTCTTTTTTGTTTTCAGTGACTGCAAACGGAGATTGTGTTGCGGAAATTTTGTTTGCATATGAAGTCAGCAAAATATAAAATAATTTTGCTAATATTTCTTTGTTGACCTCAAGAAATTTGTCTATCAAATTTTGTTTAAAAGTCTGTATTTCTTGAGACCTTGTGGTTATATACTTTGCTTTTGAAAAAAGACCATCTTGCAATCTATAAATTCTAATAAGACAACTTTGCTTGATATTTTTTTACTATTGCACTCTGCAAAATGTCCCCTGAAATGATAAAATTTAGCCCTAAAGAACACAAACGGTTTGACAAACATCAACATGTTTGCGTTAAAATCGAAAGTTTTAGATTTTCATGCAAACGTCTTTAAACAGTCGTAAAGCAGCTCTGGGCTGGGGAACAGCTCTCGCGTCATCGTAATTATTTCTTAAGTGCGGTCAGGCTTGTTGTTGTTGTTTGGCGTTCGCGAGTTTTGCGTCTCACTCTAATTGGTAAACTGTCTACCTCAACTAACTGTATTAGTTTACAGTTTTTGTGAGGTATTTCGTTGTTAACCACGTGGCAACTTCCTATGCGAAGGCATAGGTCAGTACAGTTAGTCACAGCGCCGCAAAAGATATACTGTTAATACCATCTTGGGCATCCTATACTTTGCAAATTTATTTGCAACTGTATAGTTTTTTATATTAAATTAAATTTAAAATATTTGTGCAAACAGACAAATACTCCTATAAACAATGCAAAATGTTAACAAAATTTTCGATGCAAACGTATTTCAAATATTTGTGCAATCATACAAACACTCTCATAAACAATGCAAAATGTGTACCCAAACGTAAAATTATGACATGTTTGCCAAGCAGTTTATGTAGTTCATTTCGCATTTTACATATATAATTATTTTTAAAGGAAGGAAATTGAATTTAATTGAATTGAATTTATATTTATATTTGAAATTTTTTATATAATCTTTTCTTAGAATAGCCACTCTTTTGTAAAAATTAACAAACATTATTTTTGCGTTTAGACATCAAAAAAAAAAAAACATTTGAAAACTTTTTTTTCTAAAACTAAGAATTTATATATATATCAAATGAAGATTTTTCGAAAAAAATTTCTGGCATCATTGGTTTAGGCAAATATTTGATGACTATTACTACGTTTATACGCAGCCTGTTGTAAAAACAGGGTCGCCTTTAACGCTCGTAAGACCCAGTGTTGTTTATTAACACTCAAACAAACGACCGCAAGTGCAGCTTCATCTGTACTCATGGATGGTATAAATATTGAGGAATCAGATGCCCTTGATGTTCTTGGCATGAAAATATAGTGTGAAGTTCGCTGGACAGAACACATTTATCATGTCTCTAAAGAAGTATTCAAGTGCCTCGGGTTTTTGAAACGGTGTAAGATGTACTTCACTCCATCCGATCCCCTTATTATTTATACCACCTAAATCCGACCGAAAATGGAATACAACTCTCATGTTAGGGCCGGGGCCTCAAAGTTTGTTTTGGGGTTACTCGACCGTGTGCAGGAGAGGGCGAAGAAGCTCATCGGTTACAGTAGGGTCCATTTTGCTCTGACGAGATTAGGGATCTTGTTGCCGAAACTCACACATTTTTACGTAACACACGTTCGTCGTCTAGAGCTCATCCTTTTGTGGTCGATTGCCTGGGGAGTCATATTACGCACTACAGAGAGAGTTCGTTTTTCAGCCGAATGCTTCGCTTGTGGAATAAGTTGCCTGCAGAGGTGTTTCCTGTCTCGTATAACGTTGGAAAGTTCAAGTCAAATGTTCACAAATACTACTCCCTCTTTCCCCGTCCTCAAAACCTATTTTCCTAGTTCTGGTACAAATGCACTGCATATGTAGGGGTCATCCCCTGAGTACTGGTCCAAGAGAAAAATAATAATAAAGTAATATAAAAACTATTTGCAAATAACGAACTCACTGTTTATGCGCTGCACTTTTTTAGTATGGCATATGTTCAAAATATAAATAATTGGTAGCATTTTCAGTTTAAAAAGCATTTTGATTATTGAATTTATAACAGCAAAATAAAAAAAAATTAAATATATTTTGTAATTAAATTAAAGAAAAGATTATTAAAAATGACAAATTTTGAATATTTGCTTCTGTATCGACGAAATCTTTAAAATTGTGAAATAAAGTGGCAACTTTTTATGTCTTATTTGCAAATAAATTTTTAATCAGTAATTTTTTTCTTGAGTTAGCTAATCTCAAATAAAAATTTTATTTACTGTTTATACGGCAATTTTTGTTATTTGCAATAAATTTATTCGCAAATAACCTGCACGTATAAACGTAGTATATGACAAATTCACATGATACTGAAGAAAGACAATACAGTAAACCCTGCTTAACTACCTCACTCAAGTTGCTGTAATTTTTGGGTAATTGAGCGAGTAAGGTATTAAAGCGGAGAAACTTAATTAACTCATAGTGGTAATTATGCGATTACGCTTAAATACCTCTCCAAAGCATTTATCCAAACGGACTTGAATTAAAACAAAGTCATTACATACATACGTCAAAATAAATTGTAAACGGAAAAGAAGTTTTCAAAATAAAATAAAAAAAACTAGCACATTCATATCACAAAAATTATACGTACATATATAAAGGGTGGTTAAATTTCAAGGGCCGATGTTGATTTTGAATAAAACACAAACTATTTAGGAAATTATTGTAATCTTATTTTATTATGATATATTGGTATTATTCAATTATGTATGGAACAAAATATCGTCCAAATGGGCGCCGCGACCACGGCGGCACACCTCCATCCGATGGTACAAATTTCGATGACCCTGAGGAATAATGGAGGTTCTATGCCGTTAATGTGCCGAATTATCTCATCCTTTAGCTGTTGAATTGTTGCTGGCTTATCGACGTACACCTTTTCTTTCAAATAACCCCAATTGACATCGCCATTACGTGAGATAACACTTTTGTTTCGTTAGCTGTGTGGCAAGTGGCACCATCCTGCTGAAACCACATATCGTCTACATCCATATCTTCCAATTCGGGCCATAAAAAGTTCGTTATCATCTCACGATAGCGAACACCATTCACAGTAACTGCCTGACCGGCCTCATTTTGGAGAAAATACGGCCCGATGATGCCGCCGGCACATAAACCGCACCAAACAGTCACTCTTTGTGGGTGCATTGGTTTTTCGACAGTCACTCTTGGATTCTTCTTCGCCCAAATGCGGCAATTCTGTTTATTGACGAATCCACTGAGGTGAAAATGTGCCTCATCACTGAAGATGATTTTCTTCGAAAATTGATCATCATTTTCATAATAAGTCTGGATAACTTTAACACGTTGTTGGATTGTGTATCTCTCCATGGTTCAAATTGAATAAGTCTGAAATAGAGAAATGTCAAATTAAATTCGGAAAAAAAACTTGGCGTTTAGGTGTGGTTCACATTCAACATCGGCCCTTGAAATTTAACCACCCGATATAAGTATGCACATACATATATTGAAAACAATAACAGGAGTGCATGCAAGTATGTATATAATAAAAGCGTATCATAACTTTAAAAAATAAATTAGCTGAATTCACAAAAATTTACTCTTTATGTTTAACAAGTATCAAATTTGTCAACAGAGTTGAGTGGCAGTGATAAATGAAGGAATTTTTAGGGAGTCTTTGGATTTGGGATACATTATTTTGGGTAATTACCCAAAATGGGCAATTAAAAGAAAGTTAATTAACCGTATACTTTTGCATGAAAATAAGTGAAAAATAAGGGAGTGAATAAACGAAAAAGGCATTTAAGCGATGGGTAAATATACGGGGTATATTGTAAATAATAAATATGTGAAATAATGTCCTGTTTTTAGAATCGTACATTGTTTGTCAAACAATGTGTGCAACATTTTAAATAAATGGAATTGAAGGTTTGTCGAATAAAGTTTTATATCTAATTTTCATTTTAAAATCTAAAGTGATTCGACTTTAACTCGCAGTTAATAAAACTCTTTTTTTTAAGAAATCCTTGTGTAAAGAAAAGCAGGGCTATAAAAAGTTCTCTCATCGATTAGTCATAAAAATCTGAAAGAGCTGCAATGCATATTCTAACAAATCTGTCTGCACTCTTTCCCCCCACCAGCAGCAGTGTACGAGTACAAATTAAAATAACTTTTACTTTTCAAAACTTTTTTATATGAACTGCTCTCAGCAATTGGGTCAGTCGAGAAAGAAAAATGACTTTTGTTTTATTACTTTTTAACATTAAAGAATATTGTTTTGGAAAGATAAAAAAAGTGCTCTTGATTTGCAACATTTTATGTTTTCAACCCAATTAACAAAAACTAATAAAAAAATAACTTAAAAGTCATATTCATCATTATTGTTTTTGTGAAACGTCATCGCCTGCGCTCAAAATGTGATTATGATAATTTTTGACTCAAGTGAAAAACAAAAGAAGCGCCGTTAAGTGCTACAAACAGAACTTAATTGTAGAAACGCATTAACCCAAATTGAATGGATGGATGGACGGACGGAGAAAAACGGATGGCTGGTGCAGGAATAGACAGACACTCATAGTAATTGTACGAGTTCATAATGTGTTACATGCTGCTTTTAAGTTTTATTTTTTAACATTTCTTTCTCTTTCGGTATGAAAACAAAGCTTTGACGACGATCTTATCAAGTGTTTTGTTTATTAAGAGCAAAGTATGGAAATATAAGAAACTGAAGGCTTCCATTTCTTTATCAGCAAAGTTCAGTCAATTTTAAGTCCACTAATGTAAATCAAGTACTTTTCTTTTAAGATATTAAAATTAGAAATATGTAGGGTCGCGTGGATATTTTTAGACGTTTAAGAATCAACATAGTGAATTCATTTTGATTCAAATATATTTTTATTTCTCGATGGATGAGTGCAGAAAAGCTGAATATGTTGAAGTTCTTTAATAAATTCACAACTTTATTAAAATTTCATTTAGACTACTCCAATGACAATCTCTGTTATACGAGTACTTCAATAGGCTTAAGTGTAGATTTTAAAATATATAATTTAATTTTATAAAACAGTTTAATTAAAGAGTTAAGTTAAGCTTTTCTTTTGTGTTTGCTGTTCAACGGCAGGTAATAATAGTAATAATAAAACGGCGCCAACTCTCGCTTTACAAAGTCGCCAAGAGGTTTTGTAAACCACCATTACAGCTCAACTACAAAAAACTCACCTTTCGCACTTGCCACAGCGATTAAACGTTGCCAGATGTTTCTCTTTTTCTCTTTTTCAACTTAGTTTGAGCAGGCGATTTTAAATAAAAATACAAAAAGCTTATATTCTATTTTAACAGAAAATTCTGTAACTCGAAATCTTCGTAAGTCGAAGTTTTCTTTGGACTTCGTGTGTTATTGCTAAACTTAAGATTTCTCCAAAATGTCAAATCTCCAAAATGACATTTTTTTTATTGGAAAATACATTTATAGAATTTTTATGCATTTTACATTGATAAAATATGTTTATCACAAAAGTCGAAGTTTTCTATGGACTTCATATGTTATTCATAAGTTCTCTCCAAAATGTGGAGATTTGACATTTTTTTTTTTTGTATTGGAAAATATATTTATAGAATTTTTTACGCAGTTTAGGTTGATAAAATATGTTTATCACAACAGTCGAAGTTTTCTTTGGACTCAATATGTTATTGATAAACTTAAGTTCTCTCCAAAACGTCAAATCTCCAAAATGACATTTTTTTTATTGGAAAATATATTTATAGAATGTTTGATGCATTTTAGACAGATAAAATATGTTTATCACAAAAGTCGAAGTTTTCTTTGGACTTAATATGTTATTCATAAGCTTAAGTTCTCTCCAAAATGTCAAATCTCCAAATGTCAAATCTCCAAAATGACATTTTTTTATTGGAAAATATATTATATAGAATTTTTGATACATTTTAGACTGCTAAAATATGTTTATCACAAAAGTCGATGTTTTCTTTGGACTTCATATGTTATTGATAAACTTACGTTCTCTCCAAAATGTCAAATCTCCAAAATGACATTTTTTTTTTTTATTGGAAAATATATTTATAGAATTTTTGATGCATTTTAGATAGATAAAATATGTTTATCACAAAAGTCGAAGTTTTCTTTGGACTTCGTGTGTTATTGATAAACTTAAGTTCTCTCCAAAATGTCAAATCTCCAAATTGAAATTTTTTTTTATTGGAAAATATATTATATAGAATTTTTGATGCATTTTAGACTGCTAAAATATGTTTATCACAAAAGTCGAAGTTTTCTTTGGACTTCATATGTTATTGATAAACTTAAGTTCTCTCCAAAACGTCAAATCTCCAAAATGACATTTTTTTTTTTTGTTGATTGGAAAATATGTTTATTGAATTTTTGCTGCATTTAAGACTGATAAAATATGTTTTTTAATACAAAGTTAAACTTCAAACTTCTTTTAAGGAAGAGAAAACTTTATAAGCTGCAATCTAGTGTAGAGATCCCAGCAAGTCTCCTGGCCAGCATCGAAGTTTCTTAAAGCAATATTTTTAATTACTTCAATATTGTTACAAACTCTGAAAATATCTCTATTATATATTTCACTTATAATAGTCGTAAATATGAAAAAAATATTTTGAAATTTGTGTGCGGGGGAGTTGAAGAATTTTCACACACTCTCTGCTCACATACAGACTTACATAGATACTAGAATATACACAATATTTAAAGTGCATTAATTACTTTTGTTAATAAAAATTTTCTCATTTTACTTAAATAAATATTTCTTTCTTTAATGCTCAAACTTGTGCCCATAAAAACATGTACATATGTAGTATGTGTCTCGTATGTTCTTCTGAATGGGCTACGAAACATTTTAATATGATTCATAATTGAATATAATTGCAACCACACTCTAGCTTATAATTCCCCAGCTACTGACTGCGGGAGTGAATTACAATGAGGAGCCAAAGGAATGCTGGGAATTTCTTCTCTGTCTTTTCATTTAATTATCAAGATGAGAAAAATATTTATCACACCCTACCAAATACCTACACACATCTCAAGAGACTGTCTACTTATTAATTATGGGTTTTCTTTTTCAGAAATTTCATTTGTTGTTGTTGTGACTATATTCTTAAGGCGGGGTTTTTATATAAAAAGAAGAAAAAGAAGAAGAGATTGTTTTATTTATTTAAGAAAAGTTAATTGATTATTTAAAATATATTATACGTAGAAGGGAACCCATCAACTTGCAAAAATATTGAGATAACATTTGTCTTGATAAGTTTCGACTTGACTTTATTTTGAAAATTTCATGATTCCTATAAGCCTTATATATGAAATCATGTTAATTTAACATGAAACAATGTTCACAAGGAATTAATATCATAAAAATTATGAGCATAAAATCACTTCTATTAGATAAGTTGATTTACGTCAGCAGCTGCCATAACGGCCTAATTCGAAGAAAGACCAATTCCACAGAGTAAACTATCTCAAAGTTCATCTGCGTCCCCATGTGTCTTGCAAGGTTCACGCAGGTGTCACTTTGTTGTCATAAGTATATAGCAATACGAATATACCCGTTTCTAAAGAGATCGGATCTCCCATCGGTATATAATTCTCCAAAAGAATAATATCGGTCCACCAGTATGTTATTCTTCAAACAGTCAGAAGATGTCTAGGCTTCACGAGATGGTGCCCAGAAGTTCATAAATAATATTAGCTCTTACCAACTCACCCGTTCCTCCAATTTTTGGTTCGCCGCAGGTATCTCCAAAAATCGGTATATATCGTAATTATCAGGGAATATTGATAATCCCTTCCTACTATTTTAGATCTAAGTGACAACTAAAATGATTCAGCCAAGATATAGGCATCTCAACCAATCTACCAGCGTCAAGATGGTCTGTAAAACGGAACTTTATGAGAACTTTGCTGCTCGCTGTTCTACCAATTAAACCTTGTAGGTCCAACATACAATCTAGGTCCTGCCAGCTTCCTAGATTTTTATTTCCTACAACAAAATAGGGACTACTACCCTTCCATACCTCAAAAAGCAAAGTGGCCTGGTTAGGCGTACGCCAAGGCAAAACCTATTTATTAGGTGGATGAGACGTATCATTGATTTACATCAGCATCTGCCTTAACGAGCATACCTGCTTCACGGGTTAAATGATTTTCATGAATAATATTTACCCTTACTAACTCACCAACCTAGATCCTGCCGGCTTCCTAGATTTTTATTTCCTAAAGAGGGACTTCTACCCTTCCATACTTCAAAAAGTAAGGTGTCTTAGTTAGGCGTACGCCAAGGCAAAACCTATTCCCCGGGTGAACGTATTGATACAAGACATATCATTAATTTACATCAGCACTTGCCTTAACGATCATACCTACTTCACAGGGTAAGGTATTCACGATTTACCAGCACCCGCACGTGGCTTTTAAATCTCACATGGTTAAATCAATTGCTGAAGACCTCGGGCTTTCTAGTTCCTCCTGTATGCAATTTCCCAGACAGTCAATGGAAGAAAAGGCTAAATGAGCTTATGGGACGAAGTCCATTAAGAGCATCAGCGCTTAGCCAACTCACCCGTCAAACCATCACTACTAGTTTCTTATATTACAGGTATGTGCTATTTTCAAGTAGTCAATGGAAGACAAAGTTTAGTGAGTTGGTAGGCAGAAACCCACTAAAAGCGTCCGCCCTTAACCAACTCAGCCGTCTAACCATCACTCCTGGTTCCTTACACTACAGGTATCTGTTGTAAGGCAACAAAACCTCGGGGCCTTATTAGCCCCCAAAAATTGCTTTACATCAAGTTATCAGTGAATAACGATTCCCCTCCCTACGATTTTAGATTTAAAATACATCCAGATCGTTTTAACCAAGATGTAGGCATCTCAGCCATAATCAATACCGGTAAGGTCAGCTAGCAGCACTTTTCGGGGGCTTTAATGATTCCCCTTCTGCATTTTAACCCTTGGTTAGGGTTTCGCAAGTCCAACACAACATAAGCCTTGCGGCCTCCTACAACAAACGGTTTGCTACAATAAACGAGAAACTCCTATTTTTCTATGCCGCAGAAAGTAGAGTGCCCTGTTTAGGCTTACACCAAGGCAAAATCTGCTACCCTGGCGGGGTGGAGGGGGGGATTTAATGAGACAGCGATACATTCGATACTGGAACTTTCAATAGGCACCGGAGCATAATGATGGGCTTGGAAATACTGTAGTGGATAAGCTAAAAACCGATAGGCAAAACCTACTACACAAACGGAGGGGAGGATTTAATGAGATAGTGAAACATTCAATTGGCACCGGAGCATAATGACGGGCTTGGATATAGTTGGATGTAGTGGATAAGATAAAAAAGGACAGACGAGATGATGGTTGTACAGGCCGCCAGAGTCATGAAACCAGCCCACTTGGGTTCATGGTTGCCCCGCTTAAAAGTTGTAAACAGCGGGTATAGTTTCAACTTGTGGAGAGTTCGCAGAACAAATGGTCTTGTGACATTCCCTGCTAGGCTACGAGGCGAACATGGCTCGGCTTTGATTAAAATATAACTACGTTTCCTAAGGTTCTTAACCGGTAAAGGTTGCACAAAGGAGACTATTATAACGTCACGTTATATATATAATCTTATGCATAACGATATTTGTGAAGATGGCAGGGATGACAAGATGGAACGAAGTGATGCACAATTATGCTATCGCTATCCGGCTCTTCTATATGAGCGATGCATCGCGGCAGACCAGTATTGCACGATTTGATAATTATATCGCGAATAAAAGGTAGGAAATGTGCGGGTCTTACAGGCTTAAACAGAAATCGATCTTGAGAAGTGCCAAGTAGTCGTGTTTTTAGACAGCTTACAATCTATATAATTTACTACGATTTGAGGAAAAAGTCAATGGGCTATATTCTAAGATTATCTGGCTCTCAGGTTGGTTGGCGGATCTGAGCCGATAAGAAATCTGCAAGTCTTGCTGATTTTAACACAAGCCGACCTTGAGTGGTACCAAGTTGTGTTGTTTTTAAAAAGCTTACAATCTTTAGAGCTGAATCGAACAATTTTGAAGTTTTTTTACAACATTAATTTTATTCTCAAAGCGTGATTAAAGCCGCAAAACTGCTTAAAAAAGTTGCATAAAAACATCAGAGCGAGTGGTCCGAAAAAAAAACATTTTTCATTAACAAGTCTGAATATTACTCCGTTTAAAGGCCTAAACCTAAATTCCCATCCACAACAAAGCAGTCAAACTGACCATGCCTTTGCATTAAGTATCCATCAAAGCAATTGAGTGTTAAGAGTGTTCGCAGCATGTTGTGTAAACAAATGGCCAATAATATGAAGCGGGACAAATTATAATTTATTAAAACACAATTTGCTATAATCAAATATCTTCAGCAAAGTTTCACACTCACAACGATATACATATGTACACAAACGCATTAGTTTCTTAGTAAAACATCCTTTTCTAAATATAATTTAAATTTAATTAAAATTCGGAGCAGAATTTGTTAAAAGATATTGTTTCTTTCGAAACGAACAAGAAAGCAAATATTTTCACATGTGTGTTTTTCTAAGAATATTTGAAAGTATTTGTCAAATAACAAGAGCGTTATTTACTTGATCTTTCACCATACGACATCTCGAATCCCCAGGGAGTTTGTTATATTTTTTGCTTTTGCTCCTTTTGTCAATTTCAGGCATAAAGCGACCAGTTCAGTTACGATTACAAAAAAGGGATAAATTCAAAGGAAGAAAAAAAGGATACATAAATATAAATATATTTGTTTGAACATTAAAAGTAAAGAGTAATTTATGAAACGCATTTCGTACATAAAATTGTGTAAACAAATCAAGGATAAATCATTTGACAATTTTCGAAGCCCGAGTCAGTGAAACGTAAAGCTGTTACAACCCAATTGACCAATTGCTTAAAATATCCCCGAGTATACTGGTACAATAATGTTGAAATTTTTAACTTTTTTAAGTATAATATTATAAGTTATAGATGAAAGGCAAGAGTTGAATGGAATGACACAAAACCAAGAGTTATGATTAAAAGAAATGTTTTTTTCAATAATTACTTCTTATCTTTAAATTTAAGTATTAATATTAAGTATTAAGCTTTAAACACATAGACCACAGCAGACTTCACAACTTCAGGACAGCAAATGCTGCAACCGCCAATTGTAGTTGCGTAGGCGACTACTGAAATATTTTGAACACGGCTGCAACATAAATTCATTTGAATGAAAGTATATTTTAGTGTGGCCACCTTAGAGTTTTTAGCTTTACGAAATTCCATTGTTTAACAGAACGAGTTCTGTTTATAACAATCATTCATGAAAAAGTTCTCTCTAAAAAAAAGCCCTAAAATCTAAAAAAACAAATGAATTAAAATAGCTTTTGTTTGCTTTTGGATCGATAGTGGGATCGATATAATTTAATGTTTGAAGATTATTTCATGCAAATGTTGGCCGCGGCTGCGCCTCATATGGTCCATCCGCTTAGTCCAATTTTGGCATACTCCTTCCAACATTTCGGCCGGTATCTCACGAATAATGTTGGCAATGTTGGCTTCCAGTGCGTCAATCGAAGCGGGCTTGTCGCTATAGACATTAGCCTTAACATAGCCCCACAAAAAATAGTCTAGAGGCGTTAAATCGCACGATCTGGGCGGCCAATTGACTGGTCCCAAGCGTGAAATAAACTGTTCACCGAACTCGCCTCTCAATTGGTCCATTGTTTCGCGTGCTGTGTGGCATGTGGCACCGTCTTGTTGAAACCACATGTCATGCAAGTCAAGCTCTTCCATTTAGGGCAAAAAAAAAGTTTGTTATCATCGCACGGTAGCGCTCACCATTCACAGTAACGTTGTGATTCGCATCATCTTTGAAGAAATACGGCCCAATGATGCCGCCAGCCCATAATCCGCACCAAACGGTTGTTTTTTGTGGATGCATTGGTAGCTCTTGCAATGCTTCCGGCTGCTCTTCACTCCAAATACGGCAGTTTTGCTTGTTCACGTATCCATTCAACCAAAAATGAGCCTCGTCGCTGAACACAATTCTTCGATAAAAAAGTGGATCTTCATCTAACTTTTCAAGAGCCCATTCACCAAAAATTTGGCGTTGTGGCAGGTCGTTTGGCTTCAATTCTTGCACCAGCTGTATCTTATAAGGCTTCACACCCAAATCCTTCCGCAAAATTTTCCACGTAGTGGAGTAACAGAGGCCCAATTGCTGCGAACGGCGCCGAATCGATAATTCACGGTCATCACCAACACTGGCCGATACGGCTGCGATATTTTCTTCGGTTCGCACTCTACGTAAGCGTGTTGGTGGTTTAATGTCCAACAATGTAAATTTGGTGCGAAATTTTTTTACAATAGCCCGAATAGAAGCCTCAGTAGGTCGATTAAACTGACCATAAAATGGAAGAAGCGCGCGATGAACTTTCTTAACAGAGCACGCATTTTGGTAATAAAATTCAAAAATTTGCAAGCGTTGTTCGTTTGTAAGACGATTCATGATTAAATTATAGACCAAACTTAAGATGTTCGACAGTGACACAAGATACAAAACGTGCGTGAGCTGTCAAAACTAGTATTGCCAAAAAGATAATAGCAAAAAATTCACTCGTTATAATTTATAAAATTGTTCGTCGAAGATATGCAATTAAAACTACTCATAAATGAAGTAACTGGTATATATCTAAAGAGACAAATAATCTATGCAAGTGACAAAATTTGGCGTTAGACAACACAAACATTCAAGATGTTTGCACCAAAACAGGCTTCTACAACGCAAAATGTTTGTACAATTGTTTTTGCATGTTTGGTAAGCTGTTTGTGCAGTTTGTTTGGCGTTCAACTAGTTCTTTTATAAAATTAGGCATTCTTATATTAAGGATAAATATATATGCATATGTTTAAAAGTAGAACAGATAAATTTATTAATATATTTAAAAGCCCATAAAAATATGTTCTTTTATCATGCTTTATTAGAAAATAAAATATTTCCAAGAGCAAAATTTTTTTATTGCATATTTTTTTTTATACATTGGTCACACTGTTTTTATTTTGTAGTCAAAAATAGAATTTAGTTTAATTCGAGTGCGGCAAAAAAATCAGCATGGACAACAACCTGCAGTCGTGTCGTCTTGCTGTTGTCTAAATAAACATTCTCATTGAAATGTATATATTTTATATTTGACATATTGAAGTCGGTTGTTGCTGGCTTCAATGTGTTTTATGCTTTATTTATGCTACTATTTAATTTATTGTTAAAAAATATAAAACTTTAGATTTATTTATTAATTTTTGTTTGTTTTTGAGTTCCAATTTGTTACATAACATTGTTGACATTTAGCCTCTATAAAGACTTCTCGGCGCTGAGGCAAAACAATAAATATTGTAGATATTGTTTTTGAAAATAAATAAATAAAATAATAAAAAAAGTGGATCCAACGAATCTTAAAAAGAATTATTTGCGTATTTAAATGTTTGAGTGGATTTCCCCACAAAGCATGTATTCACTTGACGTATTCTAACTTGGGCACTCTGTTTTCAGAGGTGTAGCTGAATAGCGGTTGGTCATTTGTTGAAGAAAATATAACTCTGTGAAGTCCAGCATGACTTAGGTTACTTTGAATTACCGAAAACCCTCGCCAAGGGTCAAGGTCCGCTAAGGTCCATCTAGGTGCTGACATTCTGGTTGTGGGGTGGACCTAAAATCTCATGAAGGGATTGTTAGTATACCTTGATAATATGCTATATGACGATTTTCTAATTATAGTCTCTGAGGTGATGTTGTGTTGCAACGGATAAGGACAGCGTAAGGCATCGAGAGTGCTGGAGAGGCAGGTGAGTTGTTTTAGTTTGAGAACATGGCTATCTCACGCCATGGAAGTACTGTTCATCATTAAACTGACCCCACCGCACCGTAATGTATTTATATTTGCACATAAATCTGACGCTGACGTAAGATGGCCATGTTCTCATACAAAAGCAACTCACCCGTCCTAACCACGGCATTCTGTTTTTCGGGTAAAGAGGGTAAGGAGTCCCTCATTTGTAGCAAATACAACTCTAGCAAGCCGCATGACTTATGTTGTGTTGGCTTCCGAAACCCTTACCAAATGTATCGGGTGGTTAAATTTCAAGGGCCGATGTTGAATGTGAACCACACCTAAACGCCAAGCTTTTTCCGAATTTTATTTGACATTTCTCTATTTCAGACCTATTCAATTTGAACCATCGAGAGATAGACAATCCAACAACGTGTTAAAGTTATCCAGACTTATTATGAAAATGATTATCAATTTTCCAAGAAAATCATCTTTAGTGATGAAGCACATTTTCACCTCAGTGGATTCGTCAATAAACAGAATTGCCGCATTTGAGCGAATGAGAATCCAAGAGTGACTGTCGAAAAACCAATGCACCCACAAATAGTGACTGTTTGGTGCGGTTTATGTGCTGGCGTCATCATCGGGCCGTATTTTTTCCAAAATGAGGCCGGTCAGGCAGTTACTGTGAATGGTGTTCGCTATCGTGAGATGATAACGACCTTTTTATGGCCCGAATTGGAAGATATGGATGTAGACGATATGTGGTTTCAGCAGGACGGTGCCACTTACCACACAGCTAACGAAACAATTGCTCTTTTGCGCAAAAAATTCAATGGCGCTGTTATCTCACGTAATGGCGACGTCAATTGGCCACCAAGATCATGTGATTTGACACCGTTGGACTTTTTTCTTTGGCGTTATTTGAAAGAAAAGGTGTACGTCGATAAGCCAGCAACAATTCAACAGCTAAAGGATGAGATAATTCGGCACATTAACGGCATAGAACCTCCATTATGCCTCAGGGTCATCGAAAATTTGGACCATCGGATGGAGCTGTGCCGCCGTGGTCGCGGCGCCCATTTGGCCGATATTTTGTTCCATACATAATTAAGTAATACCAATATATCATAATAAAATAAAATTACAATAATTTCCTAAATAGTTTGTGTTTTATTCAAAATCAACATCGGCCCTTGAAATTTAACCACCCTTTATAAATTGGCAGCACGGGGATCATCATGGCCCCCAGGTAGTTCTGGTTACAATTTAATCCGGGCTGATTACGGTTGACGTGCGTACCTTCTTGTCAGGAACGTTCTGGCCGTGGTTTAAACCTAAAACGCAAAAAGGGGTAGTTAGGATCTCTAATAATTTTTTGGTGTGTAGCTTATTTCGGGGACTAGCCACCACCCAAGGGTCTGTTGCCTTTACAGAAGATACCTGTACTCGAAGGAGCCAGTGGTGGTGGTTGACGCGTGAGTTGGTTTAAGGGCTGATATTCTTAGTGGGCTTCGGCCTACCAGTTCATTAAGCCTTGTCTTGCATTGATTGCTATGAAATCGCATGCAGGACGGATTAGAAGTGCCGAACTCCGTAAAGACGAACCCATTGAGCCAGAAATCAGCTTCGTTACTGAAGATGATTTTGCGATGAAATTCATCATCTTGGCGCATCTTCTCCAGATCTTAATCGGAGAAAGTACATCGCGTGACAAATCAATATCATTGCTCAAAATTCGCCATAAAGTAGTCTTGGCGATGCTCAGCTCTTGAGAATTGGATCGTTTGCTACGGACGCCTGAACGTCAGCGATATTTTCGTCACAAGTCGAAATGGCTGAAATGTTCTGACTGTGGTTTAAACCTAAACACGCAGGAAGTGGGAGTTAGTATCCGTGACAATTATGTGGTGCATGGCTTTTTACGGGCGCTAACAACTCCCGAGGCTCTACTGCCTTTACAACAAATATCTGTACTGTAAGGAACCTGTGCTGATGATCGACGAGCGAGTTGGTTTAAAGGCTGATGTTCTTAGTGAATTTATTAAGCATTGTCTTCCATTGATTGCTGGGAAATTGCTTACAGGAGGGATTGGAAGACCCGAACTCCTCAACAAAAAAAGTTGCTCATATGGTTACAAACATATGGCAAAAATTGCTAGCTATGTGAGCCTAGTAAGCCATATGAGGACCCTGGTGAGTCATGAATAATTCACTCCGTGGAGTTGGTCCATCATCATATAAGGCCGTAAGGGCAGGTGCTGATATAAATCTTTTTCACTACTGTACAGTCTGCCGCACAGCTTCCATATTGACTGCAGTGCAAATACTTGGTGGATCATCTAATCTAGAGCAGGTAGTCTCCTTGAACGTTTTCACACACTTAACGAGTAGTTTTAAAGGATGCCAGAGCTGATCTTAAAATAAAATATTTACAACCGCTACAGTGGGTCATAGAAATGAATCGTTGGCAAGCATAGAATAGCTAAGCTCGATACAATGTGTCGTAAATTCTAAGAGCTATGCAATGTTTAGGGAAATTGTCGCGGCCAGACCTGGAATTTTTAACTTGTTTTATCAAATAAACCTTCCCATCCCTGACACACATGACTTTTGTTTAGTGTGACATGATGAGCAAATATGTTTATTTCTATTTACATAAAATTCTTCAAATTTGAAACATGTTTATCTAGAACGTACCCTTTTTCTTTATAATGGCCTAAATTTGTTGTTCTTATTTAACATTTGTTTTCTTTATCTTTTTGTATTTCTTTATTCAAGTGTCACCATGAGTGAGTAATTTTTATTATTCGTGCTCACATTTGATATAATTTTAATTTTTGTTTATTTTAAATGTGATTGAAGACGAAATAAAAAAAAAAGTGAAGAGGTTTATTTACATTCTCGTTTCCTTTAATTTATTTTCCTTCTAAAGCATCGTTTTGAAGGTCGCCCATTGCTTTTCAATGGCAAAATCAACAAAAAATAAAAAATAGAAATTTAAAACTCTTTACTCAACATATTTCCCTCTTCACAATGGAGTGTGTGCTGAGTTTGCCTTTAGTTAAAAAAAAAGAATGAAAAAATAATAAAAAAAACGACAAGAACAACAGACCTCACACAGTGTTGTAGAACTGGTGCATGAAAGTAGAGCATGCAGAGCTGAAAAGGATGTTTATGCAGCAGTTTGCATTGCATCTGCCGCTGCTGCTGCTTTAATATCCGCTTCTAATTTAAGGTGTCAAGAAATTTTTAATGTTGTTTGCCCAACTTATCTTATTATTGTTATTCCTTTAGTAAGATATTTTATTTCCTGCAGAAATCAAGAAAAGAAGATAATGATGATTAATTATGATAAAATGAGTACATTTAGTAATGCAGAGTACCTGCAGAAACTAAGAATTCTTGTGTGGCTTTGACCTAAATTTACACTGATTAAGGACTTAAGTTATGAAAACAAACAAAATCAAGAAAAATTCGTTACATTTACTAAGTTTATACTTTCTTGGAATGTTAGCTGTACTGCTGTTCATTAAAATTATAGAAAAAATTTAACTCTTAAGACGAAGGATATGCGTTAGCAAGAGACGCATCACTGTACCACTAAAAACAAACTCATGGGAGAGATAAGAAATATATTTTCAGAAGTTGAAATCTACAAAATTTTATGAAATTTTCTGCAAGAACTTTTTTTTTTCAAAAATAAAGGATATATGGGGGGAGAGAACATCCTTGAACTCTTTGAAGTGAAATTAAAAACTTAGTTAAAGTTTTTAATTTCTGAAATAGTAATCAAGTTTTTTTTGGCTCTTAATTTAAATTAAAAAAATTGTTTTGAAAACACATTTTATTGTGCATATGTAAAGATATGTACCATAAATGCTTATTCTTCCTTAATACGACTTCAATCTAAAAGAAAAAACAATACTAGGTTATTAATTAGTAGATAGTAATTTTTCCTGTCTAGTGATTATAAATGTAGCTAAAATATACTTTTAAGGAGTTAAGCTAAGCATGTCCTTAACCTATTTAAAACTTACTGAACAGATTAGAAATGTATTTAAAATAAAAATTTAAAGATTTTTTATGTTGTTTTTTATTTTTTACAAAAAAAAAAATTGAGCACAAAATAAAGGATATTAAGAAGATGTGCATATCCTTCTGCCAATTGTAAGCAAATTTAGTATAGAGCTAAAACCTATCTTTTGAAAAGTTGTAGTAAAGTTTTTACCGGATTTCAAAGGAAAATGTATAAAAACTGACATGTTTATAATAGAAGATAAACATCATGTAAGCATATCCTTGTATAAAAAAAAAAGAATTCAGCTGCGGAAAAAATGGCTTTAGCTTTTAATGGTATTTAGCAATTTTTGTTGGTGTTAAGACTGTGATTACATTTTTGCTGCATACGATTTTATATAAAACACATCTCACATTTGTTAATAAGCTGTGCCGCAGAGCAATTTCAATAAAAAAGTCTATAATGCTGACGAAAACAGAGTCAAATAGTTACCCGGGTGCGTTTCCTGCTTGTTTTTATAATGAAGGATGTAATTATATCCGGGAAGCATATCCTTGCTGCAATTAGAGGAAAACGTTGGAACGGCTATAGTACAGTTATAATTATAATATCTAAAATTTGGAATTATTAATGTTAAACTCTGATCGAATTTGTAGCAAAAATTTTGTCTGTGTGAAAAAATTCTATATCCTTGCAATGATTGGCTATGTCCTTGCAGTGATTGGCTATATCCTTACACCGGTTTACACTAAATATGCCACACTGGCTACTAATATAATTTCTTCACCATATGAAGTAAATTTTACTCAGGATTTTCTGAAGAAATATATTTACGAAAAAAAAATTTTTTAAAACGCGCATGTCTTTGTAGCAATAGAAACGTAACAGGCTTCAGCCTGTTAACAATTAACAAATTATGTTATTACGCATACAACAATTTTATATCTTTTGGTCGCAACATCATTTTGAACGTCATTTGAAACGTTAAAAATTAAGGATACTTAAAAATAAACTTTATTCTTGTGCGGCGTGTCCTTGCAGGAATTGAAAAAGGGCTTTAGAATAATATTTTTGGCATTAATTTGCTATTGCGAAGTTTTGTTTTATTAAATGTTTTAAATTTATTATTTTTTAAATAAAGGATATATGGGAAGCAGGCGTATCTTTAGAGAAAATTAAGCAAAAACATGGCAAAATTGTTCAAGCATAAATTTCAAAAATTGTTATTGATGTTTTTGAGGTTTTAGATAAAAAAAATCACCAGATGTATGAGTTTAGAAAATAAAGGATGTATGCAGCAAAGATTTTTCCTGCACTGCGTCTCAGAACAATACGTTCTACATGGTTCTATATAAAAAATGTGTTATTACAATATATACAATAATATGGGATTGGTAATTTGAAACTAAGAAAAAGAAAAGAGACATATGCAAGCTAGTCATGTCCTTGTAACAACAGAAATTTAACAGCCTACGGCATGAACATTAAAAAAGTTTGCTATTTGTTATAAATTAATAGTTCTTAAAGACTTTTATTGTCATATCAAGCTCATATGGAACTTCAACAATTAAGGATACTTAAAAATTGAGTTCATCCTTGTACGGCATATCCTTGCATGGATTGCAATAAAAGTTATTATATATAATTTCTGTAACAAAATTACGTTTTAATTATTGTTTTATTAAATTTAAAAAATTTTTTGAAAAAAGGACATTTGGGAGGCAGGCGTATCCTTAGGCAAAATGAAGAAAAAATATTGCAAAAGCTTTGAGGCTATAATTTCGAAAATTGTTAGTGATATTTTCATGGTTTTAGATTATATAAGTTTAGATAATAAAGGATATATGGTGGAAAGTTATGTCCTTACGCCGTGTCTTAAAAAGGTATTCCATACCATGTAAGCAATACTATGGCGTTATTTTTTTAATACCAAAATAAACATTCCGAGATTTAGAGATATCTTTACTTTCTCTATTTATTCGCAAATGGTTTTCGTGTTTATAAAACATATTAATAGTTTTAGTTTTATTACACTTGTACAACTTTTTTTAAGTTTGTCTTGAATATTTCTATGAAAACTTCTTTTACTTAATGATCCTTTCAAAATTGGAATGAAAAAGAAAAGAATTATCCTTCAAGTTACAAAAACGTTTCATGGGCTGTGCATTCCTTTGGAACACACAAACCACAACAAGGGTTTTGTTGTTCAGCAAATTTTGCGGTCAAGTTTAAACATTTTGCACGACACAAAGAAAAACAACTTTGACATTTTAATTTTGTTTCAAAAACCACTACTAAACCAATAACAAATTTCCTTTTTAGAATAAACGAGTATAAAACGTAGAATAAATGAATACAAGGAGGCTGGCAGGAATTTTTGGTTATTGGAGCCAAATATTATTAAATGGCAAATAGACCCCAGGACTTTTTACTATTTTTACATTTTCCGCTTACGGAAAAAATGGGTTCTGACCAGCAACACAATAAATGCCGACAAACAAAATATAATTAAAAAAAAAAGTTCTTGGCGCGACCCGCGGCACAATGTAGTTGCACAAATAAAGTGGTTAAATTGACAACTTCAACAAAAAAAAAACGGAGTAACTTTAATAAAATTTCTATGGAAACATCCTCACACATAAACATTGTTTAGAGTGTTTAGGTTTTTTCTTTCTTCCACTTAATAATTGGCATAAAACTTAATCGAATGTCATGCGAAGTATGAAGAGAAATTGCGAAACAGCTGGTGACAACAATATTTCGTTTCCACTTCTCGTTTGTTTTTTTCTTTTTTTCTCTTATTTTTGTTCGCAGTTCAACCAGTTTGTTTCAATTACCAGTGCAATTTCAAACCGCTGGTAGAGTGCTGTTGCAAATAGCTGCTGTTTCTGGTATTTTGCTCGTGGAAGTGGCATTGATGATGGCGCTTACTCGTTCATAAAAAACTATTTGTATTTTGCACAAAGTTTACAATGTGTAAAAACCAACAAAACAAAAGAAAATTAATAAAAGACAGAAAACAGAAAACAAGAATGTCCATTTTCTATATTTATTCATGTAACAAAATTAACTAAATGAAATTACAAGTGCACACTCAAACACACATGTCCTTCATACATTCAGTGGCTGCAAATATTGTTAGCTAAGCGCTCTTTGTGGTGACCAGCTGCACACAGTCTAGTCGATTACTTTGAGATCGTTGCAGGGAAATCTTTATAGGAAAATTTTAGCATTTAGGACGGAACAATTTTTCAATACGCAAAAATCTGTATCAGTAACCTGGTAGCCGTATCTAATGATATTTTAAAATGCCACCGAATAAAACATCCATAGGGGCCAAATATTGGAGTCATATAACGTTACCTCTCCCACCAGAGCAATATTAAATATCCAAAGGATGCATCAGCTTTTCTATTAGAGTAATTTTATAGACATAGAAATCAGGGCCTGTGATATAGTACAACAAAGTTCATTAAGAATATCAGTAATATTTCAAAACTTTTACTTACAAATATCCCTCCCACCCGTATGATAATATCTAACTACCCAAGGGCTGCCTAGTCTCTGCCAACAGAGTAATTCGCTAAAAATAAAAAACAGGGCAAGTGATATAGTAAAACCTGGTCCATTAGAGACACTCTACAAATTTTGCTGGTCGCGGAGAGCAGGGTATGAGACTTCTCACATCACAAATTAATTTTTTGCAATGAGAAACGCTCCTGATAAATTGCCAATTTCGGGCCATAACAATCGTTGGGGAATGCAAGACTTATCGATAGAATCTTATAAATAAATATAATTTAAAAACCTAAAAAAACACCCTTCGATATCATATTTTAAATTTTTCATTCACTATTATTCAAGCTTCTTCGTAAATTATCCATATCCCAAAATGTACTTCAGGAATCGCCAAAATCCTTCATGTCCCCAGAAACAATATGTCAACTTCAATTTTCACACTAAATCTAATTACTTCTAATAGTTCAGATACACATTTCACTGCAAAAACCCGCACTGAATATAAAAAACCAGCCCCAAAGTCGGTTCCAGGAAATATCAAAATCCTCTACTTCCTCAGACTTCAATTTTTGAACTAAAGCACATAACCGCTTATAGTTAAGATGCATGTTTCTCGGGAAAAACATGCACCTAATACGAAAGA
This sequence comes from Thecocarcelia acutangulata, assembly GCA_914767995.1. Classification (NCBI taxonomy): domain Eukaryota; kingdom Metazoa; phylum Arthropoda; class Insecta; order Diptera; family Tachinidae; genus Thecocarcelia; species Thecocarcelia acutangulata. Next base: position 30,150,657 of record OU612097.1, read on the forward strand.
CCGGTGCCAAACTAGTTAGTGAAGTGGTTCGGATTTTTTTTTTTTTTTGGGAATTCCCAAAATCGGTTTTGTGAATCCTCAAAATCTCTCCACTTCCCCGGAAGCAATACGGCAACTCCAACTTTTATACTAAAGTGGCAAGACTGTATAGTTTTATACACCTACATATCATGGCAGGTATAAGTACAGCTGTCTTTCGTTTCCTTTGCGAACATCTCTATATGAGATGAAGGCGATCTCATATAGAGATGTTGTAGATTCATTTTTACGGGATGCCCTTCATCTGCAGATTGTTCTTCATACCCAAGATAACAATAGCTCAAATTCAGACTGATATAAGCGCATGAGTCATGGAAAATGCCATTCCAGCAAAGCAACAGCAAACATTTGTATAATTTAGTTTTCCATACACAAAGGCGTCAACAGTCCTTTCAAGTGATTGAAAAGTGGCGATGATACTTCTGCCATACTAGATTAACCGCCTGTTTGTTCGCCGATATCGAGTTAAAATGTGTGCGAAGTCACTCACATTCGAATCAATTTGGGTTTATCTATGTCACTACTTTTCGTTCCCATGCACTTATATATATAAGTTGAATTTTTACACATCGTTCGCATAGAATAAAGTTAGAGAAAATCCAAATCAATTTTTTTTCGCATAGAATGCGAATGAACTTATGCTTTGGACATCGGCTAACTGGCTGTAAATGTATTAAATACAGCTCAAGGTTTTTAAAAAATGATCTTCACCTCCTAACTTTGTAAAGTTACAAACCCTTATACCAACCTAGAAGACCTTCGGCAAGTATGTCCTTCCACTAAACACTTAAAACAAAATGAACGGACAATCAAAAACCGAGAAAGAAAACAACAACTATTAAAAAATTCAATATGAATGTAGTAGCCATATGTACGAGTATATGAACGTGTGATTGCAAAATTGATTTTTTTTTATCTCTCCAACCAATATTCAAATGGAGAAGAATATTTCCCTTCATTACAATACATTCGTGCTGGTAATTAAATTAAACAAACAATTGTGTTGTAGAAAAGTATTTTACATAATTTTTTTATTTCATTGCTCAGTTCTTTTATTTGCGGTTGCGGGGCTCGTAGTCAGTATTGGCGAAGATGCACATTCATTGCTGACAAGTACTTCCATGAGAATATTAAATAAAATAATTCATTTCTGAAATACAGTAAGAGGTAGTCGAAAAGGAAACGTTTAGTCAAAAAAAAAAAGTTCACCATAGACGCTCATAACAAATCAAAAACATTTTAAAATTACGAGAATTTTCTTATTAGAAAAGTTATAAGGTTTCTTCAGCTGTAATCAATTTGGTTGTCGATTATAGCTTCAATTATTGTTCGAATTCAACAAAATCTGGTAAATGAATCTGAAATTTTGTTCTTTGAATACATGCCAAATTCCATATCAATTGGCTTAAGGATATAATATCCTGCTATATATCCTTTTTTATGAAAACTTAAGTTTAGCTAACACAGGCGAATAATAACTGGAAAATATATAAAGACTGCTGCTTTCCAAACCTGTGTTAAGTTTTATTTCAATTAAGAATATGCTTACCTGTTATATATCCTTTAAACTGAAAATTTAAGTTGGCCTTGAAATGTTATCAGACTTCAAGAAAAACTAGTAGATAGGCATGAAATTTCATATCCTTTATTTTCACAATTTAAATTTAGCTGTAGTTGTTATCAAAAATTACAGGGTCTTTTGCTAGTGTTTTTAATATTATATCTTTAAGACTTATTAAATATTAATGGCCAATTTTATCAAGGATATGACTTTTTTTATGTAAACTAAAGTTCAGCTACCACAGGTCACTTAAGCTTTGAAAATATATGAGGATTATTAGTCTAAAGTCTGTATCAAGCTGTATTTCAATTGCTTCAAGAATATGTTTACCTGTCATATATCCTTATTTATATTGAAAATTCAAGTTTGGCTTCTACTACTGATAGATTTCAACAAAAACTAGTAGATATATATAACGTTTTATCTTTGCAAAATTTTATGTTAATTGCATGAAGGATACGGGTACCTGTCATATATCCTTTATTTTGAAAATTTAAATTTAGCTGTAATTTTTCTCAAAACTTAACAGGGACGTGCTAGTGTTTTTAATATTATATCGTTAAGACCTATTACAAATTTGTTTGTTAATTTTCTCCAGGATATGCATAACTGTGGCTTATACTTTTTTATGAAAACTAAAGTTTAACTATCATAGAGCAATAAAAATATGAAAGTAAAACAAGAATATTGTTTTGCAAACCTGTGTCAATTTGTATTGCAATTTCATCAAGGATATGTTTTTTTGTCATATATCCTTAATTTTGAAAACATTAGTTTGTCTTCAATTGTTATTAGATCTCAATTAAAACTAGTGGATGTGTATAAAGTTTGCTTTTTGCTAAATTTAATTTTGATTGGCTCAAGGATACAAGTTCCTGGCATATATCCTTTGTTTTGGCAATATAAATTTAGCTGCAATTTTTATAAAAACTTAACAAGGGCTTGCTGCTGTTTTTAATATAATATCCCTAAGACCCGTTAAATATTTTATAGCAATTTTATCAAGGATATGCATACTTGTGGCCTATCCTTTTTTTATGAAAACTAAAGTTTAGCTAACACAAATCAATGAAAATTGGAAAATATATTAAACATTTTGTCCTGAAACCTAAATTAAGTTGTATTTCAATTGGATCAAGCTTATGCTTACCTGTCATATGTCCTTTGTAAGGAAAATCTAAATTTGGCTTCAGTTATAATTAGAATTTAACAAAATTTACAATATATACATAGGACTTTATTGCCAAAAACCTGACCAAATTTCACTTGAATTGGATCAAGGATACGAGGTCCTGCCACATATCCTTTATTTTCAACAGCTTTAGTTTAGTTGTTATTAGTATGAAAACCAACCAAAAATGTATAGGGTGTTTTTTTAAGCCCGATAGAACTTGAAATTGTAAAAAATAACACAAAAAATTAAATTGTAATCAAAATTTTTTTTTATTCGAAAGATCAATACGTGACATTAACATTTGAAAATGATTTCGGGCATATGGGCATCGCGGCTGTTCTTGACGAAGCGCATTCTGGACGTCCAATTTTGGGCCACTTTTTCGAGCACTGCTGGCCGTATGTCACGAACAACACGAACAATGCTGGCCTCCAAGGCCAGCATTGTTCGTTGCTGGTTTATCAGCATAAACCAGTGACTTCACGTAGCCCCACAGGAAATAATCGAGAGGTGTCAAATCGCACGACCTTGGAGGCCAATTGACAGGTCCATTTCTCGAAATCAACTTATCGCCAAATTTTGATTTCAGTAAGTCGATGGTTGCGTTCGCCGTATGGCACGTAGCGCCATCCTGTTGAAACCACATCTCCTCCGGATCAATGTCATCCATATTTTCAAACAAAAAATCATTGATCATGGTGCGGTAACGATCTCCATTGACCGTAACGCGAGCTCCGGCCTCATTTTTGAAGAAATAAGGTCCGATGATGCCACCAGCATGAAAACCGCACCAAACAGTGCATTTTTCTGGATGTAATGGAGTCTGTAGGGTCTCTTGTGGATTGGTCTCACTCCATATGCGGCAATTTTGCTTATTAACAAACCCGTTAAGCCAAAAATGCGCCTCATCGCTGAACACAATTTTTCGTCTATAAGTTGCGCGAATCGACGACTGATTTTCAAAGTAAATTTGGATAATTTCGTAGCATTGTTCAAGCGTGAGTCTATTCATGATGATTTGTCAGAGTATACTGAAACAAATAAAAAAAATGTTTAATCAAAATTTAATTTTTTGTGTTACTTTTTACAATTTAAAGTTCTATCTAGCTTAAAAAAACACCCTATATAACTAGTGACTAAATAATGTTCTTCATTTTGACAGCAGTCATAATAATGGAAGTGGGGACTTGTCTACCTGCCATATATTCATATTAACGTAGTGGTTATATATTAAATGCAGCACTAATTGATGAACAGTTGTAACATGATTTTAAAGGCTTTTGTGCTATACGAGTACAGACACATTTGATTATATTCGTATATAATATTTTTATTATGTTTTCCACTTTGAAAATGAAGCTAATGCATTCATTTTTTATAGCGAAAATTGTATTTGTTACTCAATAAGAGATGAAATGATTTTTTGCTGGTTTCCTTTTTTTCAAGTTATTTGTAACTTCTTTTTGGGTTTTTTTGTTTTTTTTTTGAGGAAAAAGGGTGTGTACTCTAAATATCAATAAAACTGTAATTTTTCATTCTTTTTGATTTTTATTACATACTAAAACTTTTTTCAATTACGTTTCAGTTGAATTTAATTTAAAGAAATAAACAACATGTTTGGGGCGTCATCCAGGTGGCATAAATTAAGAGTTTAAAGTTGTTTTGCTTTGGAAAACCTTTATTTATTACTTGCTCTTTTTAAATGCTTTGTTTTGGTTTTAATTACCAGAAATAAAATATGACAAACATAGAGAAATTTGTCTGCTGAAAGCAAATTAAAGTAAAGTCTTTGTGAAATGCAATACTTTTACACCAGACCTGCTTTTATTTTTCTTGTACTAAATTTGACATATTTATGATCATATAAAAATGTTTTATTGACTGTCATGCATCATAAAATATGATTTTGTTAGCAGAGAGTTCGACTTCAAATTGAAGCTAAAACTTATTTGAATACGCTAATGCGGAGAAACATGAAATTATAAATAACATGCGTGTTTTGTTGGTGGGAGGTACAATATACTAAAACTGCCTAACAAAAGTTAATTTCAAAGGAATCGTGGTAATAAAACACAGATGACGAATAATAGTAGTGAAATACAGCAGGCAGTGAAATGGAGAAAAGCAAAAGTCCAATGCTTGATTGCATAGAATATTTAAATTCTTCTATGACTACTTGACTTTTAAGTCCTTTTTCCATAAAGGACTTTCTAAATTCTTACTTTCTCTCTTTAATTTCCTGTAAGTCTTTTCATAAGTATTCAACAAAATCCTTTTAGTTTTTAACATATCTCTTGATTTAAAATTCATGTTGCATCCTTTTTAAATTTAATTCTTAATTTTTGTTTTCCTGTCTTAAAATTTAATCTTTTCAAAGATCTTGCTATTGGTGTTCACATCATGTGTGTGTTCATTATAGAAATACATTTTTAACAATTCATTGTTTTCTTACCTTATTTTTCTGCTATTTTCTTTAGTTGCAATGACTTCAAGTCAAATTATTATGACAGCTCTTTTTGTGATTTTTAAGGAGAAAACATCAATATTTCACTTCCTTGTTTGGAAATTTTTTGGTTTTTCAAAACACGCCTTCTTTGAATTTATGTTAAATTGTTAAGTACTTCGTTCATTTCTTTACTTGGTATTAGTTTATAAGACTATGAAATGTCAATGAGTTTGTTTTATTGTTTAATAAAGCGGTTTGAGAAAACATACACCTAAGCCTTAATATGCGGCTTTGAAGAATTTTCAGGATTTTGTTTGCTGACAAATTTTAATGAACACCAGGTGAAAGGTAAACGCTCAGCAGTGAGTAACATTTTTCATCTCATGCTGAAAGGTGCTAGCCTTCCCCCGTGGATCGGAGTGAAGGCTGCCTAACACTTCTGCCGATCTAACATCACGTCACCCGGTTGCGGTGCAATGTCACTACGAGTTTAAGAACTCTCTCCCTATTTGTCTGTTAAACCAAACCACTATATTGCCCCCGAAGAACCTCACCCAAGCTTAAGCTGAAACAAAGTTCCCGGGGCTTACGTCACCTTTGGTACCTGCAAATAGTAGCCTTTGATCAGACTAGCGCAACCGCAAAAAAGGCTACTACAGTGTTAATACTCAAATAGTTCGAGAGACTGCAAGTCCATTCCATTAGTGCGCATGTGTGAAAAAAGATGTCCGTGAGTACATGGCCAGTCTGGCATTACCCCAAGGTAATCTTTTGACCGAATTAAATACAATACGTCCACCAACTCCCTCACATATGACAAACTACTATGCAAGACTACCAATTCGATCTCATGTGGTTGGGACCTGATCTCTCCCTTGGTTTAGAATTGCACTGATCTTGGGGCCAACGCACCCTGTTGCCATGCAACGCCACACCTAGATCAATAAACCTTCTCTACTTTTTGGATCTAAGCCTCAACTACCACTATACTCCACGAAGGGCATCATAACCGGGCAGGAACAAATTCCTGAGGCCGTCAGCTCCCGCGTGTGAAGATTTAAGGCTCCGGTCGGACTTCATAACCCGAAATCTACTATCAGTAGAACCCCAAGTGGCTAAGGGTGAAACCCGCCCCCCCCCCCCTTTTAGCGCACGAATTCATGGAATTGATTAAAATCAACGCAATTAGAAGCCATCAAATTCTTTTACTGCTTCCAAAACCTTGAGATTTTCCATTGGGATTATACATAAACCGCCAGACTTAAATTATATAAATATTGCCTTTGATCTAAACCAAAAAATTCAAAATTTTGAAAAAAATAGAGATTTAAAATTTGAAATAAATTGTCCTTTTCATTTGAAAACATGTTTATATCAAATTTTAAAAAAAATGCCGAATTTTCTAAGACACTTGATCATATGAAGATTTGCTAAGCATTTAAAATACGCAGCGTTAATTTAGTTATAAAATAGTATTATTTCTTTTTAAGCACAAAAAACCAAAATTTGTAATAATTTTTATTAGGCGCTTAAATCGGACGAAGACGTGCAAAAAATTTTTAATTTTAATTTAATAGGAAACTATAAAAAATATTGTTGTTTAGCAAACACTTAAAGTCGTCTGGATTTAAATCAACAGCTGTAGATAACAAAATTAGAAGTTGATACACCGGAAAAATTCTACAAAATTGCTTCGGCTGAAGCCTTATTTGATAGAACCACTTAAAATGGGAGCAGCCAGAACAGTCACCTCAACAGATACCTTGAAACATTAAAAAATATATAAGTTGGTATATATTCGTACACAGAGAAAACAATAATAGCAAGATAACCGTTTGCCAAACGACTGGCCGCAAATAGAAAGCGTTTAAGCTTCTAATTTGTATACACACTCACGGAAGAATGTATCTTTATATTGATGACGGCGTATCATCAGAATTTTGACATAAATATTAAGTAAATGATTATCAGTATTGTGGAAACTGACATCAATATAAATGACTAAAGTCATCAATCTAAATGACTAAAGTCATCAATATAAATGACTAAAGTCATCAATCTAAATGACTAAAGTCATCGATCTAAATGACTAAAGTCATCAATCTATATGACAAAAGTTATCAGTCATTGTCATGTCTTGAGTATCATCAATGCTATAGCTATGGCGACATTAATTCAACGATACATTTTTTTTACATATATAGTTGTAATAAACAAAATTTGTCAAAATTTAATTTAAAAAAATACTAAATAGTGTTACAATACTTTCTATTTATAGTAGAAGAGGAGTTTCATTGTTAATATTATTATTTTCGTATTTAGATCAGTTGTTAAGAAGATTGAAAAGAATGCATTATATTAATGTAAAATTTTTAATATATCGCTCCTTTATTGCAACATAGTCATATCTCAAAAAATTAAATTTTCGAGTTAACAATGCAGAATTGTTAACAGTACTACAGTTCAATTTGTTTACTCAGTTCAAATGTTTGTTTTTCGCACAAGCTCTTGTATTTTCTTCGATTTTTTTTTTCCTGATTTTTTTCATAATGCTTCCAGTCAATCTTGTAATTCTATTTCGCTTTGACCACTCTGTATAAAAAAAGAAAGACTGAGATCAAAATGTTGGCTCAAAGTTGGGAACCTCTAAAAAAATAACTAATATAAGGGCAACAATAAGCCATAAACAACCAAATTTTTCTTGCGGTGTACTCGTATGTTAAACAATTTTTTTTTTACTCAACAAATATTAAACTCAACTTGTGTGAACAAATAGAAATCGTTGAACGATTTAGTTACTCTATTGATCAGTACGTGTGTGAAATTTTAATTTAATTTAAATAAATATCAAGTGAGTTTATTCACATTTCCGAATGGGGTTTTCTGTTGTTTAACGAATAATTTTATTATGAAATTCTACGAAGTTAAGTTATTTTTTGGAAAGTGTGTACATGATCGTTTTGCCCTATGACCAAGTTTAAAGTTGATTGAACGTTCAGTAATTTTAAGAGTGTGACGACATTGAATTATGACTTGTTACTAAAGAGAGTAGAAAATAGTTGCAGTAACGTGGCTTGAAATGGGAATGGCTTGAATATATATATATATGTATGGCTTGAATGTATATAAAATGGCTTGAATGTATATAAAATTTTTATTTTCTAATAGCTATTTTACTGCTAGGCAGCGTTGCCGCGACCAAAAATTTATTACAACCAAAACTGTTAAAAAAGTTACCAAATATGCAAAAATAACTATATTTAATATGCGTTTTTTTTTATCTAAAGAAAATGAAACAATTTGCTGTAATTTATATTGTTGCAATATAGAAAAATATATGGTTTTTATAATTGTAAAACCAGAATATAAAAATTAATTCAAAATTTGTTTAAAATTGGCGGTAAACGTAAGAAAAAGGCAGTTTTTAGATATTTTCGTATTAACGCGATTATAGTAACTTCACTTGAATGTTTGTTTCTATGTTTGCCTCTCTCGAAAACCTTATCGTACGAGTGATTATTGCAGGTATATAAAATTGTAAATACAGTGTTGCCGCTTTAGTGCGAAAATGGAACTTACCGTATTGTTTCTGAGGAAGTAAGGTGAGTTTGGCCTTTCCTTAAGCCATTTTTATGAATTCTCAAAAAAATTCAGAACCAGTTCACTAACCTGTTCGAAACCGATTTTTGTATTCGCTGCGCGTTCTTGCCATTGAATGTGTTTATTTTTGCATAAATATATTAAATAGTTGAGTGATGAAGTTTCAATAATATTAATATAGGAGGGATTCCAATGATCTACTCACCGTAGGAAATTGAGTTCTATTTATAATCAATAAATCGTTAATTATATAAATTCACTTACATAATTTATTTAAGTAAAATTATGAATTAAAAATTTAGTTGTGTAGGATATAGGGATACAAAATGCTTAAAGAGCCGCAGGATGAAAAAAAGTGTCCAGAGACCAACCGAGAGCACGCCAAAAAGCCAAGGGAATACCGAACCGATCATATTTTAGTACAGCGAATATAAAGAAAAATATGGCAAACTACAGATCCGAACATAATTCAGGGGTGAAAACTGTAGCGCCTTTCTGAATGATTAACCGCAAACGTTAATTTTGTTAAAAGAACTTTGAACAGACTGTGTATCTAAGACTATAACAGTATTGCTTTCGGTGAAGTGGGGGATTTTGGTGATTCCTAAAGCCGATGTATGGAATTCCCAAAAAGCTTGGAACCATTGCGTTAACCGGTTCGGAACCAGATTTTCATATTCGGTTCGTTTTCTTGCCGTGGAATGTGTATCTGAGCTATTAATGGTCATTCGCTTTAGTTGAAGTTGCCGCATTGCTTCCGGGGAAGTGGCGGCAGTTATTTTAGGGAGTTCTGCTAACCGGTTTGAAACCGGGATTTCATATTCGGTGCTCGTTTTTGCCTTGAAACATTTTTCTGAACTATTAACAGACAATTTGTACCCGATTATAGAGATAGTTACCCGGTTTTTACCGTTTTTTTTTCTTTTTTGGTAATTTTTACAATAATGCTAGTATTTATTGTTCTCTATTGTTTTAAGCTTATTTTTAAAATTATTTTATTTGAAATAATTTTAATTAAAACAAAATGTAAAGCACATTGTAATCAAATCGTATGTCATAGAAAGCAATAAGCAAATGCATTTCGAGTGTAGTCAAGCAGACTTTACTAAAAAAGCAAAACTATAGTTAAAAAACTAAAAAACACGCTTCGATATCCAACTACAAAATAACTTTAAGAATTAGCTTAAACAATAGTGAATGAAAAAACGTGATCTGAAAGTTTAACAAGTTAAATATATAAAATATTAATATGAATGTACTCGTATTTAAAAATTCACCAAAAATGATCAACAATATACGCATCTTCACATTAAAGAAAAATATTTCTAATTTTGGCTAGAAATAATCAAAAAAGGCAGATCTGCGGCTAAGTAATGTCCATGTATTCTTTTGCATTCAATCTAGTTGTAGAAATATGACAAGAAGTCGTAATTAATCATTGTGAAAGTCGACTTTCCTTAAGCTTTCCGCTAACTCAAATTTATTTTGCAAAATGTTATGAATTTTCATTACACTTAATTCTTTTAAGTTTTATTTCATATCATCTGAATGATATTGTTTAAGTTACGCACGTCGCTAGATCACCTGTTCAAATAGTAACATACGACCATAATTGCTTTTTAAAAGTTGGCTTTAATTACTTCCCTTTAGACGACAAAAAAGAAATAAATAAAACAAAATAATAAAAATCAAACGTGATTCATAAAGTTTTTTTTTATTTCATCGAATGTTGTTACTCACGCACACACACAAACACACATACACTCAAATTCTACATGTCTATAAAAATTATGCAAATTTTATTTTTTAGAATACAAATCGCTAAAAATTAAATAAATAAACTACAAATATTGGGGTTTTTCATTAACAATAAATGGCAGATGAGCTAAAATATTTTGTTGTGCTCGTTTCAATTTTCGCAGGTATTTAAAAGCTTCTGTTGGTCCCAATCGCCAGCACATTTCAAGTTTAATATTCTCATTAGAAACATCAACAGCCGGCAGCATGAAATCGTTTGCTTTAGTATTTTTAAGCGTTTGCTGTTTATTTGTTGCCATTCAAACGGCCGCAGTGGATTCCAAAGTGGCTGAATTGCAAAAGGATAATAAGGAGGAGAATTCTACCACCGAAAAGGAATTGTCTAAAAATGAAGGTGAGTGAATTTTGATGACTAGAGAAAGAAAAACGCTGTAAATACAACATTTATTTCCCTGTCTTATTTTGTTGTAGACTGCATACAGCCCAAGGAAACTGGTCGCTGTTTTGCTCTCTTCTATCGTTACGCTTACGATGTGGAGAAACGTGAATGTGTGGAATTTATTTATGGCGGTTGTGATGGCAACTCTAACAATTTTGACAGCAAAGAAGAGTGTGAAGCCAAATGTATGAAAATTGAAGCGAGTTCATCAGAGACCACAGTAGCTACTGGCATTTCGGAAACTGAGACCACAACTGAGCCAGCGTTAGCTTCTTAAAGCTGGAGAGAAGTTGTTATTTGTTTAAAAACTTTATCAAAAATGTGATGATTTAGTGTGATAAGGTCTTTCTGTTTTTTTATATTTCTAAACAAAAAAATTTAAATAAAATATAAAAAAGTCGATAAACTATTAAAAACGAACGATTTTAAATCATGGCGGAATATATTTAATTTAAAACAAAAATGATTTATACTAAACTCAATTCCGTTCGCATAGGGAGTTTTAGCCGTTTTTGGTTACTTCAGATAACTATAATTTAAAGAGGTTTTTTTTAATGAAACCATTTTAATATCCACAATGAAATCAATTAAACATGTCACAGATTTTAATTCTGCTTGCAAATGGAATTCAATTCGTTTTTGCTGCTCAGACAAGAAAAAATTAAAAAGATTTTCGAAATAAAATTGTTTTTAACGATTTTTAAAAAAATTCAATTTAATATTTAGCTTTATTTATTGGCTTGTCAGTCCATCACAGTCGACGTCTGGTGCTAAAGTCCGATAATCATAAATTACTGCTAGTGTAAATATCGACACTATCGACTGTGGTTTCACCAAGACGCCGAGCGGTTCGAGAGCGTATTCTTATTAAGCGAAAATGATGTTAGACTCTTTCTTGCAAAGTTTTCCTACTAGGTCAATGAGAACCCTAAAGTCACAGAACATAATCAATAGAACCGATTAAGTTCAACGCCAGAACCAAGATAATTTCTACGTTGTGGCTGCGGACCGTTTCCAGTGTGATTATTTTAAACGAATTGAAAATTGTTGTTATCATTCTATATTTAATTCAAATTTAGTATCTCTTTCTGAATACCAATCGTTTAAAGCAAGCAAATCTTGTATCGCAGAGTTGATTCAGAGCTAGGCAAACTTGTGGCATCACGACATGAATGCTCTCTTTTGGTTATAATATGAATGCATCTTAAACACATGTATCGGGTGGTTAATTTTTAAGGGCCGATGTTGAATATATGTAAATTACACCTAAACGTAATTTTTTTTTTTTAATTTTATTTCACATTTCCCAATCTCAGACAAACTCAATTTGAATCATGGAAAGATGCACAATCGGCCCCAAAACACAATCTTCCCTGTCGGATATGTATGGAGGCAGCTACTTTCAAGCCACCATAGTTTGTTTCTATGTTTTCTTATATTTTTGTCGAATTTTAAATGACAGAAGCTTGAAAAATTGTAGATTTCATGGGGCAAAAAGTTCAAGGCTTTAGTGTGTTAATGAAAAAGATATGAACATTGTCATTCGGGCAATGCTGGGCAACAATTTAATACGGCAAATTTCATGTTGTTTAGTTCTGAAGACACTGGCCATAAAATAAACAACAATAAACGACAATAAGCAGTAAGAATAACAAGAAGGACCTCCTGCTTGGCTAAAGATCTACAATGAAACTAAACAATATGTGAGGAAAACATTTTAATATCATTTAAAGCCCAACTAAGCAGAACACAAACTCACCAAAAAACAGGATATAGAGCAAACACATACAACTGAAGACTAATTGATGTCTTAATACCCAGTTGACCAGGTTGTCGATGAAGACATTTATCTTTCAAGGCGGTTTTTAAGACATATCCTAATATGATGTCAATAGAAACAAAATTTAATAAAATTATGATAATGGAGTACCCTGATCTTATATATTATCATCAATGAAGAAAAGAATAAGACAAACTAAAGGACAAGTGGATGTAAGTTGTCATACTTCCAAGCTAGACTAACTTGTAACATACAACATAACTTAGCGCTTACATTCTATCCTGTACTGAGTAGCTTAATAAGAGCGATGGCGTTGTGCCATAAATAGTTTTGTTCAGTAATCTCGTGATGTCTTAATACCCAGTTGGCCAGGTTATTGTCGAAGACCCAGTTTATCTTTGATGACGTTTTTTATTATTTAGTTTTTATTGACATCAAGTCAATAGAAACAAAATTTAATAAAATTATGATAATGAAGTACCCTGATCTTATATATTATCATCAGTGGAGAAAAGAACAAGACAAATTAAGGGACAAGTGGATGTAAGTTGTCATACTTCCAAGCCAGATTAACTTGTAACATACAACGTAACTTAGCGCTTACATTTTATGCTGTAAAGAGTAACTGAATACAAGCGATGGCGTTGTGCCATAAAAAGTTTTATTAAGTAATCTCGTTGAATAAAAACCACTAAACAAAAATAATAAATGGAGATTGTTACATTTAAACGACTTCGTTCAAGTTCGTTTAAAGACTTATTTATTATTTCAATTTAATATTATTATTAACGTGAATTGTATAGATATAAGTATAGTAAAGAAAGTAATTACATAAGAGAGTATTAATACCTTACTATATGCCTATAAATGCTAAATACATATCAGAGACTTAATCCCTAAATAGGCTGGAGGCTGGAAAGTAGCTTAAGTCCCAAAAAATAACAACAAAGAAACTGTTGGTTTGAAACCCTGCTCATTTCTTTATGCGCTTTGAAAATTGGATTTTCCATTTACAAATCTTTATTGCTTCCTTGTTTGGATTGGTATCATTTATTTCCTATGTACATGATATCTTTTGATGTTTTACGTGTTAATTTAGATTGCTTTCTTAACAAGAACATGATGAACATTATTTCTAACTCTGTTGTCTTGTTCGGAGTGTAACTTTAAAAATATGGGCTACATAAGACTTTTATCATTAGTTTGCACATCTCGGTCATTAACACGGTGATCAGGCTAAATGAAAGAGACCAGCAGATGGATATGATCCACTCATCAGCAGAATATTGGACCTTCCGGTGAATATTGATTACTGTTCACCAGCTCTATTAGCTGACAGGAGGTTTGATGTTATTTTGTCAGGCACGTTCTAGCATATAAACGGTTTGGATCAGCAAGAAGACCTGCTTCAGATCTTTACAAGAGGATCAAAGTCACACCGGGAGTTGACGGTACTATCTGTACTTACTTCTCAAGCTACGTACACACGGTTGTCAGATCTTACAATATTGAGAGTAAAATTGTCTGAAATTGTATTACAATCGTGTGAACTGCCAGTTTTTAACTTACAACGTTGTCAGAAAAACCATTGTCAATCAATTGTCAGACGACAATGTTGTCAGGCATCTGACAATCGTGGGAACACTCTTCGTCGGCATTGCCAGATAATTGGCTGGTATTGTAAGCTCAGTTTTAATTGCCAGATGTATAAAATTAATGCAGCTGACAATGGCATCATTGTCAGAAAAAAGTTTGATGGGCAACACTGCCAAACAGATCGTTGTTGATATAAATAAGTGGCAATTTTTTTCATCTAACAATCTGACAACCGTGTGAACTGACAATTTTTGTTGTCAGATGAATTATTTGTCAGACCATAGTCTGACAATGAAATTGTAAGATTTTCTTACGATCGTCTGAAACACACTTTTCTTCTGCGGAACAACTTTAATTGTCACTACATTGTCAGCATGTTGCCAGATCTTACAATATTATAACATCTGACAACCGTGTGTACATAGCTTCAGCAGTGATGTTAACTGTACGGTAATTACCGTATTGCACGATAATTTTGACCTTCAAACAGCAGCACGGTAATTTTATTACTTGTACGGTAATTTTCATAGTTGCTTTATTATACTCCAGCTATGAATTGTTGAAAATTACATGGTCCAAAAGCAGAACACATCTATAGTTGTGTGATAAGTAAAATCAGGGGTTAATATAAACAAGTAAAATCAGGGGTTAATATATTAAACAATGAAAGGTATTATTAGAGCATTTTTTTTTTTAATTCTCAAAAATTTATTTAGATTGTTGGGATATAAAGTTGAATGTTTGAGAATATCTTTCAAAAAATGTCCAAAGTCTACTGATGATTAGGGTAGTTTCTATGAAATGTCGACATATAGATAGCTGGGAAACATAGAAAACAAGCTATTTATAATTTTTATTGGTATCAATGTTAGAAGCTAAAATAGTGAATAAAAAACTCAATTGTATAAATAAATAAATTTTTCATCGCTGTCAATTTGAACAACATTGTTTTTATAATGGCCATCAGCAACAATAGCCATGCTAATGTTACTCTTATTGTCATGCACTAATAAAGCACCCTGTATTCAAAAAAGTTGTCAGTGGTTGACTTGGATTAAAGTCACCGTTATATCGAGCAGCTCTAGGAGCCATCATTGAGAACGCATAGATTACATGGCTAACTGGGTATGGTTTTTTAACTGAGTGTGTGTTTGAGTGTTTGAATAAAATTTACCTTATTGCTTTAATGGGCATGTTAGTGGCAAAGATAATAATAAAAAAAACTAAAAATCTTTTATTTTTTCGTTGACTTTGTTGTTTAGTATTTTTGATTTTCTTGCTTAAAAGGCGTAACAACCACATATGGATACGTGTGTTATCCTGACCGGCTCGAAAATGAATTATTCCTGTTGTTTGTGTTTATACTAATACTCGTTTTGTTTTCTTGCAATAGATTGCTTTTAGTTTCTATATACTTTTTCCTTTATCCTTTAATGCTTTTTAACTTTTTATGTGTCTTGTCGTTTCACAATCCA
Organism: Thecocarcelia acutangulata; assembly: GCA_914767995.1. Taxonomy (NCBI): domain Eukaryota; kingdom Metazoa; phylum Arthropoda; class Insecta; order Diptera; family Tachinidae; genus Thecocarcelia; species Thecocarcelia acutangulata. Next base: position 30,166,525 of record OU612097.1, read on the forward strand.
TTGTTTGCTTGATTTTTATCACTTTGTGTCCTTGCAGCGGAGGTTATTGCTGTTGCAGCAGGCAGGCAACAATAATAAAAATATTTGGTCATTTTTGTAAGGTAGTCTTGATATTATTTTAACATCTTTATTGTTGTCTGCCGTTCATGGTGTGTTTTGTTGATATTTCTTTGTATTGAATTTACAATTTGTAAGACTGAGTTTTAAAGTGGGTTTATTGCTATGCAGCAAAAACATGATGTTGAACCGCAACAAATTCTTGAAAATTACATAAAATGTAGTCGTAAATCTTAATGTTTTGTGCTCAACTTTCGCTGTTGATTTTTAGGGAATTCTTTAACGTTTTTGCATAAAAATGTCATGGATTTATCGGACAATAACTCTGTTATTGACTACGAATTCCTAAACGCATGATGCCGTAGGATTTACGTTAGACAGTTCTAATTTTTCTTAACATTTATTATATATTTTGTTTAACCAACTTCTAAACTTGTGGTATGTGATTAAAGTTTTCCAGAAACTTTAATCATTTCAAATATTGCCACAAAGAAGTTTTCAAAAACTTTCACACACACTCGAATTTTTAAGTTCTACACTTCATGTGCAGCAAAAAGTAAACCTACAAAAATCTGCGGTTTAACCAGCCATATTGTGAATTATAGTGTTGTAATTTACCACCATACTGCAGTAGACCATAAAATTTATATTATATTATATTTTTTTCTCTTTAACTAATAAAAAAGAAAAAGAGTTTTATTTAAATATGTATATAAAAAACAAATTATGATAAAAATCATGCCGCATTTGCAACAATATGCAGATAATAAAAGACCAAACGGAGACAAAAAACTATTTCTTGTGTATGTGTGTGTGTGAGGCTTTCTTTTTAATGTAATGCATAAAACATTTTTATTTAATTTAAAAAAAAGCAACCAGATATCCTTCCACGTACTTTGTCCTCTTGGCTTGTGCTTGAGAGTGTTCAAGGGGAGTTTTCTTATCTCATTGAAAATGACAAAAATCTTAACAGACTGACCATGAAGTAAAAATTAATGAACAATGCTTTCTCATTCCCCATTTTCCTTTCTATTCATTGTTCATTTTTAGTTTGCTGCATACAAACAGATAATGGCTCAGCAGATATAAGTATATTTTTTTTTCGTTTTGCCAGGATTGTTGATTGCAATGTCAAGTCGCACGGAGTTACAAATTCTCACAAGTTCTCCTACTTGGCGTCAAATAAAGTACTTACTTTTTTCAATGTCAGCATAATATTCTGTCTGACAGTGAAGACATACTTTTCATGCTGCGACATTAACCCACTATGTGAAAACTATTGTTGGTTTTGTTGGTTGGTCAGTGCACGCTACACTCTGTCATTGCAACATCTGCACTGCATATGGGTTTTACGGCTTTTCTGTAGGATAATAATTCCATTGAAGAAAAATGGTGTAGTCCCACAGAATTTAGGGTTAACTTATAGGAGTGGACTGTATGTGTTGTTAGGAGTAGGCCACCACTTTTCTCACTACTATACCTTAATATTAGAATCTGTGGCTGTGTTCTGTAACTCTTGCCACGAGAAACTTTTCGACTGAAACGTGAGAAATGAACCAAAGTTGAAACAAACAGCTGCTTTTCTCACTAAACTGGTGAGTAATAGCTGTCACGTAATGAAATTACTCGCCATTTTACAGAAAAACTGTGTCTGTAAAACTTTTGCGAAAAAATTTCCCGCTTTCAACTGTCATTATTTCTCGCAAATAAAAATGCTGTGAGATAGTATCTCAAATAACAATAATCATCATTGAATGAATAATAATGTTGAAAAAATAAGTATTTTGCAGTTAAATTAAGTTTCACATATACATTTACACAGTTTAGAGTGATTGTTTTTTTATTTTAACTTTTTATTTAATTTTTATACCCTTCACACAACAAGTTTTAAGGGAATACTTATATAAGTTTGTAATTTCTCCAATTTTAATTTCCGACCCAACAAAGTATATTGTAATACTTTTATAATGTTTTTTTCCGAATTCACAAACTGCAATTGTTTTTTAATTTTACAAAATTTTGTGCATAAGTATGTATGTATTTGTAAATAAAATGCAAACGTTAGAGCCATACCATACATTTTCTAGAATAGCAGGCGGTTATAATATGACGCCGTCGAACAAAATTTCTTAAGTTTTGTAATTTTTGGTCGACGGCGGTACTAATTGTGGCTGGCGCTTTCATTTTTAAAATTGCATGTCGGCTTCCTTTTATATTTTCAGACATTTCTAACGTAACGACGTAATTACTTTGGATAGTTTTCGACATGAGTTACAGACGCAGTTTTTTCTCACTTTTCGAGAAACGATGGAATAATTTTTTTCAGAAGTTTTCGACGCGGGAACTTCTCGCCAAAGTTACAGAACACAGCCACTGGTTGATTATTGTACGCCTGTGTGAGGATGAGTGTGTGTGATTTAAGCAACTGCTTCGGAGGTTGAAAAGTAAGTAATCAATTTTGTTAGTTTCAAAGAGATTAAAGCTAAAATGTTTTATATGTCGAAACATCAATTCTCCACGTAAAATTTCCAATAGAATAATTCACAATAGTATATTTTGTTAAGACAAAAATATGTTTAGCAAAACTAACAAAATATATAAAATTGATAATGATATATAAATGTATATAAGTTAAATTCGTTATTTCAAAAAACTAAAAGATTTCTAAATGTTGAAAATTAATTTATATAATTTTCAGTATAAAATCTTCGATTTTATACACCCATCTATAACGTTTTGTTGCAACCGCAACCTGGCATTTGAAAGTTTGTTCGCGACACTATTACCTGGGGGCTAATTCTGTCATTCGTGATCGAAATTATTATCGAGTAGAAAATAATTTCAATATCGTGTAAATTTCTAATGATGTGACTCGTTACGTAACGAGACGAGTTATCACTTCAGTGTTGCAAAATACTGACAAAATGTGTTTTATAACACTGCCGAAAATTGTATGTATTTGCATACTTTGTATACTTGTTGTACATTAAAAACTAAATAAACACACAATAACAATTCATTTAAATCAGTCATGTATGCGTGTTTGTACATTAAAAAGTAAGTAAATAGAAATAACAATTCAATAAATATGTATGTACAAAACAACTATTTAACTATGTATAAGCATATGTATGTATATATGAATTTCTAAAAAAAAAACAAAAATAAATTCTTGAATATAATAACATGTGACTTCAAATATAAGTTTTTGTGTTTTTAGCAATACTCATCTTTATATACATATACCTGTATATATATGTCATATACATCATCATATGAATTGAAAAAATCCTTAAGAACCAAAAATTCTCAATTTAATTTAAATGCTATTGCTATTCAAAACAAATTTTTAATTTACATTTCTTTTGTGTTTTTCTGTTTGGCTGATTTTCGATAGTACTTTTGCTTACGAGTAAAAAGTTGCACGGTTGTATTCGAATGGTTACTCGCTATCGAATGCCATCATTAGAAATTTCGAAACCTTTTACTCGATATCGAATGAGATAATCCCAAAAGTGTAAAAACTCGCACATTCGAGTAAAAACTCGCTCGTAAGCGAATGACAGAATTAGCCCCCTGGTATTGCACTGTAAGCAGAATAGTCCCAACTTCGAATGTCTCGCTATCTATTTAAAAGATATCCGGTGCTCACATGACTCACATGACACCCTCACTAGTTCATTCAAGGTACCCTAATCATCAGTACAAATGCGGATATACACCTTGCTCTCGCTATAGCCGTGATTTCTGCTGGCTAATAAATATATAGTTATAGTTAGAAAAAACTAAGAAACACTTTTCGATATCGAAATTTAAATTTTAAGAATAAGCTAAAACGAATGAAAAATACTAGTATTATTGTGAATTGAGTATAGGGCTCTTTGTGTCATACTTTTCGTATATAGAGTGCTGGACGCTTAATTCACAATAATACTAGTATTTTTCACTCACTATTGTTTTATCCTATTCCTAAAATTATTCCTTACTTTTTAGTTCGATCTTAAAAAGTGTTTTTTTATGTTTTTAAAGTATATTTATTTTTTACTTTTTAGTTCAGCATCTCTCAGCGAAGCGGCTGCGATTTTTTTGAGAATTCCCATAATTGGCCTTAAGAATTACAAAAATCCCCACAATTCCCTGGAAGCAATACGGCGAATGACCGTTAATAGTTCAGATACACGTTCTACGGCAAGAACGTGTATCGAATATGAAAACCCAGTTGCGAACCTATTCCTAAAATTATTGCTTATTTTTGGTTCGATCTCAAAACGTTTTTTTTAGGTTTTTAAACTATATTTATTTTTTACTTTTTAGTTCAGCATCCCTCAGCGAAGCGGTTGCGATTTTTTTTAGAATACCCATAATTGGCCTTAAGAATTACAAAAATCCCCACACTTCCCCAGAAGCAATACGGCATCTTCAATTTTCGCACTAAAGCGAATGACCGTTTATAGTTCAGATGCACCTTCTACGGCAAGAACGTGTACCGAATATGAAACCCCGTTTCCGAACCGGTTACCGAAGTTGTTCCAAGTATTTTTTTTTTTTTTGGGAAGAAAAACTTTGAACCATGAAAGTCGGTTTCAGGAATCCCTGAAATCCCGCAAAATAATCGGTCAAAAACAATAGGTCAACTTCAATATTAACATTAAAAAAAGTTGCCATTAATAGCTCAGATACACGTTCAACAGCATGAACGTGCACCGAATACGAAAAACCGATCTTGAATAGGTTAGTGAACCGGTCCTGAGTTTTTTGCTTGTTTTTGGGAATTCCCAAAATCGGCTTCAGGACTTGTCAAAAGCTCCCCACATCTCCGGAAGCAATGCGAGAATTCTAATTTTCGCTGTAATATCCATATTCAATATTCATACTAAAGCAAATCAGCTACACGTTCTACGGCAATCAAATATAAAAAACCGGTTAGCGAAGTGGCTGCAAGTTTTTGAGGAGTTACCAAAACCGGCTTCAGAAATCGCCAAATCCCCCCCTTTCCATGAAAGCAATACTTCAAGTTTTTTTTTTAAGAGATGACCCCTACATATGCAGTGTATTGTACTGGAACTAGAAAAGTAGATTGATGAGGAGGAAAAGGGACGAAAGCGAATGATCGTTAAAAGTTCAGATACACGTTGCGCAACAAACCGTTTGGATAACGTATTCCGTGTTTTTTGGGAATTCCTGAAAACGTCATGAAGAATCCCCCCACTTCTCCGAAAGCAATACGGTAACTTCAATTTTCGCAATAGAGTGGCAACACTGTGTATACAATTTTATATACAGTAAAATCTCGATAACTCGTGCGTCTATAAATCGTAATTCCATATAATTCGTAATAAAATTAATTTGTAACATTTCCACACATTTTGGCTCCCTCGCTAATTCGTTATTTTTTTCCAAACAAAATATCCTTTACATCTTATAAATCGTGATTGTTTGCTCCATTAACTCTTACTTCAATTCTTTAAAAAAGGAGAATTTATTAAGCATATACGAGTATTTTCAGGCAAAAAGCCAAAGTATGAAAAACTACCTGAATATCCAGAGCTTAAAAAGTCTTTAGTTTTATGGTTTACACCAGTGTTGCCCACAAGTTCTATATGGAAGAGTAATCGCCAATACATTTAAGGAAAAACTATTTTTATTTAATATTTTTTGTTGTAAAAAGCGACACATTTACAAAAACAAAGTTCACAATGATAATCGCTGTCGTCAATGTTTACCAACAAAGCAAGCGAAAGTGTTGTTGCTTTGCTTTTGGGTGTGTGCAGTGAAAACCGACAAAAATATATAAATAAACGAAGTTGTTTGTGTATTTTTCATTGCTAGTGCTGAGCGCAGTATTTGTGTATTAAAGAGCACAGCCCTATAGCTAAGCGCTTTTACAAAAACAATTGAGTATCAAGCGCATAGGGCTGGGCGCACTTGGTTTACACAGTGCTAGCAGTCTAACGTTCCACTTACTTGCCCATTACTATCGGGAAAAGTAGATATTTTGCAAAAAAGTTAAATCTAAATGATAAGAAAGCAGGCAGTGGCTGACCCAACCGCTTTAAAAAACTGAATAACATAACATTTATTTTATTTATTTTGTATTTGATTTTGTACAATTTCGTTTTTTTTTTTAAGTTAATAAATCGAAACCTCTATAATGCGTAAGATTACGATTACGAATTATCGGGAGTCCACTGTAACTACATATGTAATAATCACTCATACGGGATGGATTTCGTGTGTGAAGCTAATATACGCGTGTTAAAAACCATCCATTTAATAATAAAACAATAGATATAAAGTAAAATAAACAAATATGAAGTGACGGAACTTAATACAGCTTCAGTAGTGCAATTCACTAACTTTTAACGATTTTAAAAGAGCATAACTAAACGCGAGCTATTGTGGTTTGCACTGACGCTTATGAGATTCACTAACTTATTCTTAACACCTCTGGTTGTATGTTAAACAAATTTGAAAAAATGTGGCAGCTTTGTTAAAAATAAAGCAAACCACAAGGAGGAACAAAAAAACAACAAACAAATTTGCAAATAATTCCATGTTTAGGGTAAGTAAAATATTTATATGTTCATTATTTAAATATATTTTTTGATAAATAAGATAAGTTCTTCTCACGGAGAACATGCCGACCGACTGTTGGAGTCTTCCGATAAGTCATATGCCAGATACTGTGAAGTTATTCCAGTAGCATTTTAACGACATTGATGTTAAGATAAACACCACAAAAATAATTGGTGTTTAGTTAACGCTAATCAGTCAGGCTAGAAAAACAGCTGATTTAAAACGAAGACAAATAGTGTTAAAAACTGTTATAGAATCGCGAAAACACCAACGCTAGTGTTAATTTCTCTAAACGAATTTTATTAGCGTTAAAACAGGTTAGTGAATTGCACTACAGGTAGCTGATTGACAGATATGCTGCGACTCACTTCTAAAGTTTTTGGTTTTTTTTTTTTTGTTAATTTGTACAACACTTTGTGTTTCGTTGCTGACCCATAATTAAATCCTTTCCTTTAATTTTACATGTTTAGTTACACTAAGTGCTTTAAACTAGAAAAATCTCAACAAATTGTGAGATGTTTGTCTAGCAGGTCGATGTCAAGTCAATTTAAAATTTGTAAATAACAGACAAAAAAGCAACAACTATAAAAACAACAAAACAGTAAATTAAAAATAAAATAAAAACTACTTGAAACTGACAAAGTGTAAACCGCGAAACGTTTTAGTGTCACTTCATTTGACATAAAGAAGCTTTCAATTTTAAAATGTAAACATACACTCATACACACAAACACACACATACTTAAGTGAACAAAAACTAAAACTGCAAGTCATATCGCTCCTTTATTGCAATATAGTGATATCTCAAAAAACTAACTTTTCGAGTTAACAATGTAGAATTGTTGGCATTACTACCTTTTATATTGTGGCAAAAAGTATTCAAATTACTTTTAAACTCCCAACAAACACTAAGGTTTGATTTCAATTTGAAATGATTTGAACTCAAACGTTTTCTCAAACGACAAACGTTTGATATTGATTTGAATTCAAATTGAGAAACATAACATTCATACATATTCTCAACAAAAAGAGGAAATTATTTTCAATCTTAGAAATTCATTCATTCTCAACTTGGTTTCAAATGTAATTTGAAAATGTTTTTCAAATGTGGATTGTGAAGTGGAATACAAATAAAAACCAATTTGCAAACTCATTTTTCTTTTGATTTATTTGCGGTTTTTAATTTGAATTTTCCATTATTATTATTTATTTTATTATTATTTTCCTTAGCCTTGAAATTCTCGAAAGGACGAAGTAGTTGGTTCCTTTTGGCTCTAAATTGCGGTTAAATCAAACAATCTCATTATTTCTTATTATTTCACTTTTTCATGTTTTATTTCATGCGTTTTAACTTATTAAAATTAATTTTTGCTGACATTTAAGTAAATATTGGTCACAAACAAATCACATTTATTAATTTTTCCGGAATTCTTACATATTTTTTTTTTTTTTTTTTTTTGTAAATAAATTTAAAATGTTGATATTTTTTCAGTAATTGCTGACACATTTGTTTTACGATTAATTTATGATTCAAAATCAAATTGATAAAACACTGACTACCAAATGTTCATATTCAAATGATTTTTAATATAAATACAAACGTTAAAATCAAACCATTGAAAAAGGTTTGAAAACTATCAGCCTGTTCGACGATATCGAATGAAAATGTATGCGAAAGAAAGGTAGTCACTCACATTCGAATCAATTTGGATTTGTCGTTCGCATGAACTTATGTATTTTAATTGAATTTTGACACTTCGTTCACATAGAATAAAGTTAGAAAAAACCCAAATCAATTTTCTTTCGCCTAGAGTGCGAATGAACTTATCCCCTTCGACATCGGCGAACTGGTTGTATGTCTGATATCAAATGATAACGTCATTTTATATCAAAAAATTATATTTCCTTTACGTTGCCTTTACACAGGAAAGTACTTTCAAAAAATTTCTGTATACATATTACAAATAAAACTTTCAATGAAATAGACGACTTTCATGAAATTTTCTTGTTCGTCTACACAGGAAAGTGAAAGTTCATTTTGAAAATGTCGCCGAGGCAAAGAGTTGCAAAATTTGCCTCTACTTCCTGCACTCTTATTTTGTTTGCTTGCTAATTAAAGTTGCCGAACTTATTACACATACAAATTTATGGGGCAATATTTGAAAAAACTTATCATTATAAAGTTTTTTATAAGACTATTTTTATAAAAATACTTTAATTATTTTCTTTGTGTTTAATATACAATACAGGGAAAAAATATTATAATTATTTTAATATACATACTAAAGAAGTTAATTTTATAATGATTATTTTACTACAATACTGCAACTTTTTATAATTCTTTGTATATGGCAACAGTGTTTAACAATTTGTCATTTTACTTTCGGAGTATATGAAAAATTTTGTTTCATAAAATTTTTGATGAAAGCAGAGTGGAAAGTAAACAAAATGCGAATGTGCTAGTGATAAAGTGTGAGGGTATTGCTACTTTCCTGAATTTACTTTCATGTCTAAACGCTAGGTTAGGAGATATTTTCGAAACAAGTTTTTTTTTTTATTTATGACTATGTTCCAATAAAGCAGCGATATGTTTGTGCAAGTACATACATATATGTGAGTAAAAAGGAGTATCATACGAGTATTAGTTGCTTGTCATGAAAAGAAGCTAAATTAAGAACTAATTGAAAACGCCAAATTAATAGAAACTTTTCCCCCCCGACTTTTAAATTATATTTAAAATTTTCCAACAATAATTTAGCAAAAGTAAACAAACTTTTTAAATTGGTGAGATTTGAACAACTTTGTTTTTTCTACCAGAAAAAAAAAAAACTGGGAAGAAACAGAAAGTGCAAAATGGAAAAATAATAAGAAAAACAAAACTTTTTTTATTTACGAGTAGCTGATGAAGACTGCTTATTGTCAACAAATTATAAGTGAATTAGAAAAAAAAAGAAGTTGGCAGTGAAGTGAAAAAAGTTGAAAATTTCTTTTAGCTAATCAGCCGATTTGCTTTCTGTTTTCATTTTTTTTTGCCATCTTTTTCTCTGTTTTGTTTTGGTTTTTTTTTTTTGTATATTTTACTTCTGCAATCCTGCAGCAGACTCTACTTAAATTGTACAACAAACAAGTTGTAAATCAAAATGTTTCCGTTTCGTTTCTATTTGCTTTGCGTTAGAAAAATTTGCTTATTTCTCAATTTCTTTTTATGTGCTATTTTGTCTTTTTTTTTTGCATTATTATCAAAGAAATTGTCCTGGCTGTCTGAAATATTGTCTGGCAATTGGTGTGTGCAATGCTGCCATATGTATAGATTCATGGCTTCTATAAGTGGGGACTTGCTGCAAATTTTAAAGGTACGAAATTTATGAAACTTTAAGAAACAGCTACCTTTCTAAGCGTGTGTATTCAAAGTCTAAGCGGTATATCAAGTGTTATAGTATTTCCTGGAGGGTCCCTTAGGAGTATTTAAAGTCTAAGCGGTATGTCAAGTGTTATAGTATTTTCTGGAGGGTGCCTTAGGAGTCGCATGAAATACTTTATTTATTAATTTATTACGCCTTTCCTTTCCATCCCCGCCCATCCTTTCCACTCACACTATATTCCTATAACTTCTTTTCTTCACTCCACTATCCACAGGACCCAAGTGAGCTGGACAACCTAAACTATTCCGGGGTATCCAGCGGCCTGCCTACCTAACCTAATCTAGTTTATTTAAATAAAAACGCAAGAGAAGTTAATTTAAATTAATATTGTTGGTTGTTTATTGATTATGATCCATTCTTGCTCACTAACTTCTAGCTTTTATACATTTATTATTCTTTTTATACAATTATTTTGCTGCTGCTGTTCTAATTGTTGCTGCCTGTTTTGTCAGCATATCGTGTTGTCAGCATTTATAACTTTGTTGGTTGTTGCGACATCATTGTTTCGCAAATGCTTGATTTCATATTTCGAAATATCAACCAATTGTGCTGTTGACCAACCAATTGTTCAACCAATTAGAATTATTTCCACATGTTGTTGTTGTTGTTGATATTGTTTATTACTCACAACGCCAGCAGCAAGACTTTGTCCAACCTGCAAATTAGTTTTTTCGTAATTTTAGACCCCTTGGGGAGCAGGTTTTGCCTTGGCGTACGCCTAACTAGGGCACCCTGCTTTGTGAGACATAGAAGTGCAGCAGCTCCTCATATGTTGTAGTAAATAAAACTCTAGGAGGCTACATGGCTTATGGTGTGTTGGACTTCTGAAACCCTTACCAAGGACTAATTGGCAGAACGGTGATCGGTAAAGTTTCCGGGAAGTTCTGCTTGCAATCCATCCCAGCGTTGATCAAGGTTGAGGTAATATTCTGGCTGCGTTTAAACCTAAAATCGCTGGAAGGGAATTAACAGCCCGTTCGACGATATCGAATAAAAATGTATGCGAAAGAAAGCTAGCCACTCACATTCGCATAAATTTGGGTTTGTCTATGTCACTTTTGTTCGCATGAACTTATGTATTTTAATTGACAAATCGTTCGCATAGAATAGAGTTAGAAAAAACCCAAAGCAATTTTCTTTCGCCAAGAGTGCGAATGAACTTATCCTTTCGACATCGGCGAACTGGCTGTTAATTTATTTCTTCTATTTTCTCCAATTTTTTGATCGTTTACTCTTTGCTTTGACAAATTGAAGCGACAACCTAAAAAGTTAAACTGAATTCAAAATTTCCGCTCCGCAGATTTCAACGGCATTGCCAAATTAAATTAAATTTAAAATGCTAAAATTTTTGTACGAATATTTTTATAAAAAATATATTTTTTACATAGGTCACATTGTGGCCGCCTGCTGCCGCGTGCCGCTTACATTGGCCTTGCTCTATCATTATAATTGCGCTGTAAGATTGTACTGAGTTGTGTTATTTTCCGAAGCCGAATTGATGAATAGGAAAAATTCCTCTTGATTCAACGAAGGACAACAGTTCATCGTTTATAATTTTTTCAAACATGTTTACTATATACAGGGTGGCGCAAAATAATCTTCCGATGTTCAGCATATCGGTTGTGGCACGTGCAGTGTGTGCCGTAGCAACGTCCTGTTGGAACCACATGTTTTCCAATCCCAATTCATCAAGTTGCGGCAAAAAGAACTCGTTGATCATTGCTCTGTAGCGCTCATCATTCACAGTAACCGTCTTGGAAGAAAAACTGTACGTTGACCCCTCCAGCAAAAGCAGCACACCATACAGTGACTTTGAGCGGGTGTAATGGCTCTTCGTGGGTTACAGGCGGATTTTCAGTGCCCCAAAAGCGTAAATTTTGATTATTTACGTACCCGCTGAGATGACAATGGGCCTCATCACTGATGATTATGTTTAATGAAAAATCATCTTCATCAATATTCCGCGTTCTGGAGCAGTGTAGCGTAACATTGTTTATTAACGTGTATTGCGCATGTGTTTACTACACAAATGTCAAAACAGAACTGACATTAGGGGCTAATCGCAAAATTTATAGCATTTTCTGATAGGAGGATTACTTTTGCGCCACCTGTTATAACAACAGACCTATTGCATAGTAGTAAGATGGGCTATCTCTTTTGAATTCACTTTGTTTGAGACATGAATTTAAAATGATGATTAGGAATTCAGTTGTAAAACTCTCATCTGGCATTACTTAGTCCAAAAATATATGTCTAGCACTTGAAGGCTTATAAGCTGCTTCCTTCCTCTCTTTTCTATAAATTCTTTATTTCAAGACAAAAAATAGATATATGTATATGAATGAAGTCATGTGCAAGCGGCAAAGAATTGAATGAATTATTTGCTCATGATTTTTTTTCATATTTCATTTCCTCAAAATTCTAGTATCCTCTTTTGTTTGAGCTTAAATAAAAAAGGAAGCAACGTGTTAATACGCTTGACTTGATTGTACCACCATACCAGACTTTAAAATTTACCCCAATTTTTATTTTCATTCAAATTCATTTCTTTCTAATTTTTTTTTTTTTCTATTCTTATGCTGAATGTCACCACATTCAATAAGAAAGAAAAAAAACTAAACAAGCCCAAGTAATTGCGTTCCCTTGTCTTTCTTCTGTTAACTGTCTTTACTTTTGCTGCAGGAATTGTTTGTATTTCGCCGGATTTGAAAAACAAGCAAAAAAAAAAGTGCAGAATATTTGAGATTTTCATATGATTTGTTTATTCATTGTTGTCTTTTTTTGGGAAATCTTAAATTGGCATTGGAAGGGTGTGAAGTTGTAATTCATGTTTCTACCGAACATATTAAGTGGGAGGAAAGATAATGTCTTCCTTTCATCCCCTTCGGTTAGCAGTGTTTTTTTTTTCTTTTTGTTTTTTTTTTTCGCAAATAGAGTAGTAAAAGTACAAATATTAAATTTATTTGTTTCTGGAGCGGAAAGGATGTTAAAAAAGGTATGATTAGTTCAGAAGTATGAATTGAAAGATTAAAGAGTAATTCATGTTTTTACAATTATCTTGCATTTTGAACTTGAACCGCTGTCGTCAAATCATTGTAAAAGGATAACAAAACTGTCAAAGGTTAATTGTGATGTGATGTGCGCTGGGAAGGGGGTTACAGCCTCGGGCAATTCTTATTACAATGTTCCTTAAAATCAGCTCTTAGGCTAAAAAGATTGGATTTATCTCCTTGAAAATTTCAAAAGAAATGACATTAAATGGTGGTTAAAGGTTTGATAGGATAGGTTCTGTTTGAGTCCAAGAAATATTGTATAATTCATGCTATAGAAATTTATCGGTATTTTGTGCTACGGGCAGGAATTGTTCCTCAATAACTACCTGCTTATCGTATTTATAATTCAAAATTCAAACTAAACGGCTGGGAAAGCTATTTTGTAAGAAGGGGATGTAAGAAGTTGACCTGTCTAAAGAAAGTGTTAGCGAGGAAAATCTAGTGACTGTAGGCCACTTGTTCTCAGAACAAGTGAAGGGTAATTCTGAAGCTTTTCGTGAATTTTTACCCTTTATTTCAACTTTGACCACGATACGGAGCCACTTGCCTGCTTAATTTCTTGGCTAACGTATTTTTTCCTTAAGCCATTTTTTTGCTTAAATCTTTGAAACACTCCTTTTTAGGAAGACAAATAAAATATCTGGTTCAAGTTTCAAGTACTTAAAAAGAAAAGAAATTGCAATTAAAAAAGTTGTTATAACCATGTGGGTCATTTAATCCATCAATTCTAACCCGCTTAGCCTAATGAACTTAAATTCCTAGTCATCAGCCAGCATAAAAGATGTTTGCAGCAAAAATCCTCATATCTGGATCGGAATTTAATTAGCAACCGGACTGATGTAGCTGAATACTTCAAGACCTCATAACATATTTTCCCAGTTCCGGTACAATGCTCTGAATATGTAGAGGTCATCCCCTGAATACTGGTCCAAGATGAAAAAAAAGAATCAACTTGCAGCCTTTTACTTGTGGTACGCCTCCCGAAAATAAAACACATTGTCAGGGAATAAACAGCCCAAAGGACTTAAGAAGACCGTGTTGTAAATGCAAAATAATTGTACTAATTATTATAATTATACTAAGTATTGTAACTATACTAATTATTATAACTATAATATAATTGAAATATATTTGAGCAAATAGAGTTGATCGAAATAGAGAGTTTGTCTGCAAACTCTTCAAAGAATTTTTTAAAAATCAAACTGTATTTTCTATATATGACGGTTGATCTACATATCACTGGTTTAGAACCAACCATCCAAACCAACCAACCAAATCCACTTACATCGCATTCCGATACCTCCGTCAAATCATCCGCTAGCATCGGTCTGCCTAGGTACAATGCCCTTATATAAGAAAGAGCTGGACACTGACAGAGGAAGTGCTCAACTCTCTCTTCTTCCTCCTCGTCGCTACAACTTCTACAGAAGTCATTTAATGGAAGATTTGACCTCCTCGCCTGCGTCCCTATGTGGCAGTGTCCCGTCAGGACCGCCACAGCAGAACGCAACCTCCGTCGGGGCTATCATATCTGGGCCAAGTCAGCCTTGATATTCGACAGGTATCCTCACTAGACTATCTGTCTTGAGGGGTCTGAAAAAGTTGACGCTGTATTTGTTTCTTACAGCTCGCAAGCGGGGTTCCAACGATCCCATCAATATCTCTTTGTTGTAGCTGGACACCGGCCTTTGCCAGTTCATCCGCTACTAGATTTCCGGACACTCCACTGTGCCCTAGGCATACATATACTGCGTATTTTCATTATTTACTATTGCAATAACTAAAATTAGTAAAACCACTCGTTACTGACGGCCGCTGTGGTGACAGTGAAAATGATAGTGTTTTCCCTATTTGAGAAGATAATATGCAGTAAAGTATATCTGGACAAATAGTGAATGGCTAACCTAATGTGGCCAGACTAGTAAACCAGGGGATGACTCTTACATATGCAGTGCACTGTAACTAGGAAAATAAGTAATGAGGACGGTGAAAGAGGGAGTAATGTTAGGGGACGTTTGCTTCCAGCGTCATATGTAACAGAAAACACGTCTGGTTGAAGAAAGAATTTTTATTTTTAAAGCATTGTGGTATTCTCTGTGTCGTCCACATAAATGCCCTTGACGATGGACGTGTATAAATTAAAAATATGTGGATTTCGGGAACATGATCCCTAATCTAGGCAGAGCAAAATCCATTACAGTAACAGCGTAATGTATCCCACACTACGGCGATACTTAAGTACCGCCATAGAATATGGCCCTCGTAACTCTTTCAATGGAAGTGTTTACTCAACGTATGAGCTTGTGGCAGCTTGTGTCACCAGTGTTCATTGGTGGCTCCTCCTCACCGCAGAATCTGCCAATGCCTATATTGAAAATGACTATTCTGTATACGAGTAGATGCTGGAGGCAGCTATAATGACCTGTAAGTATACCTGTCAGTGTTCTTAGTATTTTCCTGTCCAGTCTTAGAGCAGGCTGAGCCTTTGCATCAAAGCTTAACAATTTTTTGGAATAAATTTTTGTATCCACGATGGCCTTAGTACATTTTTTTATCTGCCTCTTAGCGAAGCTCTTGTTAAAACTAATTATTGAAATGGATCCAAAAAATGTCCCCTCGGCTCTATTATCAACACAAATGTATTCCATCTCACTGCCATAATGCTAGTTTATTTAGCCTATTATGATATTCTGGTACTGGTTTGGACGAAAAAGCACAACTGCTTAGGACTTTGAGGATTTGTTGACCATCGGAGAGTTTTTTTTAGCATTACACCTTGGTTTCTCCTATCTGAAAGTATCTCCGTTGCTTCTCTTATCGCATATATTTTCACTTGGAATATTATAGTACACTTACTAAGAGTTATTTTTCTGCATGCTGTAGTTCCATATCGACAAACTAGAGAAATGGCTCAAGCTTTGGAAAATCAAGGTTAATGAACAAAAGTGTGCCCATGTTACATTCGCACTGCGTCTAGGAACGTGCTCGCCCATTACTATTAGCAATAAAGTAATACCTCAACACAGTGAAGTCAAATACCTTGGTACCGTAGACTAACATGGAAGTCGCATATCGAGGCAAAAGTAACGCAGATGAAATTGAAAGCAGTGCAAATTAACTGGCTACTAGGCAGAAATTCGACCTTGAAGCTTGATTGTAAACTTTTGCTGTACAACTCGATTCTAAAGCCAATATGGTGCTATGGGATTCAATTATGGGGCACAGCCTCGGCATCCAATATTACAGATGCTCCATGATACGTTAAAAACTCACGAATCCACGCAGATCTGAACGTACCTTTTGTGAAATCTGAATTTGTGAAGTACACGACAAGGTATATTAACAAACTTTAATTCCATCCAAAACTGCAAGAGGAGTTAATATTCTTAACTTTGGTGGTCATACCCGTCTGAGAAGGAGGGATACTTTGGCTACCATTAGAGCTCTAAACAGATGACTGAATTCTGAAATAATATTCGTATAAAAATAAATTTTTGTCCGGCACTGGCAGGACTTTAATCACAATTTTTTTTTTTTTTTTAGTATTAAGAATTGAATACTTATTGTCATTACATTTCTTATGTAGATTCAATAAATAAAATAATAAAGTTAAAAAAAAAAAAAAAAATGCTGTCCCACTACTCCCGCTCCCACTACCAACATAAGGTGTTACGGACGTTGAAATCGACTCTATACGGAGATTGCAACAAGATCGGTATTCAGCGTATCACTCAGAACTTGCCTGCTGGCACCCGTCTCGAATATGTTGGGCCTATAGCTAAATGAGTAGCGATGGACACTGCTCATATGCGAAATGATGAATATGGTTGGATATTTGACATAGACGGTCATTAAGAGAGATAAGAAACAGAGCCTGAGTTAATCTTGAACTCGTTTGATGAGACCCCTCCTACAAAAATAGATTCTTTGCGACACTTTCTTCTGTTTGCGTATAGTGAACTACCACGAAAGCTAACCAACCAAAACACACTTTTTCCATTAACCTTGTTATAGTAATTTTTACTAAACTTTTAAATATGTATAGAAAATATAAAAAGAAATTTATGTCACATACTCGTATGTTCTCTCATGCCATCGTTAAAAAACTAGTTAACTAACTTTTCAGATCCACTTCGTTAACTATAATATTTTAAATAGTTGATGCTAAATTAAAATAGCAATGGAATAAAAATGTGATAGTGCAAAATGAAAATCAACATATGTGAATTTATTTTAGAAATGTCACTCCTGCTCAATGTTGACATTCACTTACTTTACTACCACAAACAGAAATGGAGATGAAGGACTTTTCATATTTAAACTAACATAAAATATCTGATAGAAATTTTGGCATGAGTAAATAGACAATTTGAAAATTTTTCCAGACACAAGTGTTAAAAGGGAAGAACCAAAATAAATATTCGGCTGCATATGAATGAAACTGATGGAGACATTCCGATTGATTGCAAATTTCTAAAATAGTCTAGCAAAAAGAAAAAATTTCTTTCTTTGACAAATATTTCAAATAAACATTTAAAAATTGTAAGTGATTATACAAATAAACGAGAATTGAATGTCATTCAAATTGAGGTTTAAGAATTTGTTTCAATAATACGATAATTCACATCAATAATGTTCCTCTGTCAAGCGAAATACATCATAAATTCGAGTTTCATTTGGAAGAGACGAAAAAAAAGCCACCTGTGTTTAAACGGTTCTGAAAAGCCAGAAAGACAACCGAACGAATGTTGCCATTTAGCGGCTAATTATGCTTAACCAACCACTTAAAATAAGCAGATATGAAGATATTTGAGGTGAAACCTACGCAGCTAACAAGATGGATAAGGAAAAAACATTTATATTGTATTTATTAATTCGTTTGTCTTTATTATCAGCAGTGCGTAATTCAGTTTTACGTAAAGTTGTTGGTCTTATTAAGCTGATACCTGTCAGACCAGTGTTGTTTCGCCCAAATGCCACATGCCAGCAACAAGGTGGCCAAACAACTTTTTTTTTTTTAGTTGCCGCTTGGTGGTAATAAAAGATCTGCCCGTATTGTTTTCCATTGTGTTTTCAACATGACTCCTCATTGCGTGCATGTCTGTCTAGCGACTGCAAATGAACAGTCGGCGTCTTTAAGAAGATATTTTATTTTTTTATGTATTTTGTTAATGAGTAAAATATTAATTTTGTAACAAACAAGATATTTATTTTTTTGTGTTCATATTCCAAACTCTCCCTCATTTGTATTTAGAATGAGGCCAAAAATAATAAAACAATTTAGCTGGAGTAAAAGAGTTACCAAATGGTTTGGTAATAATTGTCAAATGTAGATTTGGTTTAAGTCCGCGTCTGCCATTAGGCGAGGTAACTCTTCTTTCTCCCTCTTGTGGCCTAGAAAAAGGTATCAAAGGTATGTAAAGGCTGTTGTTATAGTTGGAATCCCATTTAGGAGTTTAAGAAACAACCTTTAGAGGCCACTCAAGACAGATGGTCTTGTGAGGTTATCTGGCGAATAACAAGGCTGACATGGTCCAGATATGATAACAGGAGAACTATTAGCCTTAGGAGCCTGCCCCGACGGTTGTTGCATTCTCTTTGGAATTTTCGCCGAGACATTGCCACATAGGGACGATAAAAGTTAAAGTTTCCATTCAATGGTTTCTGCAGAAGTTGCAGAAAGGACGAGGAGGAAGTAGAGAATGTTGAGTACTTCCTCTGTTGGTGTCCAGCCCTTTCTTATATAAGAGCTTTGTATCTAGGTAGACCGAAGTTGCGCGATTTGGCAGAGATATCGGAAGGTGATGTAACTCTTTAATACGATCCTCGGTTTGGTTCTGAACTTGGGCAGTGCTATGTAGAACTGCGGAGATATATAACACACTCAGGCAATGCCCTAACCTACCCCAACCTAAGTGGGCTGGCTTTTCAATGGCTGGCAGTTTGTTAAACCTAACCTAACCTAACCTAACCTAACCTAACCTAACCTAACCTAACCTAACCTAACCTAACCTAACCTAACCTAACCTAACCTAACCTAACCTAACTTAACCTAACCTAACCTAACCTAACCTAACCTAACCTAACCTAACCTAACCTAACCTAACCTAACCTAACCTAACCTAACCTAACCTAACCTAACCTAACCTAACCTAACCTAACCTAACCTAACCTAACCTAACCTAACCTAACCTAACCTAACCTAACCTAACCTAACCTAACCTAACCTAACCTAACCTAACCTAACCTAACCTAACCTAACCTAACCTAACCTAACCTAACCTAACCTAACCTAACCTAACCTAACCTAACCTAACCTAACCTAACCTAACCTAACCTAACCTAACCTAACCTAACCTAACCTAACCTAACCTAACCTAACCTAACCTAACCTAACCTAACCTAACCTAACCTCACCTAACCTAACCTAACCTAACCTCACCTAACCTAACCTAACCTAACCTAACCTAACCTAACCTAACCTAACCTAACCTAACCTAACCTAACCTAACCTAACCTAACCTAACCTAACCTAACCTAACCTAACCTAACCTAACCTAACCTAACCTAACCTAACCTAACCTAACCTAACCTAACCTAACCTAACCTAACCTAACCTAACCTAACCTAACCTAACCTAACCTAACCTAACCTAACCTAACCTAACCTAACCTAACCTAACCTAACCTAACCTAACCTAACCTAACCTAACCTAACCTAACCTAACCTAACCTAACCTAACCTAACCTAACCTAACCTAACCTAACCTAACCTAACCTAACCTAACCTAACCTAACCTAACCTAACCTAACCTAACCTAACCTAACCTAACCTAACCTAACCTAACCTAACCTAACCTAACCTAACCTAACCTAACCTAACCTAACCTAACCTAACCTAACCTAACCTAACCTAACCTAACCTAACCTAACCTAACCTAACCTAACCTAACCTAACCTAACCTAACCTAACCTAACCTAACCTAACCTAACCTAACCTAACCTAACCTAACCTAACCTAACCTAACCTAACCTAACCTAACCTAACCTAACCTAACTTAACCTAACCTAACCTAACCTAACCTAAAGGGTGTAGTTTCAATAAAACAAAGAAATATTTTTTAAAGCAGTAAAGTGGACTTTGTAGGATAGAAAATTTTATAACATAAATGCTTAAACATCAGTCACGTCTCCAGCGCACAAGGCGTAATCTGGAGTATAAAATTTTACAAGACTATTTCCAGCTAGCAAGTCTTCGAATATTGATTTCTGGGTATTCTATTGCCTGCACCCAAGCCCCCAGGGCAGCAGGTTTTGTCTTGGCATAGACCAAAGCCAGGACACTATTGGGAAATAGAGGGGAAGAAGTCCCTCGTTTGTTGTAGCAAACGAAACTGTAGGAAACCGCATGATTTATGTCGTGTTGGGGTTCCGAAACTCGTACGAAGGAATAAAATTGGCAGAACGGGGATCAGCAAATCTCCCGAAAGATTCTGCTTTGCAGATATCTTGGTGCTAAGCATGATTGAGGGGCCTGCCTTGGCTGAAACGTTCAGTCTGTGACTTAAACCCAAAATCACAGGTAAGGTCAGAAGTTTCCCTGATAACTGCGTTGCAAGACAGGTTTCGTTGGCTAACAATACCCCGAGGTGCTGTTGTCTTGCAGCAGATACCTGTACTGCCAGGAACCAGGAGTGGTGGTTGGACGGTTGAGTGGGTTTATGGGCTGATGCGCTTAATGGGCTTTGGTCTAAGCCTTGTCTTCCACTGACAAGGCCAGAACTCTTACGCAAAGAGTTCGTCCATAGGGCTACAAACTTCTGATGAAAAGTTCCGATTTGTGTGTGCCTATAATAATTCACCCCGTGGAGTTGATCCATCATCAGATTAGGCCGTAAAACCAAGGGCTGATGTAAATCGATTTCATAACTGTCTGCACTCGGGGAGCAGGTTTTGCCTTGGCGTTCGCCTACGATCCACACTTAGAAGATACGCACACTTAACGTGGGTCTTACCTGCTCTACCACCTTTTCCAACGCTCTCTTTAGAGCTCTTGCCAACCTGGCTTTTACCCACAACTGACTAGGCTTCCACTGGTTTGACCACCCACACTATCACACTAAGCTTAACCGGAGGAGCCACCAATTATGGGTGCCCCTCAATTACATCAGCCTCCAAACGCTCTCTTATTTGCTTATTTTACGCTATGAGCTTTATAAGTATCACCTCATATCTTGCAACCTGTTTCAAGATGTTCTGCGTCGCATTCCCATCCAACCCATCAAACAAAACCATCTCCATTAGACCACTCGTCCTTCTTCTCCTCTAAAACTGATCCAACGCTTTCCTTCCCCTTGGTCACGGTTTCTTGTTAGAAATAGCTGTTCCACAATCTAATTGTACTTCATTCTAGAGATCCTAGTGGTGCTCCCTGGAACCAACTATACTTTAGCGTAGATAATCTAGTAGTTTCACTAGGAACCAACAGGTTATTCTTTACCTCGATGAAGTAAACCTAACAAAAAAAAAAAAAAAAAAAAAAAAAAAAAAAAAAAAAACTATAGAGAAAATCTTGTTAAAAATTATTAATTTTATAACATATATCATTTCAGTTCAAAAATTAGGATATTAAGAGTAATCAATTCATTTGACAAGTATTTCCCATCACAATATTTTGTGTTGGCAGCCCTGCACTGCTTGCGTGTTTGTAGTGAGATTTTCTTTTCAGTTTCTCAATAAAATTTCTCAAATATCTGTCGTAACAAACAGCCGACCAACAACACACACACACACACACAAACAAACAATTCGTCTAATTCACTTTACACAGTTGGTGGTAAATTTAACACATTTAAGTTTTGAAAAGCAATCGATCATTTTGTTGTAACCGCCAACTAATCAGCCAGAGGTGCGGCATTGATGTTTTATTTCCTGAGCTGTTTGTTAATTGTTAATTAGTTTTTTTTCTCTCTATTTTTTTAATAATTTTTTAAGTTTGTTCAGTTAATCATTTCTGTTAACTTCTTTGACTAAACCAGCAGAATAGCAGTGGAGCTTTGATATTTTGAAGAGTTCCATCACTAAAATATTAACATTCAACCAGTATCGATGTGTTCCAATTGCATTAGACCGTTTCTTTTGTGATGGGAACCAACGTTACGGAACAAAATTCTCACATGCGGTTGACGGAAGCATTAATAGAAAATAATAAATATCACAGGAGAAATAACGAAGAAATAAAGAATAAATAAGTATCTGAAGAATGTCAAAGTTATAAAGGGTGGTCTAACCAAAACGCACAATATCAGTTGTAAACAAAACAAAATACTTTCAGAGATGTATCTTAATATTTTTATTATGATAGAAGTATCTATTATAACTACGCGTATGTGTGAAACAATATATCAGCCCTTGGCTTCGGTGGCATACCTCTATTCGACGAACCATATTTTCTCCACTGATAAAAAACTTTCATAGATATAGCGAATTTTTCCTTTGATGTTACCGTTTTGTCGTTATTTTTAGGCCAATAGAAAACTTCTTTTATGTTATAAATATTGTTTCATTAAAGAAATAACAATCGTAAATAGAATGAAATGTGTTCGTTTAAAGACAAAAGTCTTCATTGCAAACACAAAATAAAAATTTATCTTTTGAATACCAGAGATGGTATAGGCAACGAAATGAATTCATCAATATTTTTTCTCTTTTTTTTACAAAGCACAAAAGCTGCTATTTTACTTATCTGTAGTAACATTCAAAGTCTGTATCAGCAAACGAAACTGCGACCTTGAAATTGTTGATCGAATACTCTACCAAGTCAAATATCGAATATATAATAAAATATGCCGACTATTTAAATCACATGATTTCGTAGCTGTTATTAACGTCTTGCATTAATACAATGAAACATTTTCATTATATTTACTAAACTGCTCAGTAGCTTATAGCGAAATTCTTATATTTTCTTTAAAAAAAAAGTGTTTTGTAATACAAATGAAACGAGTTTCGTAACATTAATGAAGTTCAAACAATTCAGTTCTATTCACTATATGCAGTCGTAAAGCAGCTCTGGGCTGGGAAACAAATCACGCGTCATCGTAATTATTTCTTAAGTGCGTCTCACTCTCATTAGTTATGAGTAATTGTATTAGTTTACAGGTTTTTTAAGGTATTTCGTTGTTCCTATACGAAGGCTTACTATTATTACCATCGTGGGCATAAGGTCTTCGTTATTCCGCCCATGCTGTGCATCCTATACCTTGCAAATTTTTTTGCAACTGTATAGTTACAAATATAATGCAATATTCACTATATTAGCTTTTAATATTGATACCAAATCAAAAAACTATAAACAGCTTGTTTTCTATGCTTCCCAGGAGCTACCCAAAGCATCAGTAAGCTTTGGAAATTTTTTTACAGATATTCTCAAATATTCCATTTTATATTATTGAGAATATAAAAATTAAAAGGTTTTAATAATACCTGTCAATAATTTTTTAGGTTGTTGGCAAGGCGAATTCATAACAGGTGAAATTGACAGCGCAGCTGATAACTTTTTTTTAATTTTATTCTTTTTCAGATGTCAATGGAATAATTAAAACAAATTTGAAAAAAAAAAAATTATAACAATTTTTTTAATTATTATTGTATCTTGAGCGCAAGGTATATATCATCGAGAATTCTCCCCAGTCTGGCTGGCCATTTTCACTTTTTCAAGCTCTATCATCTGAGACTAAGTTTCACGAAATAATTAAAACTTTCACGAAATAATAAAGTTTTTCTTTTGTTGTAAATTTTTTTTGAAAAAAAATTTTTTTTAAACAATTTTTTAGTTTTGTATTGCAACTATCATTCAGAATCCTCCGCAATCTGGCTGGCCTTTTTCACCTTTCCGAGCTCTATGATCCGAGACTTTAATTTTCACGAAATAGTTAAAAGTTTCACGAAATAATTAAAAGTTTATCTTTTTTTGTAAATTTTTTTTATTATATTTTTTTTTGAATTCCTTTTTGTGTTTATATTTTTCCCTTGACGTTTGAAAAAGATTTATTTTTTGTAGTGTTGTATTTATTGCTCTTGCATATACCTGTTATGAATTCGCCTTGGTTGTTGGGATATAAAGTTGAATGTTTTCAAAATATCTTTCAAAAATTTCCAAAGTCTACAGAAGATTATGAAATGTCGACATGTAGACAACTGGGAAACATAGAAAACAAGCTGTTTATAATTTTTTGATTGGTATGAATGAAGTTCTAAAAAATAAAAAATTTGCATCCCAGTAATGAAGCTTTCTTTATTTGGACCTATACAGTGTTGTTGTTATAAGCCCGCAATTACAAGAAGCTCCAAAAAAAGATGTTTAGGACGGTTAAATTGGGCGATCTAGAGAGAGGGAAAGATATTTTGCAACTAGGAAATGCTTACTTCACAATATCCATCTAGCCCCCCCCCCCCCCACTTTTCCACGAAATTCCGGTTTTGCCGCGGTGTACGCCTTCTGGGGCATATAGGAGTAGAAGTTCTCATTTGGTGCAGCAAATAAAACTCTAGGAAGCCGTATGACATATGCTGTGTTGGAGTTCCGAAACTCGTACTAGCAAAGCCCCCGGAAGATTATTTTTGCATACCGTCTCAGCACTGATCTTGGTTGCAGTCACTATATCTTGGCTGAAACGTTCTGGCTGTGGATTAAATCTAAATCGCAGGAAGGGAATTAGGTTGCCAGATAACTTTGGTGCAATGCCGGTTATCGGGGGCTAACAATCTCTCGAGGAGATGTTGTCTTGTACCAGATACCGGTAATGTATGATACCAGTAGTGATGATTAATAGACTTTCGTTTACCATAAGCCTGGTCTTCCATTGACTGTCTGGGAAATTGCATGCAGGAGGGACTAGAAGAAGAGATACGTTTTAACAAGCAGTTTATATGGCTACAAACTCATAAAAAGTAAAAGGAGCGCTGGTGAATCGTTAATAACTCCCACCTTGGAGTTGGTCCTTCATCAGATAGGCCAAGAAAAGCAGGTGTTGATGTAAATCAATGACAAAATCTTTCCAACGTGGCTCCTGCTTTTTATGCGCTTGCACTGTCTTGTTGAGCTCCCCCTTTCAATTTCGACAGTAAGAAGTCGCTTATCATGGCCTTGTAGAGTTCACTAGTATCAGTAACAGTATTGCTGATGGCGTCCTCAAAAAATACGGTCCAATCATTCCTTTTGCATAAAAACCTCAGCAGTAGCCTTGAGTGCCCCAAAAAAGAAGATATTGTTTATTGACGTAAATCGTTCTCTTCGTTGTTGAAATTGAGGATGGGTCTGTATGCGAAGTATTTCGCTTCATTATTTGCTTGACTGTATTTTGCAGCTGTCTAGTTCACAAATGTCAAATACGATTGACGTAAAACGCCATTTGCAAAAGCTATTATATCTTACGATAGGGCATGTAGTTTTGCGCCATCCTGCTATTTTATCAGACAAATATTTTATTGATTTTATTATTCTTATAATTTTTTCTGTGCAGATAACATTAAAATTGAAATTACGACTAAAAATCATCTTATGAATGTAAATAAGTTTTGGTGTTAACTTTAAAGAAAATCGCGACATGGCAAGAATCTTTGTATGAGTTGAGTGTAACTCAAACTTTTGTTGTACTTTGATGAAAAGAGAAAACCCAAATAATAGAGGAAATAAAAAAAATAATAATAACAAAAAATAAATTAAAATCTGAAAAAATATAACAAATTTAAGCAACAAATAATTTGGCACTTTCTTTGTTATTTTTGAAAAAAAAAAACAAATCTAAAACATTTTCGAAACGCTTAAAAGTAAATTCCAAAAGACAAGTTAATAGCAAACAAACAAACACCTTTATAAGATTAAAAATGTACTCGAACTGTTCAAGTGACTTGGTTGTCAGACTAACTCTCTCTCTCTCTCTCTTTCTCTCTTTTTCTGTGATGGGATGCTTTTGTTGGCATCAGGCTACAAAACCTTTTCTTAGCGATATTTCTTTTGCCAACTCAACAAAAGACATCTAAGTGTTTGCCCCGGTACAAATGCTACTTGTGAAGCCAGCCAGCGTAATGCAGATGAACAGAAGGAGACAGCAGATGAGAACGATGATGGCGATGGAAGCATGAATGTGCATGCTGATGACAAGATATTTACTTATGAGCTGGTTGTAACACGATAAAACAAATGTTTTTTATGCTTTAATATTTAAAAAAAATGAAGAAATATCATAAAATGTTTTCATGAACATGAAAAATTAAAAATGAAAACAAAATAAAACCAGAGAACTCAACTTGTGTTGTTTGTTGTCAAATGACAGTCAAAGAGTTGAAAGGAAGAGAGTATAAAAAAAGGATATAAAAAAATAAGAACTGTATGGCACAAGAACACAAGAATAGAATGACATGAAAAGGAAAATGTCCTTGTTGAACTAATGAGTTTGGTAAGTGCAAGCACAAACACAAACTTTAAAATACACACACACACACACACAGACACATATACACATACAGCATTAGATGACTAAAAGGCGAAAGATGAACAAACATGTCACAGAAATGGAAATTGTCATTCAAATAAATCAAGAATTTCTAGTGAAAGTTGTTTATGTATTTACACACAACTTTACGGAAAGGAGACAAGAGTAAATATTTAAAACAAAATAAAACGCAGATTAAAACCTGTACAAGACAATTTAGTCGACAATGAGATCAAAAGCTAAATGTTAAGTTTATGAAAATGTACTTGCATACATAGATAATATTGGAGCTAAAAGGCTTAAAAAGAAAAATTAAATAGTGGAAAGGTGGAGAGCAGAGACCTGCACCGGTGCACCGCAACCATAAGTACACCGGTTGCTTACTAAATCATTTTCACATCCGAGTATTTTAAACACTCTTAAAAATTTATGCTGTGGTATTTATACCTGTCATTCGTTTGCAAAATCTTGATACATCGAAAATGTATCCAATCGTATCATGTGTATTTTTGTTTTTAATAAGAGAAACGACCACAAAAAAGGAGTGTTGTTGCTACTAGAACTTAGTAAGAGAAACATTTTGATTATTTTCTACAGTAAACCCCGCTTAACTACCTTACTCAAGTTGCTATAATTTTTGGGTAATTGAGCGAATAAGGTATTAAAGCGGAGACGTTTAATTACCTCATACAGGTAATTATGCGAAGACGCTTAAGTACCTCTACGAAGGCATTTATCCAAACGGACTTAATTTAAAATAAAAATTAAGGCAAAAGAAGTTTTCAAAATAAAATATTTTATTCAGTAAAAACAAACAAAAGCAATTTCATTGTCACAAAAATTATACATACATATATAGAAAAAAATAGCAGTAGTACATACATGTATGTATATAATAAAAGCGTATCAGAACGTTAAAAAGCAAATTGGCAGCATTCACAAAAATTTACGCTTTGTGTTTAACAAGTGACAAATTTGTCCACAGAGTTGAGTGAATAGGTAGGCAGTGTTGGGTAAATAAATGAAGAGATTTTTAGGGAATTTTTGGGATACAATATTTCAGGTAATTACCCAAAATGGGTAAGTAAAAGAGAGTTAATTAACCGTGTATTTTTGTATGAAAATAAGTGAGAAAAAAACCGGGATTGAATATAAGGGGTGAATAAACGAAAAAGCATTTAAGCGGTGAGTAATTTCTTGATAATACATCAGCGTTGCCATTGTTGGTTTTTTTTCACCAAATTTGGTCGGACATTATTCGTTTGGTTGGCTGGTCGGCTAAACCTTATTTT
The DNA here is from genome assembly GCA_914767995.1 of Thecocarcelia acutangulata. Taxonomy (NCBI): domain Eukaryota; kingdom Metazoa; phylum Arthropoda; class Insecta; order Diptera; family Tachinidae; genus Thecocarcelia; species Thecocarcelia acutangulata. The sequence continues at coordinate 30,194,420 of OU612097.1, forward strand.
GGCAGCCACCGCATACAAACTCAATTGGGTATGTTATATACCCTAGTGAACAGACGCAAGCTCTAACGAGTAGAAAATATACTTCTGCAAACAATGTGCAATGGCCAATCGCACCGCAACACGATTTAAGACGGCTGTGCTTAGATCGTTAAAAAAGGCACCGATTGTAGATCTCTGGTACAAAAACCTGAATAGATTGAAAAGGAGTAAAAGAGCTAAAATTCGCAGAACAGAGATCAGCAAAGCCTCCGGGGAGTTCCGGCTTGCAGTTTTATCGGTGCTGGTCATGGTTGAGATGCGTGCCGTGGCTGAAGCGTTGTGGCTGTGGTTTCAACCTAAAATTGCAGGAAGGAGAATTAATTTCCCTGATAACTTTAATGCATGCCGGTTTTAGGGGACTAATAACCCGCTGAGGTTATATTGTCTTGCAATAGATACCTTTACTGTAAGTAAACAGGAGCTGATGTTCTTAATGGATTTCGTTTTACCAACTCATTAATCCTTAATTTCAATTAGCCGTTGAGAAATTGTATACAGGAGGGAATAGAAGGCCCGAACTCTTAAGCAAGAGGTTCGTCTATAAGGCAAAAACTTGTGACCTTTGTGAGCGCTGCTTAATTGTAATAATTCAACCCCTGGAGCTGGTCCTTCGTCAAATTTGGCTGACCAGGCTAGTGCTGATGCAAATCAATTTCACTATCTGTTGTCCTCGACATGCTACTGCCTTGTAACAGATTTCTGCAATGCAAGGAATCAAAACTTGAAACAACAACTGCAAAGCTTTTTGCTTATCTGCTGTAACATTCACAGTCTTTGGTAGGAGTCGAAGCTGCGACCTCAAGATTGTTATATGAGTAATACTCGTATACCAAATCAGCCATCGATGCACTCCTAGAAGTGAAGAAAAGATGGTTGAGTTGATCAAGGGCTGACTCTGTTTATGTACTTCAGAACATCAACTCGCAAAACCTAGTCTTACTCTGACTGTCTGGCGAATTGCATACAGAAGGTATTATAAAACCCAAATTCTTAAGCCAAAAGTTAGTCCATATATCTACAAGTATAGGTTACTATCTTTATGAGTTTTGCTACCGACATGAGGGCACTGGTGAGCCGTGAACTATTTAACCCTCTGGAATAACTCCACCATCATATTAGACTGTCGCAGCAGATACTGACACAAATCAATTACACATATCTCCTGCTTTTCATTGAACACATGATGTTGGCTATAGTCATTGACGTTCTGCTCTTTGTTCATTTATGTTTTACTGATGCAAATCGCGGTATAAAATTCGCCAAGTCAGGCCAAGATCTTCTGATCGCTGAGAAATCGACTGTCTTGAATTCCTTTGCACAATGACTGCTGCATTTTGTTCTCATACAAGACTTCTGCTCTTATCGTATGCGTTTCCAGAACTAGTGTATCAAATTTTATCCACCACACAGTAAATAGTGCCCACGTCAAAATAGTTCACGATCATCATAACATGTTCGTGCAGCGCGCAGTGCAGCTCTGAAAAATATTAACTGTGATACATTGATTTTGTTTTTTTGCACGTGATATTGATAGCTCTATCCTTTCCTGGTAATCTAGCAAATAATACTGAATAAATAATCAATTTTACACATGAAGCTTCAAAATTGACTGCCAAAGCTCGGGGTACCTGTTTAAATAGTATTTTTTCTCTACTGTCTTTGGCATGTTATCTTCATAAACAATTTCATAATTTTTGACAAAAGCAAAAAGTTTTTTATTACAAAATTCTCTAATTTCCTCAGAAAAGAAAATTTTGTTGAAATGATGAAATTGTTTTAAATAAAAAAACGAAAATCTAAATGACACATTGACGCCATTATCTTATTACATACTCGGCAATGATCAATGTGAGCCATTTAATCATTCGGAAAATAGCAATTCTTTAATTGTTAAAAATTAAAATGTCAAATTGACATAATGGTCTCCACCCCAACAGTTTGGTTGCTTTTCGATCGAATTTATAACAACAAAAAAAAAAAAAAAAAAAAGACAACTACAGAGTGGATGCAAAACCATGTAATTGTGTGGGGAACAGCAGAACAGAGCAGAACAGAAAAAAGGAAATTTCTTTCAGCGTTTCCATCATTTGTACATTGTTCGCACATTGACATCAGGCCTACAAATTTATTTTAATGTCGTCACAATTTATGACTACAAATCTATCCATGCCTTTTCTTCATTCTCCCAATACAACTGCCAGCAGTTTGCCTCCGCAATCCATTTGTTTATTTGTATACTCCACCTCTCCACTATTTAACAGGCTAAAGTGAAATAGTCGTTTCAATCTTAACCCATTGAAAGCCTGCTAGCATAAGCTGGTACATTTTTGTGAATATTTCATATATAAGTTTTTTTCCTAGCAAATTCGTAAACACTGGAATCGTGTTCTAGCTGTTCTTTAAGAACCTCTTTGTAAGATGCTAATATGTTGAATAATAATTTTAAAAAGCTTTGATAAAACTCTGGATTAACTTGTATTTGATATGTAGATAGATTGAAAATTAGTGTTATTGAAGTATTAAATTATAACACGCAATGTCAAAACTAGTACCCAGAAAAACAATTCGTGTTCAACAACGAAATTCGTTGAATCAATTAATGAACTGTTTGAATGCGAACCTGTTAAGGATTTCATGAATTCAAACAAAAGTTTAGTGAAGATAATTATTGATAGAAACAAATATTTTTTTAGACAAGAACAAAATATGATATCCAAGGTAATTTTTTTGATATTTATGTGTATTTAACACAAACTATTTTTTTAGACATAAATTTTGTTGATTTAATTTTTACTATATTTTTTCTGTGTGTACACAAAAGAAAAGTATTCAATATTTTATCTTTATGGCTTGAATGTTTTCAAGCCATAAAAATGTGTATTGTTTTCTTATACAGTACATTAGTGGGGAATATTTTTGGCACGAAATAATGCCTTCTCCAAAGAGCCATTGAGTTCCTTGCAGTAGCTCCATATTGCTAAATCCATAACTGTGGATATTGTGTAGTATTTCATGTTAAATTCCCTAAGACTTCTCCGCAAAGCTCTAAAATAAAAATAGCAAATGTAGATAAATTAAAAAAAAAATATTGAGCACTCAAACCACAACCGTGTTTCTGCGCACCCCTATATAGACACTTCGTGGTCATAATGTGCGTACATTAAAAAAATTTTGCAAAAATTTGAGCAAACCGGGTCTATATGCGATGTAAAAACACCAGTCGATTCCTCAGTAAGCAGAATCAAAGCATTTGAACGAATAATAGGCCAAGAGTGATTGTCGATAGGCCAGAAATAAGTCAAGCGCATATAATATAATATTTTTATTTGTGCCAAAACTTGTGCATGACACCATGGTTAAACTGTTTCCGCAATACTTACTATTACAATCTGGCACGTTCGTATTGTATTGTATTTATTTATTTTGAAATCTTCTAATACAAAACTTCAGTCTTAGAGTAGCAGAAGTATACTAATAGTTATTTTAAAGTTTACATTCAAAAATTGTGAAAAAGAAAAATGTTTAACAAAAATCAAAGAAATAAAATAAGGAATAAATTTAAGATAAATAAATAAAAATTTATAAATGAATCAATAGTACACAGAAAAAATGTTTTTTCGTTTTCAATAACGAAATTCATTGAATCAATTAATAAATTGTTTGAATGCAGACCCGTAATAGAATTCGTGGACTCAAACAACAGTTTAGTAAAAATAATTATTGATCGAAAACAAATATTTTTTCAAACAACGACAAAATACGATATCCAAGGTTATTTTTTTGATATTTATGTATATGCATACAAATTATTTTTTCAGACCATAATTTTGTTGATTTTATTTTTACTATAATTTTTTCTGTGTTACTCTCGTTAACTCTCAAACTGAAAACCAAAAGTTTGCTTTGCGTAGTTGTTTATACTATAAAGATTCCCATAGGACATATCTTATTATGTTATTATATGTAACATTAAGCCTTGACTTGCTTTTGGCGAAAGCTTCGCAGCCATAGGTTAAAATTGGAATCAGGTAAGTTTTTGCGAGAAGTAGTCTGATTCTAAAAGGTGTGCAATATTGTGTAGGTTACAGGATACGGAGCATCGAAAAAGTTTTACCACAAGCGGCTGAGACATGGTCCGACCAGCCTATTAATGTGCTATTGAATGTAAACCCTAAATTCTTAGCTTTAATCACCATTTCAATTTTCTGGTTGTCGATACTAATGTTTGGTTTGTAAACCATTTGATGGAAACATCTATGGATCAATATACATTTTGACTTTTTTCGCGTTAAGGCTCAGACCATTAATCGCTGCCCATGAAGAAATTCTATTTAGGTCTACTTTTAATTTATTCTCACAGTTTTCCATGCTGCCGCTTATATAAATTTGGGTATTGCGCAATATGGTGCACACTTATCCATCCTGCAGAAAAGTGCATTATAAATTGTGGCAAAAAATGGGTTAATTTGAAGAACAAATTTATTACAGGGAATAATTCACATGAAATGACAAGATCATGGAAAATATAAATAAGAGGAGAAAAACAACATGAATAAATAAAAAGAAATATAACCACCAAACAACATACGCTTGATGACTTTAATATTTTACAAAAAAACAACAAAAATACAACTTAATGTCATCGAAACGGAATCAGAATTCAACGAAAAAACACACATACACACACACACAGCATTATTAGCAATAACGAATATAATTATGTATATTCGTACACATAATAAAAGCAATAACAACAGCATCCCACGTGTGGCTAATGTTGCAAAAAAAAAAAACATATCAAAAGAATATGAATTTATTAAAGAAAACTAAATCGTACCTACAGTAAGTACACTGAACGATTTAAACATAATTTTCTTATTTTCCTTTTTTTTTGTTGTCATGTTCCCTTGTTACATGTTTAGGAGTTACAGTCACTCAAATGTTAAACAACTAACAACCACTCACGTAGTTAAAGCAAAATGACAACAACATCGAAATATTCAAAGACTATAAAAATGACAAGATGCTAATTTTATGCAAACTCTGTTGCTGAAAATCGTGGAGCCATATTTCTAAATTCGCAGTAGGCAGGACAGCAGGCCCGGCCACGCCGACTGTGAGTTTGGCAATCATGTCGTTTTTGTTTTCCACTTTTTGCCATCACCGAACAGAGTATGAACTTTTGTGCCGCAAACAAAATTAACATCCCATGCTCGAGTATCAATGTCATTTTAATAGACAGAGGACAATTTCTTTGGTAACATTGACAGTAACAAATTGTTGACTATTTTGTTTTTGTTTTCATAATTTATATTTTACCAACTGTATTTGCATATTTAAGACTCATGGAAGTGACTCAGAGGCGACGAATGATTGAAGGCGATGAAACTGAAGTGTCTTACAACATCCTGTTGTTGTTGTTGTTGTTGGCTGTTGTGTTGACAACAAATGTTTTTATTTAGTGAGCAAATTTTTCCTTATTGCACATTCAGCACTAAATACAAATATTTAAACATTATACAATATTATGAAATTTCAGTTTTATTTACACAAGTGGTTTTAACTTTCCTTTCTGATGTTGTTAGGAAAATGTTATTAATTATGTTTAAATATGTTCAGTTGGTTAAGCTTGAATTGCAATAGTTTATTAACAGACTATTTGCAATTGAGGTCATCAAACTCAAGTCAATTTGAGTTTCGTTTAAATGCAAGAAAGTTGACGTATAATGAAAGCTTCTTGGTTTACTGATTATAACATCTAACACTAAAATATCCTTCAGACTACCATATGGATGTAGTGTTCTTCAAGCTGAAATATCGGCTTTAAACAAAGCGGCCAGATGGCTGACGTTTCACAAGATATTCGTTAGGGATATCATGATAGTAACGGACAGCAGAGCCGCCATCAACTGCCTGATTGGAATATATACTAATTCCAGTCTGGTCCAAGAATGCCGGACATCTTTAAACAAGATGGTGAGACATTCTAATATAACCCTAAAATGGGTACATGCACAAGGGTCCAACAACGGTAACAACATCGATGATGACCTAGCCAAAACGGGAACAACCCTAGAAGATAGGGACATAGATCCCTTTTGTGGACAACCCTTATAAGCGTGTTGGAAAAGAATAAAACTCCGCACGCTAAAAAGTGCCCAAGAAAAAAGACCAACAGAGCACACATGTCTTATATGAAGGAATCTGTGGCCGCATATGAACTGTAAGAGAACGGGGGAGCTATTAAATCCGCCCAGACCTCACATGAGCAGTCATCACTGGATATTACCCGTTTGGGAACCATGCTTACCCTATAAGCAATTATAGGCTTACCCTATAGTGACTTCTGCAGAAGTAGGGAAGACGAGGAAGAGGAGGAGACAATCTTTCATCTCCTCGGAACATGCCCGTCATTGGAGCATCATCCCCTAAGATACCTAGACGAGAAGAGCTGCAATACCCTATCATGTGTGGCCTCGGTCAATTCGACCGCGTTAGCTTCTGTCATAAGGAGCAGCTGATGGCTAGTATATCAGCAAGTAATGCCACATTAAGCAGTTTCCCGCCATGCCTTTCCCTCCCCCTCACTTCCACTATATCCTCTAACTTTTATTTTTCAACTCTACTATCTCACTTTTCAGGCAATCATAAAGGGAACCCAAGTGAACTGGAGAATCCAGGTACTGTTTGGGGAATCTAGCGGCCTGCCTAATTAACCTAAACTCTTGATTATTATAACACTATTATCTTAATGAGGATTTTAGCTTCAGAGGCATGAAAAGCAGATTACATATCCCAAATAAACCTCAATTCATGCTGCCTGATGCCTGAAATTAGTTACACAAAAGACCCACAAAGTAAATCATTTAATTTCAAGCGATAAACTCGTCGTGCTCAAAATACCTTCAAGTTATGTAACTCAAAATAAATGAGATAAGAAGATTTCCTACGGTACATACAGGGTGGTGCAAGATTAATCATCTTATTGGAAGATGTAATAGTTTTTTCCATTAGCTTTTTACGTCATTCACATTATGACGCTTAGCTGCTCTAGTCGCACAGATTGGAACCACAACAGATCTTTGAGAGCATGGCCGCCCCAGGACTAGCCGTTCTGTCAAGAATGTCGCAACTGCGGTTGCTGATCTTGCTGAGAATAGAGAAACACCAACCAGCCGAGGTGCCACGCAGGCGGACCGTACGGCAAATTTTAGTCAAAGACTTACACATGTAGTCACACAAAGTGCAAACAGTGCATTAATTTCGTCTGCATTACTCTAGAGCCATCATCAAACTCAACAACGATCAAGACAATTTTGAGCTGTGAAACATCATTAGTGACGAGTCGCATTTTCACTTAAACGGTTACGTCAATAAACAAAATCTTCGGTTGTGGATCACTTAAAAACCGAATAACATGCATTAAAAGTCATTGCAACTACTCAAGACTACTCTATGGTGCCGTGTTGAGGAGGGAGTAGTGATTGTTCCGTATTTTTCGGAAGTCTCCATTAGCAATACAGTTACTATTATTATAGAGTGCTGGTGGCGTATTCTCCCGTTTTGGCGATTTAGCATGGTCAGCCAGCAAGATTGCCCGGTTTAACCATACCAGACATCTTTCTTTGGAACTACTTGAAGCCGCGGTTTTATGGGTTAAGTGGCAGAAAGGGGATCAGCCAAGCACTCAGGAAGTTCTGCCTGTAGATCATCTCGCCGCTGATCATGATTGAGTTGCCTACCTAGGCTGAAACGTTTAGGTGGTTTAAACCTAAAATCGCAAGATGAAAGATAATTCTCTGAAAACTATTTATTTTATTTACATTTAACATCTGGCGTTTTGTTTGGACTTTGATAGAAATTTGTTCGTTTATGGTAAAAAGTTCCATTGCCAATACAAAAAAATCGTCTCTTGAATGAAAGAGGCCGTATATATATAACGAAATGAGTTCATCAATAAATAATTTTTCTCTTTTTCTTTTTTAAACAAAATACCACTGACAGTCCGTGGCAGAAATCGAACCTGCGATTTTGAGATTGTTCGTCGAACACTCTACCATTGTTCGTCGAACTCAGCCATCGAGTATATAATGAAATACGCCTATGATTTTAAACATATTATTAGGTAGCTGTTACAATAGTCTAACATTAATACAATTAAATATTTTCATTATATTTAGTACACAAGCTGAATACACTTACTGCCGATTTACCCAAATGCCCTCTGCTTCGGCATTGAAAAAGGGAAGTCACAGCAGCTACAATACATAAATGCTATATTTTTCTAATTCACAATGTTTATTGCTCTTCAATATTGGGGGTTTCTTATCGGCTATATATAAATGTATTAAAATAGGTTTTAGAATACAAGTTCCTTAGATAAAAAATAAATTGAACTCTCGGGTGACGGTGCTGCTTAAAGGCTGCTAAAAAGGAAGTGAAAATCTCCGCCAATTCACGTTTTAAAAAGTAGCTGATGCGTTTCGAAAACCACCACAAAAGTTCTGCGACAAATGTTTAGAGTTACGAGTACCTGATGGCTCGTAGTGGATTGCAATTTTAGTTACACGATTTTTTTTTTTGTATTGTTCAAAGTTAGTTTGAACACAAGCTACGAGTATAAAGAAGTTCTTACATTTTCATGCAAAATTTGTTCTTAACACGAATGCAATACTTTTCGTTACATTAATGAAGTGTTAAAAAAATAATAAAGTGGTAAAATATTCATCCCATTGATGAGACATAATATAATAACCGAAATGAAACTTTTCATGGTATTAACGAAAGAATGGTGAACGAAATGGCTTCATTCATATTACGAAACGCTTTTCTTTTAGTGCTTTCTCCCTTAGAGTAGAAAAAAGGAGATTTTTAGTGGAAAAAGAAACCACAGTTTTCCCAGCATGGGCTGTACATCCATAGTAGTAAAACCAGCGCTATCTATGTGTTAGGCCGGGACACCTCAGCGATGACGGCGTCTAGGATGTGTGCGTAGTGAATTCATTCCAACTTACCGTGAAAAAAAATTTTACTTTTTTATTAGAATAAATAATTTTTTGGTGTAAAATGTATTCTTTTCAATACAATACTGCAGATTGGAAATAATCAATTAGTAAAACAAATGCCTGCAATTATTCCGACACGCAGCTTCGTAAACATTTTATTTGTTAAATAATTTCTTTCAAATGAAAATTTCATATTTTAACCACAATTTAATGCACTAAAAACACAAACATGAATAAGCACAATCAGCAGAAATTAAATTGAAAATTAATTTTTGGTTATGAACTGTTTTACTCATACAGCGTTTACAGCAAATGCGAAATCATCTGCCACACAGGTTGCATAACAGATACAACCTCAAATGCTTTTGACCGTTAAAAGACCAGACATGGTGTTTGTTTTGATAAAAGGATTTGCTGGAAAATTAAAATACCGAAAATTAAAAAAAAAACAAGCAAAGATTTAAAAGGAGAAGAAAACGCTTTTACCCCACAGGAGCTGCATGAATTTCGATGTCATATAAATGTAAAAACGTCTGTGTACACGTATTTTGTACTTTTGTATGCATGCACAGCTATATGTAGAGTAGCAGCCAAAAAATGTATACATATTTTCGTAAGTTACATATTTTTAAGAGGGGTTTGATGTCGCAGAAGATTTACCAACATGTAATAGCAGCAGCACAAGCAGCAGAAGCTCGTTTATTTGCCCCATAGCAGGCAATAAACGAGATTTACCGTTTGTGTGTTGTGTCACCAACGTCATCAGCCCGTCTTTGTATCCTTGTGTCTTTGTGTGATGTTTCGATGTTCTGCTCATCCCTGTGTCTAGGCAGATGGTGAGTAAATTTCATTGCCTTTAGCTGGGATTTTGGTTAAATAAATTCATAACTTTGTTGCTTTTTTCTTATTTTTTTTTTTTTTTTGTTCGCTTACAACGTTTTCTTTTTCATTTGATTTTAAGAATATAATTTATGACAATTTATAAAACACACATTTGTAGACTGAAATGAAAGAAAACCGGTTTTTTAATGTTACAGTCAGAGGTGTTAGAATGAATGGAGGGCTTTATAATTTCCAGGCCTATTTTAAGAGATTAAAATATAAGAAAGAAAAAAAGTGGCATGAGAGAGAAAACTTGAATGCAGGCAGCCATTTTTTTTTCAAATATAGAATATTATATTATATAAAAATGTTTAAGTCAGAAGCGCCCAAGCCCTATGCGCTTGATGCGCAATTGTTTTTGTAAAAGCGCTTAACAATAGGGCTATGCACTCAGCACCATCGTTGTCAACTCGGTGCAATTCGCACCATTTTTGCTGCTTTTTAAAATTTTTCGTACGAAAAATTCTTTAGTCGGCGCGCTGTGCGCTTTTTTTTTAATTTTCGGTGTGCTTTTTAAATTTCGGTGGCTCCAAATGATATTCAATACAATGCAATTATTATATAAAATTTTTATATTTTATTTTACAAAATGGGCTATTTAACAAAAAATTTTGTTTTGCTAGTAAACGATCAAGCCAAGTTTGTCAAATATTACTCACTGAGTAGTGAAGTTCATATTTATTGAGGTGCCTGAATGCACTCACTACTGTTTTGGTAAACAATAAAATACTAAATTATTAATTAAATTCTTCCAAAACGTTGCATTTAATTTTGATTACGATAAACTTCATCTTTTATTTATTATAATCCTGGCAAATTTTTGCATATATCAATAAATCCTTTTACAGATACCGACTCTAGTCAACGGGTTTTCACTGTTCGCTTGCGAAAATGTAAGTCACACTGTGTTTGATAGAATTGCTATTGCACGAGTTTGATGGCTTGTAGTGCGATTCTGTAATCGTAAATTTTTACGACATATTTCATCCCTTTCAGTTACAATTGTATGCAATATAATTTTAACCACGGTAAGTAGCTGTATTTTTGTGTACCTTATAATAGGCAGTAACACGAACAACTGATTTCAGTCGACGACGAATATAATTAAATAATGTTGCTGTATAACAAATTTGATTATCGTTATCGTAATATCGAATATCGTTATAATTATCGTAAACATATTATTATCTTAATAAAAGTAATAGAATCGCACTAGAAGCCAAGTTTGACAAACACGAGTTCTAGCTATTGAACGAATTCGATGGCATTTTGTTTTTAACGTAACTTTTTTTATTTAATGTAAAAATATTACACTTTTTATAGTACGAAATAGGTTGTTAAAAAAGCAAAAAAAAAAAAAAAAAAGAAAAAAAATATCTAAACTTGGTGCGATTTTGCTGAAATAAGGCGATTTTTTCTCCACTTTGGTGCGTTTTGAAATTTCAAAGTTGACAACGCTGCCCAACACTAGCAATGAAAAATACACAAAAAACACAAACAACTTAGTCTTATATTATTTTTTTTCTTTTCTTCTTCACTGCACATACACAAAAACAAAGCAACAACAACGTCACATGCTTTGCTTATAAAATTTGTCGACAGCGATTATCACCGTAAATTTTCTTTTTGTAATAAAAATACATTTTCCCTAAATGTATTGGTTTTTGTATATAGAACTTTTGGGCACCCCTGGTTTAAGCAAACAGATACATTTTTATCTCCTTTAAATATTTTACATTAAAAAAAGGAATTATCATACACTTTTCAACGTAAACGATATATTTTCCTTAAATGTATTGGTGTTTGCGCTTCCATATAGAACTTTTGGGCACCCCTGGTTTAAGAAAACAGATACGTTTTTATCTTCTTTAAATATTTTACATAAAAAAATATTAATATTTTACATTAAATAAAGGAATTATCAAACACTTTTCAACGTAAACGATATATTTTCCTTAAATTTATTGGTGTTTGCCCTTCCATATAGAACTTTTGGGCACTCCTGGTTTAAGCAAACAGATAAGTTTTTATCTCGTTTAAATATTTTACATTAAAAAAAGGAATTATCATACACTTTTCAACGTAAATGATACATTTTCCTTAAATGTATTGATGTTTGCCCTTCCATATAGAACTTTTGGGCACCCCTGGTTTAAGCAAACAGATACGTTTTTATCTCCTTTAAATAATTTACATTAAAAAAAGGAATTGTAATACACTTTTCAACGCAAATGATTTTTGATAATAAACAGACAATTTCGTTCGCCACGTGCAAGCACTAAAAACATTTTTTTTTTGACAATTCTGTAATGCCACGAAGTGTTAATGTAACCACGTGGCAAAAGCGTTCTATCGGGCAGGATGTTTTATGATCCTTTTGAAGTGAGAAAAATGGACATAATAGACTAGGCCTACCGCTATCAATATCAACAGTCCGTCTCACAATGTCCACAAAATAGCTAAGCAAACGTTAGGGTGTATAATTCGCTTGATGTTATGACTGCCTAAAAGCACGTTTACCTGCCAACGCCGGAGACAAAACAAGAGCTCGATAAACATTACGATGAGTTTGCTCCGTAAGACAACATGGTGAAATTTTACATTGCTGAATTTAAACGCGGCCGATCCAGCACCGCAACAATACCATCAACAGGAAGGTCAAAAGAGATAAATACTGAAGGAAATATCAAGAAAGTCCTCCATATCGTTATGAATGATCGCTGAGTCAAGTTATGGGAGATTGTTGAAATGGTGGCAAACATATCATGTATGTATTAATGATAGATAGTCGAACTTATTTAATATTTCTAATATTATATGATGGTCTCATTCGTCTGGCTCAAGTTCAATCCTGGTTGAAGCCAAGAAATATTATTATTTTAAATTATAACAATAATTGCCGCCATCAATAACTCTTGATCAAAGAAGACAGGAAAAATAATTGAGTACACTAAAGCTGGGGGACAATTAGCTGTTTCGCAGTCATATCATATAAACGTGTGCTCAACACTTTGCATATGAAAAAGCTATCGGCAAGGTGGATGCCGCTTTTGCCCAGATTCGAACAAAAAGGAGTTTGAAAGACCACTTCACAGTGGTGTTTGGGCATGATAAAGCGTAACTGTTGATGAAACGTGGGTCCTCTACTACACTCCTGAAAAAAATTCAAATCAAAACAATGGGTGGAAGCCAGTGAAAGTGCTCCGAAGAAGGTGAATACAGTGGCTGGCAAGGTTATAGCCACTGTATTTTAGGAGGCACAAGGAATATTGCTCATCGATTATCTTGAAAAAGGATCCACAATCACAAGAAAGCATTATCGTGCATTATTGGATCAATTGATTGATTCAATCACGAAAAAACGACCACATTTAAAGAAGACAAAAGTGCTCTTTCTTTAAAACAACGCACCGGTTCACACAACATTAGATACGCTGCCCATCGAATTGGCTTCTAGTGACTTTGTTCTGTTTCCAAACTTGAAAAACTGACTCGCAGAAAAAAGGTTCACCTCAAACGGAGAACGTGATTACCGAAACTAACACGTATGGTATAAAAATGTGGGAATATCGTCTTAGTAAGTGTATTGAGCTAAAAGGGGACTATCAGCCATGTTCCGGGAAACGCGCGTTCTGAAACCGCAAAGCGTTCTGAAAAACGCTTAATTGATTTGCAGTCGGAGTTTTTTCCGAAAAAAATACAACATATGTTTTACATACGTATATGAATATGTAACGAGTGATTTTTTTTCTATTATCTTTTTGGCAACACTAGTTTTGACAGCTCACGCACGTTTTGTATCTTGTGTCACTGTCAAACATCTTCAGTTTGGTCTATAATTTAATCATGAATCGTCTTACAAACGAACAACGCTTGCAAGTTATTGAATTTTATTACCAAAATGCGTGCTCTGTTAAGAAAGTTCATCACGCGCTTCTTCCATTTTATGGTCAGTTTAATCGACCTACTGAGGCTTCTATTCGGGCTATTGTAAAAAAATTTCGCACCAAATTTACATTGTTGGACATTAAACCACCAACACGCTTACGTAGAGTGCAAACTGAAGAAAATATCGCAGCCGTATCGGCCAGTGTTGGTGATGATCGTGAATTATCGATTCGGCGCCGTTCGCAGCAATTGCGCCTCTGTTACTCCACTACGTGGAAAATTTTGCGGAAGGATTTGGGTGTGAAGCCTTATAAGATACAGCTGGTGCAAGAATTGAATTGAGCCAAACGACCTACCACAACGCCAAATTTTTGGTGAATGGGCTCTTGAAAAGTTAGATGAAGATCCACTTTTTTATCGAAGAATTGTGTTCAGCGACGAGGCTCATTTCTGGTTGAATGGATACGTGAACAAGCAAAACTGCCGTATTTGGAGTAAAGAGCAGCCAGAAGCATTGCAAGAGCTACCAATGCATCCACAAAAAACAACCGTTTGGTGCGGATTATGGGCTGGCGGCATCATTGGGCCGTATTTCTTCAAAGATGATGCGAATCACAACGTTACTGTGAATGGTGAGTGCTACCGTGCGATGATAACAAACTTTTTTTTGCCCAAAATGGAAGAGCTTGACTTGCATGACATGTGGTTTCAGCAAGACGGTGCCACATGCCACACAGCACGCGAAACAATGGACCAATTGAGAGGCGAGTTCGGTGAACAGTTTATTTCACGCTTGGGACCAGTCAATTGGCCGCCCAGATCGTGCGATTTAACGCCTCTAGACTATTTTTTGTGGGGCTATGTTAAAGCTAATGTCTATAGCGACAAGCCCGCTTCGATTGACGCACTGGAAGCCAACATTGCCAACATTATTCGTGAGATACCGGCCGAAATGTTGGAAAGAGTATGCCAAAATTGGACTAAGCGCATGGACCATTTGAGGCGCAGCCGCGGCCAACATTTGCATGAAATAATCTTCAAACATTAAATTATATCGACCCAACTATCGATCCAAATAAATATTTCATGCATTTTTCTGAATTTTATGTTTTTTTTTTTAAATTTCCGATAGTTCTTATAAAATCACCCATTATTTTAAATTTGTTTTTTTTAATTGAAAATATGTAAAACTCTTTCAATTTATTATTGACATTAAAAACTAAACATATTAAATTTTAATTGTGAATAATTTTATTGACTTTTGGCACATGCGAGTTGAAGTCGCTAATTTTGAGCGATATACATTTTCCAGAAAACCTATTTGGCGATTTCAAATCGCAAAACTATACTTCTTGCGTTATACGTTTGTCAGAACACATATTTTTCATTTCATTTCATTTCATTTTTTTTACAAAAATATGAATACAAAACCTCAAGGGCCAATATAATTATGTATATTACTATTTGGCGTTTTAAAATCGAAAACGCTAAATTGAAGCGATTTGCGTTTCTGAGAATATGCCTATATGTTAAGAAATAAATAGTTTTTGAAAAAAAAAAATAAAAAATATCTTCAATATCAATCCGCTTTTTTCGGTCTTGGCTCTTCTGGATGCTTTCATTGGAGTGATTGGGCTTTGGTTTCAATATCATAACTATACCCCATAGTTCGTCACCAGTTATGACCTTTTTAAGGAAATCTGGATCGTCATTGACGATGTTTAACAGCTCCTGAGTGATATTCATGCGATGTTGGTTTTGCTCAAAGTTTGGTAAATTTAGTACAAATTGAAGAGCTCACAAAAACACTACTAACCTTTTTAACTGTCAAAAACAAACTGACAATTCGAAATGACTGATATTGCCAACATATGTAACAGACATGCGTGCCAACATAACAAAAAAAAAAAAAAAGAAATGCGAAAATCGAACATACGTAACTCACGAAATTTGAAAATTAAGGTTATTTTTTGATCAGACCATGTATATATATAGTTCTATGGTTGCTTACATTCTGCTCTACGGTCAATTGAATTATATGTGGCTTCAGACTAAAGCTACACAGAAAAAAATAGATGAGATTTTTTTTTCAATCTAGTTATGTTATTAATAAAAATCATCAATTTAATAAAATTTGCATTGACTTAATTAAATTATTATTAATAATGAATTTTTGGAAATATCTCTTAATAAAATGCAATTAATAAAAAGTTTTCCGAATTATTGACTGTTATTCAATAAATAAATTTCAAAGATTGTCACATAACAGTGAATATTTGTAGTTTCTTTAACAATTTTTTTTGTTAAGTATATTTTACATATTAACGACAATTTTTTTCAACTCAATAATTTTTGCTTTTAAGTGAAAAAGCTATTTCTACTTTATAATTTGAATTATCAATCGGGCAAAACATCTTTTTCACAGGAAATTTCATAAAAGTAGTGCAATTTTTTTTATCAATATGGCATCTATTTTTTTCTGTGTATGATGCAAAATTACGCAAGTGGTGGCCTGCACAACAACGTGTTCTTGCAAGTGACATGAAATCGATTGCTTTAAATTGTCTTGGATAATTTGAAGCATAACCAACGATTTTTCTGCAGTTTTTTATTGCATTACTTCAGCTTATACTCGTAGGTGTTGGTTGGCTGATTGTTTGATCAGCCAGCCAATTCAAATTTAACTACCACAATAAGAGCATATATATAATTGTATGCAACCAAATAGTATAATACTTTGAACTGGGGCCAGATGCCGCAAGGATGAATTTTTGTTTTACCAGTGAACACTCGAAGTAAAATTCATCATTTCAATGAAAAGCGATTCCGTAAGAGCCAATGAATTCTATTGCGCTGATTGTGTTCGTAGAGGCAGAATGATGAGCTGAATGCTCAATGCTCAATGCCACACAAGTTGTCTAAAGGAGATTTTTATTTACATAATACTTTTGTTTATTTTTTCAACTTCAAAATATTTTACAAAAATCACAACTCACCGCATATTTTTGAGTGAAGAATTTATTTCTAAATCACCTCATACACGTATCAACTCAGTTGGCAACTGAATCGGTTGTTGACCAAATCAAAGCGTGTATGGCTTTGTCAGTTGATTAGTTTGGCAGTTGTCGAGTTGGTTGAAGAAAAATTAAAATGTTTTGATTTTTCCAAGTTGACTAGCAGGTCTTTCAATTCGATTGTGTTGTGTGTGTTCGAGCCTCTTGATCTGGTCTCAAAATTTATGTTTGTAGTGTTTTTGCAAAGAAAACGTTATATATTTTTAAAATTGTCTATGATTTCATCGGATTTAATAGTTGATGAAAATTTTTCAATTCAGTTTATGAAGTGTGTGGGCAATAATCAATTCAGTTGAAAGACTCAATTGAATTGAAATTGAATTGAATTGAAACGTGTATGGGCCGCTTAAGTGTTCACTGTAACCGTCAAAATGATTTATTATCACCATTGCGGACACAAAAATTAAAAGTAAAACACAGAAATTGTTGAACATTTAAAAATTCATCGTTACAGAATTTAGCCGCTGGTTTCATTAACAGATTTTGATTATTACTAGAATGCTTAGCAAAAAAACCTCTGTGGCTCTAAAATCCGATATGATAAATTTTATCAAGCGAACTATGAATTCAAGAAATCGAAGCAATCGTTTTTCATTTCTTTTTTGCTTGAACAAGATAATGGCTAGATTAAGCAGAGACATTCCTCACAAAGCTTTTTTTTTTTTTTGATGTCCAAAAATTTTACTTTACAATCAACAAAATTAATCTCGTGTAATTTAATTCTTAAGATTGCTTCAGTATTTCTTTTTTTTTTCTCCAATAAAATTAAGCACATAAACACATTTCCTTTTGAACAGTAATTAATTAAAAAACAAACCCCCGGACTAAATGAGCGCACATCTTGTTAACCACTTATACACACACGCACACACACATATGCCAGAAAGGACACTTTCCACTCACACTACTCCATTTGAACTTAAAACTTTTCTATGCAACTCATTAAATAGGACATTTGGGATTGAGCATTAATTGAGTTTTCAAATCTTTAGAAAATTAAACATTCATTGCATGGAACTACTGATAAGAAAAGACAAGCGAATGGTTATTTGAAACAAATGCAGAAATTATATAATTTTCAATAATGCTTTCATGTATTGTTTGTTGCTTTAATGTCATTTACTTTAAACTAACACATGCATACGAGTGAGTGTAAGTTCATTTGCTGCTATTCTTTAGTGAATGCTCGTTACATATGTGTGTATAAGTGTGTGTATGTATGTATGTGTGTATGTGCTTCGCAGTAACAATATTTGTCATTAATTTTTCCTTCCCAAATTGCATAAAGAAATGTTTGCGGTGCGACAGCTTTTATGCTACAAACGAGTAAATTGCACTAGATTGCATAGAATTGTGATGGTGGTGGCGGTGGTTAAATGATTTTCGTGTTAGAAAGTGAAACACACACATACCCACACACTCACACACACACACACATACATGGAAACAAATGGGGGAAAAATGAAATTACTTGAAAATTGTAACAGCTGCATTACAGTGTTTTTCAATTTTTAGGTCATGATGTAAACACACATAAGAGTGAGTGTATGCTTAAGCTAGTACGAGATCACATACATTTACATTCGCATACTCAGTTAAAGCCACAATCTACCTTGCTTTTGTTTTACAACAAATTGACAAGACTCTTGTAACAATATAATAGCTACTAGGGGTTATAACAGTTTGTGTACAATGACAAAAGATTGAAAGATAGTGCTGTGAGAGGAGCAGCAAATGACCAGGCAGACGAACGTACAGCTGACAGACAAGTCGAACAGAATTGGGAGGTAGAAGTAGCCATAGGTAGCCATAGAAGAAATAATGCCGTCAGATGACTGCTCAAAAAGGTATGAGCGCCAACTTCTTCTGCTCTCCAGGAAATTTATATTCAGCATTCGATCGTACAAGTGCATTAGGATCTTGTAGAAGTGAAAAATTGAAATGCAATAATTCATGTCTTCACTTGCAATAACTTTTTGGAAGTCAGCGCAAGCTGTCTAGCTCTTGAGGGCATCAGAGTATTATTAGGATATAAAAATTAGGATAAAGGTTGTGGAGAGTTTTTAATAATGCAGAACCAAGTGACAAAATGTGACGGAGTACAAAACGTGCTGTACATCAAGAGATACTATATACTACATGCCAGAGTTCTTGCATCAGGTGTGGCTCAAAATTAACATAATGCATAATGATTGGACTGTATTACTTTTAATTTCTCTTGGAAAGCGTATCTAAAAATAAGCTAGCTACTTTGAAATTAGCATAATATAATACATAATACAACGTGGCTTAAATATGTAAACCACCCGCATATCTCAAAAAGAAACAAGCTCAAAATCGTTTACACAGCTTCACGGTCAATAATGTTTTATGCAGTCTGGGGTTATATGAAACACGATACGGTGGAAAATCTTTTTAGATTCTTTATTAAAAAAAAAAAAGCTATATTTACCTACACTGAAAAAATTTTTAACTTACAACGTTGTCAGAAAAACCATTGTCAATCAATTGTAAGATGACAATGTTGTAAGGCATCTGACAATCGTGGGAACACTCTTCGTCGGCATTGCCAGATAATTGGTTGATATTGTAAGCTCAGTTTTAATTGTCAGATGTATAAAGTTTAAGGCACCTGACAATGGCATTATTGTCGGAAAAAAGATCAATGATGATAAACATAAATGGCAATTACAACATGTCTGGCAATTTTTTTCATCTAACAATCCACAACAACCGTGTGAACTGACAATTTTTGTTGTCAGATGACTTATTTGTCAGACCATAGTCTGACAATGAAATTGTAAGATATTCTTACGATCGTCTGAACATACAATTTACTTCTGCGGGACAATTTTTTATTGTCACTACATTGTCAGCATGTTGCCAGATCTTACAATATTGTAACATCTGACAACCGTGTGTACATAGCTTAACAACTATCATGTTAAGCCATAATTAGATTTTTATAGTAGTTGAATTTTGTAAATATGAATTTGGTAAACATTTAAGAAAAATCTATTAATAAATAATAATATAAATAATAAGAATAATAATAATGATAGGACTGCCTTTTTTTTAATTCATTTTAATTTATTTACGAATATTTAATATATAATTCATTGATAGTAGAACCTTGCAAAGCCAGTGCGGCTTTTCTGCAGGCATAATAAACTTAAAAATGTACCTAAAAGTTCATAAGTATGTAATAATTAAATTTTTTACAAATGCGAATTAATTTTTGTTACTTTATATATTGAATAATAATCATTGCATACTGATAAAATGTTTTTTTATTATCTTCGTTTTGCTTTGCTCACTATTGGCTCGTCTTAAGACATCATTTGGTATGGTGTTAAAGATTGTCGGTAACATCACTGGTGGTGTGCTTCTTCCATATTCATTTCGGAGTTTTTGGATACGGTACCTCCCTTCAGCGTTCCTTCTTGTTTGGTGGTTATGATAAATTTTTTTCAGATACTTATTAACATTGAAGAATTCTAGCTAGAATAGTGCGATATATATTAAATACATTTAGAACATTGCGATCTTATGGATAGTTTTTATTTTGTTGATCTATTGGTGTATTAGTGTTTATATTAAATGTGTGATTGTGTTGTTTATACGGTTTTAATAGTTTTAGTATTTTGTTCTGTATTTGTTGAATATTTTTGCAGTGTAGTGAGTTTCCCCACGCTGTTATGCCAAGTCGCAAATGTGACTCCACAAACGAGAAATAAGCTTGCCTCATTACACTGTCAGTTGAGCAGTAATTAAGTTGATGCATCATATAAGATGATTTGCTTAGCTTTTTATGTAGCTCGTTTATGTGTACACTCCATTTGAAGTTATGGTCTACATATACACCAAGATATTTATACGAATTTACGATTTCTATCGCTGTGTTACACTGATCAGCATCACAGTTGATGTTATCGATTTCAGTAGTATGCAAACACTCTGTACTGTGGAATTTTATTTTTATTTCTTCATATTTAACGTATGGCGGCTTAATGTGCATTAGCTTAGTTTTTGTGGCGTTAATGATCAAACCATAGTCATGGCACCATCTCATTGCAATATTTAGCTGATCTTGCATTATTTTTACAGCATCATTTAGGTTCTTATGCGCAACAATTAATGCGGTGTCGTCAGCATAAGCCAATGTTTCGCATTCTTTAAGAATATTTATAAGCTCATTTGTGTATAATATAGGGTGTTTTTTTAAGCCCGATAGAACTTGAAATTGTAAAAAATAACACAAAAAATTAAATTGTAATCAAAATTTTTTTTTATTCGAAAGATCAATACGTGACATTAACATTTGAAAATGATTTCGGGCATATGGGCACCGCGGCTGTTCTTGACGAAGCGCATTCTGGACGTCCAATTTTGGGCCACTTTTTCGAGCACTGCTGGCCGTATGTCACGAGCAACACGAACAATGCTGGCCTCCAAGGCGTCAATTGTTGCTGGTTTATCAGCATAAACCAGTGACTTCACGTAGCCCCACAGGAAATAATCGAGAGGTGTCAAATCGCACGACCTTGGAGGCCAATTGACAGGTCCATTTCTCGAAATCAACTTATCGCCAAATTTTGATTTCAGTAAGTCGATGGTTGCGTTCGCCGTATGGCACGTAGCGCCATCCTGTTGAAACCACATCTCCTCCGGATCAATGTCATCCATATTTTCAAACAAAAAATCATTGATCATGGTGCGGCAACGATCTCCATTGACCGTAACGCGAGCTCCGGCCTCATTTTTGAAGAAATAAGGTCCGATGATGCCACCAGCATGAAAACCGCACCAAACAGTGCATTTTCTGGATGTAATGGAGTCTGTAGGGTCTCTTGTGGATTGGTTTCACTCCATATGCGGCAATTTTGCTTATTAACAAACCCGTTAAGCCAAAAATGCGCCTCATCGCTGAACACAATTTTGCGATAAAATAACGGGTCAGTTGCCAACTGCTCTAGAGCCCAATTTCGTAGCGTTGTTCAAGCGTGAGTCTATTCATGATGATTTGTCAGAGTATACTGAAACAAATAAAAAAAATGTTTCATCAAAATTTAATTTTTTGTGTTACTTTTTACAATTTAAAGTTCTATCTAGCTTAAAAAAACACCCTATATATATAGTAAAGGACCTAGTTTTGAGCCTTGTGGTATTCCATGATCTGAATCTGATTCATCACTGAGATTTTTGCTGACTTTGACATAATATTTTCTATATATTAAATAGTTTTTAAATAGTTCTAAACTTTGACCTCTAATAGCAAGCTTTTCTAACATAGTAATAAGATTTTCATGAGACAACGTGTCAAATGCTTTTGTGAAGTCTATGAACAACGTTAGACAGTGGTGCTTCTTACTCATTACAGCTTACCAAGTAGCTGTAATGAGGCACCTGAAATTGGCTTCTAAAAATCTTATATTTGTGTTTTTTATGATTGCTTTTTATAGATTAGACTTCCTGATTTGTATTATTTTCTCATTGTGTTTGTTGTGGAAACATTTTAATAATTTCAATATATCTTTTTCTTTTCTAACGGCAAACTGTGACCATCCCTTAAACGCAAAGTTGACTGTTACTTTCTACCCAAATATGTACATTGTAAATTTGTTAGTGCTGCATAATAAAGTCCATTTCTTTAACCTTGACAAGTATCTTGCAACACGATTCAAATATTGTTCATATTATAAAGTTGTATCCATTATATGAAGCAAGATTTTTAATGAACTCGTAATATGATGTCATGCATTTCAGTGGAAAGTGTTTTTATCTCTATTGGACATAGAATTCTTTTATTTATTTGTTACAGCTTCTAGTTGTGATAGTTATTACAGCGTGTGGCCATAAAGCAAAGGTTTCTCTTCCATTGTGTGCGTTCTTTGTTGGCATTATGTGGCAAAAAAGCAAAATTATTATTTGGTTCAATTTAATTCGTTATAGTTGGAGCATTACAATAAGTATGACATGACTATGACCGTATTGCGAAAACTGTTTTTTAATTATATGTAGAAAATATGTTTGGTTAGTAATAATAGTAAAAAAGTAATAATCAAAATAATGATTTAAAATTACAAAATTATATGCAATGTTACTTCCATAAGCTCGATTGCTTGCAATTTGTCTGTTTAGATCTGGGCTTTTTGCATACTGCTAGAGAACTAGGGATGAAACGATACGAGTAAACATAAGTAAATACTCGATACTTTTCTTTCGACACTAAGTACGAGTACTTTTCGTATCGATGCTTTACTATCGAGTACCAACTAGGTATCGTTCAAAACTACTAGTATCACTCAGAAATACTCTTTCCTCATTCACCATTTTTGCCATGATATTATTTATTTTCAAAGTTTTTATAAAATTAACCCATGCAAACCGTGTGAGCAAATGGGACTACTGTAGCATGATCACGACATAAATTCATTCTTTAAGCCATAACATGAATGTATCCTATTATAGGCATGTACAGGAAATAACTAAAAGAATATTAAGTTACTTTTAAATTCATAACCCTCGTCACTTGACACCTTTTTTGTCACTGGCCGTTGTCGCGACAGTGTGCCTACTAAGTGCAATCATTTGAAGATACACTTGAGGTACGAACGATATGATTTATGAAAGTACGTATGCATGATCAGCTTACCTCTAAGCCGTGGGATTCAAATTGGTTTCCCAACCATTAATTATAATATTATGAGTCGTCTAGAACTTCTCATAATTAGTATAACGGGTGATTTTTTGCTATTATCTTTTTGGCAACACTAGTTTTAACAGCTCACGCACGTTTTGTATCTTGTGTCACTGTCAAACATCTTCAGTTTAGTCTATAATTTAATCATGAATCGTCTTACAAACGAACAACGCTTGCAAATTATTGAATTTTATTACCAAAATACGTGCTCTGTTAAGAAAGTTCATCGCGCGCTTCTTCCATTTTATGGTCAGTTTAATCGACCTACTGTCTATTCGGGCTACTGTAAAAAAAAATGTCGCACCAAATTTACATTGTTGGACATTAAACCACCAACACGCTTACGTAGAGTGCGAACTGAAGAAAATATCGCAGCCGTATCGGCCAGTGTTGGTGATGACCGTGAATTATCGATTCGGCGCCGTTCGCAGCAATTGGGCCTCTGTTACTCCACTACGTGGAAAATTTTGCGGAAGGATTTGGGTGTGAAGCCTTATAAGATACAGCTGGTGCAAGAATTGAAGCCAAACGACCTACCACAACGCCAAATTTTTGGTGAATGGGCTCTTGAAAAGTTAGATGAAGATCCACATATCTGGTTGAATGGATACGTGAACAAGCAAAACTGCCGTATTTGGAGTGAAGAGCAGCCAGAAGCATTGCAAGAGCTACCAATGCATCCACAAAAAACAACCGTTTGGTGCGGATTATGGGCTGGCGGCATCATTGGGCCGTATTTCTTCAAAGATGATGCGAGTCACAACGTTACTGTGAATGGTGAGCGCTACCGTGCGATGATAACAAACTTTTTTTGCCCAAAATGGAAGAGCTTGACTTGCATGACATTTGGTTTCAACAAGACGGTGCCACATGCCACACAGCACGCGAAACAATGGACCAATTGAGAGGCGAGCTCGGTGAACAGTTTATTTCACGCTTGGGACCAATCACTTGGCCGCCCAGATCGTGCGATTTAACGCATCTAGACTATTTTTTGTGGGGCTATGTTAAGGCTAATGTCTATAGCGACAAGCCCGCTTCGATTGACGCACTGAAAGCCAACATTGCCAACATTATTCGTGAGGTACCGGCCGAAACGTTGGAAAGAGTATGCCAAAATTGGACTAAGCGGATGGACCATTTGAGGCGCAGCCGCGGCCAACATTTGCATGAAATAATCTTCAAACATTAAATTATATCGACCCAACTAACGATCCAAATAAATATTTCATGCATTTTCTGAATTTTATGTGTTTTTTTTAAATTTCCGATAGTTCTTATAAAGTAGACGTAATTTTAGTTTTAAGAACAATTATAATTTGCATTGACCTGAGCAACAATCGGGTTGCTCGTCATTATTAAATTTTAAAATAAATAAACACTTTTAAATTCTAAAAATAAATCTCCTGTTTTTACTACCAAAATCGGGTGTATGGTTGCATTTCATAAAAATGCGGTCACGATCTTCAGATACTAAAATAAATAGACCAGTTACTAAAACCAGTCGAATTTGTCACTAAAAAATCGTCAGGCCAGAATTATGTGACTTTGTCTCACATTATACTAAAGATAAGTTGTCTTACACCCAAGCTCTAGAGAGTTTTCGTCCTCCATTGAATGTGTCAAACAGTTACAAAAACAAACTATTGGGTGAATGTAGCAGAAAAATCTGGAATGGAATTTCTGCGTTTTAAAAACATTCGCCTCCGGTATCCTAATTAAGACAGCTCAATTTCAGCCACTGGATCGGAAGATTAAGCCCATAATGAAGATTATGATTTTTGGCTCCATGTTGTGTTCTTCCCTGCCACTAATCGTAAGAAAAAAATCGACCGATACAAATATGTAGCGATGCTTTTTATTCGATACCAAGCAGGTATCGATAGTTTTCGATCATGCTGTGTTGGCTTCCCAAGCCCTTAACAAGGGTATAAATTGGTGGAACAGATATCATGGTGGCCCCCAGGTGGTTCTGTTTGCAATTCAACCCGGCCTGAGCATGGTTGAGGTGCCTACTTTGGCTGAAATGTTCTGGCTGTAGTTTAAAGGTAAAGACGCAGGAAGGGGGAATTAGTATCCCTGGTAATTGTGTCGTGCATGGCTTTTTTCGGGGGCTAATAACCCCCTCGTAGTGCTGTTGCCCTGCAACAGATACCAGTACTGTGAGGAACCAGTGGTGAGGGTTAGACGGGTGAGCTAGCTTAAGGGCTGACGCTGCTAGTGGGCTTCGGCTTACCAACTCATTAATCCTAGTCTTCCTTTGATTGCTGGGAACTTGCATACAGGAGGGATTAGAAGGTCCGAACTCCTTAACAAGAAGTTGCTCATATGGCTAGAAACATATGGTAAGAATTACGTCCTGGTGTGCCTGCTAAGCCACATGGGGGTGCTGGTGAATATTGAATAACTCACTCCGTGGAATTGGTCCATCATCTGATAAGGCCGTAAAGGCAGGTGCTGATGTAAATATTATTCACTCTCTGTCCGCATTGTTTTTTTATTGCCTCTGAATAAGAGATAATAAAAAAACAATGAAAGCTTTCTGCTTTCATTCGATGAATAAGAGAAATGGGCAAATATTGTCGGAGATCGATAGTGAGATTGTCGCATACGTGACATCATACCCATTAGAGTAGGTTCGGAAATGAAGATTGTGGAAATTATAAACGGAATCATAAACTTATATATACCCTTTACATTTTTCTGAAGGGTATAACAAATATATATATGTAGGCGTTAGTAATTTTTTTAAGTATTACAGTATTACATTGTTACGATTTCCGACAATATTCTGCTCTTATGCTCAAAAGTCAACCTCAGATGTCTTGTTTCATTCATTGATATGCCCACAAATGTTAGTTCTGGATGTCGTGAAACGGTTGTATAAGTATCATTCTATAGAATTCTTTTTTCTTTCAACAAAAATCCAAAAAAAAAACAAGACTTGCATTTGCATTTGCAACTGACTTTCACTATTCACGTTGCTTAAAAGGATGTTACGTTTTGCTTATTTTTTTTTTTTTTTTTTTTTGTTTTGCTCTCTGCCAACAACAAGGGTCATTTTCCACTTGTACTTAAATTTGAATATTCACTAAAAATAAAATATATCACAAACATTTCTAACCATTCAAATCATGAGATTCAATAACATTTTCTTTTCATTTGACATTCTTTTCAGATTCGCCACAAAAACTGTATCACAAGGATATTTTGCCTTTCTTTTTTTTCAGCGCCAACATCAATGAAAAGTTCAAATCATGCTCCATTTTTCAATTCCGCCAACTCTTCAAATGAATTTCATTAAATTAATGTCATATGAAATGAAAACCTCATTCGATTTCATTATATTCATGGCAAGCGATATAAAAGAGAACAAATTTCGAATGCAGAAGTTTTTTTTAACAAATTTAATTTCAATTTCATTGATTATACAAATAAAATAAAAGATTTGATTTTTGGTGGCCGACCAACAAATTCATTATGCAACTAAAAATTTATGCAATACAATTTGTGCAGTTGCTAATCAAACTGAGCTGCTTCATTATTTTCCTTTGCCAATCAGCTGAGAGGAGGGCTGGTGGAACCGGCAATCTGTTTGTCGGGTAAAGAGGAGAAGGGGTCCTTCGTTTGTTGTAGCAGATAAAACTCTAGGAAGGATTTCAAATGGCAGAACAGGGATCAGGATGACCCCCAAGTGGTTCTGCTCACAGTTCAACCCAGGCTGATTATGTTTGAGGTGCCTAACTTGGCTGAAAAGTTCTGGCTGTGGCTAAAACCTAAAACGCAGGAAGGGGTGTTAGTGTCCTTGATAATTATTTGGTGTGTGGCTTTTTTCGGGGACTAACAACCAGTGTTGAGGATTGACAAGTGAGTGGGTTTAAGGTTGGTTTAATAGCCGTGTGGTGCAAAGCTTTTTTTTCTTTTGGGCTAACAACCCCTCGAAGTGCTGTTGCCTTGCAACAGATACCTGTACTGTGTGGAACCAGTGGTGATGGTTAGACGGGTTAGTTGGTTTAAGGGCTGATGCTGCTAGTGGGCTTCGACCTACCAACTCATTAAGACTTCTCTTCCATTGATTGCTGGGAAATTGCATCCAGGAGGGATTAGAAGACCCAAACTCCTCAACAAGAAGTTGCTCATATGGCTACAAACATAGCGCAAAAATTGCTACCTGTGTGAACATACTCAGCCACACGGGGCACTGGTTTACCGTGATAGAACTAATTCATCATCGGATGAGGCCGTAAAGGCAGGTGCTGATGTAAATCCTTTTCAATCTCTCCTCCCCGGATCGCCAACATACAAACATATGGCAAAAATTGCTTACCTGTGTGAGCCTAGTAAGCCACAGTGCCCCCGGTGAATAGTGAATAATTCAGTCCATGGAACTAGTCCATCATCAAATAAAGCCGTAAGGCAGGTGCTAATGTAACGTAACTGCTGGATTGCATTTGTATCGTCCCAATTTGGACAATGTAGGTAATTGAGATATTCATTCAACCAAAACTGTGACACGTTTCGAAAGTTAACTTTTTATAACTTGCAAACTTTCCAGGTTTTGCTCACACAACACACCTCATTGGCCGGATTCGTTCAGCTCCTGTTCTTGAGCCAGTTTAATTATGAGCCAAAAACAGCACAAAACATAACGTAAGGCTCTCCCGGTTGGGCTGTGTGAAAGCCCAAGTCCTTACAAGTGTCTTAAAATCAATTACATAGAACTGTAGGATTCTATCACACACTCTTGCAGACATTGGATATATTTTCTTTAAATCTTGCACTTCGTAATTGCATGAAAATTGGCTCACTGATAACTGAACCGATCATTGTTGGTGAGGTCATTTATATAACAGCCGAAAAGTTAAAGAAATCCGTAATAGCCATTTTGACGACATCAATTTTTTATTTCGCTCATGAAATTTAAGGCTTCATTTTTATTGTGCGAGAGCAGTAAATCGGACTGAAAAAGGACAAGCAATTCCACAAATGTAGTTTCCATAACTTTAAGCCTACCCTAGTTTCTATTGCAACACCCTGTACAAATTGGCTCTAATCAAATAAATCAAAGCTTATTCAAATAACTAAGTAAATTATTTCATAATTTATTGAGAAAAATTTAATTATCGGGCCTTTTTTCTACTGCTGGATCAAATCTCCAAGAAAGATAATCAAAATAAAAATCAAATATTTTAAGAAAAGCCGGAGGAATAGAGATTGTACTCCTCCTGTCATTCCCTCCATTCACCTATTCGGCCAACTTCTAGCAGAAATAATGAAATTCTTTGTGCCAGTGTGCCAGCCTTAAGTAATTAAGTTGTATCACGACCGTTTCTGCTGTTGGCTGCCTGTTTGGTTTGTTAGTTGTTCGCAAAATGTTGCATGATTCATGACAACCTACACGTAATACTTTTCCACTCTAGTTGTGCCTTCTCTTGGCAGGCCTGGTAGGTGTAGATGTTACCAAACGATTTCTATCTGTGTGTGTGTGTGTGTGTAAGCATTCAGCTAACAGTTGTACAACATGAATGTTTAGATTGCGTTGGATAAGGCTTAAAAAGATGCGATACGAGGTGGCTAAAAGTCTATGTAAATTTAACTAATTTTAATGTAAATGTAAAATGAAGGATACTAAACAGTTTTCTATGCTCTTTTCTGGGCAGAGGTTTGAAAGTTTTAAATCTCAAAAGAAAGAAGAGATTTGCAGAAAACGAACTTTTTAATTTGCACAGAGATTTTAATTATTTGAAGACTTTGTCTTAAACTCTCTCTCTCTCTCTCTCTCTCTCTCTCTCTTTCTCTCTCTCTTGTCACAATTGTTGACGTGCGACATGTTTAAACCTTTTTCAAAATCGAAATAGAGTAGAAGTACAAAACGTTTGTGCATACAGTTATCACGACAGAGTTTTTAGTTATGATATATAACACAGCAACGGAATTCAGTCCGTCTTAATATTCTTCAGAAACCCAAAACTTATGTGCTGTTCATAGAACACCGGCGAGCACTCGTCTAAAAAAATTTTATATGGAAATCACTGAAAAATTTGAGTAACTTTCATACAAATTTTCTAGACAAGTTGCTCGTCTGTGTTCTATGAACAGCACGCAAAACTTCTTTCGGAATGTCTTTCGGAATGAAACAATTTTTATTTCAAGACTTAAATTTATATTCTCTGCTCATATCACTTTCACCTGCGATGATCAGTTTCGCTTGCGAAGCAAGCTCGATGTGACATAGCCTGCGTGGCTGTCGCGGCGTCCTATTGAAACCATAGTGTTCATGTCATTTAATCCAGCTCAAAAGATGATAACAATTCTACAACTTTCATGAATAAAAACCCAAATTCAATGCATTGAGAGCTGGTCTCGCGAACCACAGAATTATCGCCCATGGTTGACGTATGCGTGTCGAAATTCAAAGAACTCTGTCGCTTAATTTATTTTTAGATCTAATGTGAATTGTTATTGCCTGAAATTAAACAGTTTCCCCCCTCACCCGGTGGAGCAGGCTTTGCTGTGGCGTATGCTTAACCAGGTCACTTTACTTTCTGGTTCATAGAGTTGTAGGACTCCCTCATTTTTTGTAGCAAATAAAATTCTAGGAAGCAGCATAACATGGACTCCCGAAAACTTCATCTGTTAATTGTTATGACGAGGATTGGCAAGTGAGGAATTAATTTACTCTGCTGGTTTTCGGGAGCTCCTGAGGTGCTGTTGTCTTGCAGGTGGGTGAATAAGTTTAAAATCTGGCACTCTTAAAGGAGCTTCAGGCTACCAACTCCTTAAAATTTGTCTTCTCTTGTTTTCTATTGACTGCCTTGCATACAGGAGGGATTAGAAGGTTCAGCTCTTCAGCTAATGGTTTGGTCAACCGGATACAAACGTATCGCAGAAATGGTGACCTATGTGAGATGTGCAAGCCACACGGGGTGCTGGTGAATAGTGAATAATTCACGCTGTGAAGTTGGTCCATCACTAGATAAGAAGGTCAAGTAAGTGCTTATGTAAATCAGTGACACATCTTGTTGATGTTTCCTGAAGCCTGGACGCATATTCTGGTGGGATGTTTTCGTTATGATGACATTAGGAATTTGGAGGCTGAGTATGTGATAAAGGAAGGGGGAAAACTTTCATTGGGATTCAAGTAATGTATTGTATGTATTGTATTTATTTTATTTTTCTGTTTTTTGTGTAGTATAAGTTCAATTTAATTTTATATAACTAATTGATCGATAATATATGATAAGTGATACCGGATCAGGTTGATTACGGTTGGGATTATTTAAGTTATTATTTTAATGGTATGCTTCAATTCGGTCACGTTCCTGGACTTCGTCTTTTACACCTCTGCATTGACTTATGGTCTTAGGGCTACCAAATTATTACGGTCTAGAGTATTGCATACACAATGGATTAGAATCCCCGAGCTTTTCAGCAAAAAATTTTCTTCATATGGTTACGAACATTTGACAAGAAGTTGCGACCTATGTGAGCCTTGCGGGAACTTCTTTCATAAAATATTACTTTGGAGTCTTATGATCGCTTTTGCTCGTGCGGATTTTGATAGAAGGTTGAGTAGGGAAAACAAGTTATTTGTGTATTTTGTTGATTATTCCGGACGGAATTTGTGTTTAGCTTTGATTGCTTTATTACTTTAGGTTGTTTGCAGAGGTACCAGTCCCTGGAGTACTTGTAGCTAGAAACTGGTAGTAGTCCTTTTTTTTGAGTCTAAAAGGTCTGACCGGACATTTAAATCTGGTACCATGGGAATTGCCAGCCCCAAGAACTTGTTCCTGCTCGATTGTGATGAGGACTTACAGAGAGTATCGAGGTGGTTGGAGTTTTAACCCAAATCACAAGCAGTGTTCATTTGAACTCGGTGCGGAGTTGCATTTCAATCGGCTGCCGTGATCCAAAGATGAGTAGAAAGTTTGGAAAGGCTTCGCTCCTAATCAAGGAAAAGATCATCTTCCAAATAGCATATGAATGAATTTATACTAATGCATAGTATTATGTAATGTAAGGCAGCATTGGTAAATGCATGCGTTCGTGTTTAGGCCACGGCACAGTGGGGCTAAACCAAAAAAATAGGGTAATAAATCTGTAAACGTGCGATCTGATGATAAAACACTATATGAAGGAATCATGCAGGAGAAAATAGGATTTAAGAATAACGAAACTTGAACCACCTTGTTATATCACGTGGTGACCTACAGGGTGTTAAAGTTGACTACTTCGGCTATGAAAAAGTTTGTTTGCAAATATTATCTGATTTGAATAAACTTTTTGGAACGGATGTTTTCCATTGTTGCTGTCGGCATTGCTTATGTAGTAAAATTTTTCGTAAGAGAAGTCTCAGTCATTGCTGTTTGTTAGTGATTATCTGCTTTCCCTACCAAAGTAAATTTCTAAAATGAATACAACCCTGATTTTGTACTCCAAATCTGAAATGATTTCATTCTTTAGAACACTGATATTAGAAAGCTGTTTTCGAAAAGCGATATGCTTGGCTGTGGTTAGTATAACTTAAGTTACAGTTTCACTTTGGTCCATTAATCTATGTCAGCAGCAATCGAACTAAGAATGGGAAAGTGGTCGTCAGCAGATGTGAAGGCAATTATATTAACAGCAGCAGTAGAATCAGCAGCAGCAGCAACAGCAACAGAAATAATCAAACATACAAATACGCAGTCAACTTGCATTTCGAGTACTAATGCAAATGTGTTTCGTATAATTTTCTGTTTTGTGCCTGATGCCTGTTGTTATTGTTCTTGTTCTGCTGCTGTCACATCACTAATTCATAAGATTTAGTTTTAACTTTTCTGTGTTTTGTGCACAGTTTTCTTTCTGGTAGGCTTTACCAGCTACATAAATAAGTCTTTGAATATTTTTCGCCAAAGAAAAATAAATAAATATGTTTTTTCTGCTTTTTTATACCACTTTCATTTAAATAATTTCTTCTATTTGTATTTACATTTGTGGTCCTTCGGCTTCGAACTGAACTGCACAAGAGTACAGACTCATGCATCTCTATGCCCAGTTTCCGTTTCATCTTTGTGCTAGTACATCTATGTAAATGTAAGTCCATTTTGCCCCAAATCTGGGTCAAACAAATAAATAAACAAAACGAACTAACAAACATCTCTGTTCTTCTGGTATTCTGCTTTTGATTGTTTGTTTGAATATTCGTTTTAGATTTTTACATTTTTCTTCTTTTTTTCTGAATTTTTAAGCTTTATTAAACAGAAAAGTAGTTTATCATGTTTAACATTTTGCTGTTCGTTCAGTGAGTGTTAATATTTCAATGCAAAAGATGCAAAGATATCAACATTAACCACACATTTATAAATACCACGCTCAGCCACACACACACACACACACACAAACACATATATATACGAAAACATTTCATTAAATCACAAACAAGTCAAAGAACGAAATTAAAGAAATTATTTCCTTGATAATAATCACAAAGTTTGCACATTTTGCTATTTGTGCAAATTGCACAAATAGGGGTTGAGCAAACAACTGAAAGAAAGTTTAAGATAAACACAATGTTTGCTTTAATTCACACAGGACACATTTTCCAATACAAATGGATTAGTATTAAGGAATTTTTTGTCTTGGACCACTACTCAGGGGTGACTACATATCGCTCCTTTATTGCAACATAGTCATAACTATAAAAAGCTCGTTTCGATAAAAACACATTTCAAATTTTTAGTTTCCATACAAATCTTAGAAATTGTTTTTAGGAAATATCTCTTAAAGGAAACTGCTTAAAAGTAATTTGAATAAATTTTTGGCACATAATAAAAGGTTAACAATTCTGCATTGCAATAAAGGAGCGATATGTAGTGCATTGTACGAGAACTAGGAAAATAGATTGTGAGGAGGGGGAAAGAGGGAATAGTGCTTGTGAAGATCTGACTTGAACTTTCCAACATTATAACAGACAGGAAACACGCCTTATAGTGAGAGGCCAATGTAAGCGGCATGCGGCAGCGGGCGGCAACAATGTGACCCATTTACAAAAAATTATATTTTTTATAAAAATATTCGAACATAAATTTCAACATATTGAATTTACTTTAATTTGGCAATGCCGTTAAAGGCGGCCGAGCGGCAATGTTGAATTCAGTTTAACTTTTTGTTTTGCCGCTTCAATTTGTCAAACCAAAAAGTAAAGGAAAAAAATAGAAGACAAAAATTAATTTTCGGTTTTGAAAGTTCAACAATTGAATTTGTTTATTTATTTTGGCTTAAAAAAAAAATCAAAATGTTTTTTGTTTAATCTTCGAAACACAAATTTTTCTTTAATTTGCCGCGTTCATTTGCCTACAACAAATAAACTCAAGCGGCAAATAGAACAGGTGGTTGCCGCCCGTTACCGCAAGCCGCTTACATTGGTCCTTCACTATTATTCCACAGGCAAAACGTACGACTGAACAACGAATTCTCTCTGTAATGCATAGTACGATTCCCCGAGCAATCGATCACAAGTGGATGAGGATGATGATAAACGTATGCTTCGTAAACTTAAGCGAGCTTCGGGAACAAAATCCCTGATCACATCAGAGCAAAATCCATTGTAGGAGTAGTGACAATGGAACACAGTAACGCACCCCACACTGCGTCGATGCTCCAGTGAGTCAATAGGGTTTGATTTTTTACTGTCACCGATGAGCTTCTTCGCCCTCTTCTGCACACGGTTTAGTAACCCCAAAATAGACTTGGAGGCAGCAGCCCAAACATGAGAGTTGTATTCCATTTTCGGTCGTATCTCGGTGGTATAATCCATATTGACGATCACAAAGTAATTTATGCGACGATTACGAAGTACTTTATGCGACTCTAGATACCTCGCAATGTGGAACGACTATCACAAAGTAATTTATGTGACTCTAGATACCTCACAAGGTGGTAGTTGGCCGCACTTTTCATTACTTTGGAAAGCGCAGAGCAAATTGTAATTAGGCGGTAATTTTCAGGGATGTATGACTCACCCTTTGTGGGAATTGGCGTTACATTAGCAACCTCTCAGCATGATGGGAACTCACCAGCGTAGTAAAGTATGCTGAAGAGGTGTGCTAATGGACGTGCAAGTATAGAAGAACACGGCTACAAGACCAGTGCTGGAATGCTATCCGGTCCAGGAGTCTTATTTATGTCGAGGTCTGTCAAAACATTTTTAACAGCTCCAGCCCGGAAAAATATCTTTGACATAGTTACAGATACGCTTTCGAGCTCGAGAAGTGGTTGTCTACTTTCCGGTAGTAAGAATTGCTTGTAAAAATATCAGCCAGCAGGTTAGCCTTGTTAACCGGGTCGGTGAATGCTTGGTCATTCTTTAAGAGAGTTGGAAAAGAGAGAGTTGAATTAATGAAAGACCAAAAGGGAGCTGTAAGGACCTTGGCATGAACACGCTGTTCGGGAAAAAGCTTTTCACTCCTAAGTACGGTAATAGTCCAACCCGCATTTGGACTTCTGCTTCGAAACCCGAAATGTTGCAGAAGTTAAAATCATAATACAATAAGGCAATGTGAAAATTACATAAATTGTTTTGTGAAATATAGTGCTTTGGTCCGTGATGTATCACAAAGTGTGTGAATAGAGAAATAGTACGGAGTGATTTTCTTACGCTAAAGATATTTAACAAATCTGTGACGTAGCTATAGATTTGGCACTTATTCCCAACTGGGCTTAATTGTGATTTCAAGTGGACACACCGCGCTAGATCGTATATGTTCTAGATTTTGGAATTGCAAAAAATTTTGCTTTAGAGTGGATGCAAGTAGAGCCTTCATTAGATTTGTCATCGGATTATTCACCCACTATAATCTCTCTTTCGTTCTCCCAAGAAGTCAGCTCCCCATTAAGTGACTTAGCATTGTACATTACTAGAGTTAATTGGCTAAAATATAAAAAATATTTGAATACACATTGTATGAAAAATATTGCCTTTTTTATCTTGGACCAGTACTCAGGGGATTACCCCTATATATGCAGCGCATTGTACTGGAAATAGGTTATGATGAGGAGGAATAAGGGAGTAGCATTCGTGGAGGTTTAACTTTAATAATAACAACAGTTTTTAATAACTAAATTTTGGTTTTACATTATTATAGTAAAAAGTAACCACAGTAATGATTAAAACTATCAAATAATTGTCATACTCAACCATATTGTTATACTAACCAATCATACTTTTCTCATATGTAACCATGTTACTTTCATGAAATAACCATACTAATATTACAAATAGCTTTATTGTAATAGAATCAGATATTTGTTATAATTTTTTTTTCTTGGACCAGTACTCAGGGGATGACCCCTACACATGCAGTGCACTGTACTGGAACTCTAGGAAAATAGGTTGTGATGAGGTAGAGGGAGTAGTGTTCGTGGGAGTTTAACAAACTCTATTGCAGCATTTAAATTGTTGGAATTAAATTAGCTAAAACTGATCAGTGCCCAGCGTATATACCTTCGGCAGCGGTCAGATTAGCAAAATTTAGTAGTTCCACACTACAAGGTAATGTTAGTCCAACACCTTCCACACTACAAGGTAATGAAATGCAGGGCCGAAGATATTGATGTGTCAATTAACGATTTTTCTGAAAATGTGAGACTGGTCATACAGCATGCTATCACTAATCAAACAAGATTCAGAAATGAGAACAGTTGTGAAAACGATTAACGTGGGTACCTGCCATTGTGGCCTTACCCCACGGTGATCTTAACACCGGGTGAATACAATGCGTCTACCAGCGCCCCCATACATGACAAACTGCCATGCATGAGTACCAATTCGATCTCATGTTGTTTGGACATGATCTCCCCCTTGGTTAGGAGCGGAGCCTTTCTAAAACTCCTTCCGATCTTTGGGTCACGGCACCCGGTCGCAATGCAACTCCACATCGAGCTCAAATGAACTCTCCCCGCGATTTGGGTTTAAACCACAACCACCACGATACTTCCCGAAGGGCCGCACCATAACCGGGCAGGAACAAGTTCCTGGGGCTCCCGGTTCCCGTGGTACCAGATTTAAGTCTCCGGTCAGACTTCGTAGCAGAAATGAGAACAATAGAATTTACTCGTCTGAAATTGAGCAACTTCTGTGGGCAAAAAAAAAAAAAAAAAAGATTCAGAACAGAGTGGCAACTCCGCTGGTCTCCTCAGCTTAAAATTAGCCTACGGGAATATGTAATTCAATTAAGAAATCTGCTTGAAATCGATAGAATGGCTTCCCTTGGAAACTATCTGGAATGTCTGGATGGTACTCCTCAATCCAATTATTCTCTATGGAAAGCGACAAAACGTCTGAAAAGACCCGTAATAGCTAAACCAGCTTTGCAAACTTCAATTGGCGTTTGGACAAGAAGCGATTGTGAAAAACGGATTTGAGAAATGCTTTTACCACAAATGATACAGCGAATGATTTAGCTGAAAAAACTTTGTCGTTATTAAAACTAAAAACCTCTTGCTTTAAGAAAATAGCTTATGCTATTAGATCGAAAATTATTTGCTCTACTCCCTATCCTTTTAACAATGAAAGCCATATGATTACTCGTATTCCAAGCTATTGCAACACAAGTCTATTAAAAACAGCAGTTTATTAAAATAAATTTTTCCAATTATGTTTGCCAGCATTTAAAAGACAAGTTAAAGTTGTTTAATGCTCATGACTCCTGGCCATAAATTCAACAACAGTTGGCCCAAACTGTCCTCGCATTTATTCTGAAAATAATTTTTTATGGCCCAATTAACAATTAATCAAACTCGCGTTTTAAAATGTGTTTTTGTTTTGGTCTCTCTGCTGCAGATAAAAGATAAGACTGAAAAAAAAAACAAAAAGTAAGAGAAAGTAAAAAACTAAATGATCAAATTACATCAAAATTAAACAAATAACAATTTATAAAAATCTATTTAGTAAACTGCAGCGAAAAGGTTCCTTTTTTGTTTGCTATTAACAATGCTGCAACAGCAGTCGAACTACAAACGGCGAATTCTTACCGCTTGCCACCAACATGTGGATGGAAATACACACCAGCAAAACAATATGCTGCTGCAGATACGAGTAGTAATTAATTAAACAACAAAAAATGTTAAACACGCCACATGAGTCCCTATGAGCATAAATGTTATACCAGCATAAGTGGCATAAGCAAAAAAAAAAAAAAAAAAAAAAAAAACGAAAGTTGCGCGTGGCAGCAGCATAAACACCTTAAATTCTTCAGGTTGTAGCATTTGTACTTGAGTGTGTGCGTATGTGTGGTTGGTTGTGTGTATGTAGAACACATGCAGTAGTAATAAAGAGCGCAACGCAAAAACAACACACGAGAATTATAACCTTAAATCATAAATTGGTTATCTTATATCCTACACTAGGACAACATGCATTTTGAATGATACAACACCACGCTGGATTCAAATAGGACAATAATTACGAGTAGACTGGGGGGTTACTCTCTATTGCGATGCGAAAGAAAAATCGAAGAAAATAATTTATATTATAAAATAAATTAATTAAAGTTTTTTTAGATAAAATTGAAAACATAATAATTGAAATTAATAAAATAAATAAATTTTTAATTTATTATTTTGTAATTTTGTACTCTGTATTGCGTTTTCGTATTTTCTTTTCGCATTTAATTTTCCCTTTCGCACATTTTATTTTATTGTTCTTCACTATTGTTTATTTTGTGATACCAGTGTTGCTTCATTTTCAAACTATTTCGCGAAAACAGCACAGAATACCAAATTATACTCTTATCGCTTCTACCTTTCGCATCGAATTTACTTTCGCATCGCAATAGAGAGTAACCCCCCTGATTATAAATGAACTAGTAAGCGAATCTCAACGAAAACTGAAAGAAGCAAAAGTTCTACTTTGAAATTTCGAAACGCACCAAAGTGGGAGAAAAAAACGCTTTATTTCAGAAAAACGCACCAATTTTTTTTTTTTTTTTTTTTTTGTTATTAATATTATAAGTTCAAACAATTAAGTTTTTTATTCGCTATTGAAGCTTCTAACATTTATACCAGTAAAAAATTATAAATAGCTTGTTTTCTATGTTTCCCAGCTATCTATATGTCGACATTTCATAGGAACTACCCTAATCATCAGTAGACTTTGGAAATTCCTGAAAGATATTCTCAAACATTCAACTTTACTTTTAAAGTTAGGGTAGTTCCTATGAAATGTCGACATATAGATAGCTGGGAAACATAGAAAACAAGCTATTTATAATTTTTTACTGGAATATTATAAGTTCTTAAAATGTTTAAAAAAAGCTGATATGTTTTCAATAAGAAGCAAAGCAGTCTTTCGCGTATGACCGCAGCATTTGTCACTCGTACTCTTTTAGTTATAGGCCCAGCCTATCAGAGATCGCTGCCAAGAGGCTAAATATGAATGATCTGCAGCACCACTGAATAGTGGTCGTTTATTAATCTCCGAACGGGGTCGTAAAAACCAATGTTGCTTATTAACGCACAAATAAACGAGCGCAAATGCTGCTTCATCTGTACTCATGGATGGTACAAATATTGAGGAATCAGATGCTCTTGATGTTCTTGGAATGAAGATACAGTGTGATATTCGCTGGAATGAACACATTTTTCATGTCTCTAAAGAAGCATTTAAGTGTCTCGGTTTTTTGAAACGGTGTAAGATGTGCTTCACTCCATCCGATCTCCTTACTATTTATACCACCTACATCCGACTGAAAATGGAGTACAACTCTCATGTTTGGGCCGGTGCTTCCAAGTCTATTTTGGGGTTACTCGACCGTGTGCAGGAGAGGGCGAAGAAGCTCATCAGTGACAGTAGGGCATCCAACTCTATTGATTCACTGGAGCATCGACGCAGTGTGGGATGCGTTACTCTGTTCTATTGTTACCTACAATGGATTTTGCTCTGACGAGATTAGGGATCTTGTTCCCGAAACGCGCACATTTTGGCGTAGCACGCGTTCATCGTCCAGAGCTCATCCATTTGTGGTTGATTGCCCGGGGAATCGTACTACGCATTACAGAGACCATTCGTTTTTCAGCCGTACGCTTCGTCTGTGGAACAAAATGCCTGCAGACGTTGGAAAGTTCAAGTCAAATGTCCACAAACACTACTCCCTCTTTTCTACCTCATCACAACCTATTTTCCTAGCTCCAGTACAATGCACTGTAGGGGTCATCCCCTGAGTACTGGTCCTATAAAAAAAAAGAAAAAAGCAAAACTAGGTGTTTTTTAAACAAATTTTCTAGACGGCTAGCTGATCCGCATTGTTACGCCGCTTTCATACGCGGAAAGTTTACTTTGCACAGAGAGTGGCTCCCCTTTCCCTTGCTAGCACTTAACTTAAGACTTTACAGAGTCCACTTTCCGTTTATTAAGTCAGTGGTGTTAAGCTCTGTAAAATGAAATGTACAAATTTTGTACACTTGTATAAAATGTTATTGAATGTATTACAGATATAAAGCACAAAAGGTTGTTTCTTCCACTACAACAAAAAATTACGTTGAAATTGATATGGTGCCACCGAAAATTGGAAAAAATTGCACTGCACACCGCCTAAAATTATTTTCGCACAAAAAAACTTTAAAAACACCAAAAACGGTGCGAAACGCACCGAGTTGACAACACTGAAAAACAAAAGTTTTGAAGATCAAATATTTTACCAGATAGTGTTGCCGTGCAATCGACTCCTTCCGTTGGGAAGAGCTGGCTGGCAAAGTGCTAGATGATCATTTAATTTGACATCGTTAGCCTTCTTCCTTTGGCGATGCTTATAAAAAATAGTGTATATCAATAACCCAAGAAAACTTCAATAGCTAAAGGATGAGATAAATCGACGTACCGTTCAATGTCGGTCTTAATTACGTCATAGATCCTTTTATCGTAATAAAAAATACTAAGATAATGCTTTGAAATTTTTTTGCTCTATTTACAATTAACATCGTGCGTTTTGTTTGGACTAACCAATATTTCTTAACGAAAGTTTATTTGAATTTAATTATTGCATATCGTTAGTCTCACGTAAAAAGGCCCTAACTCGCATTTACCTTGAATCGAACTTTTTTAGGGATTCTCTTACTTTGCACATAAATATACAACGTCACGAAAACTTAATTATATAATTTCATAAATATTGCTTTTACAAGCAATTGAACAAAAAAATAACTTGTTAATGAACCTGAGTATACAGTTTCCATTATGGCTTTTCCTTCCCCTGTAAAATTGCGATTATGTTTGTTAGGGCATTTCTGCATTAGACTAACATTGGTCGAAGTAAGTTCTTTCTCTTCAATGTTTGTCTTCAGCGTGTTCTAGTTTTTTTCTTTATTAAGCTATTGCAAATCAGCCTTATTCAATTCTCTAGCTGTGTAGTAGCTGAAGTAAAGTTTAAGTAGGTGAATTGTGTGGCTTAAAAAATATGCGTGAGGGGAGAAAACAGAAGAACTATTAACATTTTTTGTAGAAAATAATAAAAATACAAACCAACAAAAATGTCCAACTGGTTTTTACCGCAGCACAATATAAACAATGTTCTGCACCATCAACCTGTCAGTTTGGAATGAATGAAAGAATGACTGATTGACTGCATGAAGTGAATGAATGAAATGAAGAACAACAAGCTGTATAAATACAAACGTTAAGTGAAAGCGGCATTTAAGGGAAATTGTTTGAGACAGGACAGTTTACAGTTGTTGGCTGGTTGCTCGTTTGCTATCCTTTGCTATGCTTTATGGGTTAAGCACACATATGTACATATATGTATGTGTACTTAAAAAGTAACCTTCAGTTATTATCTTCTTTTTGTTCTATTTTGGCGCGTGGTTTTTATTTATTTTATGTATTTTCTTCAATGCATTTTCTGTTATAAGGCAGATACATTTTTCGACCTTAATTAATTTTACCTTGTATTTAA
The DNA here is from genome assembly GCA_914767995.1 of Thecocarcelia acutangulata. Taxonomy (NCBI): domain Eukaryota; kingdom Metazoa; phylum Arthropoda; class Insecta; order Diptera; family Tachinidae; genus Thecocarcelia; species Thecocarcelia acutangulata. The sequence goes on from OU612097.1 coordinate 30,235,938, forward strand.
TATTGCAATGGCCCGACTTTTCCTGCGACTTCAATTTAATGAACCACATACAGACCTGCAGCACTGAAAACCATTTAAAATCTTCAACAAATTTCGTGGGGGGATGTTTTTGTTTCTTTTGAAGAAAATTGCATTAAAATTTCCTGAAAATAAATAAAGTTAATTAATTAAAAAAGTCACATTAACGAAGAAAAAGATATGTTTTCTTTTAAGTGACAAATTGTAATGGGTTTTGCAGAATCGTTGTTATCGTACCGGCCGTTGTCCTGGTCTGTTCGTTCGGGAAAAAGGAATGAATCTGCCAAAGGACACGAAAAATTAAGAAAAAACTTTTTTATAAATGAGCCTATAAACACATACTTTTGATAGGGATGCGAAAAACGTGCTTAAACTGGAAAAGACGAATATGAAGACCACAGCTGATAAAAATCAATACACAAACATATGCGATACGTTTATTATATAACTAGCTGGCCATTTTGTGAATACAACAAATAAGAAAGGATCCTTTTTGCCACAGTTAAATTTTTATTTAAAAGGTACGAGGGCTGTTTGCTAACTCCGTGGCTAATTGATTTAAAAAAAAGGGATTTTCACTAAATTAGCTTTTTCAAAAAATATATTTTTCTCTATTTAGACCAGTACATTGAGTTCAGTGTTTTTAAATTTTTTTTTTTATTTCATCTAAATATGAGTAATATGTTTTCTCAAAACCCTTCAAACTGCCATTTATTTTGGCGTTAATCTCTTTATTCGTCGTAGATCTCTTACCGGCTATTTCCCAGGTTTGAAAAATATTGTTACGTTTTTGCGTCTAAAAAAGCTTTGTGGATTCTTCAATTGCAAATAAAATAATGACACTCACACTTGTTTTACGCAGCATTTAAATAATTTACTTTATTTACATATAACACTGTGTATAAACACACTACACCTGCCTACTTTTATGACTTATGACTGTATTGCATAAAGTTCAAATATAAACTGACTCGTTGCAGCAGACCTGCCTGCTATTTATACTTCTTTATCACCTTCTACAATCATCATGTTTTACTGAAAAATATTGAAAAATAAATTAAACATTTTTTTTAAAAAACAAAAAGGACCTTGAACGAATTATTTGCAAATATTGAATTAAATAAAGGTCAAAGCAAATAGGATCAAGAACTGAAAAATTCTATATTTCAAGTTTATTTATTTAAAAAAAATTTTTCAGTACAAAAATTTTACTGATCTTTATTTTTGCAATAAATATTTCTTTAATTTATCCACCAATCACTATTATCCTGCACACGTTTGGCAACTTGTCTTGAAAGCATGGCCAACTGGGATGTATTTGATGTGAAAATTTAATACGCATACAAATATGTTTCTTCGGAAAAAGAACATTACACAGCACAGTTGGAAGTATGAGAACAGCAATTGAGACATATAAATAACCACAAAAAATCATTTCGTTTAATGAAATTTTTCAGACTGGACTTTGAAGAGACCAGACTGAATGATAAATTAGTTTTCAAATCGCCTATTATAACAATTTTTGAAATAAACAACTTATTGCAGAAGTTTTAAAAGTCTTAGTGCAAAATATTTACTTTTGATATTTAGAAAACTCCTATATCTGTTTATGTATGTACTCGTACATACGTATTTCAAATAAGTTTGTAATATTATATGATGGTATTTCTCTGGCTGAAGTTCAAATCCGGCTTTCACCAAGAACTATTTTTTAATTATAAAAAGAATTGACTCGTAATCAAAGAAGACAGAAAAAAATAATTGAATACACTAAGCTGGGGGCAACTAGTTGTTTCGTAGTCGCTACACTATTCATCAGCACTCACTAGAATTTGCACTCGGTGTCATGTAAACATGATGTATTTTTAATACAGCCGCTTAACCAGTTCAGCAACATACATCATGTTTACATGATACCGAGTGTAAATTCTAGTGAGTGCTGATGAATAGTTTAGCGACTACGAAACAGCTAGTTATCCCCCAGCTTAGTATATTCTGTTATTTTTAAAACGCTTATATTAGTTTCACTTGGGTTTGTTTATATGCTTGCAACATTCGAAACCCATGACATACGAGTATAAGTGTGTAGGTATATAAAACTGTACATACAAAGTTGCTGCTTTAGTGCAAAAGTCGGAGATGCCGTATAGCTTCTGGGGAAGTATGGGGAATTTTGGGAATTACCGAAGACGATTTTGGGAGTTCCCAAAAAATTCCGGACCACTTCGCTGACCGGTTTAGATGCAGTTTTTAATATTCGGCAAGCTCTTTTGCTGCGTAACACGCATCTTAACTATAAAAGGGGAAAGTTGGAGTTACCGTATTGCTTCTGGGGAAGTAGGGAGATTCACGAAGCCGATTTTGGGAATTACCAAAAAAATTCTGGACCACTTCGCTGACCAGTTGGGAACCGGGTTTTGTATTTGGTGTGTGTATTTGCTGTGAAACATGCATCTGAACTATGAACGGTCATTGGCTTTAGTGCAAAAATTGAAGTTGTTTATTATTGCTTCTGAGGACGTGGTGGATTTTAGCAATTCCAGAAACCAATTTTGGGAATAAAAAGAATAAAATCGGAATGCGTTATACGGATAATTATCTGGTTATATGGAGAATTTAAAAAGAAGCTTAAACAGTACTGAATGAAAATTTGATATCAAAGCGTGTTTTTTAGTTTTTAAACAAAATTTTTTTCTTTTTTTTTTTTTTTTTTTTTTGACTCATCCTGAGGACGTGGGTGATTTTGGCGATTTCAGAAAGCGATTTTGGAAATTCAAAATAAAAACGCGTTGTACAGATAATTATCTGGTTTATGGATAAATTAAGAAGAAGCTTAAACAATAGTTAATGAAAAATTTTTAATTTGATATCGAAGCGTGTTTTTTAGTTTTTAAACTATATTTTTATTTCCTGTCTTCTTTGATTAAGAGTTATTGATCGCGGCAATTATTGTTATAGCTAAAAAATATGTCTTGTCGATTTTGCCGGTTTTGAACTTGAGTCGTAAAAGTACCATCATATATACTATTGGAAATATTCAATAAGTTCAACTATTTATCATTCTGAGGACGTGAGAGATTTTGGCGATTCCAGAAACTGATTTTAGGAATTAAAAAAAAAAACTCAGAAAGCGTTATATGGATAATTATCTGGTTTATGGATAATTTAAGAAGGAGCTTAAACAATAGTAAATGAAAAATTTTTAATTTGATATCGAACCGTGTTTTTTAGTTTTTAGACTATATTTTTATTTCCTGTCTTCTTTGATTAAAAGTTATTGATCGCGGCAATTATTGTTATAATTAAAAAATAAGTCTTGGCAAATTTCGCCGGGTTTGAACTTGAGCCAGAAAAAACCCTTCCTATGGAATATTAGAAATATTCAATAAGTTCAACTATTTATCATTCTGAGGACGTGGGGGATTTTGGCGATTTCAGAAACCGATTTTGGGAATTCAAAAAAAAACTTAGAACACATTATATAAATAATTATCTGGTTACATAAACAATAGTAAATGAAAAATTTTTAATTTGATATCGAAGCGTGTTTTTTAGTTATTAGACTATATTTTTATTTCCTGTCTTCTTTAGCCGGTTTTGAACTTGAGCCAGAAAAAGACCATCATAATATTAAAAAAATGTTCAATAAGTTCAACTATTTACCATTAATATACATACAGAATAAGTTTGTGTTTGAAACCAAATATCGGTCGTATGCTCGCCACGGCTTCTATAGCACACCTCTAATCGAATGGTGTATATTTTCAATGACTGTAATTTATAACTAATGTTCAATAATATCTCAAATTTTAACTCGTCCAAAGAAAAAAGTCCAACGGTGTCAAATCACATGATCGTGGCGGCTAATTAATATCGCCAATCTCTTACAAAAGAGCCATTGAGTCGTTGGCTATTTGTTAAGTGACGCCATTCTGTTGGAACCAAACATCGTCCAGTTTCATATCCTCAATTTCTGGCCACATTAAGTCCGTTAACATTTCGTTTAAGTGAACTTTATTCTTTATTCACGGTAACTGCTTGGCTGACCTTATTTTCGAAGAAGTAAGCTGGATAAAGCCACCAGACCACACCCACCAAACAAGTCAATCTTTGCATATGCATCGACTTTCCAACAATCACTCGTGGATTCTCATTTGCCCAAATGCGGCAACACTGCTTGTTAACGAGTTTACTGATGTGAAAGAGTGCCTCACGAAATGAGGGAAATGCATTTTAGTTTGAACGCCCATTTTCAACAATCTCAATGCGCTGCTCAATTGTTTACTTAGCCTTGATTGTACATACATATGTACTGAAACACAGAAATATCAAATTAGACAGCTTCAAAATCTATCGATTTTTCAACTCCTTTTATTTCTTTTGTTATTGATGCTTGAAACGGTCACCTTTAGTTTTCATCACACGTTTTTTCTGTCCACATTTTGGGACACATTTTCTTAAATCCTCAACAGCCCAAAAGAAAAAAGCAAACAAAATCCTGTTTACCGAAAAAGACCAAAAAATAAAGGAAATCACTTGTGGCTAAAATAAGAAAACAAAATATGAAAAATTACGCAATGAAATCTTTATCTACAACAAATAATACGAACAGAAAAGTATCGAAATATGGAAAACTTCTTTTCGTCTTCCGCCAAAGGCGTTTTGGTTAAATGTCTACAAACTGAGTTTTCATTTAAGGTTTAATGCCGTCCTGAATGCTGATGTTTAGTTCACATGATCACACAGCAATACGTTACGAGTACATTTATAGACATATACATATGTAGCATTACAACTACAATCTCACAAACGAATCCTTCAAGCTGGCAGACAAGCACATGCATATTTAATATGGGATATGCTTGTTTGTAGGCGAATATTATTATTTTGTCAACATATTCATTCAGACAAATAAACTATATAAATATTTACTCGTATACAAACATATAGTAAGAAAAAGTCCAAAAATAGAAAATTGTACATACGAATGGAAAAGTTGTGTCTGGCATTTAAATTTCGTATTTATGCATTCATATCATAAATATTAATCTTACGTTTGCCATTTATAGCTTATATGTTGTAAAGGACACTCACATATATGAACATATGTACATACATATATGTAAGTGTCCTTAAACCTACGACCATTACTGGCAATCAAACGCATATGTACATACTACATATATTTCATTTAAAAAGCTATAAGACGTTTAAGAATTTATGGCAGGCAGTAAACTATGTTTGTAAGTATGTGCTTATATATCTTTAATATACAAAAAATAATAGTTTTATGCATAAACAGAAATGATTGTAGTCAATCTGAAAAGTTTTTAAGTAACTTTAAGGTGACAGAAGCGGTTAACTGATGGACTGACTGATAGACACGATCAAAATGCTTGACAACCACGGTAATGGTATGTGTGATACAGACGATACTTGAGGAAAAATCAAAAATTTTTTATTTTCCTGGCATGCTTGCTGTCACATGCTTGATTATATATAGTGCTAACCATCAAGCACAAACAAATTTTTATTACTATCCAGTATACAAGTTAATTAAGTCGATTCTTTTTAGCTATAAAATTAAATTTTTAAATTTTTGTCAGAAAAGAAAACACCATAAATGAGACTCTCGAGACTTCATTACATCTGAAAAAATCACTTTTTGCTTTTAATCTGAAATCGGTGCCGATGTTACTGCCAATAGCGAACGCTATAGGCTACACGTGGTTTTATTTGTTTCCTCACGATGTTGTTTGGAGAAGATGGCGCTACATGACATACAATGTCACCGGCTCTTTTGTTTATAGATCCTAATGCCCAACCATCATTACTATGACTAGCGAACGCTACAAACATATTATTTATGATTTATTATTAAATGGCTCATTGCAAATATTTTGGAAGAGAAATAGTTCCAGCAATACGGTACAATGCATACAGCGGCACCGGCCCATTTGTATTTCTGTTTGAAACTGCTGCCAATATTAACTTGTATAGCGAACGCTACAGGTAATCTATTTGGGATTATTTCATATCTCATATTATTGCAAATCATTTGGTAAATAAATGGCTCTAACAATATGGTGCAACATAACATATAGCATGATTAGTTTATTCATTCTTTACATACCCATTAAGCCAGAAATGAGCGCCCCGTAAGCTTGAAGAAGTGCTCTTTGAAGAGAACTTTGGAAGTAAATTTCCTCGATTTGTAAATCCTTATTCTGGCGTAAGAGTGCTTTCACATACGGCAATTTAGTTGCACAATTATCTTGCCCAAGTCTTGTGGTTGTAGATGTGAGAGGTAAGAGCAGCTTGAAGGGGGAAAATTACTGATATTTGACTACAGACTTGCTTGTACTCAGCAATTCATTTTGTGCGCACATTCTTGTTTTAGGTATTTTCTATTGTTTATTTTTCGGCCCGTTCATAATATTAAAAAAATTTAAGTAAAACAAAATGAAAGTTGCGCAACTAAATTTCTCTATGTGCGCACAAAAGCAAGTTTAGAAGGAAATAAATAAAACCAAAAAAATCTAGAATTGCGCAAGTAAGTTGCCTAATGTGAAAGCACTCTAAGAATTTTTATGGCAAGAAGACAACGAGTATACGAATACTTAAAGAAAAAGAGTAAAATTAACATCTTTCGATGTTCTATATCTCTTAAACAAAAGACCCGATATTTCATGCCCACTTTGTGTTATATAATTTTAAAGCTATGAAACTCTTTGACGAAAGACCCTTTATTTTAGAAATTTGTCCATTTTAAGGACTTATTAGTTTCAAACACTTTTTAGATTGCCTACCAAATGGCAGAGAAAGCAACCCGACTGGGAACTTTCAGATTGAAAGATAATGAAATGAAAAAAAATAGAACAAAACAAAAAGAAAAATGATAAAATGTAAAGCAGAGGAGATTGTTTTATTGGTGGTGTTTGTATGTGTGTGTGTGTGTGTGTGTGTGTGTGTGTGTGTTTGTATGCCTATTAAATGATGCGATTAAGTATTTAAGGATAATTTTTCTTTATTTTAGTCTCTTCATTTTTATGCTCATCTTATGTTGATTTTATTGTTTAAACAATTTGTAAGTCATTTTTAATTACTTTTTCGTATTTTTCTCTCTCTGCTATTTTATGTTTTATATATTAAGGATAAAGAGAATGTATGTTTTTGATAAGGGTCTACATGACAACAGTGTCCAGTAGTTTGTGACATTCATTAATATGCATTTTGTTTAATTGTGACAGTATTTTATGCCTGTTTATGGAGGATGTGCAATAGAACTGTTAGAAAAATATTAAAGGAACACTAGTACTGGAAGAAGAAGTGATATACGAGGTCTGATAAAAAAAACAAACGTTATTTTCAAATTTCCTGAGTTACATATGTTCGATTTTCGCATTTTTTTATTTATTTATTTTTATTTTTATTTCTTTTTTTTTTTTGTTATGTTGGTACACATGTCTGTTATATATGTCAACCATTTTGAAATGTCAGTTTGTTTTTTTTTCAGATAAAAAAGTTTGTCGTGTTTTGGTGTGCTCTTCGATTTTTTACTATTTGAAAATATTGATCGAGAAAACTGTATTAAGTTTTGTGTAAAAAATGAAATTAAATGCGGAAGGACATTTGAAATGTTGACTGTGCCGTTTGACGAGTCTACTATGAGCAGAACAAAAGTTCAATTGTGGTATAACCGGTTTAAAGAAGGTCGAGAAGATGTCAATGACGATACTTGCTCTGGTTGCTCGAGCACGTCAACAACTGATAATAACTACAAAAAATACAAAAATATGTGTATGTTAATAAATAAAATAAAATACAGCTAGTTCTGAGACAGCAAACGCTGTACAAACAATGTGGGCAATTAACAAAATGCATATGTGATTCAATATGAGATGAATATAGATAGAAAATAATTAAATGCTCGGTGGCTGAGTGGTTAAAGCAGTAGATCATGATACGTCATGTCCCGAGTTCGAATCCCAGTGGGTGCTGATGAGTAGTGTAGCGACTACGAAACAGCTAGTTGTCCCCCAGCTAAAGATTTGATTATTATTTTTCTTGTCTTCTTCAATCAAAATTATTGATCACAGCAGATTTGTATTGTAAAAAATCTTTCTTAAGAAAAAAACTTAAGAAAGAAAAAACCTGAACTATAACCCGTTGTACAAATGTACAAACCAAAAACTGATAATAACATTGAAGCAGTAAAGAAAATGATTTTGGATAATCGTCGAATCCCTATCAGAGAGATTGCTGATGATGTTGGCATATCCCTCGGCTCATGCCAAGCAATTTTTACGGATGTTTTAGGCATGAAACGTGCTGCAGCGAACATTGTGTTATGTTGGTACACATGTCTGTTATGTATATGTTGACAGATAAAAAGGTTAGTCGTGGTTTGGTGTGCTCTTCGATTTTTTACTAAATCTACAAAATTTTGAGCAAAAGCAACGTCGCTTGGACATCGCTCAGGAGCTGTTGAACATCGTCAGCGACGCTCCAGATTTATTAAAAAAAGCCATAACTGGTGACGAATCATGAGTGTATGGCTATGACATTGAAACCAAAGCCCAATCATGCCAATGGAAGCGTCCAGAAGAGTCAAGATGGAAAAAAACACGTCAAGTTCGGGGAAATGTGGAGGCTTTGCTTGCTGATTTCTACGACTGCACTGGCGTCAGGCATCAGGAATTCTTGCCACAGAGTCGTATGGTCAATAAGGAATACTACCTTGAAGTTATGCGCCGTTTGCGCGAAGCAATTCCTCAGAAACGCTCAGAATTGTGGCAAAAACAATCATGGACTTTACACCATGATAACGCACCAGTTAAAACATCGATGGTTGTGCATGAGGTTTTGGCCAAAAACAAAACCATTATCTTGCGGGATCCAAACTTGGACCCTGCTGACTTTTCCTGAAGACACCGATGAAAGGAAAGCGTTTTGCTACGATTGAGGAGACAAAAGAATTGGCGATACCAATAAGCGCATTTCAGAAGTGTTTCGAGGACTCAAAAAATTGCTGGCATAATTGTATTATATCTGAAGGGGTTTAATTTAAAGAGGACAAGATAGTTATTGAGGAATAAAAATAATAATTTTTTAAAAAATTTAAAATAACAGTTAATTTTTGATCAGATCTCGTATGTGCATATATTCTTAGATAACATATTAATGGGTATGAATTATATTTATGTTTATCATTGCAGAAATTTATTTAAATCGCCTGGAAGTTGGTCGCTCTGATAGAGCTTTTTTAGGTTTGAAATAAGATTTAAGGGTTGGTTATGAAATACATATGTTTAAAATAAATAATATGTTATTAAAAAAATTGTATGTTTATATGTATTTAAATATGTTACCATACAACATGATAGTTCAACCTTATTTCGATTGATCAATAATAGTGATTGTTTAATAAAAGTGTTTTAGACTTTTTAAATAAAAATGCCAATATATGTGGTTGCCTACAACAGAAATTACTATAACTCCTACCAGATATATGGTTAAATGATATCATATTGGTTATTGGCTCATCAAATAGTTTTTCGACTGAAACCATTTTACTTGGTTGTTTGTAGGCATATAATACAACAATAGTATGTTGCTCTTAGAATATGGTTATATCAACCATACTTTTTTCTATGTTTTTATATGAAAAGATTGAAATCAAAGAGCTATTAATATTTTTATGATTACTCTTTACAATAGTTATTTTTGTAAATAAATACTACATATCGCTCTTGCATTGCAACAAAATCATATCTCGCAATAATAGTATGTTGCTCTTAGAATATGGTTATATCAACCATACTTTTTTTCTACGTGTTTATATGAAAAGATTGAAATCAAAAAGCTATTAATTTTTTTATGATTACTCTTTAAAATTGTTTGCAAATATATTTTTGTAAAATAAAATAAATATCGCTCTTGTATTGCAACAAAATCATATCTCGCAATAATAGTATGTTGCTCTTAGAATATGTTTATATCAACCATATTTTTTTCTACGTATTTATATAAAAAGATTGAAATCAAAAAGCTATTAATTTTTTTATGATTGCTCTTTGGAATAATTATTTTTATATTTAGCTATTTTTTTTAATAAATACTACATATCGTTCCTGTATTGCAACAAAATCATATCTCAAAAAATTTGGTTTTCGAGTTAAAAATTCAGTATTGTTAACATTACAATATTACCCGTTATATTGAGTCTTCAGAAGATATTTAAAAAAAATATAAGACGTACATATAGTAGTACGTCACTAAAATATGTTTTTAAACTAAAATATGTTTTTCTCGAAAAAAAATTTTTGACTCATGAAGTCGTTACAATAAAGGAGCGATATTTGCTTAGGCCTCATATTCCTCACACGACATAAAGAGAAATTTTAATAGATTTAATTTTCTATAAATATTTCCTTATTCAATATATCAATACATAACCATTCGAGAAATATTTCTTTTGTATTAAAAACAGCACAAATCTTTAAGTGTCGCCGGTGTCAGGTCGTTGACACATACCAGTAAGTCCTTAAAGCAGTAAACAGCAAATAAATTCTTCTCAGAACTAACAAGAACAATAATGAAGGGCTATAACTTAAATTAAAACTTCTTTATAAATAAAATCAAAGCAACAAAACAAAAACCTATAGAAAAGTATTTGTAAAATTTATTTACTAGGAAACAGGCGATAACAGCAACAGCAATAGCAATAGCGGCAACAACATTAAGTTTAAAGAAAAACAAAGTAATTAAAAAGTTTATAATTGCAAAACAAATAAATAAACAAAACAATCCAACAAACAACTCAAAACAACCTGTTTAAGAAAATTTATATTAAAGATTACGGCGAGAAGAGAAAACTTTTCCAGGCAACATCTACTTCAGCAACACTTTTCCCGGCGCAAAAAAAAAAAAAAAAAAAACTAAAAATTAATTTTAACTATTAACAAGCTTAGAAGAATTTGTTTTTAAGAGAAAACAATGGACATAAAATACGAGTATAATGATTTTATTGTGTGTTTAAGTCATACAATTATGTCACAGCACTCGATACCATTCGGAAAAAGGATCAAAATCTTATGGAAATGTTCTCAAAGTTTATTCACAGCCTGTTCAACGATATCGAATGAAAATGTATGCGAAAGAAAGCTAGTCACTCACATTCGAATCAATTTGGGTTCGTCTATGTCACTATTGTTCGTTCGCATGAACTTATGTATTTTAATAGAATTTTGACACATCGTTCGTATAGAATAAAGTTAGAAAAAACCCAAATCAATTTTCTTCGCCCTGAATGCGAATGAACTTCCTTTCGATATCGGCGAACTGGCTGTTAATGAAAAAGAAACTGAAACAAGTAAGGGTGTAGTATATTCGGCTGATCCGAATCTAAAATACCCTTCACAACAGTGACGTAAATATAACAGTGTACACTGGAAAAATTTTGTTCGGAAATTCTCTGAATTTTGACATTACTCTTATGAACTTTTTCATTATTTTTCAACCATTGTAACTTTTCATAGAAATAATGAAACAAATTTCATTAGATTATTTTAATGAAAACCTTCATAAAAGTAATGAAACATTTTAATAAGAAACATGACTTATATTCATTAACAGTATGAAAGACAAATCATATGATTAGTGAAATAATTTCTCTAGTCAAAGAATCAATTTCATAAGGCACATGAAAACTGTACATTAAATTAATGAAAAAGTAACATTTATGTAATGAAATAACTTCTTTGTACTAATGTAATATATTCATTAAAAATATGAAACTCCTTCATAAGTCAATGAAGTTATTTCATTTATCTAATTTTATTATTCATTGAGCACCTGAAAAATTTACACTAAATCAATGAAATAGTTACATTTGTTTAATGAAATAATATCATAACACACATGAATAAAATATGTTTACAAATGTACATAATAAGATCAATGGAATTATTTCATTTATTCATTGATACTTTATTTCATTACACAAACAATACTATTCCTTGCTTTTGTGGAATTATAAGAAAATGTTGAACAAGTATTCACCAAATAAAACAGATTTTATTAATTCAAATGACTTCAATACAATGGTATTTAAATTGTTTAAACTATTATTATGCTGATTTGAGTACATACATATATCGCTCCTTTATTGCAACATAGTCATATCTCAAAAAATGAGCTTTTCGAGTTAACAATGCAGAATTGCTAACAGTTATACCTTTTATATGGTGGCAAAATTGTATTTAAATTACCTTTAAACTGTTTCATTTAGGAGATGTTTTCTAAAAAAATTTTCTAAGACTTGTATGGAAACTAAAAATTTGAAATGTGTTCTTCTCGAAACAAGATTTTTTGCATTATGACTATGTTGCAATAAAGGAGCGATATGTACGTACATACATACCCAAGTTCGGTAGCCAGAAATTTATTTGTCATTGATCTAATGAATTCTATTTCATTGAAATTATGAAACTCATAAAACTTACATTTTAATAAAAAAAAAAACTTGACATTTTTTAAACTGTAACTTAAGATTAATAACCGCCCATTAATATATCTTACCAAAATTCAAAGAATTTAAAAAAATAAATAAATTTTGTTGTAGTCATAAATCCAATGATTTTTTTTAATGAAACTATGAAACTTAATAGAACCATTCTGATGGAACTATTTCATAATATGTATGAAGTTTCATGCATATTGGGAAAAGTTTTCATTGGATTAATGAAAAATATCTAATGAAACAGTTTCATTAAATATATGACGCATAATTCTTTCAGTGTAGTATATATTACACATTTCAAGTAAATATGCTCGGATATAAATGGACCGATATCGGGTAACGATTTGTTTTTGATTTGTAATCGCCATGCCAAAAATGTAATCTTTCATGGAAATTTTAATGGAAAAATTAGTTAAGGTTATATCTCAATTTTGTATGGACCGATATTGAAAATTGTCACTTTCAGTATTTTAAACAACTAAGTTTTTTATTCGCTATTTAAGCTTCTAACATTTATACCAGTAAAAAATTATAAATAGCTTGTCTTCTATGTTTCCCAGCTATCTATATGTCGACATTTCATAGGAACTACCCTAATCATCAGTAGACTTAGCTGGGAAACATAGAAGACAAGCTATTTATAATTTTTTACTGGTATTTCTGTATTTTATTTATATTATATACAACTGCTTTTAAGCACAAGAAAAAAAATTTTTCATTGAAAAATTGGTTTAGGCTATATCTAGGGTATATAAAGACCGATATCGGAAGTTTTCATTCTCTGTATTTAAGTAACTTTCTTTTACTATCAGAACTTGTTTTAAGCAAAAAATATTGCTTCACGGAAAATGGGTTTTGGCCATATCTCGGACTATATCTGTATCTTGGTAACCTCCTTCCATAATCAGAACTGCTTTTAAGCAAAAAAAAAATGTTTAATGGAAAAATCGGTTTAGGCTATATCCCAGATATACATGGACCGATATCGGTATCAATAATATTGGTAACTTCCTTTTATAATCAGAACTGCTTTTAAGCAAAAAAAAAAATTGTTAAATGGAAAAATCGGTTTAGGCTATATCTCAGGTATACATGGATCGATATCAGTAATATTGGTAACATCCTTATAGGAACTCTTTTTAGGAAAAAAATGGTTAAGTTCGCATATGCGACATTTTCATTAAAAAAATCTGTTTAGACTATATTTCGGATATATATGGGCCGATATCGGGGAAAAATACATATTTGCAAAAAAGAATAAACATTTTTTTCCAAAATTTTTCAAACAAAATTGCCCAAAAATGTTTTTTTTTGGAATTTTGGGATATACATATGTATGACCTCTAGCTCTACAAACAAACAATAATGCTACGCCTGCGCTTCCATTAGCATACTTTACCATTTTGGTGAGTTTCTATCCTGCTGGAAGGTTGCTGATGTAACACGAATACCCAAAAAGGGTGAGACAAATAACCCTGAAAATTACCACCCAATTGCAATTTGCTCTGCACTCTCCAAAGTACTCGTAATGGAAAGCATGGTTAGCCATTACTTTATGAGGTATCTAGAGTCGCATAAACTACTTTTTGATCGTCAATATGGATTTCGTAAGAGTCGTTCTACTGGCGATCTTATGGCATATCTCTCAGAGAAATGGTGCCACTCAAGCCATCATATCGGTGTCAAAAGCGTTTGACAGAGTGCGGCATGGTACACTACCGGCAAAACTTACAGCTTTTGGTGTCGGTAATGACTTCTCTCGGTTTATATTGAGCTTTTTCAGAGACCACACTATACAAATTGTTATAGATGTCTATTTTGGGGTTACTTGACCATGTGCAGGAAGGGCGAAGAAGCTTATCGGCGACAGTATGGTATCTAACTCTATTGACTCACTGAAGCATCGACGCAGTGTGGGATGCGTTACTATGTCTTATCGTTACCTACAATAAATTTTGCTCTGACGAGATTAGGGATCTTGTTCCCGAAATTCGCACATTTTTACGTAGCACGCGTTTATTGCCCGGGGAATCGTGCTACGCATTAGAGAGACAATTTTTTTTCAGCCGTACGCTTCGTCTGTGGAATAAGTTGCCTGCTAGCGTGTTTCCTGTCAATTGTTCACAAACACTACTCCCTCTTTCGCCCTCCTTATAACCTATTTTCCTAGTTCCGGTACAATGCACTGCATATATAGGGCTCATCCCCTGAGTACTGGTCCAAGATAAAAGAAAAAAGAAAAATTAAGTTTGACGAAACGATTTGATATGTGATCATGACACAGTGTTGCCGAGATTGGGGAAAATTCAGCGATCAAATGTTTTACCATGTAATCTGACGGAGCAGACTCGCCGTAACATTTATAGAGCTTTTATTTTGTCTCGTTCGCCATTTTTTCTTCCAAATAATAGTGTTTAATTAGTGCACGAAATTCACTTTTTTCCTTATTTTAAACGACTACAACAAGTAAACTAATCGATGAATTTGGGTGAAATTTTAATACGAGTAGCTGTTGCTTGACAACTGTGAAAATGATTTACATCAGTACATGCCTTGACGGCCTAACCTGATGGTGGATCAATTCCACGAAGTGAATTTTTCACGATTCACCACCGCCCCCGTGTGGCTTGCTAGGCGCACACAGGTACCAATTCTTGTCATATGATTGCGGTCATATGAACAACTTCTTGTTGAGGAGTTCGGGCTTTCTAATCCCTCATGTATGCAATTTCCCAGCAATCAATGGAGGACAAGGCTTAATGAGTTGGTAAGCCGAAGCCCATTAAGAGCATCAGCCCTTAAACCAACTCACCCGTCAATCATCACCACTGGTTCCTTACAGTACACGTATCTGTTGTATAGGCAACAGATCCTCGGGAGATTGTTAGCCCTCGAAAAAAGCCATCACCAAACAATTATCAAGGATACTAACACTCCCTTCCTGCGTTTTAGGTTTCAACCACAGCCAGAACGTTTCAGCCAAGGTAGGCACCTCAACCATGATCAGCCCGGGTCGAACCACAAGCACAACTTCCCGGGGGCCATGCTGATCCCCGTTCTGCCAATTTGTACCCTTGGTAAGTGTTTCGGAAGCCAACACAACAAAAGTCGTGGGGCTTCCTAGAGTTTTGTTTGCCGCACCAAACGAGGGACCCCTGCCCCTCTTGTCCCCGAAAAACTGAGCGCCTAAGTTAGAAATATGCCAAGGCAAAACCTGTTCCCCGGGGGGCTGCTGTTGCTTAACAGATCACAATTTCAAAAAAAAAAAAAAATTTTTTTTTTTGGTATTTATGCTGTCATCTTGTGCTAGCTAGGTAGCTTTAATGTCAATCCGCCCTCGTATGTTGCAACTACAATCGAAAAAAAAAGACATTGTCTTAAAAAAATCATGTTGAAAATGTAAATTGATTTTGATAGCCGCTTTAAAAGAAAATAAAAAAAACAAATATGTCTCCAAAAGTCGTTGTGCAAATTAGTCTGAAATTGAGAAATGTCAAATGAAAGACTGAAAAAAGCTTGACGTTTAGGTGTCATGCACATTCAACTGCGGCCCTTAAAGTTTAACCACCCGTCACAAAACTCAAGCAGCAAGTAACCGAGTTAAACCTTCATTTGAAGATATTCCTTTGTTTCCTTAACACAACTTGATCAAAAATCAGATATCATCCCTTAAACGTATTTTCACAGCTGTCTTGTATTCAATGAAGGCAATTTGCATGATAATTATTTAATATATAAGAATATAAAGGTGTTTTATGCATTTATACCAAAAGCACAAATTAATTTTATACAAATAATAAAAATCTCATTTCAAACACTTCTTTGACAAATTTAATCCAACGAAAACAATTTGGCTTCGCTTAAAGCTTCAGAGAGAAGAAAAAAAAAATCAAATAAATCCTTTTTCTAGTCAACAATAAAGTGTAAAAATACTGCACTTAATGAAGACGTAAGAATATATTTTACTAAGTTTCAATTTCTTTAATTTTTTTTTTTTTAATATCTTGTAAATTTATTCCATTTAACACTTTTAAGTTTTCAATTTTGTGATGAGCTGCAGTGCTCAAGTTTTCTTTGGCAGCTTGTGGGAAAACAGTGTGGGAGAGAAGTGTTTTCCTTTGCCAGGATAAAGTATTACATAATATTATTTTATTATTATTCAATGAACGTAAATCTTAAAATCTATTTTAGAACGTGAATCTATTGCGGTTTTATGGCATTTCCTGTGTTTTTTTTTTTCTTTCGTTTTTTGTATCACCTTAATTGAAATGCAAATCTTTAGTTAAACTTCCTTTCTGGTTTCTTTTTAACATTTCAATTTGTTTTTCTTTTCTTGTTTCTTGTTTCTTATTCCATTTTTTTTTCTTGCTGTTGTTGCTGAAAATATTCATTTAGATTAATACTTTGGCTTTTGCAGCTTGTAGAAACGTTGAGATGATGGTCGGTTGGGCTGGTCCTTTGGTGAGGATCTTAAGAAAAGTCAGTGTATTTTTGGTCAAAGATTTTAATCAAATTAAAAGAATGTCAGTTTGCAGCAAATATTACAATATAAGAAAAAGCCAAAGTTGTTTTCCTTTCTGCCAGGGCTTTAAATGTGATTAGATTTTTAACTTCAGCGTAAATAAATGCAAATGAATATTGCAATTTTTCAGTTGTTAGAAAAAAAGAAAATGTACTGAAAAAATGCAGTCTCTTAACATTTGAAGCGGACATGAGAGCTATGAAACCGAACACCAGTCTTTAGGGACTTACTTGCAGTACCATGACGTCCTTTAGCGAGTTTTGCTTACGCGACACAACAACGATAGCCCGGTTAACAGGTTTTGCCTTGGCGTAGACCAAACCAGGCCACTGTGGTGTCTGGAACATAGAGAGAAAGGAGTCCCTCGTTTGCTGTAGCAAACAAAACTCTAGGAAGCTGCATGACTTATGTTAAGGGTTAAAATTGGCAGAATTAAGATCAGCAAAACCCCTGAGAGATTCTGCCTTGCAGACTTCTCGGTGCTGATCATGGTTGAGGTGCGTAACTTGCCTGCGGTTTCAACCTAAAATCACACGACCTAAAATCACATTTCTTTACCTGATAACTATGGTGCATACCGATTTTCAGGGGTTAACAACCCTCCAAGGTGCTATTATCTTGCAACGGATACCTGTACTGTAAAGATCCAGGGTTGATGGTTAGACGGGTGAATTGGCTGTTAATGACGACTCATTGAGCCTTGTCTTCCATTGAATGTTGGAAGATTGCATACAGGAGGGATTAGAAGGCCTGAACTCTTAAGCAAGGTGTTCGTCTATAGGGCTACAAAGAAAAATTGCGACCTGCGTGAGCCTAGCAATCTGCACGGGAATGGTGAATAATTCAACCCGCGGAGTTGGTCCATCATCAGCTTAGGCTGTCACGGCAGATACAACTGTCACAACAATGATTCTGCGACCGAAGCTAGACGAAAATTTTGTTGTCATTTTAAAACTCGCGCTAGAAATCACTCTCCAACGAGAACAAGGACGGGGTCCAAAAATTCAAAATAACTGGATCAACATTATCAAAAAAAAAAAAAAAAAAAAACGATATGGAAAACATCGATGAAACCGGAAAACGTAAAGCTAGTATGAGCATCTATTCAAGAACAACCCACCCTCTATACGAGAAATTATCTTGTCATATTTAAGAATGGTCTGTAGTTTTAAATATGACTCGATTATCTCTAAATCTAAAATAAAGGACATATGGGAAGTTGCCATGTTCTTGATCCTATGAAAGCATAATTTAACACGCAGAAAAGGGATATTATTTTAAAGTTGTAATCAACTTTTTTCATTCTAATCATTAGCGTTTATCTAAAATAAAGGATATATGAGAAGTTGCCATGTTTTTGATCCTATGAAAGAATAATTTAACTGAAGAAAAAGAGATATTATTTTGGAAGTTGTAATCAACTTTTTTCATTCTAATCATTAGCCTTTGAAATATTCTGTTATTTATATATATTTATATATATAATTTAATAGACAGTAAAGGGATATTATTTTACAAGTTGTAAACAACTTTTTTCATTCTAATCACTAGCGTTTATCTAATATATATAAAGGATATATGGAAAGTTGCCATGTTCTTGATCCTATCAAAGAATAAATTAACAGACAGAAAAGGGATATTATTTTGGAAGTTGTAATTAACTTTTTTCATTCGTATCATTAACGTTTATCTAAAATAAAGGATATATGAGAAGTTGCCATATTTTTTATCCTATGAAGAAATAATTTAACACACAGTAAAGGGATATTATTTTACAAGTTGTAATCAACTTTTTTCATTCTAATCATTAGAGTTCATCTAAAATAAAGGATATATGGGAAGTTGCCATGTTCTTGATCTTATCAAAGAATAATTTAACAGACAGAAAAGGGATATTATTTTGGAAGTTGTAATCAATTGTTTTCATTAGAATCATTAGCGTTTTATTCCAATCATTAGAGTTTATCTAAAATAAAGGATATGTGGGAAGTTGCCATGTTCTTGATCCTATCAAAGAATAATTTAACAAACAGTAAAGGGATATTATTTTACAAGTTGTAGTCAACTTTTTTCATTCGTATCATTAGCATTTATCTAAAATAAAGGATATATGAGAAGTTGCCATGTTCTTGATCCTATGAAAGAATAATTTAACAGACGAAAAAGAGATATTATTTTGGAAGTTGTAATCAACTTTTTTCATTCTAATCATTAGCCTTTGAAATATTCTGTTTTCAAAATGAACGTTATATGAGATGTGAACATATAGCTTATAGGAATTTATCAGAAATACTTTTCTATAAGACTAAAAGTCTCACTGCAAGCGGTCTCTTATGGATTGTTTTG
Organism: Thecocarcelia acutangulata; assembly: GCA_914767995.1. Taxonomy (NCBI): domain Eukaryota; kingdom Metazoa; phylum Arthropoda; class Insecta; order Diptera; family Tachinidae; genus Thecocarcelia; species Thecocarcelia acutangulata. The sequence continues at coordinate 30,255,347 of OU612097.1, forward strand.
CAATAGTTTAATCTTGAAAATAAAGAATATATTGGAGCTTACTGCATTCTTCAATCCATAAAAGTAAAATTTGTAATAGGTGGGCAGGTTTCATACCTTATGAAGTTGTAACAAATTTTTTCTTTATTTTGATCTTTAACATTGTAAATATTCTGCTCTTAATTGCAAGCTGTATGTGCCTGGTAAGACACACAGGGGCGCTGCTGAATCGTGAATAATTGGCCCATTATGAAATGAGGCCGTAAAGGCTAATGTAACTCTTTTTCACTCTCTTTTCAATACTCTTAATGAAACTTTGTATCTTTTATTACATTTCTATTTAAGTTTGAAAATATAAATCTGCTACCAGACACCCTGTTTAGTCTTGTTGCTCGTATTTGAAGTTTAAATTAACAAAAGGCAGCTTTACAATAGATTTTTTAAATTAAAATCATTTTTTTGTATTTGTGTGATGCGCGCCGTTTTAAAGAATTGCAAAAGGAACAAAGTCCATAAATCCATACAATTTACACCCATTGTGTGTGATAATAAATAAAATGCGAAACAAACAAAATAAAAGCTGGGAAAACCCCTTGAATTTGTATTCAAGCAAATAAACATTAAATAAAAATCAATAAGATTTTTATATGATTTAAAAAAAAGAAAAAAATCATGTGGTGTTTTTTAAATTTGCTAAAATGCAAGAGAGCAAAAACGTGAAATGAATCCTTTCAGCCAAAAGAGGAAAAAAAAACACATACGCACATTAAACTTATAACATAAAATTGTATTTTAAACCAATGGAATTATTGTTGATTTATTTTAACGACTGTGCAATACAATGAAAAACCAAATATAAAAATATTTATGTATGTGAGCGTGTGTGCGTGTGTGTGTGTGTGTGAGTGTGTTCCAAAATGAGTAGCTCGGCAAGCAATAGTTGTGGCAACATTTGCTGCATATTAAATTGCTTTAAAAGCAAACTGAAAGAGTGCTCAACAATTACGCTTTTAAAGCGAACGAGAAGGCGAATTCACAACTTTTTTTTTATAACGTTTCTCATGCAAAATGCTTAAAAACAATAAATTGCACAAGAACAAAATTTGTTTGAATGAGAAAAAAAAAACGAACACATATCCTTTAGAGAGCACTTTGCTGTAAGTCCTTTTTGGTGGCTTACAGTGGTAATAAAATTCTTATTTGCCATAAGTTCCATATTAATTTTGGCTCAAAATGATTTTCATGTATTTAAATAATTGAACTGTTAAAAATCGTTGATGTGTAACAGGGGAAAAATCGCTTTTGAATGCGAGATTACAATTGATTTTTAATAATTTGATTAACTTCACTTACGGAATGCAACTGAACGCTAATACTTTTTTTCAAGTATCGGAAAAAGAGAATTGTGCGAAAAAAAAGACAAGAAATTAAAACACAAATGTAATATTTTTGACTACAAAAAAATTGTGGAAATTGTTTAAACTGCTTGAAAACATTGAAGTGGTTTAAGCTTCATGGCTTTCAAAGCTTAAGCTTTAATACTTTAATTTTCAGAATTACTATATAAAAAAACCATATGGCAAATATGTTTTTGGATATCGGGCCGTAACAGTTGTGAAAAAGATTTTTATCTGCACCTGCCTTTACGGCCTTATCTGATGATGTACCAATTCCACGGAGCGAATTATTCACGATTCACCAGTGCTCCCGGCTTACCAGGTTTATACGGGTAGCAATTCTTACATATGATTGCGTTCATATGAGCAGCTTCTCGTTGAGGAGTTCGGGCCTTCTAATCCCTCCTGTATGCAATTTCCCAGCAATCAATATAGGGCAAGGCTTAATGAGTTGGTAGGCCGAAGCCCACTAAGAGCATCAGCCAACTCACCCGTCAACCATCACCACTGGTTCCTTATAGTACAGGTATCTGTTGTATAGGCAACAGATCCTCGAGAGATTATTAAAAAAACCACACACCAAACAATTATCAAGGATACTAACACTCCCTTCCGGCGTTTTAGGTTGCACTCACAGCCAGAATCTTTCAGCCAAGATAGGCAACTCAACCATGATCAGCCCGGGTCGAACCGCAAGCAGAACTTCCCGGGGGGCATGCTGATCCCCGTTCTGCCAATTTATACCCTTGGTAAGGGTTTCGTAAGCCAACACAGCAAAAGTCATGTGGCTTCCTAGAGTTTTAATTGCTACAACAAACGAGGGACTCCTTCCCCTCTTTTCCACGAAAAACAGAACGCCCTAGTTAAGAATACGCCAAGGCAAAACCTATTCCCCGGGGGGATCGAGCCGTAACAGCAGTAAAATCCCAAACGACAAAAACCAAATTTTACCGGAGAAGGTTTTTATTATTTATTTCTGGTTTAAATAAAGTTACAGCCAGCGTTGCCTTTGCAAACTTTCAAAAAGTGGCACAAAAAGGGTATTTTGAAAAAAAAAGGTGTCACAAAAAAATCCTTTTCAAAAAAAAAAAAAATCAAGTTTTTAAAAAACAAAAATTCTTCGAAAATTAATGTATTTGAATAAAAATATAATGTAAAGACTACATTTAGAAAAATGATTTAAATACTACAAGGGCTGAAAAGTCTACATCCTAATACATAGATGGCGCTAGTTTAACGGTAATCACCTTTCATTGCAGTTAATACTAACCTTCAAAAGACAGCTGTCAAAATTTCATGATATTCTATTCATTAGTTTGTGAGTTATTGTGCTAAGAGTGACGCTACTTTTGTTATATTGCAAACCATAGATCAAAAACAATTTTGTGTTTTTATTTTACGCTGCATCTTGATGGGAAAAAATACCGTTTAAGCGAAGCAATGGCTTGGAAAATGTTATAAGGACTCCGCTCTATCAGAAACAACAATAAAACGTTGGTTTGCTGACTTCAAACGTGGTCGTGGAGACACCGATGATGCAGAACGCAGTGGACGTCCGGCGGTAACACCAGAAAACATAAAAAAAAAAATCCACAAAATCGTTTTGAGTGATCGAAAAGTGAAGTCAAAACGATCGTCATCTAAGTGGACAGCATCTGGTGAACCTCGTCCAAAGCAACCGACAGCACAAGAATCAGCTGGAGAAGTTATGGCCTCGGTATTTTGGGTTGTGTGTGGTATAACATTTATCGACTATCTTGAGAAAGCAAATACCATTAACAGCGAATATTATAAGAACAGAACGAGAAAGTAAAAAACAAACCATATAGATTCAATTGAACAGAAACAAAACAGCTGATTCAGAACGGAACAGAACGTACACACTAATTCTGCTTTAAGAGTTAAACCTGAAAATAAATATTATTATTCTAGAAGAAATACTAACACCCTTACTTTTTATTTATTCATTTTCCCCATCTCATGTTGTAACTTTATCATACCGCGAAAATTGCAATAGCCTTTTCTGGGTGATAGCCCATCTCATTCAATCCTTTTTTCAATCTACCAAGTGATCCACATTTTCTTCGTCAACTAAAAAGCATCGGATTTGCTATCACTTTGTTCTGTGTTCAATGTTTTTTATTTTTAATATTAGTGTTAAATTAATTTAATTTTAAACTCATAATTTTCTGTACTTTTTAAACCTTTTTAAACATTCATTCGCAAATATGCCAAATATTCATGTTCCGTTCCCCTTTTTTTCTTTTTCGTGGCGCAAAACATCTGTTTCTTTTATATATTTGACTTTTTGAGATATATGACATTCTTAATGATTTATTGTGCAACAACTACTAAGAACAAGCATAAAGTTTTCATTTAACTGGAATTTGAAATAGAAATTTCCTACAAGTACCCAACAATAAATTAACAAAATTAAATATTAAAAAAAAGGAAAGACACACAAGAACACACACACACACACTCACAGAGCAGAAAAGAGAACTTATTATGGATAGAGTCGTAAAAAATGTTCGCTTGTACAACATAATAAAATAGTCAAAGTTAAAATCATAAATGTAATAAATTATTCACATAATAAATTAGTCATTAAAAAAACAGGAAGTTGAATAGTCCAAAAATGAAAAGGGCACAAGCGGCAGCCGGGCAGGCAGGCAGCAGATCCTTTTTCTAACACGTATCAGCTATTTGATAAATTTTATGTTTTTCTTAAGTTGTTTATTATGGAGTGTAGAAATGAGAAGAAAAAGATACTTTTAGTGTCTACCATCAGTTTACTATACACAAGTGTTCATGTTCCAAATTTTAGGGTTGATTTGCGTTGCTGCAACACCTTAAAAATCCTTTTTCTTACTGATATACAATTACAGAGTTTCATATTAAATTCCCTAAGTCTTCTTCACAAAGTTCTGATATAAAAAATATAGATAAACTAAAAAAGTTATTGAATATTCAAACCATAAAGGCAGTTATGCAACATAAAGGTAGTGCTGCGCCACGCAGTATAACCTTTATGTGAATAAATTTTAAGGGCCGATATTGATTTTGAATAAAACACAAATTATTCATGAACTATTGTCATTTCTTTTTTTATTATGATAATATTGGTACGGTTCAAGTGTGTATGGAACAAAATGTTGGTCAGATGGCCGCCGCACACCTCCATCCGGTGGTCAAAATTTTCGATGACGCTGCAGCATAATTAAGGTTCTATACCGTTAATGTAGCAAATTATGTCATCTCTTAACCCTTGAAATGTTGCTGGATTATCAAAGTACACCTTTACTTTCAAATAGCCACAAAGAAAGAAGTCCAATGGTAATCAAATCGCATGATCTTGGCAGCAATTGATGTCGCCGCCACTTGAGATATGATTGCATATGAGATATGATTGCATATGTCGCGCTGGTCCAAGAACTATTGTTTCATTAGAAAATGGAATACATCTCTCATGTTTGTCTATTTTGGGGTGCTTGACCGTGTGCAGGAGAGGGCGATTACCAAGAGCTAAATTGTTTTATATATATGCATATATATTTTTTACACACTAAAATAGATTTTATTTTAATTTGACTGCGGTTTAAAAATCAGCACGGACAACAACCTGCAGTAGTTGTCTAACTATTGGCAAAATAAACGTGCGCATTTAAATAAAGGGTGGTTAAATTTGAAGGGCCGATGTTGATTTTCAATAAACACAAACTATTTAGGAAATTGTTGTAATTTTGTTTTATTATGATATATTGGTATTACTCAATTATGTATGGAACAAAATATCGGCTAAATGGGCGCCGCGACCACGGCGGCACACGATGGTCCAAATTTTCGATGACCCTGAGGCATAATGGAGGTTCTATGCCGTTAATGCGCCGAATTATCTCATCTTTTAGCTGTTGAATTGTTGCTGGCTTATCGACGTACACCTTTTCTTTCAAATAACTCCAAAGAAAAAAGTCCAACGGTGTCAAATCACATGATCTTGGCGGCCAATTGACATCGCCATTACGTGAGATAACACGGCCATTGAATTTGTTGCGCAAAACAACAATTGTTTCGTTAGCTGTGTGGCAAGTGGCATCGATATGTGGCTGAAACCACATATCGTCTACATCCATATCTTCCAATTCGGGCCATAAAAAGTTCGTTATCATCTCACGATAGCGAACACCATTCACAGTAACTGCCTGACCGGCCTCATTTTGGAAAAAAGACGGCCCGATGATGCCGCCAGCACATAAACCGCACCAAACAGTCACTCTTTGTGGGTGCATTGGTTTTTCGACAGTCACTCTTGGATTCTCATTCGCCCAAATGCGGCAATTCCGTTTATTGAAGATGATTTTCTTCGAAAATTTATCATCATTTTCATAATAAGTCTGGATAACTTTAACACTTTGTTGGATTGTGTATCTCTCCATGGTTCAAATTGAGTAAGTCTGAAATAGAGAAATGTCAAATAAAATTCGGAAAAAAACTTGGCGTTTAGATGTGGTTCACATTCAACATCGGCCCTTGAAATTTAACCACCCGATACATGTATTTTATATTTGATATATTGAACTCGATTGTCTGTTGACTTCAATGTGTTTAAAGCTTTAGCCTGAAACTTGTTAAAAAGTATTATTTTCTATTGGCACTGCTATATTTGAAAAATTCTTAAAATGAATTTAATTTATTATTTAGCCAAAAATGTCAAAGTGCTTTGACATTCTCTCAAAAACGTGAAAGTGAAAAGTGTCAACATGCATTTGCCATAGTGTTTGTTATTTTTGGCTATTTTTTTTTTTTTATTTTTTTTTTTTTTTTTGTCGCCTAAGCTGTCAACAGGATGACATTTTTAAGCGCTGGTAATTAAAACTGAAGTGACATGACATGCTCTTGTAACGCTGTCAATAGGAATTACAGCGCACAAAATGTGTGAAATGCTTTGTAAAGACAAACATATGTATATAAACAGCCAACTAGTGTTAATGACGGCAACAAATGCCACTGAAATCAACTAATTACGGATTTAAATTAATTTATAATTAAATGTGTTGTTGTGGCTGGCAGAGTTTTTATTTGAAAATATTTCTCCCCAAATTGAAAATATTTAGTGCCGTATTTTTGAATACAAACGGTTGTAGAAATCTATATAGTCAACCACAATTAATTTAATTTAAAATAATATTAGTATGAAAGAATACCCAACAAACACTTCATAGTGATTTGAAAGCATACTTTTTTTCAAACGACAAACGTTTGATATTTATTTAAAAACAAATTGAAAACTATAGTATTCTCAGCCAAGAGAGAAAATTATTTTCGAATTGAGAAATGTTATTCCTAAATGTTTTTCAAGTGTAGAGTTTTGTATTGAATAGAAATCAAAACAAGGTTGACTTCCTAAACGCAAGTTGCCATGCTTAACATGTCCTTGCGTTGCAGAGAAATTTTTTGCATTTTATCGGCATTTAGGAACGTCGCTATGCAACTCATACATAAAATAAATGTCAAACACTTGTTATAAAATTGAAACCCTCAACAAATATTGATTTGTTAAAGAAACTTATTAAAAAGGAAAAAAGAAGAGACCACTTTTACTAGGGACAATAAAAATCCCGAGAAAAAAAGTGATCAAAAATAAAAATGTTCGCATAAAAAATAAAAATGCGCGATTCTGACAGCTGATACTCATTAAAATGAGTTGCCAAGCGATTAGGAACACTGGACGTTGCCAAAAAGTTTACGTATGCATTTACGAAGTGTATGCATTGTAAATATGCTTTGCAACTTGCATTTAGGAAGTCGGCCCAATTGTTTGCTTTACAAATTCATATTTGAATTTGTCACTATTTTTTTTTTTTTTTTTGTTTTTTTTTTTTTTTTTTGGTGTAGAAATTCTTGAATGGGCGAAATGGTTGGTATAGCCTTAGCGGTCTGATCATGGTTGAGATGCCTAGCTTGGCTGAATCATTCTGGCTGCGGTTTAAAGACGTATTATGGGGGAGTTAGTGTCCCTGATAATTGTTGATGCATGATTTTTTCGGGGGCTAATAACCCCCCAAAGTGCTGTTGCCTTGCAACAGATACCTGTACTGTAAGGAACTGATGGTGATGGTGGACGGGTGAGTTGGTTTAGGGGCTCATGCTCTTAGTAGGCTTCGGTCTACTTATTAGGCGTTATCTCCCATTGATTGCTGGGAAATGGCATACAGGAGGGCTTAGAGGGCCCGAACTGCTAAACATGGAGTTGCCCTTGAATGAAAAATTATGCTATTATTGTGAACTAAGCGTGAGACGCTGGATATTCGAAAAATATGATTCAAAGAGTCCCACACTTAATGTACAATAATAATATAATTTTTCGTCCAATATTGTTTAAACTTATTCTAAAAATTATTTCCTAATTTTTAGTTCAATACAGAAGCGTGTTTTAAACTATATTTACCTTTTAATTTCTAGTTCGGTTTACTTTAGCAAAGCGATTAGCAATTTTTATTTTTTTTTTTTTTTAATTCCCAAAATCGGCTTCAGAAATTGCCAATTCTCCCGAATTCCCCGAAAACAATACTGAAATTTTCGCACTAAAGTGAATGGCCGTTAATACACGTTTTACGACAAAAATGCACGCCGAATATGAAAACCGGGTTCCGAACTAATTAGCAAAGCAATCTTTTTGAAAATTTCTAAAATCGGTTTCAAAAATCGCCCAAATCCCCCCTCCCTTCCCATAAAGTAATACGGCAACTTGAAGTTAGGCTCTAAATCAGCAACACTTTATATACAATTTTATGTAGCAACATAAGTAAGAGTCACTCGTGCGGCATGGGTTTCGAAAGCAGCAAACAAGTAAGTGAAGCAAAAACAAGCATGTTAGAAGAGATCAACAGCTGTTGTATTTCAGTGGTGCCACTTTAAGTTTCTTTCTGTTTTTTTTTAAAGCAACTTAGATTTATGAAAAGTTAAAAGAAACGGCTGGCCGTTCAAATTGAAAGAAATTGAAAATATATTGGAGTCTCAAAATGAATTATGAGCACAATAATGGCTGATACACCAAAATTAAGTGTATAAGAGCGGCTCTCTTACACTCTCACTTTTCCCTTGCCACTTACAAATGCAAGACTTTGCAAAGCAAAGTTTCCGTGTGTAAAAGCGGCGAAAGTTTAGCTTACTTTGTTGTTTACATATGCTCGTATTTTATGTTTCTAGATTAAAAAAATTCTCTTAATTAAAACTAAGTATTCACTAACTTGCTTTAGATATTTTATTACCAGCACTGATTTTGTTTTGTAGTGAAGAAAAATAAAAATTTGTTTAGCTGGACTACACGAACAATACAGCATGGACAACAACCTGCAACTATGCGGCCTTACAGTGTTCAAAATAATCGTACCAGTGTGTGTATTATATTTTTAATAGCTTGTAGAAAGTCGATAGTCTGCTATGTCGAATGTGTTTAATATATGATATCAAATGTGAAAGTGACTTTGTATCAAAGGTTTGATTTTGTGTTTGTTGGGTATGTATGTACTCGTATGTACATTCACATGTACATGGGTTCGAATTGAAATGTTTTAAAATGAATTATATAAAATTTAATAACGAAACTTATTCTTTTATTTAATCACCAGTTTAATATCATTTCATTAAATTTGAAAAAGTGTTTAAAGGCACAACGAAAATCTTTTAATCTCTGATACTTAAAACTCATGGAAGAAATTCTTGTTGTTGTATTAAAGTTGTTTTAAGTTAAAGTTTAAAATAAAATAACTCATAAAAATTTGTTCATTTTTATGATTAAATCCCCATCATTAAAATCTTACAAAACCCCTATTTCGGGCTTGTCTTTCATGTTCTGGTGTTTTGTCGAAGATAAGTTTTTGGAATTTGTGACATTTGGCATTAAATTTGATAAATTCGTGCCACAGCAACTCTTTATTTATACTCGCATGATACAAGACTAATGTGTTAAATTTAAATATTTTATACACATTTTATATATTTTATGGCGCTTAGTTTAAGAAATATGGGCTCCAGGAGCAGATCACCAGGGATGTTAAATGGAAGTTTTTTAAAAAATCTTAAATAAAATTTAACCCCACCCCCCTATTCCATAATGCCTTATGAAAAAAAGATGACAATTTCATTATTTTCCTCAAGCGTAAACCAATTCGCAACTGCTTGGAGCCTTGTATGAATATGGTGCATCGCAAGGTTTGATTTATACACTGAAAGAAAAACGCTTTATTATGAGAATGAACCGCTTCCGTACGCCATTCTTAATAATATCAATATTCATTTTGTTTACGAAAGCTTTACTGATGGGACGAAAGTTTTGCTCAACACCACTTTATTATATTTTGCAATTCCGATAATATTATCAAAATCGTTTAATTCGTGTTTTTTGCTCGAAAATGTAAGAGAGTTTACTTACAGCTACTAAAGAGTTTAGTAAATATAAAGAAAATATTCCATTGTATTAATGTACGACTTTCGTAGTAGCTACAAAACAATGTGGTTGAAATAATTCGCATATTTAATTATATGAGGTGCACAACTATGCTTTCGAAGATGCATTCAGCTTTATTTACGGCAATATTAGCCATGTTCTGGGAAACGTGCGATCTGAAACCGCAAATCGTTTTGAAAAACGATTCTAAGGAACGCGTGTTTTACTGGCGTTTCGGAGTTTTTTACGAAAAAATACATGTGTTTTACATACGTACATATGTATGTGGTAGTTATATAAAACGAAAAAAATTTTACAATCTATAGACACATTTTTTAATTTAGTTTTTTATTAAGGGGGTATATAACCCCCTTAATAAATTTCTTGAAGGTTTTTTTTACGAAACTTATTTTCCTTCTCCGATTTAAAAATTTATTCCAAATCATTTGCATATTCATAAATTGTTATAGATGTAAGGTAGCTTTAACCGTATCTCTTTAGAAATATTTTTATTTTTGTATATTTTTATTAAAAGAAAATGATTTTCGAAAAAAAAATAAAAAATAAATAAAAAAAGGAAAATTTATTGAGATTTTGTTGAACTTTTTATAATTTTTTAAACTAGATTTTTGCTTTGTACATTTTGTACAACGGGTTTTCGTTCAACTTTTTCCTTTCTTAAGTTTTTTTTTAAGAAGGATTTTTTACAATAAAAATTTGCTGTGATCAATAATTTTTAATTGAAGAAGGCAAGAAAAATAATAATCAAATCTTTAGCTGGAGGACAACTAGCTGTAGTCGCTACACTACTCAAAATACTAAATACCTTTAGTTCGTGCATTTGAAATACCAAATACGTATTTATATTTCAAATAGAAGTATTTCAAATGCTGTCCTGCCCTGCCTACCAAATTGTAGGATCACACGCCTCAGAAGTTTCTTTCCCACGTGATCAGTTCTATTTCACTGTCTTAATACTGTTGACCGCTAAATGGTGTCTATTGCCATTAAGTTGACTTTGTTTAAAGGAGAACTAATAAATATCTCTAAGTCCTACTGATTTCAAACAAATTGGTTTTATTACGATTTATAATGAATTTCATGTTTACGAGTAGTATTTATGGCTCATAGCCAATTAATAAAAATGATGCCTTAAAAAATTTATGTATATCTGTAATTTTATTGACAATAAATTTAATTTTATGGATTTAGAACTTAAACTTAAATCAATTCAATCAAATTGCAATGAGCTGCTGATAGGAAACAACTTAAATATTTATTTTGTTTGCCGCAAAAATCATTATCATGGCAATCACTGCCACATATTGCGCTGTAAGTTGAGTGCGAGCACGGAATTTTAAGGGGTCTGAGATTTTCTTATGTTTTATGATTGAACTAATTATAGTATTTAATGCAGTGATGCCCACAAGTTCTATATGGAAGAGTAAGCACCAATACATTTAAGGTAAAACTATTTTTATTTAATATTTTTTGTTGTAAAAAGCAAAACATGTACAAGAACAAAATTCACACTGCAAATCTCTGTCGTCAATGTTTGCCAACAAAGCATGCGAAAGTGTTGTTGCTTTGCTCTTGTGTGTGTGCTGTGAAGAACGACAAAAATATATAAGACGAAGTTGTTTGGGTATTTTTTATTGCCAGTGCTGAGCGCAGTATTTGTGTATTAAAGAGCACTGCCCGCATTTACAAAAACAATTGAGCACCAAACGCATAGGCCTGGGCGTACTTGATTTAATGCATTGACATTCCAGATATGGTTTATGATTATTTTCTCACCCACTTTAAAAATTCTATGAATTGTTTGAGAATGATTATAAGAACGCATTGTCTCGCCTGACTGCTTGGCTTTGCTTGCGTTTGATAAGTTTCAGATGAAATATAGATTATTTTTTTATTGTTTCATTATTTGTTTGTGTAAAACAAGTGGAAACTTCTTTATTGGCTCTAAGAAGAAAATGCATTTTATAGTTTCTTTGTTGATGTGATTCCTTTCGGTTGTCCTGCGTTTCTTTTTTGTTTTTGCGCCATAAAATCGCAAACAAAAAGTGTATGAAAGAAGGAAAGAACCAAAGCAACAAAAACGAGAAATTCATAAAAATAAATATCACAACAATTTAATGAACCATTAAATGGTACTTTTTCTTTGCGCAATGACGCTGCTAAAAACATCAAGTCAGGGTTGTTGGTTTTGTGAATCTTTAAGATTTTTTTTTTTTATTCTTGCATCACATGGGATCGGGTTTGTAGTCTATATAACAAACATTCCCTTACATTTGTAAGTTTGGGTGTCTGAATGTTGTATGCATTTACTTTCCAATGCAGAAAATAGCAAAAAGTCAGTGGAATGTTGTCATCATTAATCACCAACAATAATGAACTTCCGCTTTTACAGCTCCGATTACTTTGAATCAAGATATAACCATAAACCTACCATTATTCTATGCAAGCAGCAGGGCAGTTAATTCAAGGAATGCAATGTTTTTGGATATAATTACTCGTAGATAATCAGCTAATGAATAGTTTGCCGGACTGGAAAATTTCCCGTATTGCTTCTATTCCTAAGGTTAAAGGCTATGCGTCAATTGATAACATGAGACCTATTAGTAGTTTGTCGCCAAAGTGGTGGAGAATGTCATGAAGGTACAAGCTAGGAATTTCATAGATCCCAATAGGTTACTTAGTGATTGTCAATATGGGTTTCGTTGTGGGCGGAGTACTACGAGTACGCTCAAACAAAAAAGCGTCTTCATTTTGACGACGACAGGTCATCAGAACTGTGACATCAATAGTATGTAAAAAGTCAACCGTGTTATGAAAATTAACATCAATCTCAATCACAAAAGTCATCACACAATTTTGTCATATATTGAGTATCATCAACGCTACAACTGTAGTGACATCAATTCAATGATACATTTTACTAATAGTTAAAATTCATCTAATTTGTCAAAATTGATTATAAAAATAGTGTTTTAATATTTTCTATTTATTGTTGAAAAGGAATTAGGTTGTTAAAATTATTATTATTTTTTTTTTTTTTAATTTAAATTCATTTTTATGAAGTAGGAAAAAATGCATCATATTAATGACATTTAGTCATTATATGCGAGTAGAGAGTAAAATAAAAAGAAGAACTACGAAGTAGAGAAAGAGAATATTTCCTCTTACACAGCACGCACACAATTAAAATATGATAATGCGCCACACAGACATTGTATTGATGGCAGGAAGTCATCAAAAGTATTGTTAGAACATTTTTAATTCTCATTGATTTCTTGAACATGGTAGAATATAAAGTTACGTATATTTTTGAAATCATTATATTGAACCGGAATTTAAGGTTGATGATAGCGTACCATAGTATTGATGATATGATACTTCACGTGTTAGTTTTCTGATGTTAATGAGCTATCACATCTGATGTTCTATTGATGATATTTTGTCATTACATTGACTTCATTTAGTAATTTCTTCTTTATTGGAGTTTTCTTGCATTGATGTCAGCTTGTACATCAAAAGTATTCCGATAAAGCATCTCTATGATGTCAGTGTGACATTCCATTGATGAAATAATTGTCATTGTTGATAATTAGAGCAACTGATGTAATGGTTGACATCACAGCGATGAAAGTTCTCATGGGGTCAAAAATGATAACATTTGGCATTGCATTGGTGTTAAAATACATCATAGTTATGGCAGGTTTTCTATGAGTGTAGTTTTCTACTAACTGAACTTACTAATTCGAGCCGAGAGAATTGTAACAAGGGCGATCCGATTGTTTTAGTCCCCAGTGACCTTTCTAAGGACTTTGATCATAAAATTACCATTATTTTCAAATTTCATGAATTTCGTATTTTCGATTTCCGAATTTTTTCTGTTATGTTAGTATACATAACATATTACAGTATATGTTGGCAATATCAGCCATAGTGGATTGTCAGTTTGTTTTTGCTGCTAACTTATCTCACCCATTTATTCAACACTGTGCTTATTCAATCTGTTTTTACTGAGATATGAAAATAATCTAAAATAATTCTTATTCCGAAATCTAATAACGACTATAGGCCGATTACCTTTTTGTATCCAAGGTTATGGAGAACATTATAGCTGTTCAACCTAAAGTTGAACAAATATATGTCGTGAACATTAAACGTACGGCGAATTGGTGTCGCTGCATCGTAGCTAAGGTTGCCGTAACTTTTAAACAATTTTTAATTTCCTATTACTTTTTGAAACACAAGCCTCGATGCACATCGTTTTTTACCTTAATTTTTTTTAAGTACTTAATTGAATTGAATTACAAATTGAATTTTTAATTTTTTTGTATTATTAAAACCATTGTGGACTGAAGAAAACCAAAATAATCCGCTTGTCTCTCTATCTCGTGTATGGTCAGTTGGGTGTCCTACATCAAAAGCATAAAATAAGTACTCCATAAGTATTCAATAGCTAAACAAATCAGAAATCATGATTTGGATTGTGACAATTTACTTTCTGATCGACAAGCGGGCTTTAGAAAATCTAGAAATTGTAATGCAGCTCTAGTTAACGTTATTGAGGATCTCAGATCTAATTTGGATAGGAATCTAGTGGTTATATTGGTGCTATTGGATCACAGTTAAGTATTAGATACAGTTATTCATGATATTTTATTAACTAAACTCCAGAAACTGTTTACTTTTTCATGTATTACGTATAATCTCATTTTTTCCTATCTTTTGAATAGATCTCAACGTGTTCATGTGAGTAGCAATATTTCTGATGCACTAAAGGTGGATAGGGGAGTTCCCCAAGGGTCTATCTTGGGACCTATTCTATTCTGCACATACATTAATGATTTGCCAGACTTATTTTCAAATTGTGGGGTTCATTTGTATGCAGATGATATACAACTTTATTCAAGTAGCCGATGTGACGATTTAGGGAATTGTGTAAATGCCATTAGCACTGACTTGAATAGACTTCATATCTGGGCTTCTGCCAATGGTCTTTGCTGTAACCCAACAAAATCCAAATGTATTTTAATATTAAAATGGAATAGGGTATTTGACGTACCTGATATTTTGCAGTTATTGACAATGCCATTTATTGTGCTTCCAATGAGATGAAGAAATAGAATATTCAAATATGTGTCTTCTGCCTAGAGGGCGCAGAAGCTTATCGGTGTCAGTAGGGTATACAACTCTATTGACTCACTGGAGCACCGACGCAGTGTAGGGTGTGTTACTCTGTTCTATCGTTACTACAATGGATTTTGGTTTGACCAGATTAGGGATCTTGTTCCCGAAACTCCAGAACTCTTCCATTACAGAGAAAATTCGGTTTTCAGCCGTATGCTACGCCTGTGGAATAAGTTGTCTGCAGATGTATTTCCTGTCTGTCATAACGTTGGAAAGTTCAAATCAAATGTTCACAAATACTACTCCCTCTTTCCCCCTCCTCATAATCTATTTTTCTAGTTCTGGACCAATGCACTGCATTTGCAGGCGTCATTCCCTGAGTACTGGTCCAAAATAAAAATAAAAAAATAAAAACTTATGCCGATTTCTTTTCTGAAAAAGTTTTGCATTTATGCTGCACTTTTTTTCTTAAAATATAGGGTGTTTTTTTAAGCTAGATAGAACTTTAAATTGTAAAAAGTAACACAAAAAATTAAATTTTGATGAAACATTTTTTTTTATTTGTTTCAGTATACTCTGACAAATCATCATGAATAGACTCACGCTTGAACAACGCTACGAAATTATCCAAATTTACTTTGAAAATCAGACCCGTTGTTTTATCGCAAAATTGTGTTCAGCGATGAGGCGCATTTTTGGCTTAACGGGTTTGTTAATAAGCAAAATTGCCGCATATGGAGTGAGACCAATCCACAAGAGACCCTACAGACTCCATTACATCCAGAAAAATGCACTGTTTGGTGCGGTTTTCATGCTGGTGGCATCATCGGACCTTATTTCTTCAAAAATGAGGCCGGAGCTCGCGTTACGGTCAATGGAGATCGTTGCCGCACCATGATCAATGATTTTTTGTTTGAAAATATGGATGACATTGATCCGGAGGAGATGTGGTTTCAACAGGATGGCGCTACGTGCCATACGGCGAACGCAACCATCGACTTACTGAAATCAAAATTTGGCGATAAGTTGATTTCGAGAAATGGACCTGTCAATTGGCCTCCAAGGTCGTGCGATTTGACACCTCTCGATTATTTCCTGTGGGGCTACGTGAAGTCACTGGTTTATGCTGATAAACCAGCAACAATTGACGCCTTGGAGGCCAGCATTGTTCGTGTTGTTCGTGACATACGGCCAGCAGTGCTCGAAAAAGTGGCCCAAAATTGGACGTCCAGAATGCGCTTTGTCAAGAACAGCCGCGGTGCCCATATGCCCGAAATCATTTTCAAATGTTAATGTCACGTATTGATCTTTCGAATAAAAAAAAATTTTGATTACAATTTAATTTTTTGTGTTATTTTTTACAATTTCAAGTTCTATCGGGCTTAAAAAAACACCCTATATAAGTTTTAAAATTAAAGTTTTATTGAGATGAAAAGAAAATGTTGCAATAACTATAAATATTTGAAAAAAAGTTGAGAAAACTGTATACTTCTGTATTTTTTTGGCAAAACAATACTGAAAATGCTACACTTTTTCTAGAAAAGAAAACGCCATTAGTTTGACGAGCCAGTCTGATATGTGATTATGACACAGTGTTGCCGAGATTGTGGAAAAAACTGATATATATTTTGGCCACCAGGGATCTCGACTCCTCAATTACTATGCAGCAATTAAATGCCAGACTTTTTGCTAGCATTTTATAAAATAAAGGATATGTAGTGGATAGCGTTATCCTTGTTAGGATTGTACAAGAATCTACCATGAAGTAGAGATGGCACAATAATTTTTTTCTTGCTTGTAATAACTACTGGTTTTACTCCTTAAAATTAATTTTTCTTACCCTTTAATTTACAGGTTTTCCACCTTGATTAGGCAAAATTTCCTTCATGATTCATGCTTGACATTCATTCATGATTTATGCTTGACACTCATTCAAAAAAATTTATTGCCAATATTATATCTCCGCAAAGACAGGATTTCTTTAAACAACTGTTTCAACAATATTCAACAATATTTTAGTACATTGTTTAACAATGACTTTTTCTCTTCAAGTTTGTTGCTGCTTTCCATCTGAACATTATTATTTCGGCTTTTATATGTTTCTACGTCTTTTGTATTTTCATTTAATGTTCCTGCTTAAAGTTTGCACAAATGTACAAGAACAATTTTGTTTTTGTGCTTTCTCTCGTTTGAAAAGAAACAAAATTTATCGAAACATTTTGCCAGACACATAAACTTAGCTGGAGTCATTAGTTTGTGACTCAACTATAAATTCTACTGGTTTTAGTCAATTTTTATTGCGAAAAAAAAAACAGACGAAAAATTCAAAAAGCAAAACCGAACAAATAAACAAACACCCATTGAAAACGGTAAAAGTTTTCAAAATACAGGCAACGCTCGTTATAACGAAACTCGCATTTGCGATTAGCCGATAATTTTTGATATTGGCAATGATCACAACTTTTTACTCGAATGGTAAGAAAATAATATAAGACAAACAATCAGGCAAAATATATAAATACTTTAAATAGCGAATTTTAAGGACATGTTTGTCTTATATAACGAAAACAAAATGACAAAAATATGGATAAGTCTATGCAGCAAAGTATTTTAAATCTAGAAAGCCATTAAAGCCTGTTGGAATCCCCTAATCCAACAGTTCACCAATTCAGCAATTTAAACTAGTGCATAGGTCACCTGCGTTCTATTGTGGCTTGCAAGTCTCACACAGGTGGCTACTTTTTTTTAATCTTTATAGCCATATCAACAAACTACTGTTCCCCAGGTAACCTCGTCCCCCCGTTGAGCAGGTTTTGCATTGGTATATGCCTAACCAGAGGACTCTGCTTTCTGGGACATAGAGGGTTAGTGGTTCTTCGATTGTTGTAGCATATAAAACTGTACGAAACCGCACAACCTATATTGTATTGGACTTGCGAAACTCTCAACATAGGTTGATTGCGCAATGGCAATCGGTTCTGCTTTGCAACAACATCTTTGTTGAAACGTTCAGGATGTAGTTTAGACCTAAACTCGAAGGGAGGGGAATTGGTATTCGCTGATAACTGTGGTGCAATGCCGGTATTCTGTGCTACTAACCCCCGAATTCTGTTGTCTTGCAACAAATACCACAGGTTAGTTAGCTGGTTTATGGTTTTTGTCACACCAAATCTTTAAGCCTTGTCTTTCTTTAATTGTCTGGGAAATTGTATACAGAAGGGACTAAAAGCACCGAGCTCTTCAACAAGGGGTTTGTTTATATGGTTACAAGCCTTTGAGTAAAAGACCTATGAATCGTAAATAATTCACCCTGTGGCAGGTGTGGATGTAATTATTTTACATGCTGACTAAAATCCTTATATATGTAATTTCCCCCCCTAAACCCAACTTGAGTTAATTATATTCCCAATTTTGTTAAAAAAACCAGGTTAGATTCAAATTTAGTTTCACAGCCTGAATAGCATTTTTGTTGATTTGCTATTATAACAATGTTGCACCACAATATAGTATGGTTATTTATAATTACTTTTTACCAAACTATGGTGAGTCATACCAGTGGCGATTTAAATACACTCAAAGAAATTGTTTACATTCAATACCGAAATTCGTTGAATCAATTAATAAATTGTTTGATTGAGGACCTGCAAAGGAATTCGTAGATTCAAACAAAAGTTCAGTAAACATAATTATTGATCGTAAACAACTATATTATCTAACTTTTATATCTGTATATTTTTGGTATGCTAGGGCATTATATAGTCTAAGTAATATACATATGCTTATAGGAATTACCTTTATGGCTTTGTATTACTTTAATTGAATAAAAAATAAAAATAAAATAAAATGAAATAAAATAAAATAAAATAAAATAAAATAAAATAAAATAAAATAAAATAAAATAAAATAAAATAAAATAAAATAAAATAAAATAAAATAAAGTAAAATAAAATAAAATAAAATAAAATAAAATAAAATAAAATAAAATAAAATAAAATAAAATAAAATAAAATAAAATAAAATAAAATAAAATAAAATAAAATAAAATGAAATAAAATAAAATAAAATAAAGTAAAATAAAATAAAATAAAATAAAATAAAATAAAATAAAATAAAATAAAATAAAATAAAATAAATTAAAATAAAATAAAATAAAATAAAATAAAATAAAATAAAATAAAATAAAATAAAATAAAATAAAATAAAATAAAATAAAATAAAATAAAATAAAATAAAATAAAATAAAATAAAATAAAATAAAATAAAATAAAATAAAATAAAATAAAATAAAATAAAATAAAATAAAATAAAATAAAATAAAATAAAATAAAATAAAATAAAATAAAATAAAATAAAATAAAATAAAATAAAATAAAATAAAATAAAATAAAATAAAATAAAATAAAATAAAATAAAATAAAATAAAATAAAATAAAATAAAATAAAATAAAATAAAATAAAATAAAATAAAATAAAATAAAATAAAATAAAATAAAATAAAATAAAATAAAATAAAATAAAATAAAATAAAATAAAATAAAATAAAATAAAATAAAATAAAATAAAATAAAATAAAATAAAATAAAATAAAATAAAATAAAATAAAATAAAATAAAATAAAATAAAATAAAATAAAATAAAATAAAATAAAATAAACAACAACTAAAATACGATATACAAGGTTATTTTTTTTTTGCATACATACATACATTTATATAAATGCAGAGCAAAAATTTTTTTGATTTTACTTTTATTATAATTTTTCTGTATAGTATTAGCAGCAACAATTATATAATTCAACAATAATATATCCTTAAACTATTGTCGTATCAACCATATATTTTTTCTGCGAGTGCTATAAACTATTATATTGTTACAAATTGGTGTTGTTTCTAACCCACTGTGCAGCCGTTTATCTGCTTGCTATAAATTGTTTATTGTTAGTTCACATTGTGAAGATTCAATAAATAAATAAAAGCTAAAAAAATAAATGTACTCGAACATCACCATAAACAACATAAGGCTAAAAATATAACGCAGAAACAAACAAGGCGCCTGATTTACAGAAATCAAAATTCCATGTAAATCAACCACCAATAATTTTATTATTGTTGTTGCGTTCTTATTGCTATAAAAGCGTGTGTATGTGTGTATGTGCGTAATAATAATATTTTAAATTTTAATCATTATCCAAATGATACACGAACAATATGGAAGGTAATAAGGAAGTATAAATAGCAGGCAGATGTTCGGCAGAAGCAAAGCTTAATGAAAACTGTTGTGCAAGACAGTCATAAATCAGAAAAGTAAGCAAGTCCAGTGGTCTTAAGTTTAAATAAAGTATTGCAGTGTTTAAGTACTGGGTAAAGAACTTGTTTCGGTATCATTATTTCATTTTGAATTGCAAAGTCCGCATAGCGTTTTTAAAGGTAAATATATATAGCAATATTATTAGACTGTCTGTAAGGATATTCATAGACAGAAAAGATTTGTAAATAAATTTATATCCAAAAATTGTCTGGGTTAAAATTAACTGCATTTGTTTTTTTATATTCGGCCATGTCACAGAATTCACTTCCGTTCGGAAATGGAATTAAATCGGTTTTTTAATTCTTCAAAAAACGAAAATTTAAATCTTTTTCGGAATGAAATCAATTCTATAAGATAATACTAGTTTCATTCTTGCCATTAGAAATGATTTCATTCCGAAAAGTTTTTCGTATTTTGAAGAAGTTTCCGAACGGAATTAAGCTCTGTGACATGGCTGATTATTATGTTTTTGCCTCTAAAATGGATTTTTATTTATATTTGATACCACTATGTACAAAACACTAAACTTGCTTACTTTGACTTATGACTGTCTTGCACAAAGCTTAAAAATAAACTGACTCGTTGCTGCTAACCTGCCTGCTATTTATACATCTTTATCAGTTTCTACAATGAATTCTTACGCATATACACATTCACACACATGCTTATGGAAACTAAATACCAATGTATTTAATGTAAGAACAACAACAACATAATTTTTAGTTGGCTTACTTGGAATCTTACATAATTTAAATCATGTATGTTTGTTTGTTTGTGTATTATGTTTTTAGTTTTAATTTTTTGTATGAATGTGTTGTAGATAATAAGCAGATCAGCAGCTGCACACTGGGTTAGGTGTCACAAAAATTCTTGACAATATATTCAGCAGAAAAAGTAAAAAAAAGCACAACGGTATATAATGAATCTTTCGCCACAACATATTTGTCATATTACATTTACATAATAGGGTTAGTTATAGCCAGATTTGTCTGTATAATGCATGCATTTTCCAAATTCCGTTTTAAAACTCATATTTATTTATTTGTTTTTTTTTTTTTATTATTATTGGCATATTCGTGCATTTGTTTACTCCTACATTCGTTCATTTAAAGCGGTAATTGTGCGTATAAAATCACGTTTATTGCGGTTTTATAAAAATATATATCGTTTTAATAAACAACTGGCGAAGAACTCGTTAAACTGACTTTTTAATTGTATAGCTTAATTTAGCGTAAGAAATTAAATTCTCAAACATTTTTGCTGCATTTTTTTAGACTTTGATTGAAGCAAAAAAAAAATGTCTCACAATTTATTCAACCTGCTTTGCTTAGAAGCGCAAGCGAGCATTTGAAATAAACCCTTAAAATAGTGTTTTTATGGCCAAAGATGGCAGCCTTTGATAAGGTTAAAATAGTTAAAACCCAACTATAAATGCCTTTTATAATTTTGTTTAACAAACGTGTAAAATTTCTTATCATAAATCTGTTTGGAGCCTTTCAGCGAACAATGAATTTGTTTTTCGCCACTCTTTGTGGCCGCGGCAAAAATAGGCAAAAGCTTAACTATAAAACCCAGCAAAAAAAACTAATAATTGTGCAAAGGCTGTAAATAGTCAATAGGGGAATAATAAAGTAAATTTTCTTGATAGCAAAAAAGAAAAAGAAACCTGAAAAAACCTCAGGCATAAATTTCTTTTATTTGGCTGCATATTCAACACCTTCCAATGAAGAAATCATAACAGGATTAAACAAACAGGTTCAATTTGCGCTTACACACGCACACCGGCTTAGAGACACTTATACACACCGGAAATGATATAATGTTTGTTGCATGTTCACACTTTTACATTGAAAAAGGAAAGAAAAACTTTCATTGTTGTTGTTTAGTAATTTTGGAATTAAGCAGAGAGGGTTGTACTGCTGGGTTTTTACAGGACTCCCTTAAGGATTTTACTTTTGCTTTTTGGTTGTTGGCAGCCACAAAAAAAGAAAAAGAGAACATTTTGTTAAATTGCGTGTCAACTTGTTATTTATGATTACAACTTAATAATAGAAACTGGGTGTTTTTTTTTTTTTACTTTTTTCCCGATTATTGGATTAAGGACGAAGTAATTTCTTAATTTTAATCTTGAAAAGAAAAAAAATCACAAAAAGAACTTATGTATACATAAGTTTGTTAATTAATTTTCTTAGCCACACGCATATCGATATAAAAGGTTTTGTTAGCTTTTAACGATAAATAGGCTGATATCACATTCTCATGTTTTGCTGTACACAGAAGAAAATATATGGTTGATATAACAATATTTTAAGGCAAAATACTATTGTTGATTTATATGGTTGAACACAACCACATAATATGGTTTCGAACTGAAATTTATTCGCAAAACTAAGTACAGCCGAGAACCAAAACTACACTCTATAAACATATATTTGATCAAAGTTATAGCAATTGTATCATGGGATATTAAATGTGAAGGTTATACTTACTGTTTTCTTCGACTGCAATGTCGTGGTTCATCATGAATTCTTGCCACAAGGTCGTAGGTCAATAAGGAATACTACCTTGAAGTTATGCGACGTTGGCGCGAAGCAATTCGTCAGAAACGCACAGAACTGTAGCAAAAACTATCATGGATTTTGCATCATGATAACGCATCATGGTGCCAAATCGATGCTTGTGCCTGAGTTTTTGACAAAAAACAAAACCGAGGATTTTAAAAAACGCTAGCATAAGTGTATTATAAAAGGTGGTTAAATTTCAAGGGCCGATGTTGATTTCGATTAAAACACAAACTATTTAGGAAATTATTGTAATTTTATTTTATTATGATATATTGGTATTACTCAATTATGTATGGAATAAAATATCGGCCTAATGGGCGCCGCGACCACGGCGGCACACCTCCATCCGATGGTCCAAATTTTCGATGACCCAGAGGCATAATGGAGCTTCTATGCCGTTAATGTGCCGAATTATCTCATCCTTTAGCTGTTGAATTGTTGCTGGCTTATCGACGTACACCTTTTCTTTCAAATAACCCCAAAGAAAAAATTTCAACGGTGTCAAATCACATGATCTTGGCGGCCAATTGACATCGCCATTACGTGAGATAACACGGCCATTGAATTTGTTGCGCAAAAGAGCAATTGTTTCGTTAGCTGTGTGGCAAGTGGCACCGTCCTGCTGAAACCACATATTGTCTACATCCATATCTTTCAATTCGGGCCATAAAAAGTTCGTTATCATTTCACGATAGCGAACACCATTCACAGTAACTGCCTGACCGGCCTCATTTTGGAAAAAATACGGCCCGATGATGCCGCCAGCACATAAACCGTACCAAACAGTCACTCTTTGTGCATGCATTGGTTTTTCGACAGTCACTCTTGGATTCTCATTCGCCCAAATGCGGCAATTCTGTTTATTGACGAATCCACTGAGGTGAAAATGTGCCTCATCACTGAAGATGATTTTCTTCGAAAATTGATCATCATTTTCATAATAAGTCTGGATAACTTTAACACGTTGTTGGATTGTGTATCTCTCCATGGTTCAAATTGAATAAGTCTGAAATAGAGAAATGTCAAATAAAATTTGGAAAAAAAAACTTGGCGTTTAGGTGTGGTTCACATTCAACATCGGCCCTTGAAATTTACCCACCCGATATTTGAGGGGGATTACTTTGAAGGAGACAAGATAGTTATTGATGAATAAATAAATACTTTTAGAAAAAATTGAAATAACGGTTATTTTTTGATCAGCCCTCGTATATAAACTGTACGGGTGAATTGTTTCGCCGTAAGGATTATCTAATGAGCGGATTTGTCAATCACGATGTCGCAGTGTTCGACTAAGCATCGGGCGTTGGCTGTGGAGAAAATTCGCGGCTTTCAGTAAGGAAGAGAGCAACCTTATTAGGGCTTCCAAGAGCGTTTGTTCATGAAGTTTTAAAAAAGGTTCTGAAGTTCCATCTTTTTAAAATTCAAATGGTTTAAGAACTGAAAGAAAGTGAATTTGTTTTACGGAAAAACTTTTGTGAAACGATGTTTTTTTATCTTGGACCAGTACTCAGGGGATAACCCCTGAACTAGGAAATTAGGCTATGGAAAGAATGAGTAGTGTTTGTGAAAATTTGACTTCAATCTTCCAATATAATAACAGACAGGAAGCACATCTGCAGGCAACTTATTCCACATACGAAGCATACGTATGAAAAAGGAATTCTGTCTGTAATGCGTTGTTCGATTCCCCGGGCAATCAACCACAAATGGATGAGTTCTGGACGATGGAAGGGTATTACGTATAAATGTGTGTGTTGGAACGTTTGTATTATTATTTAGTATTACGTCTATAAACACATCTCAAGCAGAAAATAACAAATTATTTTTGAACAGACTCCACACGATCTTTGTGGATTTTGTACATCGAGTCCCAAAGAATACTGTCATATTCCAAAATGGGTCTGACCAGTGATGTGTACCCGTTTTGTTGTGATAAAAGGAGCATTAAATTCTTTTGGCCATCTTTTAATAAAAGCAAGAACGCAGCGAGATTTATTAACACTTATCGTTATGTGTTGAACAAAGTTAAGTTTAGCATCCAACAGTATACCCAAAACCATTATTGCGTCCACCAATTTTTTACTCTTGAAAACTAGATTTATTTAAATTCAGATCCATCAAATTTAATTAACACCATTTGAAAAATTAGCGCACAGTAAATCCCATTTTCACTTAAACGGCCAAGTCAACAAGCAAAACTGCCGTTACCAATCTCCATGAACCTGCAACCCTCGATTGAAACAATAAAACCAATTTCATTGCCCCAGGGTAGCTGTTTGGTGTGCCTTATCCACGTTTCAGATAAGTGGAACATCTTGTTTTCGGAAGTTTTTGGGGCCAGGTGACGAATGTCAACGGTGAAAATTATCGCGTGGCTAATCCATCGCACATGGTTTCAACAGAGGTGACCGCACACACAGCCAGAGCTTCGATGAATTGGTGTAGGGAAAACTTCTCCCAAAAATGGAACAGTCAATTTGGGGGCATCTTATCCACTCCCATTGACTTTTTTAAGGATCTACCTCAAAGAGGGAGTTTATAATGACAATCCCCAATCTTTTGTGGCTTTAGAAATATATATCAACTCAATCGAACCAAGCTTACTGCAACGTGTGGCACAGAACACAATGCTCTGTTTCGAAGAGTGTGTTCAATTCGACGGAAGACATTTGGATGATATATTTTAACCGGTGAACAAACTTTAAAAAATAAACTCCTGTATCTATCTTTCAATGCTCTTCATAAAACTTTGTGACAATTATTACGTGTTTTATTTAAGTTTAAAAATATAAATCTGTTACTAGACAAACTGTATCTCTCAGATATATGTACATAGGCACTACGAAACTCTGAACCAGCAATGATCATTTCTACATACCTGGTAACCCTTATATACCTCAAATAATTATACGTCATAAAAACGAATGGTTGTGTTTAAACTCGTATCTTGGAAGGCTGAAAAAGTTGAAGTTTTAATTTTCTATTCTGTTTGAATAGAGATGTTTAAAGTTGAACAAAATTAATCCTAAATATGTTTAAGCTGTTGACAAATCTTCAAACAACCCTGTTCCCTTTTTATACTCCTGGCATTATTTGTCGGGGGTAAAGGAAGGTGGATTTTACCTTAAACAAAATTAATAATAATAGTTTTATGCTGCTCAGCTCTTAACACTAAAAACTGCAATTTGATCTTCGCCCGTTTAATGTTGACAAATTGTAAGAACTTTATAAATTTATGCAAATCCTTCTGCCGACTTTAAAAACGCACAACTGTTCACAAAAAAAAAAGTTAAAAATAAAACACACACAAAGAAATAGTGAAAAAGTCGACATCAACAACTCACACCCTCCTTGCTATTATTTTGAAGTTTCCTTTTTTTTAAAACCCCTTTAAATATTTTTTCAGCCGCATTTAACAAATAAAAAAAAGGCACCCAAAAGGAAACGATGACAACTTAAAGCAAAATGCCTGCTGCCTGCCTGCCTGCATGCTGCTGGACGGACTGATTGAATATCGTTGATGAGATTGAATTTGTTTGGTTGTGTTTGTGAAATCAATTCAATTCAATTTTTAACGTTTGCATTTTATTGTTGTTCATATTGATTTCAATTTTTCAATTGTTTGGTATTAACGATGATTTATTTCATGTCTTGCTAGTGGTTGGCTGGCTGGCTGGTTGGTTGGTTGGCTGGCTGGTTGCTGGCTGTTTGATCGCTTGGTTGGCTGGTTGTATTTAAAATCATTTCAATTTGATTTTTGCTTGTCTGCTGCATGTGTTCGTTCGCTCGTCAACAAGTATTTTCTTGTTTTATCACTGTTTTGCAGAATTTTTTCTTTTGTTTTAATATCTTTTTTTTTTTATTATTTAAATTTAAATCGTTTAAATTGTTTGAAATATTTGGCCAGGTTTCGAAAGCATATAAATGCTGAAAGAGGGCGACAACTGTACATCTGCGGTGTACGAGTAAGTATGTTAAAAGCAAATAAAAAACCTTTGGATAAGCACATCTGTCATAAAAACCCCTATTTAATAAACTTGTATATCAGCGGGTGTATTTTAGAGGCTAACAACTTTGAGTTGGCCACACTGCCTTATTTGGCAAACCATTTAACAGCTGATTGTTGCTTTTTGATACCCTTCACAAAAATGTAAAGCGTATATACATATAAGTTTGCGATTCCCTTTGTAATGTCTACAGTTTTCATTTGCGACCCTATAAAGTATACATATTCTGAATCCGACCATATATACTTTATACATATTCAGAAAATTCGATTAAGCGATGTTCGCCTGCCTGTCCGTCTGTCGGCCATTGAAATACTGTTTCTGAGAAAACCATTAGATTAAATTCGTATTATTTGATCTTGTTTATATTTTTTTCTACTAAATTTTCCAGCTAAAGATCTGAATTGATTTTTGTTTTCTTATAAAACGGTGTTTTATTTTCAATATTTCGATAACAATTTGTTATCATCCTCAGAATGAGATCTTTAGCTGGAAAATTTAGAAGATGAAAAAAAAAGAAAACCATTAGACCTAGAATCCTTTTTCTTTCAGCATTCTATTATTCCATCGATTCATGGGTTTGCTATTGAAATTCAGTAAAATCGGTTCACATATATCTGAGATATATCCAAAAATTTGAAAAAGAAATTATTTTTTGGAATTTCGCATGAAAATTTTGGAGAAAAAAATCACACAATTATAAAGCATGGCAATTACAAAGCCGAAAGAAAAAAATTCCCGATATCGGTTCATATATATACGAGATATAGCCTAAGCCGATTTTATAATATAAATATCGCGTAAGCGAACTTAAATTTTTTTTTTTGCTTAAAATCAGTTCAGGTAATAAAATAAAGTTATTTAAATACAGAAAATGAAAATTTTCCATATCGGTCCCAATATACTCGAGATATAGACTAAAACGATTTTTCTATGAAAATGTCGCGTAAGCGAATTTAAGATTTTTTTTTTTTTGCTTAAAATCATTTCTGGTAATAAATGCAGGTTACTAAAATGCAAAAAATATAAATTTCCAATATCGGTCCATATATACCCGAGGTATAGCCAAAACCGATTTTTCAAGAATATGTTGCGTAAGCGAACTTAGACAACTTTTTTTTTTGCTTAGAAGCTATATAGAACATGAACATTTCCGATATCGGTCCATATCCTCGTATATCCGAGATATAGCTTAAAACGATTTTTTTAATGAAAATGTCGCGTAAGCCGGCTTAAATTTTTTTTTTTTTTTTTTTTTTTTTTTTTTTTTAAATCAATTGTGTTAATGAAAGGAGGTTGCTAAAATAGAGAACATGAAAATTTCCAATATCGGTTCATATACTCGTATACCCGAGATATAGCCTAAACCGATTTTCATGAATATGTCGCGTAAGCCAACTTAAACAACTGTTTTTTTGCTTAAAAGCTGTTCTGGTAATAAAAGAAGGCTATTAAAATACAGAAAATGAGAACTTCCGATATCAGTTTATATACTCGTATATCCCAGATATAGCGGGGGCACTAGTGAATCCAGAATAGTTTACCTCGTGGAGTTAGTCCAACATAGCCGACAAGCCGGCTGAGGATGTAAATTTTCTTCCACAATCCGTATGGTCAGAGTATTACTACCAGTTGTGCATGGTAAAAATTGGTATTTCATATCAACGAAACTATCCCCCCGGGAAGCTGGTTTTGCCTTGGTGTAAGACTAACCAGGGCACTCAACTTTCTGGGGCGTAGAGGAGTAAGAGTTCCCCGGTTGTTGTAGCAAATAAAACTGTAGGAAGCAGCATTACTCATGTTGTGTTCAACTTCCGATCCCTTACCAAGAGCTAATTGGCAGAAAGGCTCTACAAAGCCTCCAGGCGTATCTGGTCGCAGACTATATTTGCGCTGATTGCGCTTGAGGTCCCCGCCATGGCTGAAACCTAGAAAATTGCATACAGGAAAGATTAGAAGGCACGAGATAATCAGCAAGTGGTTTGTCCCTGTGGCTACAAGCTTATTGCAATAGTAATGACCTGTGCGAGTGCTAGAGAGTTGTGAATTATTCACCCCGTATAAATGGTCCACCATCCAATAAGGCCATTAAGGCAGATGCTGATGTAAATCTTTCCAATAAAGCTCTTTCATTGATTTTACAAATATATTTCTTTATTTTATTATCAGGGCTGTTCTGCAAAGTGAAAGTGATTTGAAATCACAAAAAAGGTGTTCTGCACACAAAATATTTTTGATTTTTGTGATTTTAAATCGGTTAGCTAACTTCCAATCAATTTAAAATCACATCCCAATTTTTGCACGCACTTTATTATGAATTTCATAATTTATTACATTAATAAATAACTTAATCTGTTTTCTATTGATTATTTAAGTAAAATCATTTATTTTATACGAAATAATTCATTAAATTAAGAAAAAACCAGATACGCTCTTTTTGTTGCAAAATGTGTTGTATTATTTTGTGATTTGCTTTATTGGTTTATTTTATATTACCTTTTATATTTGTTAGAAGGAATTAACCTTATTTTGCAAATAATACTGCGAATAAAAAATTCAACCTTAAAATAAATATATCAGTAAATTGAACCAAAAAACAGCTGTTTTTTGAGCTTTAGAAGAGTGTAAATCATATCGAAAATCACAAAAAATTGTGATTTGCAGAACAGGCCCAAATCACATTTGTGCTTTTGAAACGACATGTGCTTTGAAATCACGTGATATGTCTTAAACTTGTATCTATCCTTTCTATTTTAATAATTCAATATCCTCGTACATATTTGATAAAAATTTCAGCCAGAATTTTTGATTCATAGAGGCTTCCCATAGAGCTTTAGTGATATTTAAAAGTTGAGAATAAAATCTACTTTATTTCTATCTTTTATCTAGTTTATTATACAGGTTTATTTCCTTACTTATTTGCTCTTTTTTAAAGAGCTCTCGTATTTCAAACGTTAAATCGCAACAAACGCACTTGTTTCTTTCCATCTTAAATTTAAATGTTTATAACTTCAACAGTACTTTTGTAAATTAAGTTAACAAATTTTATAACTTATCATAAAATTAACCAAAAACTTTCTGCCAGCAAATTATATGAAACTCTCTATAAACCTTATATAACAAAGGATTATATATTAAATAAAACCATACCTACATACATCTACATACGTATATATAATGAAGATTTTCCCTACTAACACTCAAGCATATAAAATAAAATTCATTATATATCCTCATAATTTAAAGGGCATGATACGAAGGATATAAAGCCCCATTTCACTATTTTTTATAATTTAATTAAAGCTCCTTCTTAGTTATTGTCTGGGTTTTATGTGTTAAGTCATCTTCTAACTTTTTTTTAATAAAACACAACCATTTATTTTCTTTCTATCTTAAATGCCTTCTACAACAAGGACACAAGTACACAAATACATACGTAAGCACACATGATATCAAGATAATTTCATATGTCAACTATGGACCCTATAATCAAGAGAAATTTAATTCATAATAATTGTTAATCATAAAAAATTATTGTACGACTTTTAGTACGAGATACGAAATGCTCCAATACTTGCAAACAAATGGATTGAGGAGATGAAAGCGAACACATGCCATTTTTATAAAGTCGTATATAAGTAAAATATTTTGCGGGTACTCGTATATTGAGGATTGTGTTAAACATTAAATGGAGTGAACACATTTTTCATACCTCTAAAGAATCATTGAAGTACCTTCTCTCCTTATCTCCTTACTATTTATGATCTCCTTACTATTTATACCACTTACATCCGACCGAAAATGGAATACAACTGTTATGTTTGCCCCAAACTGAATTTTGGCGCTGCTCGATCGTGTGCAGGAGAGGGCGAAGAAGCTCTTCGGTGACAGCAGGGGATAGAGCTACAAAACTATCGATAATATCGATACTATCGTTAAGCGCTACTTTTGGCTATGAATCTGGAACTCAAGTGGAAATTAGTAAACATAGATACATACATATTTATATATGTATATATAAAATCTTTACGTTTTTTATTCTATGATAAAAAATATAACTTTTAAATAACTTTTTCTTTTTATTTTTGCTAAACACTTTGAGCTACAGCGTCACCTGTATGCAAAGAGAACAAAGTTTTTTAAGTTGCAGTTGACATTTAGCTGCAGCCACCAGATATAAGTTGCCATGATTAACTAAAATTTTTTATACAAAAAAATCCTTTTTTATTTGAGAGAAAAGTAATAAATGATATAATACACCTTACTTTGGTATATAATATTTATTTATTTCAGCTAAATGCTTAATAACAGCTGAGAAATCAGTATAACAAGGAAATAGATAGAATTAATATAACAAAAATTTCATTCTATATGATATATATAATATATTTTCATTTGTACATTACGCTATAACTATAAAAATTTAAAGGCAGCTAAGAACCTGCCTGAATAAATGACCAGAAACATTATGCCGGCTACATGTAACCGGCTTCGTATATACGTTCAAAAATTGTCGATAGTATCACTATCGAACGAAAACAATCGATAGTTAGCTAAAAATGAAACTATCGATACTATCGATAGTTTCTAGTAGGGGATCCAATTCTATTAATTCACTGGAGCATCAATGCAGTGTGCATTGATGCACACGTAGAATGAATTTTGCTCTGACGAGATTAGGCATCTTCCAGAGCTCATTCTTTTGAAGTCGATTGCCCGGGGAGTCGTACTACGCATTACGCAGAAAGAATTCGTTTTTCAGCCTCACGCTTTGCCTATGGAATAACTTGCCTATAGATGTGTTTCCTGTCTGGGGGACAACTAGCTGTTTCGCAGATGCTACACTGCTCATCAGCACCCACTAAGATTCGAACTCAGTACCATGTAAACATGATGTATTTTTAATACGGCCGCTTAACCAACTCTGCCACTGAGTCCTTATTTATTTTTTCGTCTATATTTGTCTCATATTGATCACATATGCAATTTGTTATAATCCCTTTAGCTTTCGTGTATTCAATTATTTTTCCTGTCTTCTCTGATCAAGAGTTATTGATCGCGGATTATAAATAAAAATATTTCTTGGCTTTAGCCAGAATTCAACTTGAGCCAGAAGAATGATACCAACCCATCATCATATTAGTAATATTAAATAATAACTATTTAACATTAATACCTACACACACTGAAAAAATTTTGTTCAGAAATTCTCTGAATTTTGACATTACTTTTATGAATTTTTTCATTATTTTTCAACCGTTGTAACTTTTCATAGAAATAATGAAACAAATTTCATTAGATTATTTTAATGAAAACCTTCATAAAAGTAATGAAACATTTTAATAAGAAACATGACTTATTTTCATTAAAAGTATAAAAGACAAATCATATCATTAGTGAAATAATTTCTCTAGATCAAAGAATCAATTTCAAAAAGCACATGAAAACTGTACATTAAATTAATGAAAAAGTAACATTTATTTAATAAAATAACTTCTTTGTACTAATGTAATATATTCATTAAAAATATGCAACTCCTTTATAAGGTCAATGAAGTTATTTCATTTATCTAATTTTATTATTCATTGAGCAACTGAAAAACTTATATTAAATCAATGAAATAGTTACATTTCTTTAATGAAATAATATCATAACGCACATTAATAAAATATGTTCACAAATGTACGTAATAAGATCAATGGAATTATTTCATTTATTCCTTGATACTTTATTTCATTACACAAACAATAATATTCCTTGCTTTTGTGGAATTATACCTAATTATGATAAAATGATAAAATCCAATTTGTTTTAATGAAACTTAATGAAACCATTCTGATGGAACTATTTCATAATAACGAGTGATTTTTTTGCTATTATCTTTTTGGCAACACTAGTTTTGACAGCTCACGCACGTTTTGTATCTTGTGTCACTGTCAAACATCTTCAGTTTGGTCTATAATTTAATCATGAATCGTCTTACAAACGGACAACGCTTGCAAATTATTGAATTTTATTACAAAAATGCGTGCTCTGTTAAGAAAGTTCATCGCGCGCTTCTTCCATTTTATGGTCAGTTTAATCGACCTACTGTCTATTCGGGCTACTGTAAAAAAAAATGTCGCACCAAATTTACATTGTTGGACATTAAACCACCAACACGCTTACGTAGAGTGCGAACTGAAGAAAATATCGCAGCCGTATCGGCCAGTGTTGGTGATGACCGTGAATTATCGATTCGGCGCCGTTCGCAGCAATTGGGCCTCTGTTACTCCACTACGTGGAAAATTTTGCGGAAGGATTTGGGTGTGAAGTCTTATAAGATACAGCTGGTGCAAGAATTGAAGCCAAACAGCCTACCACAACGCCAAATTTTTGGTGAATGGGCTCTTGAAAAGTTAGATGAAGATCCACTTTTTTATCGAAGAATTGTGTTCAGCGACGAGGCTCATTTCTGGTTGAATGGATACGTGAACAAGCAAAACTGCCGTATTTGGAGTGAAGAGCAGCCAGAAGCATTGCAAGAGCTACCAATGCATCCACAAAAAACAACCGTTTGGTGCGGATTATGGGCTAGCAGCATCATTGGGCCGTATTTCTTCAAAGATGATGCGAATCACAACGTTACTGTGAATGGTGAGCGCTACCGTGCGATGATAACAAACTTTTTTTTTCCCAAAATGGAAGAGCTTGACTTGCATGACATGTGGTTTCAACAATACGGTGCCACATGCCACACAGCATGCGAAACAATGGACCAATTGAGAGGCGAGTTCGGTGAACAGTTTATTTCACGCTTGGGACCAGTCAATTGGCCGCCCAGATCGTGCGATTTAACGCCTCTAGACTATTTTTTGTGGGGCTATGTTAAGGCTAATGTCTATAGCCCGCTTCGATTGACGCACTGGAAGCCAACATTGCCAACATTATTCGTGAGATACCGGCCGAAATGTTGGAAAGAGTATGCCAAAATTGGACTAAGCGGATGGACCATTTGAGGCGCAGCCGCGGCCAACATTTGCATGAAATAATCTTCAAACATTAAATTATATCGACCCAACTATCGATCCAAATAAATATTTCATGCATTTTTCTAAATTTTATGTGTTTTTTTTTTAAATTTCCGATAGTTCTTATAAAATCACCCATTATATATGAAGTTTCATGCATATTGGGAAAAGTTTTCATTGGATTAATGAAAAATATTTAATGAAACAGTTTCATTAAATATATGACGCATAATTCTTTCAGTGTGCATATACTAATAATTTTTACTTAAATTTTTGTTTTTATCTTTTGTTAGAATAGTCAATCTTTTGCAAAAATTAACAAACATTATTTTTGCGCTTACACATAACAAACATTTTAAGATTTTTTTTCCTAAAATTAACATTTTATATTTGACAAATGAAGATTATGCGGCAAAAATTTCTAATAAGAATGGATACACCAAATGTCATTTATGATAATGTGTCATATCTCATATGACTTTCAGCAAAACTATGTTCAACACTTTAACACATTCTCAAACAAACATTATTAGAATATGCCGGTGTCGTGTGGCAACAACAATTAATTTTTTGCAAAATAAAATTTAAACATGAATGGGCTCAAGGAAAATTAAATCGAACGAAGAACATCAAGAAAAAACAAAGACAGCCTCCTGCTTAAGGGTGACTTCGAAGTATGAATAAATTATCACAGCCCACAGCAACAAAAGTTTTTTCATTGGCGCTACAGATTTCATTGAGCTTCAAGTGGAAATCAACAAAGAAGAGGACCTTTTCTATCAGCCATATGAAGCAAACAAACATCCAGGACTATAAACACTTTTCCAAACATTGTTGAAGAGAAGAAAAGAAAAAAAATATAGCGCAAACATCGAAAGAAATGAAAAGCGCTCAAACATGAAAAAAATCGTGTGTGAGAAGAAATTTAAGTGAATTAATGCTCTTTGTTAAACAAAAATTCTCAAGACATTTTACAAGTTCAACGTCAACAAGGCTGGAAAAAACACTAAACGAGTTAAAAAAAAAGAATATACTTCAGACCATTGGATTTCTGCTGATGATGAAGTCATGAAAGGGAAAATCACAAGCATGAGTTTGAAAGTAAAATTACGATTGCTGAAACTCGCATACAACGGGAAAATTAATATTCGAAATTTTTTTAAACATCAATGAGTTAAGAGCCAAAAATTTTAAGATTGGGGAGTGATGAATTTTTGCCAGTTTGTGGTGGTTGATTTGGTGTCGTTGGGGGTTTCTGGTGGTTTAGGCGGAAATAACTACTTGTTAAAGGATAAAACAGCTTCTTACCTAGCAAATCTATTTTTAGCCTTTATTTGTGTGCCTTTGTGTATTCTCACATGCATATGTCTTAAGGATAAGTGTCATAATAGAAATGGGAGGCGTAAAACATAAAATTTTGATTTATAACGGTTTCAAAACAATTTCAAAGTCAGGGATGGGTATGAAATAAACCAACACCTCTGACTCGAGCAACATTTTAGATTTTTAGTTTGATACAGTTCAATATGAACTGGTAACAACTTTTAGAATTAAAATGTTTGCTCGTAAACAAAATTTAACAGCAATCGGTGCAGGACGAGGAATATCTGTCATATAACCTTTATTCTTGAATTTAATAATGAAATTTAGTACGTTAACTTAAGTTATAGACTATAGATTATGACTATTTTATCTATATATATTATATATTATATATCATATATTATATATTATATATTATATATTATATATTATATATTATATATTATATATTATATATTATATATTATATATTATATATTATATATTATATACTATATATTATATATTATATATCATATATTATATGATATGATTTTACAACTACACATATCATATGATGTTTAGTTTAAAATAACGACTTAGTCCTAATATTCTAAATTGGATATATACAGCTATTGTACGTGCACCTGATATGAATTTCTGTTATAGTGTATGGCAACTTTTAAATACTTTATAGTTAAACAACTATATAGAGTCCAAATCCAAAGATCAGCTTGTATCACGATAACAGGCGCATTGACAACCAATCCTTCAGAGGCACTGATTACTTCATGGCACCTTGTTCTCATTGATCTTCTTACAGTCAACTACAATCCTCACTGCCTATAGAGCAGGAAAGCTTAATTGTGCAGGTTGTTAAAGATCAAGACATGGACATGCAAGGATTTTGAAGCTTCTGCCATCGATATTAAAGTAGGCATCAGTCTATATTACTCTTAGTTTTGATTTTGAAAGAATGTTTAAAATCATAATTATCTTCAGGAAGGAGTGACATGACGTTAAGTTAATGGACGGTTGTTCCAACAAAGTGTTCGCGAGAACGAACGGCCGTTTTGGCTCTGCAGTAATGTGAGATGCGCTTGGAGTATACGGCTGTCAGCGACTAATGGAAATATCTGCATTAATGTCAGTCAGTAATCTGGTATATCACCGGGAAATTCGTGGAAACGTTGAAATATTTGAAATTGCTAGGCAGAGCTTCTCTCACCGAATTTCTCATCAGCCCAGTTGCAAATAAAATTCCGTGGGAGTTTTTTTTCATTTTTCCCTTCCCTCCAATTATGAACAAAAATAAAGTGTAATGTTTGTTACTTTTTTCCTTCTCCCCATTCAGTGAAAACACTAAAGAGAGATTAAATATTCAATTCCTACGGTCAAGTTAACAAAAATTGTGCTTTTCCTTTTAATTTGAAGTGAAAAATGTACTCTGTGAAAAATAAATTTCGAGGGGAGTAAATTCCGTGCGAATTAAATTCCGGGAGAATATTCACAATTGAGCCGTACGAGTATGTATATTGTTGTCAATGCTAGGCCATCTATCTATCACTCTAGTTAAGGTCCATGCCCATAGCAGCTTCTATGATAATGAACTGCTAGACGAGCTATGCAAACCGGCATCTACTTTGGATATATCAATAGCTGAATCATATAGAATTCCGATGAAACTTATTAAAAGTGGTGTAATGTGGCCAACTTTTGACAAATAATGAACTTATAAGCCGTAGCAGAACGGATATATCGTGATTCCTGACAGTAATAACTGAACACTGGATGCTAAGAAGAAGAAACTAAGAAAGAAGAAACTGGAATTTGTCGTAGCTGAAAGCAAATGGAGCAGGAAGAGACATTCGTCCACCTCCTCTATGACTGCCTATCAAGAGGAATACTTTTCTTGGAATTTATATATTTTCCAATCTTCATATGGCATCGGGGCTTAATGATCTACTGTGATATCTAATGGCTATATGTTGAATCTTATACGTTGTGAGCTATGATATATCTATCGAGCGGAGTGCCTTTCGATCCTTTTGTTGTTTGCACGCAGTGGAGTACCACGTAAAGCAAAAAAATAATCAAGAGGATGATAGAAAAATCCACTAAATGGTTGCTTTAAATACTTTTTTCTGTTTTTTAACAAATCGCATAAAACTTTCTACAAAATTTCAATCTTTACTTTCTTACTCCTTTCACTTTCATTAAACATATTAACCTGATCTTAAAGTCTTTGGTGTATGAGCCAGAGCATACATATGTATGTTGTACATTACTTGACATTCTCACTCATTACATTAAGCTTTCAAAGCAGAAGGGTGCAACTTAATTAAACATTTGTTTTAACTTAATTCTCATTTCTCAAAAAAAAAAGAAAAAACAAGTCTTATTAAAGGGTTCTAAAAACTTTTTCCTTGTTCTTTTTGAACTCGTAACAAAATAAACAAACAAAAAAAAAACGGCGTCAATACTGACGAAACAAACATAAAAATATTACAAAAACAATGTGTTGATTTAATTATAAACATTTTTTTATGTAATTAGCCTTCTTAAGATATTTTAAACAATAAACAAAGTCAAACAAACTTAAAAGTAAAAATTTTGCTTTTTAAACAATTCCTGGAGAAAAGAAAAGGAAAACGGAATAAATTAAATTTCAATCTTATTAAAATGGTTAAGACTTCAATCGGGTGATTCATTGTGAGCTACGTCTCAGAACGTAAAATAAAACTTATAAACTTAGAAATGAATTAAAAATGTTTATTATCGATTAAAATAACAATTTATGGCAGTAGATCCATGTGGCAGGTCCAGTTTTGGGCACAGCAACTGATATCTCAAAAACAACACGAGTACTGTTGGCTTTTAAATCATCCATCGTAACCGGCTTATTTCTAAAGACTTTAGTTTTTACATATCCCCCGAGAAAATAGTCCTAAAGTGAGACATCGCACGATATAGGTAGCCAAGTTACCATAGTAAAATTTGGACTTAGGTGCTTACCAAGGAATGGCTCATAGCGCCATCTGGTTAAAACGAGAGCTCATCGAGACTATGCGCTTGGATTTCAAGAAGTATATAGTCCGTTACCATGTTGCCATAACGATTGCCATTAATGGTGACACTACGATTTGCCTCATTTTTAAAGAAATATGAATCAATTTTTCCACCAGCTCGTACACCCCACCCCGCCATTCGAATTGCTCATCAGGCAAAATACAACAATTTTGTTTATTAAAATATTGTTACGTTTTTGATTTAAACAATGCTTTAGCGGATTCTTCAATTGTAAATGAAATAATGACTCACAGAAATGTTCATTACACAGTACTAAAATAATTCTCAACTTTATTTACACTTAATACTTCTGTGTATTTACACACTATACTTGCTTACTTTTCTTATTTATGACTGGCTAAAAATAAACTGGCTATCCGCCGCAGACCCGCCTGCTATTTATACTTCTTAATCATATTCTACAATGATTGGCTAGTGATTCATAGTTCTATGAATATACGTCTAACGCATATACACATTTGCACACATGCTTGCAAACAATACGTAAGTAACAACAACAAACAATAAGAAACGAAATGCCAAGAATACAAGAACAACAACAACATAATATTTAGTTGATTTACTTGAAGTTTTGCGTATTTTAAATCATGTTTAATTGTGTATTACATTTTTAGTTTTATTTTGTTTGTGTAAATTTGCTGTACATTTATATCAAGCAGATCAACGCCCGCACACTGGGTTAAATGTGATACAAATTCATCACAGTACGTATTGAGATAAAAATGTGCTTGTCCACATCGCAGGAGGAACATTTATCTCAGAACGTTGTTTTTTTATAATACGCAACAATTTGTAGATTTATATTGTGAGTCTTGCCATGATGGTTTGCCAAACGATACTGATCAAAAATAGCAAAGCAGTTTGATATGAATCATGACTGATCTGTCAAAACAAACCTGTTGAAAATCAAACCCCAGTAAGGTTTCCATTAGCCATGAACTTGGTATGAGCATCAGGTCAAACATCGCAAATGGCTAATGTGGACCGCACATGTCCACATTAGCCATGATGCTTGGACATCGATGATCGAGCATATGGCTGAGTATCGATGTTCGCCAAGAAGTTGGCTGAGCATCGATTTTCGCCATTAATGTGACCGAACCAAACACTTTGATAAGCTAAAAATTATGGTTAATCGTATTCGCCACATACGATAACATGAACATATTTTTACCTTCACCCTGCCAACGTTATGTTCATGTCATGTTCAAGTCAATGGCACGTGAAGACGAGGAGTTATGATGAATCACCCACTATATATCCATATACTTATTCACTGCTATTATTATTGCCAGCAAGTTTTCAGAACTGAATGAGTTGTAACAGCATTTTCTATAGAGTTTTCACTGTAAATTATATCATAAAAAAGGTACAAATATAATTGCCTCAAGGAAACGGAAATAAACAAGTTAAAGTACCAACTAAATTAAAGTCGCTTTCCTTTTATAATTGTCCTTTTTCATTTGAATTTGTTTTTTAACCCAGTACTGGGAATTATGAGAATTAAATACGAACTCATAATTAAAAATTACAAAATCTTTCAGCTGAAAGCTGTCTAATGCGAAAGCAAAATAGGGGAAGAACATGTAAAATAAAATAGTCAGCGAATAGCTTTTGTTTAAGCATATTAAACTGTAAATTTATTGAACAAAATTTGGTTTCCAACTACTAATATATTATTGTTCACAAAATTCTTCATGGTTCCCTTCGAACCAATCTAAAGCTCTGTATTATATAGAAAGAAATTTCTTTTTAACAAAAAATCGCTTAATAACTAATCAATAAATAAAATGAAACAAGTTTTAGTTAAACTTTTTATTTGATTCAATTACATATTTAGTTGATATATTTTACAACCATGTCGCAGAGCTTTAAAGCTTTTAAAAATAAAATTTATGAAATTTATAACAAATATTGTTTCTTCTGAAAGCTTGAAATGAATATATTTTTGGTAATGAAATAACATTGAATCTCATTATCGAAACTAAATTTTCTGTTAAAAATTATTTCATTTTCAAAAATATTTTCATTTTGCTGAGGCATGAAAATTTCCGTGATATGACTCCCCTAATCGATAAAAATTAGTCTCGAAAATCAAGATAGGCATTCGATCAAGAACCACTTTAAATAGGCCTACGAACACATGTTCAAATTCTACGACAGACTAAATAGATTACCAATTGAAAAGTACGGCAAGACTGTGCTAGAAGTCAAGCTTAAAAAGCTGTAGTCGGTGTGGTCATAGTTTGGTGCCTCTAACGAACCAGTTATGTTATGAAGATTGCTCTGCAATAGAGTAAGCGCTTTTACCAAATTTGAAGAGGCTATGAAACGGCTGCTCCACTTAAATATTAGATATATTGAATTATAGTTTTGGTTTGTACATTTGTACATAGGGTTTTTAGTTCAAGTTTTTCCTCTCTTAAGTTTTTTCTTAAGAAGGATTTTTTTACAATACAAGTCTGCTGTGATCAATAGTTTGTGATTGAAGAAGACAAGAAAAATAATGATCAAATCTTTAGCTGGGCAACTAGCTAGTTGTTGCCACACTACACATCAGCTCCCATTCGGATTTGAACTCGAGTCATGACGTATCATGAACTGCTGCCTTAACCACTCAACCCTGATTTATTCAGGATTCAGCAGTGCCCTGATATTACTTGCAAGGCTCATGTAACAGGTCGGTACTTCTGCCATAAGTTTGTAGCCATATGAACAAACCACTTACTGAAGAGCTCGCACCTTCTAACACCTCCTGTATGCAATTTTCATGGCACTCAATGGAAGGCAAGCCTTAATAAGTCGGTAGACCGGAGCGCATTAAGAGAATTAGTTCTTAAACTGCTCGCCCGCCTAATCATCACATTACACGGATCTGTTACAAGCAACAGCAACTTAGGGTTTATTAGACCCCGCAAACTGGCAGCGCACCAGGGTTATCAGGGAAACTGATTTCCATCCCTGCGATTTTAAGTTTAAACCACAGTCAGGTTGATCAGAGACGGGATAGTCTGCTAGCAGGACCCACTGGGAACTGTGCCAATGCCCGTTCTGTTAATAAATCCTTGCCAAGTATTTCGGAAGTCCAACACAACATCAGTCATGCGGCTTCTTGGTATTTTATTTGTTACAACCTCTATGCTATAAAGGATAAAGGATGAGATAGTTCGGCATATTTTTTTATCTTGAACCAATATCTTGGACTCCTACATTGTACTGGAACTAGGAAAATAGGCTATGATGAGGAGGAAAGAGGGAGTAGTGTTTGTGGAGTTTTAACTTTAACAATAACAACACGAAAGACTAAAACAAACTCTATAACAACATTTAAAATGTTGGAATTAAAATAAGTAACATTAACGTCATTGACCATCAATGAGTCATTGAAGGCACTGGTTGCGGGTATTTCACCGAAGCCGTGGTGATCAGTAGGCCAATATTTAGTTTCACACGTAAATGATCTTTCGATCATTATAAAAAAAAATATTAAGATATTAACATCGTATGCTTACGTTGGACCACCCTTTATATTGGAGCGCATTTCTGTTTTTGAGTAGTCGAAATTAAATATGCCAACAAACAGCATTTAACACATTAAAAGTTCTAATAACCTTGTAAAATTGTTCTTTTTAATTAAACACATAAAAATTATTTAATATTTCTTTTTTCAGCTTCATGTACTTTGATTCTTCCATTAACATTCTACTTACACATTTTTACACACTAGTCAAGGATATTTACATGTTTGAATTAAAAACCAGCACAAAGAGAGTCCTTTATTTTAAACGAGAAAAACTTTGCGCTTCAACAATTTAAATCGCATTTTTTATACCTTGCATACACATACAAGCAAACATGCTGGACACACACACACTCGCACACGCACACTCTCACACATATACACACACGCTTACATATACACTCGTTTAACCACAAACATACTCAAGTGGTCAGGAAAAAAATGTTTAACCAGAAAGAAAAATAAGGATACTTGTAATAAGAAAAATACTTTAGCCTTGAAGCCAAGGATTTTATTTAATATTTGCCAACTTTATGGCATTTTGTAGCC
This sequence comes from Thecocarcelia acutangulata, assembly GCA_914767995.1. Taxonomy (NCBI): domain Eukaryota; kingdom Metazoa; phylum Arthropoda; class Insecta; order Diptera; family Tachinidae; genus Thecocarcelia; species Thecocarcelia acutangulata. The sequence goes on from OU612097.1 coordinate 30,297,663, forward strand.
ACTGGGTGTATTTTGTTTTATTTACTGTTAACTGGGACTAAGATTCGTTAAGTCCTTTCGCAGCCTGTGCTTTTAAATGATTATTTGCAGCTTATCCTTATTACTTTCAGCTGTAAGGGTACGAGTATGAGTTAACATTTTATAGACTAAAACAAATCGCTGATATATTCATACATATTGCAGGGTGCATAAGGACGTGTGTCCTTTTTGTTTTTGTGTGTTTATTTTTTAAGGTTTTTATTCGAAATTGATTGCCTTAAGATATCTTATTTTGAAACACTCATACTCACATGCACACACATTCACAGATTTAAGTAAACATTGTATGACAATTTTGCACATGATTAAATCTTAGAAGGCCAATAAAAGAAAAAACGTTATAAAAATAATAAAAACCCAAGTGAAAATCTGCAAAAGAAGGAATAAAAAATATACATATGTATATAAATAAATCATAATCAAGTCGTGTAGAAATAAATAAATACAAAATACTTATATACCACATGATTTTATATATTTTCGGAACAACCTTCTCCAATTATACAGTCGATTACGATACTACAGAGTGGCGTAGAACTACCTGTTTGGTATATATGTTCAATAACTTTTTTAGTTTATCTATATTTTTAATTATTATTTGAGTAGTTTGTGAAAAAAAACTTAGGGAATTTAATATGGAACTCTACACAAGAGAACAGCGATCAAACATTGTTGAATTTTAGTTTGAAAATACTCGAAAAAGGTCAATTGTTTTGACGCAAAGTGCCTGGTGGCAAATTTTCGACAACATGGTGCACTAAGAAGACTTCCATGTACCGGAAGACCACATACCGACCACACGGAAGAAAATATCCTACGTGTTGCGGTTAGTCCAGACACATAAAAAAGAAGACGTACGGCAAAACTGGGGCTATCGCGCAGGTCCTTTTAGTGGATTTTGGCCACATTACACATATTCCCGTATAAGGTTCAGCTTGTTCAAAAATTGTAGCCGATAGACTACGAACAGCATCTTAATTATGCCATTTCATTCCGACCATGAAGGTAGTTCTGCCCCACCCTGTACTGATTAATTTAATCTAAGACATTCATACTGCATAGCTTTCCGACTCATTAGAAGTGAAACTGTTCTTTCAAATTTAAGATCACTTAAAACTTCCGGACCAGGTTTGAAGATTCGGATGGAAATCCTGAATGTATTCTCAAATTTTGCACAGACTCCTTATATAATATACATATATGATACAATATTGCTCTTACTGCTCTTTGTTACCTTCAGAATGGAAACAATTATTCATTATGCCTTTATTTAAATGTGGAAGCAACTTTGACACATCGAACTATGCTCGTAGAAGAATTTGCTAAGCTAAGTGCTATTCCAAAGCTTCTGCAAAAAAAATTTTTGCCTGGGTGTCTATGGCATCATCACATCTACACTTTCATCACCGTATCAACATGGCTTTTGTTAGTCACGTTCCGCTTCTTCTTATGTGGCTTCTACTTAACATTTGTTCCAATAGCCGAACATAGAATAATTTCCATGTGCTTCGGTCTTCTGCGCTTCTTTTTCAATTACTAACAAAAAGTTTCGAGATTTCCTTCTTCACTTGATCTTTCCAGCGAAGTTTTGGCTTACCCCTAGCTTGTGTGACGTCTGTAGGACTGTATTCCAATACATTTTTTACTGAACCATCTTCATTCATTCTCACAACGTGATCTACTCAAGTTAAACTTTGTATTTTTATACGTTTATCTAAATCAATGCTCAGTTCGCGGATCATGCTTAGTCGATATTCGCCATCAACGTATGTTGGTCCATAGTTGTGAAGAATTTTTCTCTCAAACACTCTAAGTATTGCTTCATCAACTCCCCACGAGGTTTTTGTTTCTGGGGCATAGATGCAAAAGAGTCCTTCGTGTGTTGTAGTAAATAAAACTCTAGCAAGCTACATGACTTATGGTGTGTTGGACTTCGGAATCCCTTACCAAGGGAGATCAGCCATGCCCCCAGGAGGTTCTGCTTTGTAGACCCTCTCGGTACCTTATGGCTGAGGTACCTAACTTAGCTGAAACGTTTAAAACTAAAATCGCAGGAAAAGGAATTAGTTTCCGTGATAACTTTGGAGCATAACGATTTTCAAAGGCTAACTCATCCCTCCCTCCCCCCCCCCCCCCACCCAAGGGGGATGTTGTCTTGCAGCAGACACCTGTACTATAAGGAACCAGGAGTGAAGATTGGACGGGGGAGTTGGTCTAAGGGCTGATGCACTCAATGCGCTTCGGCCTACTAACTCATTAAACTTTGTCTTCCATTGACTGTTGGCAAATTGCATACAGGAGGGACTAGAAGGCCCGAACTCTTAAGCAAGGGTTTTGTCTATATGGCTACGAACTTATGACAAAAAATCGCGTTCTGTATGAGCCTAGCAAGCCACACCGGAGCGCTGGTGTACCGTGAATAATTCACCCCGTGGAATTGGTCCATCATCAAATTAGGCCGTAAAGGTAGTTGCTGACGTAAATCAATTTTACAACTGTAAAGATCTCAAGCATGTCCTGTTGGCGATCTCTGCCGACCACCACCGAGACCATTAATGACAAAATTACATCTATTACTCTCTATCATATAGCCGCAGTAGAGTTGTGGTTAGGAAAATAAACTTTATAATATACTATTGAAAAACTATCAATTTAAAATCACTTTTGGAGTGACCAAATTTGATTTATTTTGTTTGAAGAGCAATATACATAACGCAAATGTAAAATTGTTCTTACTCTCAATGTAACCATTTAAGAATCCAGAAAAAGTAGGCCAATTAGACTTGTCTCCAACAAAAGAAATAACAATACTGGATTGAAATATTTTATAACATCTATACATATACATATGTACATACGTGCATATACATACATATATAAAATATAATTTCAGGAAATAAATTTAACTTCTTTTAGAGCCACAAAAATACAACTGAACTTCCATCGCTGATTTATATTTTTTATGCGTTTGTTGCATCTGCTCAAGAAAAACTATACATTTGTCTCACAGATTTCGATCGTTGTAAATTTGACGACAATTGGTAAGAGGAACAAAAACAACAGTAACAACAACAATTCCAATAACACAATCATTACTCGAAGCTACAGCAACAACAGAAACGCCCAAAATAACTATTCAGCCTGCCTCGACTAAAATCAACAATGTGTTTCCTCCGTTTTTTTTTTTATTTTTTTTATTTTTATTATGTTCTCGAACAAGCAAACGTACGAGTATATACCAGTTGACCAAACATACAGAACACAAAGTTATTACTGTGCCGTTGAATGCATTATTAATGTAATTAATCAAAAACATTTTATATATTCTAGCAACTTTAAGCCAAATTTTATTAAAATGCGCTGTAGCTTAAGCGTTTTCTGTTAACACTTTTATCTGTGGATTATATTAATAACAGCGATAACTTTCTTATAACTTGTCATCCATTTTAAGGTTCGCTTAACAAAGTTGTTGCAAATAAACTGTCATAGTGCAAATAAATTCATAACATGTCTGCATGTATTCATACATACATACACTTTACAGTCAGTATACAACCATTTCAAACTTTTTCAAAATTACGATGCTTCTGGTAGAGGAAGCCAAAGGAAAATATGTATATGTGGTCGGCGTTTTGAAAGATCATGTCGTAATTTTACTATGGAGGCAGTTAAAGTTGCCCAGCTTTGGTCTACTTTTATATCATATCGATACATAAAAACAAGTTCTTTTTACATTTGGAGTGTAGCGAATGTTCTACAACTTTGTAAAAAATGCTATAGTTGTTTTTTGTTTGTTTTTTTTTTCTTTCTGTGAAATATATTAACTTTCTAACTCTCCCTGTTAACAGCATTTTTTGGCTTTAATTTTTATTTTTAACTTAAAACCTATGAAGCTTTTTGCTTGTTTGCAGATGTGCCCAGACTCAGACTACTCGCCGAGCAATCTAGAAAAAGAGGAACAAATCGGGTGGGGATGAAAACCTCTGCAAAAATATTGGCCATAAAACTTTACTATATATGTCATAACAAACCAAAAACAAAAACCAATCTCATTGAAAATTGCATTAAGAATTAATCTAGTTATTATTTACATATCGCTCCTTTATTGCAACATAGTCATATCTCAAAAAATGAGCTTTTAGAGTTAATAATGCAGAATTATTAACAGTACTACCTTTTATATTGTGCCAAAATTTTATTTAAACTGTTTCCTTTAGGAGATATTTTCTAAAAAAAAAAAAAAGACTTGTATGGAAACTAAAACTTTGTAATGTGTTTTTCTCGAAACGAGCTTTTTTGCGTTATGACTATGTTGCAATAAAGGAGCGATATGTTGGTCATTCCCTCTCTGACGAGGAGGAAGAAACAGGAACTAAAAGACTAAAATTATTATGTTCAGACTGAAAAATTTCATTTTTGTACAACTCGCCTTCTTGTCGAATATTCTCATTAAAGGCTGTGATTGTCTGGAGCCTAATGGCATAAGCCCGCGATTTCCGGTAGTCTCAAAAAAAAAATAAGGTTAGGATCGTTAACAGGGCGATCTTGCTGGCAATACAAAAACGCCAAAATAGAAGACTAACAATCAGCAAATGCTTCCTTTACACTATTTATTGTGGCATCTGCTGTGTGTACGGTTGCACCATCTTATTAAAACAACATGCTCATTAAGCATTCAAAAAGCACTCAATATCTTCGGCAGTAAAACTTTTCTTAATAACTGTATTGCTGAACGCGTCCTCAAAAAAAAATACGCTCCAATCACTCCTCCCGCATAAACACTGCTCCACACAATAGCCTAGAGGGCCTTTCATGTATCACACGCGGATTTGCAGTGCCCTAGCAACCAACTTTTTTATTGGCGTAACCGGCCATGATGATTTTAAACTCAACACCGTTATCTTCGTTGTTCAGATTGGGGATGGCTCTACATGTGGACTGTAGCGCTCCATTGTTTGTCTGTTTGTATTCTGCACAAATGTCAAATATGATTGCCGTAAAACGCTATTACAGAGTAAATAATATTGCGCCACCCTATATAACATAATATTAGGTAGTTGGAGGCATTATCATTAAGACAAATATTGTAAATAAGCTATCAGGATTTTTGTTATCAAAATTACTTAAGTTTTAAAAAACCTGTCTTTTACCATATTATTATAAGTTTATAACACTTCTAAACCACTGTGCGAGCCGTTGATGTGCTTGTTATAAATATGCAAGCATATCCACAGATACAATATAAAGCTGAAACAAAATATACAACGTACATCATAAACGAACGCAAAATTCTATGTAAATCAACCAACAATGATTTTATTGTTGTTAATGCGTTCTTATTGCTCCACAATTTTTGTATATATTGTATGTGAACAACTATAATATTTGTACTATTGAATCCAAAATGATCATTACATATCTAGATCAGTGGTGCCCACAAGTTCTATATGGAGGAGTAAACACCAATACACTTAAGGAAAAACTACTTTTGTTTAATATTTTTTATTGTAGAAAGCAAAACAATTTACAAAAACAATATTCACACTGATAATCGCTGTCGTTAATGTTAATTTTAAACGTTGTACAAGATCAAGTCATAAGTCAGAAAAGTAGGCAAGCCTGGTGTGTTAATACTCGTACACAGTGGCATTCAGTTTAAATAGAGTTGTGAAGTATTCAAGTTCTGTTTAACACACTAGCGACTGTTTCATTAATGCAATCGCAGTTAAAGAATACGCAAAGCGTTTTTAAAGGTAAAAACTTAACCATATATTAAAGATATGGCTAACTGGGTTATGAAACCATGCAGTACGCCTTGTTCGCGTTAAGCAATTGCAATGCATTTGTATGCAAATGACAAATTTCACAATATTGCTGGCAGGCAAGCAAAGCTTTAGTTGTTTAACTTAAATGTGCCCAACAGGTAGTGGCAACGCCAATTCGGCTCAGAACTATACGTAGGTTTTTATATGTTGCGGAAAATATATAAAGGGGGGATAGTTCTGGAACTATGAACTCTCACCAGGTCCTGTCCGCTGTTATTATAATTATCCATTACAGTACACGATAAAAGTAATTTCACATTAGATTGCCTTGTATTAGATTGAAAAACAAGACAACCGACTTGGATTTAATTTGGTCACGTTGTGCTTATATTGCAATGTATTGTGCTTACATTGAATTGTATTGAAATTTGTCAAAAATGCACAACAAATTGGGGCCAGTGTTAGACTGTGAACGTAAAGTGCTATGAATATGATAAATAATTCGGTAGGAGATTTGCCATCTTGTAAAAGTTCATCATTCGTAGACATTTCTATAAACGATGAGATGTTTCATTTTTCAAAATCAAATTATTAAAATATCGAATTTAACTGCTTGCTATATTTCTACCCACATATTTCATATTATTTGAGGTGCAATAGTGTGAAAATGAAATAGTACCTTATGTCTTTGAGAGTCTCACTAAAAATCATTAAATCATTTCTGTCTAATGAAAATGCCAGCACTATAGTGACATATGTCCTTAAGTAAACGATTGAGAATTATTATTACACAGAAGAAATTTTGAAACTTTTTCATAAAATATATTGTCCTCTTAAAGTCGGTTGGCTCCTGTATAATATTTTTTCTCAATTGCCTTGGATTTATTTACTTTACGCTTAAAACGGAATGTTCTACGTTTTGTATTCCTTAACTTTTTTATTTTTTTTTTTTTTTTTTGTCATTTTTGCATATTTTATGCTCAAGAATCGTGCAACGAATTTAGTGTCTGTCTACTGTTGCATCAATCTAAAGTGTGTATGAAAAAATGTGCATATAACTGCTACTGGTTAAAACTAACGAATCTTTGTGTGCTGGAACCAAAATACTAATGCTTTTACCAAACAAAAATACTACAGAAAAAATATTAAAGGGGATTTCAAAAATCGTTAGAAAACTATGATGTGGTGAAACTTGTTATTTTATATTTTAATGCTAAGTCAGAAACAAGAAGGCTTCGAAAATATATCATGGTATTTATAGCTCTTAACGGATTGATGATTCAGTTTTGCAAGCTGAAGATGGTATTATTCGTTTGGCTCAAGTTCAAACCTGGTTTTCGCCAAGAATTTTTTTTATTTTTAATTATATGTATGTATTAATGTTAAATAGTCGAACTTTTATTTTTAATATTTCTAATATTATATGATGATGGGTGGGTATCATTCGTCTAGCTCGAGTTCAATCCTGGCTAAAGCCAAGAAATATTTTTATTTATAATTATAACAATAATTGCCGCGATCAATAACTCTTGATCAAAGAGGACAGAAAAAAATAATTGAATACACTAAGTTGGGGGAGCTCGAAACCTAGTGGGTGCTTATGAGCAGAGTAGCGACTGCGAAACAGCTTGTTGTCCCCCAGCTTTAGTGTATTCAATTATTTTTTTCTGTCTTCTTTGATCAAGTATTACTGATCGCGATAGTTATTGTTATAATTAAAAATAAAAATAATTCTTGGCGAAAGCCAGGTTTGAACCTGAGCCAGACGAATAATACCATCATATACTCGTAATATTAAAAATATTCAACAAGTTCGACTTTTTATCATTAATATACATACAAAAATATCCTAGTTTTAAGAAAAAAATCTTCAAACCTTATTTTGCTTGGAGAATCTTCAAAATTTAGGTAAAATCTTCATCCTGGTAACGCTGAGTACGAGTACGATTGCCGAATATAGAAAAAATTTATGAGAAACCAAATCACGCAGCCGCCATAAGCAAACATGAATGGGTATATTATATACTCTAAGTTATAGATGCAAGCTCTAACGAGTAGAAAACATATATGTGCAAGCAATACGCGTATTGATTTATGATGGGTATACTTAAATCATTAAAAAAGGCACCGTTTGCAGATCTCTGGTAATGAGATCAAAGCCATTTTGTCGAAATGTAACCAAAATTTTGTTAAATGAATCGACGCCAGTGGGGGTGGTCTATCTAGATATCTGTCGAATTATTTTATTCTATTCCAATTATCACTGCTTCCAATACAATTAGAAGTGGGAGTCCAGAAACAAGCTCTTGAACATCTATTGGCCACTATTGGAAAACCCTTTACCGTGAATAGCATCGTATTCAATAAGTTTTAGTTTACAAAAAATTGCCAAGTAACAAGAATAAAAACTATAACCAAAATAGTTTTTTCTTATTTTCTGCATTCGTTCGTTCGAAAGAAACGCAGTTGATAAAATTTGAATTTGAATTCTTGTTTCGCTTGTTTTTCCTTTTTTTTTTCGTTTTAATTTCTGAATTCATGTACGATGCATAAAATTTAATTTGCCAATTGCCCGCCTTTAGTTTAAAATCTGAATTAAATATTTTATGTAATATTCAAATAGAAAAATAAAAAAAACATGAACTAATTTGCCAACTTAACAAACACAATTGCAATAATTTCTATGCACCACTTGATATAAAGAGGAATTTTTCGGTTGTAATCTGGATTTGTGGTGGCAAATAGTTTGAATGCCGATTCAAGTAAAATGTTAAGAAATCTGCATAAAATTGTTTTGGTTTTTATGCAAGTCTTTCTCTTTTTTTTTCATTTTAACCGAATAACCTAATTAAAGCTTGAGACGGAGCTAAAGTGGTTAGGAACGTTGTTAGGATTCTTGTTGTATTTGCAATACGCTACAAATGCTAGATTAGTGCTGGCAACATTTCTTGTTGCCAGCATGAGATATAAAACGGATAGGCATGATTAAAGCTTTAAACACATAGACGACAGCAGACTTCACAGCTTCACGAGTACAAATGAAGTTAGCTTCAAATGCTGCCGTCTCATCAGCAACATAATTATTTTAAAGACAACAGCAGCACTATGTGTATTTAAACAATTCAAATTTCAGAGGTACCACATATATATTTTACATCAATTACATATATATTTCAATAAAATTACTGACTAAAAACGTAATAATATCACGTAAAACTGTACAAACTAATCAATTTATTTGTTTATTTTATTTATGTGATGTTTATTTCTATTAAATATTTTAAACAAATTTTAGTTCTTATTGCTGCCAATTTATTTTTATAGTGACAGCACTGCATTTACTTTTTGCTGCTTACGAAAATAGAAATTAGTCAAAGTTGGCAGCAGCAACAAATGCTGTTGTGAAGTCGTGCTGCTGTGACGTCGTTAAAACAATCGTTTGCATTTAAACACAAGTATATTATTTTTGACAGATTGCTGCTTGCTGTCGTCTATGTGTTTAAAGCTTAACAGCGTTGTCAAGTTTGAAACTTGAAAACACATCAAATTATTTCAACAATAACGCACCAAATTTAGATTTTTTCTTTTAATTTTTAAAAACCCAAAATGGGTTTTTATTATATTATATTATTATTTTATATTATAAAAAGTATAATATTTTGATATTAAAGACACGGTAATGAAACCGCCTTTTAAACGGCTATTAGACGATAAAACCGGGTGTGATAATAGCGGCTGATGGCATACCATCACATTTTAGTGGGATTCAGTTACTATTATAAAGACAATGATATCTTTACAATAATTATAACGATATTTTATCCAATTTGTTATGAAGCAACATTATTAAGTTAAATTCGTTATCGACCGAAATCAGCTGTTACTTTTACTGCCTATTGTGTCCCTGACACAAAAATACAGCTGATTACCGTCGTTAAAATTATATTGCAGGAGCACACAATCGTTACTGTAAGGGATGAAATTTACGATTATAGGAATATTAAGACCCATCAAACTCGATTATTAACAATTGTATCAAGTACAGTGTAAATTTCATTTGTGTTTCCTTTCGCAAACGAACCGTGATTTTCAGTTGGCTAGAGATGGTGTCTTTAAAATAATTTATTGATACGAGTATATACGAAAATTTGCCAGAATTGTAACAAATAAAACCTGAAAGTTTATCATAATCAAAGTCTAATCCAAACGTTTTAGAAAAATATCATAATTTATATTAATAATTTGGTAATTTATTAATAACTAAGGCAGTAGCGAATTCACGACCCTTCATAAATACGAACTTCGCTATTCAGTGTTTTTGTTGTAATATTTGACAAACTTGGCTTGAATGTTTAATAGAAAACCACTTTCTAAAAAAAAAGCTAATTTTATAAACCGAAATATTTGCTTTTTTTCGGAAATATGTATAAAAATAGCAAGATTGCCTATTACTCCGTATTCTGATTGTGCACTACAAAATGAAATATAAAAATTTTAGACACTTAAATAAGAGTTGTCTTGAATATTATTTAAAAAGCACACCGAAAATAAAAAAAAAGCGCACAACGAAACGACTAAAGATTTTTCGCACAAAAAATTGTAAAGTCTATCCGAATCTATGGTTGATATACACGCCGACTAAAGTGCAGAAGATTAGGTAAAAAACTGAGACTAATATTAAACACAAATGGACTGGCTTATTTTTCTATAGCTGACAGCTTGTTCAGCCTAGTTGCTCATGCTGCATCTCTGACCGTCTAGATCAAGTGTGCCCAGCCCTATGCGCTTGATACTCAATTGTTTTTGTAAATGCGCTTAGCTATAGGGCTGTGCTCTTTAATACACAAACACTGCGCTCAGCACTAGCAATGAAAAATACATAAATAACTTCGTCTTTCATTTTTTTTTTTCGTTCTTCACCACACACACACAAAAGCAAAGCAACCACACTATCGCATGTTTTGGTGGTAAACATTGACGACAGCGATTATCAATGTGAATTTTGTTTTTGTAAATGCTTTGCTTTTTACAACAAAAAATATTAAATAAAATTAGTTTTTCCTTAAATGTATTGGTGTTTACTCATCTATATAGAACTTGTGGGCACCACTGGTCTAGATTCTCAATACAGCGATTTAAGTCGCCACAGCGGTAATACTGGGCATTAATTTCGAGAATATGCTGCTAGCTGTCACAGAATACACTAAGTCTCAGACATATCGTCCAGCCAAAGTTATCTTCATATGTCACGAAAGTATTTCGGGTTTTTTTTTTTTTTTTTTTTTTTTTGAAAGGTAATCAAATCTTATGGTATTACGACGCGTTTCATTTTTTCAAAACTATATATGGATATGTATAATATATCTTAAACAGAGCTTGATTAGATAAATCTATAAAATTTAGCCTGGTAAACGGTATTATCTGATTTAATTTAATTTTTTTACCTTGGACCAGTGCATTGTTCTGAAACTAGTAAAATAGAATTACGACGAGGAGGAAAGAGGCAGTAGGGCTGGTGGAGATTTGATTATCAATAACAATATGTAAATACTAAAGCCCAGTTCAGACTATTATACTGTGTATTAATACTTGTCAAAAATTCAAATAATATGTGCAAGTCTAATAGTCTGAATGTAATTCGTCATACATACGAAAAATAATACGATAAAAATTTGACATCCCCTACGACTTTTTTGTTTTTTGAAACTTTTCAAAACGATAATACTTTTCATTGGATCAGGGTTGTGTTTTTTTAGGAAACCAGCTGTAAAAAGATTCACTAGCCGGCTATTTATTAGCCGATGGCGGGCCGTCACCGATAGTATTTTTTGTCATCATAAGAAAGCTCGAAATTTGGGATTAATCTGTCGTATATAAATGTATTTTGCTCATGCTATATGTAGAACATAAAAAATTTTGGTGCTTTTAAATTTGGATCTGTTTTACATAATTATTATATTAGCTGCTAAAGATTTTCAAACGCCGGCACGTCTACCGCCTACGACGAAGAGCTCACCTGCCGCCGTGTAAAGTGTTATGTTGGCACATCTCTCTGCTGAATAAATAAAAAAAATATGAACAGCTGTTTTCTTTTCTACTGAAATTTTTTGCTTTATATCAAGTGTGATGGTGTGAATGCAAAATCAAATTTACGTTAGACTTTTAGACAGTCGCTAGAAATGTGTTTAGACTTTTATCTCACAAAATCGAATGAATGTATAATAGTCTGATCGGGCCTTAAAGGATATGTAAATACTAGGGATGAAACGATACAAGTAAGGTATCGGTACTTATACTCGATACGGTATCGATCGCAAAGTATCGATAACTACTCAGTATCGAATAAAAAGCATCGTCACATACTTGTATCGGTAATTTCTTCTTACGATTAGTGGCAGGGCAAAACACATGGAGCCAAAAATCTTCGTCGTGAGCTTGTTATTCTGATCCACTGCGTGAAATTGAGGTGTCTTACTTGCGGAAGCGAAGATTTTTAAAATAGTATATAACAATAATATAATATATAATAATATATAGCAATAGTGACTTGTAACTGCCTGACACATTCTATGGAGGAAGAAAAATTTTGTAGCTTGGATGTAAGACAATTCATCATTAGTATAATCTGCGACAAATTCTACAATTCTGGCCTGAAGATTTTTTAGTGACAAAATCGAATGGTTTTAGTAACTGGACTATTTATTTTAGTATCTCAAGATCGTGACCGCAATTTTATGAAATGCAACCCGATTTTGGTACTTGGTATCGAAAGAAAAGTATCGGGATATTTATTTACTCGTATCGTTTCATCCCTAAAAGTGATCACAGCATTTAAAGTATTGAAATTAAATTAGTTAAAACTGATCAGGGTCCAGCGTGTATACTTTAAACACTGCTTAGACTAATAAACTTTAGTCCAACACCTTCCGCACTGCAAAATAATGAATGGCTTACAAAATATTAATAATGAACATATGTATAAAGAAAATGCGGACGACAGTGAAAAAAGAAAAAAAAAAAATACATGCTCGCAAGATGCAAGACGAAGCACTACTTCAAGTTTATGATATATGTATGTATGTTTTTTTTTTTTTTGTAGCATTTTTTATTTATTGAGTCTTCAAAATGAACTAACAATAAGTATTCAAATCTTAATACTAAATTTAAAATTAAAAAAAATGTGCTTTAAAATGAAAAAAAAGTGTACTTTATACTTAAGTCCGACCAATGCTAGACAAAAAGTTTTATTTTGCGGGAGCTATTTCGGTAAAATCACCTATTGAGCAATCTGATGGTGGCAACGGTATCCCTTCTTCTCAACCGACTGTGGCCGCCAAAATTAAGTATATTGCGCGCAAAAGGGTTTGGATGAAGTTCCAGTTTACTGACATATCTTGTCGCGTACTTAGAAAATTCCTCCTTTACCAGCGGAACACTCAGATCTTTATGAATTCGTGAATTTTTTACGTACCATGGAGCTGCAGTAATCGATCGAAGAATTTTGTCGCCTTTGAATTTTTTCAATATTTGACGCTGAAGCGGTGCCCCATAATTGAATTCCGTAGCACCATATGGGCTTTAGAATTGCATTGTATAACATAAGTTTGCAATCCAACTTCAATGTCGAGTCTCTGCCCATAAGCCAATTTAGTTGCGCTACTTTTAGTTTCAACTGAGTGACTTTTGCTTCAATGTGAGACTTCCACGTTAGCCTACGGTCGAGGTGTATACCAAGGTACTTGACTTCATTGTTCTGCGGAATAGGTGAGTTGTTTATTTGAATAGGTGCACATGTTTGCTTACACAGTGTGAATGTGACATGAGTACATTTTTGTTCATTAACTTTGATTTTCCAAAGTTTTAGCCATTTCTCTAATATTGAAATGTATTCCTGTAAATTTCGTGAAGCTAATTGGTGGTTTTCATGTACGCTGCAGAATGCAAAGGTTGAAGTGTGGATTCCGGATGTCGTTGGCATGTCAGAGGCGTAAATCAAGTATAAAGTAGGCCCCAGTATGCTGCCTTGATGAACACCTGCCTCGATTGGCTGAGTTGGGCTTATAAAGTCGCCTTCTCTGATAACAAACTTCCGCCCATATAAGTAGCTTTTCAGAAGCTTGTGAGTACTTGTAGGCAAGTTTAACTTTATTTTGTGCATCAACTCGTCGTGCCACTCTTTGTCGAAAGCTTGAGAAATGTCAATGAATAGAGTTGAGCAATACTTCTTCTCCTCAATGGTCTGTCTTATGATATTGACTAGTCTGTGCGTTTGTTCTATGGTGCTATGTTTAGCCCGAAAACCAAATTGATGATCAGGGATGCATCCCACATTGTTCAATATTGGACTCAACTTCACCATTAACAATTTTTCGAATAGTTTTGAAATTGTTGGTAAAAGACTTATTGGTCTATATGATTCTACCTTAGTCAGATCCTTCCCTGGCTGGGGTATCATAGTAATCATTGAGACCTTCCACATTGTAGGATAATACTCAAGGCGTAAAATAGCGTTAAAAATAAAAAGTAGAAGCCTTCTAGCTGCACGAGGTAACTGTTCAAGCATTTTACCAGTAATTTGATTAATGCCTGGAGCTTTTGGGTTGGGTTTGTATTAGCGATAACGTTTTCGACATCTTGAAAATTAAGTCTCAAAGACACAGGGGGTCTAACAACATATGGTGGTAATTCCGCTGTATTATTCGCTGAATCATTTGTAATAAAAACGTTTCTCAAATGATCGACATACAAAATCCCCTTTTCAACATCGCTTCTTGCCCAGTCGCCAGTTGAAGTTCGCAAAGGTGGCTTACCTATTACGGGTATTTATCAGATTGAGGGGTACCATCAAGGCTTTCTGTATATGAATGTATGTAAAGATAACTTCGATTTGTCAGATTACACAGTATTTTGTGATGGTATTGAAACTATACCGAAGAAAAAATATGATATTTCTTAAAACTTCAACAAAAACAATTGGTTTCCTCTTAACTATACTTTCTTCCTTTTGAAGGAGTATTTCTTCCTCTGGAAACATATTTCCACCTCAGAAATGTTTCTGTTCATTTATCATAAATTATGACTTCATCATTCTACCGCTTAAAAATAAAGTAGCGTTCAAATTGTATAATTGTGCCAAACATACAACCATTTATGCCTCAATTAAGCAGTCAAGTACTTAAACGTCAAAACTCATTCAACGTGTAATTTTTTTCTCCCCCCCAAAAAAAAAGGGGAAAAAAGGAAAGAACCCATTATCAAATGAATAGACAAGGCAAAAAGCTTAGAAAATTATCCGATTTGAGAAAATGTTCTTTTGCATAATTTCATAAAATAAAAAGGGATTAAGATCTAAATGTACATAAAATAATAACAAACAAAAAATATTTTCACATTTTTCTTTCATTTTTCTTCAACCAGGTTTTTCTCATTTCTTTACTGTTCTTTTCTAGTTTTTAATGTGATGTTGATATTTGTTGTGGGATTTTCTTGAAAATTTTGTGATAACCTTTGTTGCTGAAAGCCAGTAAGAACAAGCCGGCACTGGAGGAGGATTATGGGAAAGTTGGGTGTTGGTTGTTTTGTTGCACGTCTGTCTGTCTGTCTCTCCACATGACATGCAGCATTTCAAGTGCATGCGAAAGTTTTGTTCAAGTATTCGTGTGTGTGTGTCTGTGTGTGTGTGTGTGTGTATGAACATACATATGCTCGCACACGTGTTTCTAACTTTGTGTTCCAAAGAGATGCATGATTTTCAATCTAAGAACCCATCATGTTTCAATTGTGTTCATAAACAAGCATGTTTTACTTTCAAGTCGTCTCCTCTTCTCTCGGCACATGAGTTTTGCTAAAGTTTCCCCCGGGTTCATGTTGTTGAAGTCATGTTTTTCTTTTCTTCGCAAGAAAAAATAAATAAATAAAATAATTCAGAATGCAAAAGTGAATATAATGTAGTTTTCTTTTAGTTATGTCAACTTTTATGAAGTGTTTGTTTTGATAGTAGAGTTTTTATTTATTTCTGTTTTTATTTTGCTGCTTTAGGTTTTTGAAGAATTTTGTATAAAAAGTATAAATAGTTTGCTCAAGATGGGAACAAGGCAGGAAGGTTGAACTAGCGCAATAACCATGAACGTTTTTCACCTATATAGCGACAAGGAAGTTCAGGTTTGGCCACCTGAACTTCCTTGTCGCTCCCAACACCCAAATTTAATTGTAAATAAAACAAAAAGTTTTTAGAGTATTATCTTAAATTTTTTTTTATTATGACCGAAGGATCTATGACAGTTATGTGTGAAGGAAAATATTGGCCAAATAAATGCCACGACTTTGGTGGCATACCCCTATCGCATGGTCCATATTTTCAATAATTCTAAGACATTCGTTCAATGCCATTAATGTGCCGAATTATCTCATCCTTTAGCCTTTGAATTCTTATTGGTTTATTGAAGTGAAAAGGTCATTTTAAATATCCCACAGAAAAAATTCCAATGGCGCCATATCACATGAACGTGGCGGCAAATTAACATCGCCACTACATGAGATAACACGGCCGTTGAAATTGTTTCGTTGGCAGCGTGGCATGTAGCACCATACTGTTGAAACCACATACTGTCCACATTCATATTCTCAGTTTCTGGTCACAAGATATCCGTTATAATCTTGTGATATTGGACTCTATTCACGAGGCGTCATTTTCCAATAAGTCCGGCCCGATGAAGCCGCCAGCTCATAAACCGGCATCGGTGCATAAATGGTGGGGTTTTTTTAGAAATTATTTTTTGAACGCCCATTTTGCTCCCATTTTCTTCCTTCTGTGGCTGAAACTTAACTATCCTATGTTGGTTCTAGGACTTCAAAATATCTGCAAAACGAATGTCATCTAAATTGGTTTAGCAGTTTAGGTGTGATGAGCTAAATATTCATAACACGAACTAATAGCCATGTTCAGAAAAACGCGCGTTCTGTAACCACAAAGCGCTCTGAAAAACGCTTAATTGATTTTCAGATGTTCTAAGGAACCCGCGTTTTACTGTCGTTTCGAAGCTTTTTTTCCGAAATAATACTACAAGTGTTTTACATACGTATATGTGTATGTGGTATTTATGTATATAAAATAAAAAAAATATTTGACAGCAAATAGAAGAATTTTTTAATTCAGTTTTTTTTTTTTTTTAAGTAAAAAGGAGTAAAATTCTTTCATTTTTTTTAGTGAAATAAAAAGAAAACATATTAAATTTTAATTGTGAATAATTTTATTACCTTTTACAAGTTCAGTTTTAGTATATTCAATCAGGTCACTTCAATATACACATGTTACTTGAAGTCGCCAATTTTTTTTTTTTTTTTTTAGCTTGGACCAGTACTCAGGGGAAGACCCCTACATATGCAGTGCATTGTACCGGAACTAGGAAAATAGGTTGTGAGGAGGGGGAAAGAATAGAAGTGTTTGTGAACATTTGACTTAAACTTTCCAACGTTATAACAGACAGGAAACACGTCTGCAGGCAACTTATTCCATAGACGGAGCGTACGGCTGAAAAACGAATTCTCTCTGTAATGCGTAGTGCAATTCCTCGGGCAATCGACCACAAATTGATGAGCCCTGGACGACGAGCACGTGCGATGTAAAAATGTGCGAGTTTCGGGAACAAGATCCCTAATCTCGTCAGAGCAAAATCCATTGTAGTAACGATAGAACAGAGTAACGCGATATTTTAAGCGATATGCGTTTACTAGAACACTTATTTATTAGTTATACGCTTCTCAGAACACCTATTTGACGTTTTCAATTCGAAAACGCTGAATTTAAGCGATTTGTGTTTCTCAGAACATGCCTGTAAATAATTAATTTTTCAAGCGGACATTTCGTCAGTCGGAAGACTGTTGGCACGGTCCATTGCAAGAGTATTGGAAATCGCTTCATGAATGGCGGAGTTTCTCAAAAATTTATTTTGGACAGTTTGTCTGGCCAATGTCCAAAAATATTTTTACTGGCGAAACTCTGCCCAAAGAAAAGATCGCTTCATAAATTAAGGAATTATTAAAAAAAATTGTTGACGGGCTGTTTTGACCTCTTTGTGTCTTAAATTCCAGAATAAAAGGTATCCAGAGTAAAAGATTCAAGGTATTTAGCCATGGGCTGAAAAGTCCCAGGCCTAACAAAGAAAACACAGTTTTTTTCTTCAAAACTAGCTTTATTCATTAACGTAATCTCCATAAAGAGCAACGCCATGAAATGAAATGAAATGAAATGAAATGAAATGAAATGAAATGAAATGAAATGAAATGAAATGAAATGAAATGAAATGAAATGAAATGAAATGAAATGAAATGAAATGAAATGAAATGAAATGAAATGAAATGAAATGAAATGAAATGAAATGAAATGAAATGAAATGAAATGAAATGAAATGAAATGAAATGAAATGAAATGAAATGAAATGAAATGAAATGAAATGAAATGAAATGAAATGAAATGAAATGAAATGAAATGAAATGAAACCCCTGAAGAATCATTTTTCTTTCAGTTTATAACAATTGTCCTTTGTATGAGTTTAGTGATTTCCAAGATCGCCTGATAAGGACTCAAAACTGGTGCTGTCCTTATTCAAATCTGTTTATTGACACAGCACTCATTTAATGAAATAGTTGATGACAACTCCCAACTAACGATTTGATTATTATTTTCTTGTCTTCTTCAATCAAAAACTATTGATCACAGAAAATTTGTATTAAAAAAAATCCTTCCTAAGAAAAATCTTAAGAAAGGAAAAAACTTGATGTATACATGCATGTTCTGAGAAACGCAAATCGCTTAAATTTAGCGTTTTCGATTTGAAAACGCCAAATAGGTGTTCTGAGAAACGTATAACACAAGAAATATGTATGGTTTTGCGATTTGAAATCGCCAAATATATTTTCTTTTTATTTCAATAAAAAATTTAAAGAACTATACACATTTTCATTAAGAAAATTTAATTGAAAAATTTTTCTATTTATTGTCAAATATTTTTTCGTTTTATATTACTACCACATACATACATATATATAGGGTGTTTTTTTAAGCCCGATAGAACTTGAAATTGTAAAAAATAACACAAAAAATTAAATTGTAATCAAAATTTTTTTTTATTCGAAAGATCAATACGTGACATTAACATTTGAAAATGATTTCGGGCATATGGGCACCGCGGCTGTTCTTGACGAAGCGCATTCTGGACGTCCAATTTTGGGCCACTTTTTCGAGCACTGCTGGCCGTATGTCACGAACAACACTTCACGTAGCCCCACAGGAAATAATCGAGAGGTGTCAAATCGCACGACCTTGGAGGCCAATTGACAGGTCCATTTCTCGAAATCAACTTATCGCCAAATTTTGATTTCAGTAAGTCGATGGTTGCGTTCGCCGTATGGCACGTAGCGCCATCCTGTTGAAACCACATCTCCTCCGGATCAATGTCATCCATATTTTCAAACAAAAAATCATTGATCATGGTGCGGTAACGATCTCCATTGACCGTAACGCGAGCTCCGGCCTCATTTTTGAAGAAATAAGGTCCCGTTAAGCCAAAAATGCGCCTCATCGCTGAACACAATTTTGCGATAAAAGTTGCGCGAATCGACGACTGATTTTCAAAGTAAATTTGGATAATTTCGTAGCGTTGTTCAAGCGTGAGTCTATTCATGATGATTTGTCAGAGTATACTGAAACAAATAAAAAAAATGTTTCATCAAAATTTAATTTTTTGTGTTACTTTTTACAATTTAAAGTTCTATCTAGCTTAAAAAAACACCCTATACGTATGTAAAACACATGTTGTATTTTTTTTCGGAAAAAACTCCTAAACGCCAGTAAAACGCGCGTTCTTCAGAACACCTAAAAATCAATTAAGCGTTTTTCAAAACGCATTGCGGTTTTAGAACGCGCCTTCTCGGAACATGGCTGATAAATATACAAAAAGTAAAAATCGAATTTAAAAAATTATGAAAAGTTCAACAAAAATTCAATAAATTAAGCTTTAATTTTCATCCTAATTTCTAAAAAAAAAAATCACTTTGCACAGAATTTTTTTTTTAAATGGGCAAATATAAAATAAAAAATTAATACAAATATAAAAGTAATGAAAAGTAATGAAATCAAAGAATAAACAAATCACTTTGAGTTATTGAACTCCCTCTCCACTTGTGATGCATGAATATGGTTGATTATACATACTCCTACACCTCAACTTTATGCAGCTTAAGTAGATTTATGTTGCATGTTTAGTGTTATTATTTGAACTTCAAACGATCTGCATAAATTTAAGAAAAGCAACTCATACTCGCACTAGAAAAAAAGGACACATTGTTGCAAACAAGCACACACAGAAAAGTAAAGAAAGCAACAATAAACTTGCCTGCTGATGTTTGCGCGCAAGAGGCGATGATGACGAAGTTTTAGCTGAAATGAAAGCAGACATGCTTTAAATTTACAAAAAGCTTCTGTGAGTCTTTTAATTTTCCAGCTCACAAGAAACTTCAGCACAAGACTGTTGTGGCTGCTTTGTTGGTTATTTAGTCGTTTATCTTTAAAATGAATATATTTTTTTCCCTGCAACGCTTGCAACTGATGTTGCTGCAACTTTTTCTGCCATAGCTGTGTCATGAGTTGTGAGATGACACGCGTATATTTTGCTTTTTTATGCAGATCTGCTTAACATTTGCTGTTTTTGTTTTGTGTTTTTTAACAAATATGCATAATTTCATGCTGTTTTTTTGAAGTATTTAGCCTTCAGTTGCTTTCTATTGTTGCCGGAGCTGTTGTTAAAGGTGTATTCACGCAGAGTGTCGAGTCAAAGACACTGTGTCTTGTTATGCACTCTATAATAAACATTCGGTGATCTGCTCATGGCTTCGCGCTAGTAATATCTAAAGCTCTTCGGTGTCCAAAAATATCTTTAAATTGTAAAGTTTGAATATTAATAGTTCTATTCACAATATTAGGCAAATCGTATTGCATCATCGCATTTTTAAAAGGAATTAGCATATTTGACTTATTTTTATAGGCAACGCATAATAAAAAACTTTTTTGAACTTGAGCCAGAAAAATAGCATCATTTAATATTAGAAAAGCAGCAATTCACGATCCCGGGGGAACTAATTCCCCTTCCTGTGATTTTATGTTTAAACCACAGCCAGAACGTTTCAGTCACAGTATCAATGATCAGCGCCTAGGATCTTTGTCTTAATGAGAAAGATTGTAAAATTGATTTACATCAGCACCTGCCTTTACGGTATAATCTGATGATGGACCAAATCCAAGGCATGAATTATTCACGATTCACTAGCGCCCCTGTGTGTCTTACCAGGCTCACATAGGTCGCAATTTTCGCTATAAGCGTATCCCTTGCTTAAGAGTTCGGGCCTTCCAATCCCTCCGGTATGGACAAGGTTTAATGAGTTTGTAGACCGAAGCCCAAGGAGCATTAGCCTTTAAAAGCTCTTCAACCTAACCATCACATTTGGTTTTTTATATTATAGGTATCTGTTGCAAGATGGGCATTGCACCATAGTTATCAGGAAAACTAATTCCGTTCTAGTCAGATTAAGAGCATCAGCCCTTAACCAACTCACCCGTTTAAGCATCACGTCTGGTACCTTACCTTACAGGTATCTCTTGCAAGACAACAGTACCTCGGGGGGTTGTAAGCCCCCTAAAACCGGACATGCAGCAAAGTTATCCGTTCCGTTCTAGTTAGATTAAGAGCATCAGCTCTTAACCAACTCACCTGTTTAACCATCACGTCTGGTACCTTACCTTACAGGTATCTCTTGCAAGACAACAGCACCTTGAGGGGTTGTTAGCCCCCGAAAACCGGATATGCAGCAATTTTATCAGGGATACAAATTCCCCTTTTTGCAATTTTAGGTTTAAACTACAGCCAGAACATTTCAGCTAACGCAAACACTTTAACCATAATCAGTACCGAGAGATCTGCAAGACGGAATCTGCCGGGGGCCTTGCTAATCCCCGTTTTGCCAATTTTAACCCTTGTTATGGGCTTCGGAAGCCCTTAACACAACATAAGTCATGCGGCTTCCTAGAGCTTTATTTACTTAAAAAAACGAGGGACTCCTATTCCTCTCTGCCCCCCAAAACAGAGTGCATATTTTCCTTTGGTGTACACCAAACCAAAACTTGCTCCCCGGGGGGATTTTAATAAAACAGATTGTGAAATTGATTTACATCAGCACCTGTCTTATAGCTCTTAATAAGACAGCGAGACATTCAAACCTGGAGCTTTTCTGGGTACCGAAAAAGAGTGGAGTACCCAAAAACTGGTAAAAGCCGGGGCCCAATTATGGCAAGGGGGCATTGATAGAATGGCAAGAGTCCCACTTAAAAGCTGTAAAAACCAAGTGCAGCGTCAACATGTATGGGCAGCTCAAGACAGATGGTCTGGTGAGGTTACCTGACGAGTAGTGTGGCTAATGGCAGGAAGCTGTGCATAACGCAGGAAGATTATGTTCCTTAAGGGATTTCCTCGATGAAGGTTGCATACTTTTTTAGCTGTTTTGACAGGACATTGTGACGTAGGGAAATATGCTAGGTAGTTAAATCTTCCATTTACTGATTTCTGTAGAAGTTGTAGGAATGAGGATGAAGAAGAATGTGATGAGCACTACCTCTGTGCTTCCTCTGAGAGCGATCTATCTAGGCGGATCGATAGTGCACGGGTTAGCAGATATATCGAAAAGCGGGCGAACAGACTGGCCTCTTTCAGTCAGTTTTCGGGTTGGTTTCGATCTGAAATTTCGTAGTATGTGTAGGCCTCGTAGGCTACATATCTCTCCCAGGCAATATAATGGAACAAATAGAATGCCCAACGGGAATGATTTCACGAAACTAGCAGCCAGTACAACCTAACCAGCACAAGCACTAATTTAGAGAAAATTTTAGCTGCACAAACAGTTCAAGGACTGCTTGCCCATACATATATCACTTATCGATTTTGCCCCTTTTAGCCAGGACTTATTGCTGTAATCTTTCCCTTTTTGGCATAAAATTTTGTATTGTTTTTTATTTAGTGCAATCAGCTATAAAGTTTTTGTAGTGACATTACCATGTTCGTTATCCTTTGAAGTAAACTTAATTTTACTAAAATCTTTTTTATGCTAAAATTTTGTTTAAACTAAAATAATAAAAGCAGGAGAAAAATTGCATTACAAATCAGTTAAAGAGTTCTTTGTTTTGTGTTTAAAGTCGTTTTCTTTGCCGGCACAAACTCGTGGGTTCTAAATAAAGGAAGCTTAAGTGCTTTCTTCCTGCTGTGTAATTAGCTTCAAGTTGTTACAATATATTTTTCTATTCTTTACCAGACTGAGTTACTTTTTTTTTTTTTGTTTTTTGCTTACCAGACAAGTTCAAAAGTCTGACGATTTTTTTTTTTTTCATTATTTTGTTTTGTAATTTTTCAACAAAGCTAAAGCTTTTTTTTGTCTTTTTTTTATTGAGGCGTTGATGGAAAAACTGCTGGCGTAGAAAAACAAAAACCAAAATAGCATCAAACGAGATGTTACAAAGAAATGCAATTTCAATTTGCATAGTGCTTTTTTTTTTTTTTTTGTTTTATTTTCTTTTAATGGCTGTTGCGATTTTTCATTTGATAGAAAAGGCAAACAGTAATCCATCAAGTGGTCGCTGGTTCATTCGTTCGCGTGTTCATATGCTGTTGGTCAGTCACACTTGAGAGAATTCAATAAAATTTATTAGAAACTCTTAACTGCTTTAACAAAAAAAAAACGATAAAATGTTAAATAAAGTAATAGTTTTGCACATCTTATTTTTATTTGAAGTTTTTAAAACTCGAGATTTTCATATGTGGCAAGAAAAGGTCAGAGAACAGCTCTGGATCTAATAACTTTTATATGCGTCCAACACCAAAACGCCGGATGTAAATTGTAAATAAAATAAAAAGTTTTAAGAGAAATATCTTAATATATTTTGTTACGGTAGAATAATGATGATGATTACATGTGAAACAAAGAAGTATGGGCTAAAAACTCGCCTCGTTTTCAATGACATACCTTTCTCTGATGGTGCATATTTTCAATAACTCTGAAACATAATTGGGGGTCAAACTCGTTAATGTGCCCAATTATTGGCCCCCCCCCCCCTGTAGCACCAAAGTTTTTTTTTTTGCTTATTAGCGTATACTTTTTCTGGATAATGTCCCCAAAGAAAAAAGTTCAGCAGTGTCAAATCACATGATGATGGCGGCCAATTAAAATCGACACGACGTGAGGTAACATGTCAATTGATTATCTCGCGCAAAAGAGCCTTTGTTTCGTAGGCTGCGTGGAAAGTGATACCATCTTGTTGAAACCTCATGTTTTCCAGGTCCATATCCTCAATTTCTGACCACAAGAAGTCCATTATCATCTCACGATAGTGAGCACCATTTACGGTAAGGACTTATCCGAAAACCTCTTCACAGAAGTACGAGCTGAGAAAGTCACCAGGCCGAACTTTACATGCATCGGCTTTTCAACAATCACTCGTGGACTCTCATTTGCCCAAATGCGGTAATTCTGCTTATTAATAACTATCAGCCAGGTAAGAACGTGTCTTGTAGCAGAAGATGATGTGCTTTCTAAAATTGCTTTCAATTCTGTTTGTTCAAGCAGCTCCGGGGGCAGCAGATTTTGCTTCGGTGTAGCCTCTGCTTTCTTGAGTATATAAGGGAGGGAGCTCCTCCTTTGTTGTAGCAAATAAAACTTTGGAAAGCCGCATGACTTATGTTATGTTGGACCTACAAAGCCCTCAACAAGGGTTAATTGGCAGATTAGGGAACAGCAAAACCCCCGGGCGGTTCTATTTGTAGACCATCTCGGCGCTAATCATGGTTGGGGTACCTATATCTTGGCTGAAACGTTTTGGCTGCGTTTTAAACATAAAACCTCTGAAAGAGGAATTAATTTGCCTCATGACTAAGGTGCAATGCCGGTTTTGTGTATGAGGATTGCTGACAGTTGTTAAATTAATTTACATCAACACGATTCTGGCTTGCTAGACTCATGCTGTTCGCAACCTCTTACTCAAGAGTTCGGACCTTTTAGTTCCTCCAAACAGCATAAGCTCAATACTTGTAGTTTGCAAATGGAAAATGCAATTTTGGCAGAGCGTAAAAGAGTAAACTTTACTTTCTCTCTCGCTCTTTCTCTATCTATTTCTCTCTGTTTGTAAAATTTTTTTCAAAAGAAACATTACTTATTTTTTGTATTAATTGGTAATCAAGGCGAATTCATTACTAGGTGAACTTAGCAGCACTGGTGATTATTTTTTCCAATGAAACTGTCAAATTTTTTTTCTCTTGTTTACAAACTTTTTCGCGCCATTTTAATCTGAAGATTTTTTTGTATGATTTAGTGCAATTTCATGAAATTTGTGTGAATTTAGAAGTGAAAAACTAATATAATCTGTGATTTTAATTACAAACAATTATAAAAGTTTATATTTAACGTTTATATAAAACTTTTTCCCAGCTGAACAATCTTAGGCAAATTTAGATTTTGACATTTACGATATGTTTTACAATAACAAAATACATAGTACTGAATTCGCCTTTCCGCTTGCATTCACCTGTATAATTTCGTCTTGATTGGTAATCACACTTTAGTTGTTTTCAGGAGATTTTATCTCAGTCGATAATTTCCACAATATTTAAGATATGTACACACGGTTGTCAGATGTTACAGTATTGTAAGATCTGGCAGCATGCTGACAATGTAGTGACAATGAAAAATTGTCCCGCAGAAGTAAATTGTGTGTTCACATGATCGTAAGAAAATCTTACAATTTCATTGTCAGACTATGGTGTGACAAATACTTTATCTGACAACAAAAATTGTCAGTTCACACGGTTGTCAGATTGTTAGATGAAAAAAATTGCCAGATATGTTGTAAGGCATTGCCAGTTATGTTTATCATCAACCATCTGTTTGACAGTGTTGCCCATCAAACTTTTTTCTGAGAATGATGCCATTGTAAGGTGCATTAATTTTATACATCTGACAATTAAAACTGAGCCTACAATACCAGCCAATTATCTGGCAATGCCGAAAAGAGTATTCTCACGATTGCCAGATGCCTGACAACATTGTCGTCTTACAATTGATTCGCAATGGTTTTTCTGACAACGTTGTAAGTTAAAAATTGACAGTTCACACGATTTTCAGACAATATTTTACTGGCAATATTACTGGCAATATTGTAAGATCTGGCAACCGTGTGTACGTAGCTTTAGTTCTTTTTATTAAACAAAGCTAGTAAGCGTTCATGACACAATATTAACGCTGTTATTTAAGTTACTTTTTACAGCGTAAAATCTAATTATTAAATTACGTTGCGCTAAACGGTCTGTTAGCTCCACTTTAAAAATACAAAATTTGGGAAAAATACTAGTTAGAGCTTTTTTAGAAAATATTCAGGCCTTTCTGTAAAGTTCTACAGAATGCACTGTCTGCGGTAGTCACTTAGCTTAAGCTGTCATATCAACTGAGACTTATCTAATTGTGTTCTTCAAGAAGCTACAACTTGTGTCTTGGAGAGTCCTGATGCCTTCCTTTATCTATCGCATACCTGTTTAAAGTTTCTAATATTATTATTTTTTTCATTTAATTTTGCGGCTAACGCAATACATGCCTTGTTAGATGTTACTATATTTTTTTACGTTTTCGCGTCCATACTTTTCATAACTTTTGCCAGGTAATGAGATATTTCTTTGAGGTTTAATTACATTTTATTACTTTATAACAAAAAGTAATTTCTTAATTATACGCTGCTGTTGGCGTTTGCTGCATTGCATGTTTAAGTGCTGCATTTAAAGCGATATTTAAAGTGTCGCAACAATCCATTTGCCATTAATTTCTTGTCTACTCCTTTCTTTTAGAAGAAGGTTGTGGCGATTTTAATGTTACTTGCAACAATTCATGGCGTGTTCTTTTTTATATTTTTTATGCTGAATTAATTTATTTTTTATGGTGTTTCTGTTTTAGTTGTTGTTGTTGTTGGTGCCCGCTTTGCTATGAATCATGTGTTTTTGTTTAATGCATTCATCTACCACCTTCATCATCATTAGGAGTATCATTAAATATCACAGATACAAGAAGATTCTTGCAATAGTTTCAAAGGAATTAAATGAAAAAGGAATTAAAATTAATTTTTTTTCTTTTATTTTTTTTTTTTTTTTTTTTTTTTTTGTTAGAAAAAAATGAAACTACTTACTGCAGCTATTTAACTTTTAACTTTGTGCATCTGTTGCTGATGGTTTGTAGCTGTCGTCAAAGTTCTTCAATTTGAAACTCCCACATGCCACCACCAGCCATGATAATGGCTGGCTGTACGGACGTTTGGCCGGTTGGTCGGTCGAACTTTCGTTGTGGAATTTTAGTAAAAATGTCTAAAAATGTCTGATACTGCAGTATTTAAGCGTTGAAAGATTGCAGAGAAAAACAAAATGAATTAAAAAAATAATGTAAAAAGCGTTAATTTGGCACACTTTGTCACTTGGTTTTTTTTCGTTTTTCTTCTTAATTTTTTACAAAATAAAACTTCCCGTCCATTTTGGTGTAAAATTTCTTTTTTAAGAGTTTTTTTTTATCCATTTTTTGTTGAGTATCATCACCAATTTCTGTTGTTTCTTTAGTTTTTATTTTTTTGCTGTCATTTTCATTTGTCCACAGCCTGTTTTTTCTGTTTGCTTTATGGTCCTGTTGTCCTTTAAGTTAAATGGCTTGTAAAAGATTTCTTAAAATTTAATTAAAACACATTAAGCCCGACGCATTTAAAAAAAAGAAGAAGAAAAAAATGAAATGAAAAACAAGATGAAATGAAAGAATTCTTTGCAAAATTTATTAACTATAATTAAACAAATTAAAACAATGTGAAATGAAATTGATAATGTATTATTTCAAGTGTTCTCTTTCTATTCTACACAGAACTTTAATTTTGTCAAGTAAGAAGGAGAGTCTCAGATTTTAAATTAAAAAAAGGAAAACTCTATTGGCATCTTATTGCATACTTAAGAAGGAAAAGTAATTTTAAGACCAGGAAGAAAATGACTTCACAAGAACTTAAAATAAGGAATAGAAAAAAAACTAGAGAGTTTCCTACAGCAATTTTCGTGAATACTACATTCGAAGAATGATCGTTTCAATTATTCACAATGTGATTATTGCAGTCAAAAATACAGAGTCGCAACTACAATCTGGTATTTTAGGTTCGATTCATACAGGTTTGTCAAACCAAAAGAAAAGAAGCAAAAAGAGACACTCAAAACAGTAAAACTTTTATGTCTCTTTCTTGTCTCCCTTAGCGCTTTATGCAAGTGAGAGAAAGTAATAATAAACTCCAGCTGTCTCTGTTAGTCCCAAGGTGCATTAATGTATACACGGTGGCAGCACTATGGCATGTGACAATTTTTTGCTACTGGCAATATAGGAAGCTATTTACGTCAAATGTATTGTTTACATTTTTGAAAGTGAATTTAGTGTTTTATTCTGAATTAAATATATACAAATTATTTTATGGACATAAAAATAATTCAAATAAATATAATTTATAATTATGAAAAGGTAAATTCATAGTTTATAATTGTGAAAATAGTTACAAATACTTTTGATAAACATAGCTTACCAGATGTCTGTTTTTGTTGTATTGTTGTAATTTTGCTCTAGTGCTGCCACCGTGTATACGTTAATGCACCTTGGTTAGTCCTTTACGCCAAACAAGGAAGGTTTAGAAAGCTTCCATGTACATTGAGTACTTTAACAATGATTTGATTTAGCTTTAGATGTTGTTGTAAAATATCAGCCAGACTATAGAATTGATTGACTTGCCTTGACGGTCTTATCTGGCTCTTACTAGTATCTAACCCGGGGTGAATTATTCACAATGTAAATATGCACTACAGGCAAAACTTACTGCTTTTGGTATCGGTGATGACTATTATCGGTTTATATCGAGTTTTCTCAGAAACCGGTCTCGGCAAATGAGTTCAAGATTAATTCAGGGGTACCGCAAGGCTCCGTTTTTTCTCCTACCCTATTTCATATTTCCAACCCTATCCATTCCTTCGCAGATGACAGCAGCATTTACCATTCATACTCTTGCAGTTATAGGCCCAGCCCATCCACGATCGTTGCCAAGAGGCAAAATATGAATGACTTACTGAATAGTGATCTCCTATTAATCTCCGAATGGGGTCGTAAAAACAGGGTCGTTTTTAAAGCTCGTAAGACCCAATGTTGCTTATTAACACACAAACAAACGACCGCAAGTGCTGCTTCATCTGTACTCATGGATGGAAAAACTATTGAGGAATCGGATGCCCTTGATGTTGTGGGAATAAAAATGTGATGGTCACTGAAATGATCATATTTTTCATGTCTTTAAAAGAGCATTCGAGTGCCACGGGTTTTTGAAACGGTGCAAGATGTACATCTCTCCATCCGATCTCCTTACTATTTATACCACTTACATTCGACCGAAAATGGAATACAACTCTAATGTTTGGGCTGGTGCCTCAAAGTCTATTTTGGGGTTACTCGACCGGTGACAGTAGTGTATCCAACTCTGTTAACTCACTGGAGCATCGATGCAGTGTAGGATGCATTTTTAGGTTCTATCGTTACTACAATGACGAGATTAGGGATCTTGTTCCCGAAAATCGCACATTTATACGTAACACACGTGCATGTGGTCGATTGCTCGGGGAATCGTACAACGCATTACAGAGAGAATTCATTTTTCAGCCGCACGCTTTGCCTATGGAATAAGTTGCCTTCGGACGTGTTTCTTGTCTGTTATAACGTTGGAAAGTTCAAGTCATATGTTAATAAAAACTATTCCCTCTTTCCCCCTCCTCATAATCTATTTTCCTAGCTCCATTACAATTCATTGCATATGTAAGCCTCTATCCCCTGAATACTAGTTCAAGGTTTCTAGCTATTCTGTGGATTACAGGTGTGCTCTGAAACTCACATGATCTTAAATCACATGTGAGCTTGAAATCACACACACACATAATTTTCAGCAGTTTTTTAGATTATATGCAATTACACGCGCTCCTATATATTTATGCCTCATGGATTACTACATTTAATAACTTAATCTACAAAAATCATTAAACTTTAAAAAAGAATTTGATTTAATTGTAAATGAAAACTGTATCTCCAAATTAAACTCACAGCATGTCAACATATTTTTTGTTTAATTTTTATTACTTTTAAAATTCATGTCAAATTGCATTTCCAGAACTCTTTTACTGAATGAATCATAAAATTTTAAAAAGAAATATGTAACTAATAAACAATTTGACGCCTTTGCCAGCGGATCGTAAAAAGTTTACAATTGACAGAATTTCAAAAAAAAAATAAAGCAAAAAGATATAAAATTCGATCTGATCGTTAAACCAAACAAATTTTTCTGCATGTGGCAAGAACACGAACACAATATCGAGATGATACTGATTGTCTCATAAAAAAAAAGAACAATAATAAATTTAAAATGGAAATAAAAATTTAAATGAAATTATGACAACTCCTGTTGTGCGACAAAACCAAAATGACAACATGCTCTTTTCCCAACGACTATCAAAGAAACGCAACGAGGTCATTTATCATCGTCGCCATCATCGTTATATTAAACAACCTGCAGAGTTTTTGAGAGAAACCGCTTCAAAATTGTCCCACACACAAACATACAAACACACACACAAAGGCGTCATTTCATGGTAGTGTTTCGTGAAAAACAAAAACAAATTGTTCAATTGCCGGAGCAGTCCTTTAAAGCAAAAATCGTGAAATCACATCATTTTACAATAATAGGTTTATGAATCTGTATGAGTAAATTTTTGGTAACAATTTTGTTCACAAACGTGGTCGTAGCATGATGAGCGCTGCCTTTAAGCAAATTGTTTACTGGTTCCAATTTTTGGTAATTAGAAAGGATATTTCAAGGTGCATTAACGTCTACTCTGTGGCAGCACTAGAGAAAAATTACAACAATAACAAAAACGGACATATGGTAAGCTATGCTTGTCATAAATATATGCATCTTTTTTCACAATTATAAACTATGCAAGTACCATTTCACAGTTAAAAACTTCGATGAAATCTCCTGAAATCTACTCAGTGCCAAGCGACGCAACTGTGATTTTGTTCAAAAAGTACTACGCTGTAACAAAAATATACACTTTAATTTGGTGTATGCAGTCTTTGGGCCAAGGCGAATTTATACAGGTGAATGCAAGCGGAAAGGCGAATTCAGTACTATGTATTTTGTTATTGTAAAACATATCGTAAATGTCAAAATCCAAATTCGCCTAAGATTGTTTAGCTGGGAAAAATTTTATATAAACGTTAAATATAAACTTTTTTAATTGTTTGTAATTAAATAAAAAATTTTATTAGTTTTTCACTTTTAAATTCACACAAATTTCTTGAGTTTGCACTAAATCATACATACAGAATAAAATGGGGCGAAAAAGTTTGTAAACAAAAGAAAAAAAGTTTGACAGTCTCATTGGAAAAAACGCGAGAAGCAAAAAATAATCACCTGTGCTGTTAAGTCCACCTAGTAATGAATTCGCCTTGCTTTGGGCACCAAAAATGTACACTTTAATGTGGTGTATTCAGTCTCTGATAAAATTGTTTTGTCAAACCCCATGCATAAATATTTTCGAGCAAATGAAATCTTGTTAGGTGTCATGAAAAATGTGGTGTAAACGATATAGATTTCGTTGTAGATTTCAATTCATATCTGCTAGATTTTGAGTTTGCAGAAAAATTTAAATTTGGCAATGCTTTTTTAAATGGCGGCTATTTTGCCAGCTGTTAAGTGATTTATGCTTAATTTAATTATTATTTAGTGATTTATGCTTAATTTAGTGATAATAATCCTCAAGTGTGTGTTGACACAAAAAACTTACTACTTCCTGTGTTTTATCGGCTGGTGGAATCATTGGAACGCGTTTTTTTTTAATTATACTAGTGAAAACATTACAGTCAAAGATGCCTATTCACTTCATTCGGCGACTTTCTGCAATGTACTATCTTTGTGTAGTTTATATTCTACGCATCCCACAAGCTTAACCGACGATTTTTTTACGGTTTTAGCAGATGGAGGGTTTATTGGCGATGAAACTTTTATAGGCTGGAACAAACTAGTGTTGGGTAAAATCTTTCATTCTCTTTCACAAAGGTTAAGTGAATTAATTCATTCTTTTCTTTTGTCTTTCTGCTTGCCAAACATTTCAGAATGAATGAAAATATTTCAATTATGTGTATTATAATATGAGTAAAGCAAATACGGCATTATTTGTTTGTATCACAATTTGTTCAAACGCAAAAAAAAAATAAATAAAAAATTTATTTAAAAATTATAAAATATAATATTATTATTATATATAAAATTGATTATATATAAAATTTATTTAAATTTAAACGTAGAAAATAAAACTAATAACTGATTTTGTATGTTTACGGGTACTAAATGAAAGATGACGAAATATGAAAAGAAAGATCATGATAAAAGAAATAGAGAAAGAGTATAGACATATATCATTCTTTCACTTGAGAGAATCATTCAGTTGAATTAGTTCATTCATAAACGACACACGACTAGAACAAACTATCAAACACTTTTTTATTTTCAACACCTATATAACAATCGCAATCCATACTTGTGTTTTTAAAATAACATTTTCAGAAAATTAAACTTACTTTTTTGCTTTTTTTGTTTCGCGCTAATAAAGTTTTTTTAATTGTTTTGTTTTTTGTCTGACAATGATGCCATTGTCAGATGTTAAAAAATTCACGCACCTGACGATATGAAATAAACTAACAACGTCTGACAATGGCAAGGAAAAATGTTTACACGATTGTCAGGTATGTGGTAATAATTTTGTCCAATGCAAGCATTTGGTCGATTTTTTGTTTCACTAATAATTTTTCACAGTTAGCATCGTGCATAATGTTTGGACCACTCTTTAGTCCACGAAAGGATGCACAGCTGGAACGGGCTACCGAAAACAATATGCCCAAGATGGTATTTATAGTATGTTATGTAGCACCGCTGTAGCTAACTATAACGATCTATGCCTTCCCAGCAGAACGTGAACGTAGTTAACGACAAAATACCTCAGTTCACAGTGCAAGCGAGACACAAAACTCTTGAAGCCCAAATAAAATATACAATGATGGTAAATAAGGTAAATACGGCTCGCGGTGTGCTTGCATACATAAAACGTTGGGCTAAGGAGTTTACTGAACCATACATAACAAAAAGATTATACACATCTTTAGTTAGACCTATACTCGAGTATGGATCAAAGGAACTGTATAGAATCTGTTCAGAAGCAATTTTTGTTATTTTGTCTTGGAAATTCAACTTGGAATTCTGAAGTGAGACTTCTATCCTATGCCGCAAGATTGGCCATGGTTGATTTGCCCACGTTGGAAAGCAGAAGAGCAATGCTTGATGTTACGTTTATGATGAAATTGTTAGAGGGTACAATTTGTTCTCAGTTTCTTATAAGTAATATTAAATTTAATATTCCATAGAGATCTACTAGAAACTTTATTCCAATTTATTTAGATGTCATCAATCAAATTATGCAAGTGCTGATCCATTTAGAAGATTATATCACAATTATAACTATCTTTACAACTTTGTCGATTTTTCAAAAAATATTAATGTAACAAAGCGTAATATTATTTTACATCTAAATTCATGTCATAACTAATATCACATTGATTATTTTATATTGCGGTCTGTAAGAATTATTCCATAGACGTTTAAATTATTAAATAAATATTTATTGCGCAATATAATTTTCCATTTTTTAAACGATTGTTTAAAATATATTTTCCATCGTCCACTTTCACATTTGAAAAACACAACAAGTTCAAATACTTGTTACTAATTTATAATGAAAAACGAAACATAATTTTTAAAGTCACTTCCTAGTAATTAGTTGCATTTTTGAAAATTGTCGCCTCCCTAATGTAGCAATAGCTGAATCAATACAATCACAAACTTTTGTTTATTTGCACAAGTAAAATATGCAATAAAATAACTCCAATCTTCTGTAGCTGCCCAGTTCAAGTATTAACTTCCAGAACGATTCCTCGTACAAAGCAAAACAAATTTTAGTAAAACTCATTTCTTTTCTTAAAGTCAGGCTTCGATGTGTTTTTCGAAACGTCGTTAACGCAACGCACACATGCAACAACGTGTCTCTTTATGGGTTCCGTGAACTTGGAAATTGAAGGAAATCTAAAAGATCATTTATTTTATTTATGTTTATGTCGATATATTTTCATGATAAACAACAAGCAGCAACAACAAAAACAGCAACATTATACACAACAGCCTGCCAAAGCTACAAATCAAAGACAAAAAAAAAAAAACAATAAAAGAACGTATAATAAAATGATTAATAAAAATAAGCAAACAGCAAAAAAAACGCAGGTAAACAAATGCAAATTACAAATTGAACAGCAATCCAGATGTGAATACTTATGAGTAGAATTTTGTTATTTTGAAGAGGACACTCTCAAAACGTTTATTTTTGAAAAATGGCATAACAGACTTGGTGACTGACTATGGGCGAGGAGCAAAAGCAATTATCAATATGAACGAGAAGTCAGTTGTTGGTAGACACCCTATCAGCGTTGTCAACTAGGTGCGTTTCGCACCGTTTTTGGTGCTTTTCAAAATTATTTGTGCGAAAAATTCTTTAGTCGGTGCGGGATGCGCTTTTTTACATTTTCGTTTCGTGCGTTTTTTTAATTTCGGCGGCACAAAATCAAATTCAACCCAACTTTTTGTTTTAATGTAAGAAAAAAGTTTAATTAAGTGTCCAAAATTGTTACGTTTCATTCTGCGTGGAAAACATGCCCGGCTATTTGCTGCACACAGTAATAAAACCCTTGCTGTTTATATAATACACACTCTCGAAAGAAAAACAAACATTTCGTTTTATAAAATTTGCTGCTTTTAGAGAGTGTTTTGCTATTAAACGGTCAAGCCAAGTTTGTCAACTATTAAAATAAATGCAGTCTCTGAACAGTGAAGATGGTATTTATGACGGCTCCTGAATTCGTTACGGTTTTGGTAATTGAGATTTTATTAAATAAATTATAAAGTTTTTTCCCAAACCTTTGCATTAAATATTTATTATGGTAAACTTCATCTCTTATTTGTTATAATTCTGGCAAATTTCCGTATATATCAATAAATTCTTTTAAGCACACTGCTTCGGAAAACACCAAATGATTGATAGAATTGAAATTAATCGAATTTGCAGACTTGCAGTGCGATGCAGAAGCTTTTAATGATCCGATAATCGTAGATTCTTTTCACCGTAATGGTTGTACTCGTATGCTCCTGCAATATAATTTTGACGACGTTAACCAGCTGTATTTTTGTGTCCCTGATAAAAGGCAGTAAAAGCAACAGCTGATTTCGGTCGACAGCGAATATAATTAAATAATAAAGATAAAATATCGTTATAATTATTATAAAAGTAACACTATCTTAATAAAACTAACAGCATCGTACTAGAGGCCAAGTTTGACAAACACGAATTTGATGGCATGCTGTCAGGAGGAGCTATGTTATCAGACCCAGTTTGATTGTATAATAGTCGCTTAAAAGGCCGTTTCATTATCGTGCTTTTAATATGAAAATACTTCTTAAAATACAAAGTTTTTAATTCGGTGCGTTTTTTGTTAAAATAACGCAGGTTTTTCTCCATTTTGTGCTTCTTCGAAGTATTGTTAACATACTCAGCTATATTTGCTGTGAAAACCATATAACTTTAAATCACTTGTGAATTTGATATCACTGCTTTGGGAGTTACGAGTCTAATAGTTAAGTAATTTTAACCTAACAATAAATAAAGGGAACTTATTTCCAAATACCCTTTTCGTGCCGCTTTTTAAAAGTTTTCGAGGGCAACACTGTTCAAAACAGCTGTTTAGCGACTTTATCACTATTATTTCTTAATTTATTGAATTTTTGTTGAACTTTATAATATTTAAATACAATTTTTGGTTTGTACAGCAAACGTTGTACAAACAATGTGGGCAATTAACAAAATGCATATCTGATTCGATATGAGATGAATATAGATAGAAAATAATTAAATGCTCGGTGGCTGAGGGGTTAAAGCAGCAAATCGTCATACGTCATGACCCGAGCTCAAATCCCAGTGGGTGCGGATGAGTAGTGTAGCGACTACGAAACAGCTAGTTGTCCCCCAGCTAAAGATTTGATTATTATTTTTCTTGTCTTCTTGAATCAAAAATTATTGATCACAGCAAATTTGTATTGTAAAAAATTCCTTCTTAAGAAAAAACTTAAGAAAGGAAAAAACTTGCACTATTATTTCTATTTAGTGATTTTTATTAAACCATTTTAGTGAGCAACACTGTTCATGGCACAACGTTAACGCTCCTAGTGCCAGGTCAGACACAGCAACTTTAGTTGGCCAATTCTTGAATTTATAGAAGCTTTCGGTGAAGGAATTGCCGGTACTCGGCAATTCTCAGCAATTCCGTACTTTTCTCTCACATGTGTATGGGTTGTAACAAGAAAGCAATTCCAAAAGAAAATTGCTAAAAAGTTCGGCTATTAAAATCGCCCTGTCTGATCTTACACTTATGTAAGTTACTTACACTACAGCGCCAAAGCAAAGCATTAAATTATGTTGCGTTTTCGCCCTACTTTAGGTTACGCTGTAAAAACTATTCATAGCAGCTACTTTAACTTGTTTACCAGTTTGCTGCAATCAAGCATTAGTGAAGGACATTATCGAATGACGAACCATTTCATTTTCTTTGAAAATTCCTATCATTTCATTTGAATTCTTTATTAAAGGCACTTCCAACTGTCCAACAAACTGAATATGACTACTTTCAAGCAACATCTAACCTAAACCGTTTTGTATGTGAAAGCAAAACACTACCATTTATAATTTCATTAAAGGACATTTACTTCTGCCGCTCTGTGTGCCAAAAACGACAAAAAAAACTAACTTTAATGGTGTGTATACCACAAATGAAACAACAAACATTCGTGTAGTAATCGATATTTATCATTCAATAATGGTTTTGTCGATTTTGAATTATAAAAGAAAAAAGAAATCTTTCAGGTTGTTTAACACGCAGACTTTCGTGGGTATTCTTTGGAAAAGTATTGTCAGCAGTTGCGTGTGTCTTAACGAGTTTAACACGTCAAGTGATTGGTATGTAACGCATACAATAAACACAATAAATTTATGCAACATTTCCATCACAATGACATGAGAACAGGATAATTTATCAAAAGGTGTAGTTTTGTGTTTGAAAATGTTTCCTTATCCGAATCATCTGTCTTAAATTATTCTCTTGCAGCAGTGAGTTCTTGAGGGGTTTTTATTTTGTTTCAATGGTCGGATTTTGCTATAGAAATTTTAAAATGAAATGCTGGTTAAGATTTTATTGAACATCGAATTTTCAGGCCTAAAAGTTGTTTCATGATCAGAAGCACTTCGAAGGACTTTTTGGCTACAGGATGTACTTTTTTGAATTAATGTCCATTTTAGGGCTGCTATTATCCACAAAAACGTAGACGACGTAGAACACACATTCTTCAGATGTGACAGGTGGAGGCAGGAAAGACATGAATATTGGTGAAATAATACCGGAAAATGACCTGGAAGTTATGATGGAAAGTAAGAGGAAATGGAGTCAAATAGCGACGTATATTGGGAAGATCCTACGAGACAAGAAGCAGCATATAGACGTGAGCATGGCACGTAGGAACAAAGGAGGAGCCCCATCCTGAAGCAATGCTAAAGCGGTACCGGGGTGGAGACAAGGCTCATCGAAAAAGAATGGGTTTTATTAGGTGCTAGCCCCACATACCGAATACTGTGTGATCGCAGTATTTGATAATGCATTAGGCATTTCCCTTCTCCAGCCGAAAAGAAAAATTATCCACAAAAACAGATACAGAGATTTTGCACAGAAAAAAATGTTTTTGTGTTCAATAACGAAATTCATTGAATCAATTAATAAATTGTTTGAATGCGGACCTGTAAAGGAATTCGTGGATTCAAACAAACGTTTAGTAAAAATAATTATGGAACGAAAACAACTATTTTTTTAAACCACAACAAAATGCGATATCCAAGATTATTTTTTTGATATTTATGTTTATGTATACAAATTATTTTTTCAGACAAAAATTTTGTTGATTTTAATTTTTACTACAATTTTTTCTGTGTGTGAGCATATTACTAATATATATATATATATATAGCCAGGGCTTCGATGGATTTGCTTCGGGAAAACTTTCCCCAAAAGCTGATCAGCTGCTTTGGGGACATCTCATGGTCACCGAAGTCTCACCGATTTAACTCCCACGGATTTTTTTTATGGAGCTACCACAAAGAGAGTATTCATAATGACAATCTCCAAACTCTTTTGGCATAAAAGGAACATATTCGTCGAGAAATTAGTTCAATTGAACCAAGTTTACTGTAGCATGTGGCACAGAATCCATTTTAAACAGTAGGTTCAACTCAATGGAAGACATCAGGATGAAATACTCTTCAAAAAATAAAATCCGCATTTCCAATCTAATGTTCAATGCTCTTAGTAGAACTTTGAGTCAATTATTATGTTCTTTATTTAAGTTTGATATAAATCTGCTACCAGACACCCTGTAAATTGCTTTGAAAGTTAAGCCAAACAAACTCTTTCGTCAATTAACACATACTATTGAAATACCCTAAAAATTTAGGTCTTTTCCAATATTTGACACTACATAACAACAATTTCAATTACAGCTATTGTTGCGAGGTAACATAATTGTCTGTGTCGAGCTCACGCATCCTGTTTAGCATAACAAAAAAGAAATTTGGTCTGCAAATGTAAACAACAAAAAAGCTTTAGTCAGGTAAACTTTAAGTAACACCCTGTTCTCGAAGCAAAGTCGTTTATCTTCTTGTAATAAATTTGTGTTGGCTGAAGTAAATTCGAATATAGAAATAGTTGATGGAGACTCCTTGCTTACATCAGACTGAAAACCAACTAGAAATGAAATAATGAATGGCTGTTATGTATAAATGTCTGTGAAAGATGATGCATGTCCTTTTCCAATGTATCGCTTTCGTAAGCACAATGTTATACTCGTGTTTTTTCTATGTACATTTTTGGCTTCTGTTTTTTTTTTTTTTTTTTTTTTGGTAAGCTTGATTAATAACATTTTTATTCAAAAACACTTTTGTTTCCTTTTGCATGTCGTATCAGTGCTCTAGTTATTTAACAAACTGCTTTTTGTCTGTGGTCGTTCAAACTATGGTTCTTTTTTCTAATTTTTAAACAAATTTCTGCGTTTTATTTTAATTGATTGACCCAGATTTTGTAGCAGTTTACTGCTTGTGTCGTTTTTTTCTTTCTTGAAATAAAGATTAATGTCATTTTGTCAGTAAAAACGGAAATTAACTCAATTTGGCTATGAAAACTCAGAGGAAAAGTTCCAACACTCTTTATATCAATTGTTTCTATAACAGGCAGTAAAAGTGTTTGCGCCATTTTCCTCTAAAGTTTTAGCAGCAGTAGGAGCGTGGCGAAGATGGCCTTTCATAGGTGTACAACTTTGCTTTCGCAGTTTTCTTTTCCGAAATTTGAGGCTTTGGTGTAAAGAACTAGTTGCACATTAATGATCCATCTACTTTCTGCCATCTTTTGGGCAGTGTACGAATCCAGAAGCCTTATTCTGAATTGCGATGCGAATGGTAATGCTACTCGAAAATACATACATATATGCGAAGAGTTGCTATACTCTATTGCGATATCCGCATAGTACTTTTTTATTCGCATTTTAAATGCGAAAAGCTGGCAATTCGGCATTCTTAATTGCAAAAATTAATGTCAAACTCGCGAAATGTATTCGATAGCAAAACAGCATTAGCAAAGCACGAAAATGTAAGTATTATATTACTGTTTATTCATTCATCTATTTTATTTGTTAAAATGACAATAAATTATTAAATGAAATAATAATTCGTTGCGGTAGCTAATAGATTAATTGCTTTGAATAATATTTCACTTAGGGAAACTAACAAGAAGACTACTAAGACACGACAATTCGAAGTAATGGTGGAATTCATTTGGCGAAAGGCCACTTGAAAACACCAAATGCTCGACAGACAGCAATTGCTTTGGGGGATACATTAGCCGAAGAACTAAATGCAAGAAATAAGAGATGCTGCAGGATGGTGTTGGTAGCCACCTTGACCCAGAAATTTTAAAGCAGCTGCCAATTTGATAATGTGCGGAATCGCACTTGATTTCAACCTAAAGTTTTTTATGAAGCTGAAAAATAAATATTTTGCAGACCTCATTAAACTTTTTTGCCAGTTTCAAAATAAATTACCTTTTTTCACTCAAACTTTTCATGTCGGATTTGCTTCTAAGCAATTTTCTGTCTATTCCTGCATTTTTCTCATTTCCATCTTCGTCATCAAACCATAGTGCAACAGAGTCCATTTTTGAAAATAACTCAAATTTCTTTTAATTAAACTTTTTTTAAATTAAATTTTTGGTTTGTACAAGGGGTTATAGTTCATGTTTTTTCTTTCTTAAGTTTTTTTCTTAAGAAGGATTTTTACTGAATCCTGAATAAATCAGGGCTGAGTGGTCAAGGCCGAAATCCGAATGGGAGCTGATGGTTAGTGTGGCAACTACGAAACAGCTAGTTGTCCGCCAGCTAAAGATTTGATTATTATTTTTCTTGTCTTCTTCTATCAAAATTATTGATCACAGCAGATTTGTATTTTATTTTGTATAAACAAACAATTTCTACTTGTAAAACTTTCGAATAAGAAATAAATTTCACGTTTATTTGTTTACTTTGGAAGAGTATTGCCGCATTTTGAAATTAATTGCGAATGCGAAAGACTTACAGAATACCAAATATCTTTCACATCGCAATTCATTTGCGCATCGCAATGACTTTCGCATCGCAATTCAGAATAAGCATCCAGCATTAAAAAAAGCTGATCATCTTTTGAAGCGATTTGTGACCCGAAGTGCTGGTGAGCCAGGCGGTGTGCCTCTGATCGAAAGAAGTGATATCCGGAGGAAGAAATGTCTGAAGAACACAGCGGCTGGAGTAGAACTTCCCATTTCAACAGTTTCAAGTAGTCTTGGCTACTTTCTTAACATGGGGTCGGGCATTGTCATGCGGTAAAATCACTTTATCTTGGCTCTCGTTGTATTGCGGTATTAAATTTACACGTTTTTTTTTTTTTAATAGAAATGAAAATACTTTGAGAGGGACCACAATATACTTACTGTGCTGGAAAAAGAAAAATTATGTTTAAGCTACGTACACACGGTTGTCAGATCATACAATATTGCCAGTAAAATTGTCTGAAAATGTATTACAATCGTGTGAACTGCCAATTTTTAACTTACAACGTTGTCAGAAAAACCATTGTCGATTAATTGTAAGACGACAATGTTGTCAGGCATCTGACAAACGTGAGAACACTCTTCGTCGGCATTGCCAGACAATTGGCTGGTATTGTAAGCTCACTGGGCTAATTCTGTCATTCGCTTACGAGCGAATTTTGGGATTTTCTCATTCGATATCGAGTAAAAGGTTTCGAAATTTGTAATGATGGCATTCGATAGCGAGTAACCATTCGAATGCAACCGTGCAACTTTTCACTCGTAAGCAAAAGTACTATCGAAAAACAGCCAAACAGAAAAACACAAAAGAAATGTAAATTAAAAATTTGTTTTGAATAGCAATAGTATTTAAATTAAATTGAGGATTTTTGGTTCTTAAGGATTTTTTCAATTCATATGATGATGTATATGACGTATATATATAGGTATATGTATATAAAGATTAGTATTGCTAAGAACACAAAAACTTATATTTGAAGTCACATGTTATTATATTCAAGAATTTATTTTAGTTTTTTTTTTTAGAAATGCATATATACATAGTTAAATGGTTGTTTTTTTACATACATATTTATTGAATTGTTATTTCTATTCACTTCCTTTTTAATGTACAAACACGCATACATGAATGATTTTAATGAACTGTTATTGTGAAATTATGTGTTTATTTTTTTTTTTTTATTGTACAACATGTATACAAAGTATGCAAATACATAGAATTTTCGGCAGTGTTATAAAACACATTTTGTCAGTATTTTGCAACACTGAAGTGATAACTCGACTTGTTACGTAACGAGTCACATCATTAAAAATTTACACGATATCGAAATTATTTTCTACTCGATAGTAATTCCGATCACGAATGACAGAATTAGCCCCCAGTTTTAATTGTCAGATAAAATTAATGCACCTTACAATGGCATCATTGTCAGAAAAAAGTTTGATGGGCAACACTGCCAAACAGATGTTTGATGATAAGCATAAGTGGCAATGTCATACAACATGTCTGGCAATTTTTTTCATCTAACAAACCATGTGAACTGACAATTTTTGTTATCAGATGAATTATTTGTTAGACCATAGTCTGACAATGAAATTGTAAGCTTTTCTTACGATCGTCTGAACACACAATTTACTTCTGCGGGACAATTTTTCATTGTCACTACATTGTCAGCATGTTGCCATTTCTTACAATATTGTAACATCTGACAACCGTGTGTACATAGCTTTAGGATTAAAACATATCTATGGCACAAGGTTTCTTTAATATAATTCTAAAAAGTATACAAAACTTGCCAACTATATATTCATTTTTTATAGCGACCCTAAAAGCATATATTTTTATTATATTTTACTTTTCTTTGAGTTCATTCGGTTAATTTCTTAATCACTAAAAATATAACTACCAAAACTTTTGTTGCCATTCTCATATTGATTGCTCTGAAGTAACAGACACTTGTTACGTTCGAAAGTTTTAAGCCCTTAAAACCAAACTACTCATGAAAAAAAGTCTCCTGCAGAAGAGTACGAGTAGTTAATGCTCTTTCAATTTCCAACTCAATAAAAACATAATCAATAACTTCAGAGTCAAAGTGGTGACATCTGTTGTTTTATTCCACAAACTCATTGAGGGGTAAAACTGTGTGCAAAAGGAGAAATACTTTAACATCTGTATAACAGTAAATGTGTTCCACATTTATAAAAGAAAACAAATTTTCAGGAGAAGTTATAACAAATTTCACTCGGCATGTTATGATACTCGTAATGAATGTGTAACGCAAGCGGCAACCAATTATTTGGAGCTTGAAATTTATTTTATGTAGGCAAATGGACGCGGCGAATTGAAGTAGAAATTTGTGTATTGTAAATTAAACAAAAAAAATATTTTCAATTTTTTGACTCAAGAAAAAGAATTTATAAATAAACTGTTTTTGTTTTTTTTTTTTTTGAAAATGGTATAAGTCTACTTTTTAAAAAAACTAAGTCAACGGTAGTTTTAATGAGTTACAGAGACCTTCTCTCTATAGTAATATTCACAGTTTCAATACGGTTCTTTTTTGAAATAAAATGAACAAACATACATACCAATAAAAAATTTATAAACAGCTTGTTTTTTATGTTTCCCAGCTATCTATATGTCGACATTTCATAGGAACCACCCTAATCATCAGTATGAACAAAAATAGTTTTTTTTATTTATTTTTATTTATTTATTTATTTATTAATTTATGCCTATGGAGAATAACTCCTTACAGGCAGATACTATATATGTACACGCATATGACTTAAAAAATAATTACAAAAATTAATAAAAAAAAAATAGCTAATAACTGGAAAAAAAATTTATAAGCAATAAAAAAATTTGTTAATTACTGGAATTTAATAGTAAAATTATACTACGCTTAACAAAATTTAAGTTCATCGAAAAGTCAATAACGTGGTACAGTTCATTAAAACAACAACATAATCTACGGAAGGGATCTGCATTCGCATAATTCCGACGGTAATAAAGCACTGACAAAGGTTGATATTGACGAAGACTACACTGGGGAACATCAAAATTTAGTTTGGACACCAGATACTCCGAGCAGATATTGCCGTTAATCAATTTGAAGACAAAACTGACATTTAACATTTTTCTGCGACTCGTCAAAGAAGGCAGCTTTATTTGTTGCAGTCTGAACTCATAGGATGGTAAATTGGCTACAGTGTTCGGGTAGATATTGCGCAGGATGAAAAGAAGGAATTGTTTTTGGATAGACTCAATTCGATCTCTATGAACATTATAAAAAGGGTCCCATAAAATCGAGCCATATTCCAGTATTGGCCTGACTAAAGATGTATACAATTGCTTCACAACAGTGGAGTCAGCAAATTCTTTAGACCAGCGCTTTACAAAGCCAAGCACCCCCCTTGCTTTACTTGAGCAAAAGCTAATGT
Organism: Thecocarcelia acutangulata; assembly: GCA_914767995.1. Lineage (NCBI taxonomy): Eukaryota > Metazoa > Arthropoda > Insecta > Diptera > Tachinidae > Thecocarcelia > Thecocarcelia acutangulata. The sequence continues at coordinate 30,341,915 of OU612097.1, forward strand.
GTTGGTTGAGTGTAAGTTTTCTATCGAATAAAACACCCAGATCCAGAAATTCTTCAACTGTGTCTAATACATGGCCACCAAGCCTAAAATGCCTCTAACCCTCATAGATTTTCTTGAGAAGTGCATATGCTTGCACTTGCTGAAATTTAACTTTAAAAGGTTTAGCTTAGACCAATTAAAGAAATTGTCCAAATCTAGTTGGAGGCAGATTTTGATTCCAGAGCCCACATGTTGAAAAAATTTTTACATCGTCTGCATAGATTAAAATATTGGAAAATTTTATGACAGATGTTAGATCATTGATGAACAATATAAAAAGAATTGGTCCTAGATGGCTACCCTGCGGTACTCCAGAGCTTACAGGTATAGATTTAGATATATAACTATTGAAACGTACACGTTGTTGACGACCAACAAGATACAATTTGAGCCAATTTACAGTAGTTTTGGAGAACCCCAAACCATCAAGTTTTTTAAGTAAAAGAACGTGGTCAACACTGTCAAAGGCTTTACTGAAATCTGTATAGATAACATCAATAGCCTGACCTTTATAAAAACCGTCATTTATCGTTGAAGTGAGGTGTAATAGATTTGTAGTAGTTGAACGAACTTTACAAAACCCATGCTGATATGGTGTCAAAAGCGATTGTGTTTGATGACAAATGGACTGGGTCAAGCATTGCTCGAAAAGTTTAGGAATATCACTAAGCTTTGCAATTCCTCTGTAATTGCTAATATCAGATTTTTATCCAGACTTAAAAAGTGGAATGATATATTACTCCTTCCACACTTTTGGAAAATATCCCATCTTTATTGAAGTGTTAAACAATATGCTGTACAATGGTATCGCAAACAGATTTCTTTTGAAAGTGGATTAAGTCCATTCCTAATACATAAGTATATAACTAAAACAACTTTTTTATTGCAATTATTATTGATTATTGCACGCTGATCGCTTATCTAGTGCTAATGTATTAAAAACAACATTGTTCACAAAATAAAATACTAGTAATAGCATTATTGTTCTGATGAAATGATGAGAAGTTTTGTATAGTTATCCTACGGACCTTGGTTCGTATGCAAATAGTATTATTTAAATATAATTGCTGTTAAACTAGAAAATTAAACGTTCAAATAAGTAATATTAGTTGTTACAATAAATTCATATACTTGTGAAGAATACGACAATCCGTCAATTTGGTCTGAAAGTGATATAGGTAAGTAAGCGCCAGAAAGCTCTTAATTATTTTTATAATAATTGAAATAAACTCTTACTAAACTTGGTTACTCGTATATTTATATGTCTTTATTTTAACTATTACTTTTTACATAAAAATCCAATTCAGCAAAGCATTTATGTCTGCAAATATATGGACTTATTACACTACTATTTTTATGTCTTGCAAAATGTTCTTTTTGAAAGTGGCATAAGTCCATGTGGAGTTAAGAAAATCGTTTAGTTTTTCAAATAATTTTAGTCATTTCTATTTCACAACAAAATTTAAAAGGTTTATAGTGTAAATAATATCACTCGAACTGATTAAAGTTGGCCAATATTTTTAAATTGATTCAAATGCCCACCCTTAAATATCTCAATATATGAAAAAATGGACTTATACCACTTTCAAAAACACCAGTTCAAATATATAGAAGCTTGTTCTGCAAATCACTCTTCACGAAAGTGATTTGAAATCACTGAGATGGTGTACTGCATACGAAAATTTCAGTATTCTCATGTTTTGAAACCGATCAGCTAAACAGGGTTCTCGCCGGAGAGGTATACTATTTTCTTTGTTTACAATTTTTGATTATATGAAAGAGAATGGATCTTAAATTCATAAATTTTTCATTTTTCTTTTTCTTTTTAAATTTTCAAAAATTTTTTTTTTTTTTTTTTTTTTTTTTTTTGAGATATAAAGCTGAATGTTTGAAAATATCTTTCAAAAATTTCCAAAGTCTACTGAGAACGGGGTTCTCGCCGGAGAGGTATACCATTTTCTTTGTTTACAATTTTTGATTATATGAAAGAGAATGGATCTTAAATTCATAAATTTTTCATTTTTCTTTTTCTTTTTAAATTTTCAATAATTTTTTTTTTTTTTTTTTTTTTTTTTTTTTTTTTTTTTTGAGATATAAAGTTGAATGTTTGAAAATATCTTTCAAAAATTTCCAAAGTCTACTGATGATTAGGGTAGCTCCTATTAAATGTCGACATATGGGCAGCTGGGAAGCATAGAAAACAAGCTGTTTATAATTTTTTGATTGGTATCAATGTTAGAAGCTAATATTGTGAATGAAACTCAATTCTTTAAATTCTCAATACAAAAATTTTTTTAATGTCGATATACACAAGGTGATAATGTCAATGGTTTTACTTGACACAAGCGTTTATTTTAATAAAAAAAAAAATAAGTTGTTGCATCATTCAAAGTATTGTCCATCTTTGGCCAGCTTTCAGGTAGCATATCGATTACTGCTCCGGCTTTGAGGTAAATATTAAATCAAGATAATTTTTGTGGCCTGTGCGGTTCTGAAGTGAAACGTATTTCAGTAAAAACGTTCTGCATCAATCAAAATAAATGGTAGTCGGAAGAGGCCAGATCTGAGCTATATGGTGGGTGAGATAAAACTTCTCATCCACTGTTTTCCAAATAGTTTTTGAACGGGCTTGCAATGTTACCGAGCGCTGTCATGGCGGAAGTATAAATCTTGGTTTGCAGTCGTATATTCTGGTAATTTTTCATTGATTGTTCTCTCTCTCTCCCTCCCTCTCTCTTTAAAAGAATCAATTAATTATCTTCGGTACAAGTTCCCTGTGATCATCTGAGATGATTTCAACATCTTATAATACAAAGCATCCTTCTGATCAAAGTAAATACAGCGCATTACTTTGGACTCATGGATATTTGGCTTCGGCGCTGATTTGGGTTTTCGTAATTTGGCCAGTTTTTATGACCAGTTATAATGCTAGGCAAAAATTACATCTTTTTGTAACGTTCAAGCATCATTCAAAACCGCCTTTTAACGTCTCTCGGCTTCAATTCATATGGGACCCATATGAATACTTGCTTTTTATGAATACTAATGCTTTTAAATGTAGGGAAATGACGTGTTGTGTGACTCCCAATGATAATGTAAATTCTTCTTCTGTTTGACAACAGTCATTGTCGTGTAATACTTCCAATTCTTCATCTTTATTAGACGTGTTTCGGATCTCGCGGCATTCCAATTGGGCAAATGAGAGTGATTTTGAAAGAGCAGAATTCTTCTTCTTCTTGCACGATACAGCCTGTACCTTTTCATCGGACTAGTTTGGGCAAGTAGTTAATCAATCAGCTGTTTCAGAAACACACAATAACAAAGAAAAACAAATTGATTTGAGTCAACCCATATAATAATATTTTCAGTACTTTTATATTAATATTAAACTAATGGGAATAACCGGTCGACGCAATCCGCAGCATTTTTTTATCGCTCTTACACAAGGGCTGAAAAGTCCTGGGCCCAACAAAGAAAACACAGTTTTTTGGTACAAAATTAGCTTCGTGCATCAACGTAATATCCATCAAGAGTAACGCAATCATTCCAGTGCCGCTCTAACATTTCAACACAACACAGAAAAAATTAATTTTTCAATTCAAAGACAAAATTGTTTGTACTAGTATTTTTTTTAATTGATTTAGGTCCTACAAAGGAATTTGTAAATACAAATGAAAAAATTTGTAAGAAATTGTTAGAAAAAAAACTCTGATTTTTTTAATTAAAATATTAGGTTATTAATAAAAATTTTAACTGAACATGTGAACAAAATTTAAAAAAAAAAATAACAGAATTAAATTAAATGTTCTTTGAACTTTCAGCTTTTGACAAAGAAATAATATATCGATTTAATAAAAATTTTAACTGAAATTTTGTTCATAACCGATAAAAAAGAGAATTAAATTCCACAAACAGTTATTTGAAAGAAATATTATAAACAATTAAAAAATTATTTAAAAGAACTAATTTTTTTGTTCGAAATTTTCTGAATTTTGTTTTTGTTTACGTTATGTTAGAACGAAAATATCAATCGTTCATGTTATAAAATAGACAAAGTGGAATAACAAAGTGCCAAATGCACATGTTTTTGAGTGTTATGTAAGAAAATAAAGCAAAATTTTGAAAAAAAAAATTATGAAGGTTGAAAGATACCTGTAATTGATTGTTTTTGGACTCGAAGTATAAAAGGTTACTTAGTTAAGGCAACTTTGGCAAGTTTCTAGAAAGTAATATGAGCTTATTTATACGATAATTTAAAGTCTTTTAAGGTAACTACCAAAATCATGTTACATTTTTACGATGACTTTAGGTCGTGTCTTTTTCCTTATTTAAAATTTTTTTTTTGTGATTGTCGATAAAAAAAATTCCTTTGCCTGTTTTCATCCTTTTGATAATATCGATATCAGTCAAATGTAAATAAAACAATTTTAAAAACATAACTAATGAGTTAAAAGTAAATTAGAAAAAAAACAAGAAAAATGTTTTTCGTTATGACAATTTTTCAGCACAACAAGAGAAGCTGTTTAGACATGATTTTAACCCATTCTGAAAATTTACCCTACTGAAATATTTATTTATTTAACTATACTCGTGCAGTTGCAAATAAATTTGTAAAATATACGATGCACATCATGGGCGGAGTAATTCGCAGGTGCGCTGTGACTAACTATAACGACTTATGCCTTCACATAAGAAGTTGCCGCATGGTTACAAAGCAACACCTTAAAAAAAAAAAAAAAAATTCAGACTAATACAATTACAGTTAACCAGTGAGAGCGGGACGTAAAACTCTCGAAAGCCAAACACCTACGACAAGCCTGACCGCACTTAAGAAATAATTACGATCACGCGAGAACTGTTCTCCAGCTCAGAGCTGAATCGAAAATAAAATCAGCTAATTCTTTAGCTAGGTAAATTTTAATGACAGAAGTCCGAATATACTTGTACATCGGTATACGTGTTTAGGCATTAAATAATTTTAACACCTTGCATATACATATGAGAAATACATACGAGAAATCCTTTAGTTTTGCAGACTTTACCTCCTTAAATTCTGGCAAAACTGATACCCAACTTTTTTTTCTTATAAAATAAAAATAAATTCAAATAAAAATTTTAATAGAACCAAGAAAAATAACAACTAAAAATTAAAAATTCATTAAACAAACGTTTGTTTGAAAATATTTCAACAGTAATTTTTTCTGTGCACTTTTATAGATATATAACAATTAATATAACTCTGGTAGAAATATAACAATTACTACGAATACGAAAACATATTTAATACTGATCACTTTGACTGCTATAAGTCACTTTAGTTTTTAATTATATTGTTGCAAAAACTTCAGATAAACAGTAAATATATATAGTTTTAAAAACTTTATAATTGAATAACATTTTTAACTTCGCTGCTGGAATCGTTGCGCTTAAATTAATGTACCGACCGACGTAATAAAAATAAAATAAAAATTAACAGATGTCATTAAAAATTACTGCCGTCACATGATGTTCATTTGCAGCTGCCTTGCAAATTTTATTTTAATTGAAGTAGACAAATATTTATTCAATATGCAGAAAAAATTTCTCTCAGCCATTAAAAAGGACTCTTTTTTTCAACTCATTCTTCTTTTTTTCTGTTTTGACAAAATATATTTACCGAATATTCAATTAAAACTTTATTGATATTTAGTTTAAGTTTCATATGAATGGTAACATGGACATTGTGTGTTAAAACTGATAAAACTATTAGCAGTCAAAGCCAAAAATAAAAAATAAAATAAAATACAAAATGCATTTGAATAAGGTGGCCAGCCAACGATAAATACTGAGAACGAAAGTAGGTTTAAATCTAATTAACGAGAAAGTTTTGCATGGAACACACAAAGCCAAAATTTTCAAATTCAGGCGTAAAGCAGCTCTGGGCTGTGGAACAGATCTCGCGTCATCGCAATTATTTCTTAAGTGTGGTTAGGCTTGTTGTTGGTTTGCGTCTCACTCTCATTGGTTAACGGTCTACCTCAACTAACTGTATTAGTTTACAGTTTTTTTTGGCAGTATTTCGTTGTTAACCACGCGGCAACTTCTTATGCGAAGGCATACATAGGTCGGTACAGTTAACCACAGCGCTGCAAAAAATTACTGTTAACACCATCGTGGGCATAAGGTCTTCGTTCCTCCGCCCATGCTGTGCATCCTATACCTTAAAAATTTATTTGCAACTGTATAGTTACAAATAAAATACAATACAAAATTATCAAATTGTTTATCAGTAAAATATGCAAAAAATATCTTCAGTGGAAGTGGGCGAGAAAGAAGAATCGCTTTTCTCTCTCTTACGCCTGTGGGTGTGATATATAACTGAAAGTTTATGATTTTCTGGAACATAAGTTGCATTTGGCTTGTGGCTTATTCAGATAGATACAGAAACCACCGTACGAAATTGGCTAACGTTGCCTTTACACAGGAAAGTGCTTTCATGATATTTCTGTATATGTATTATAAATAAAAATTTCAACGAAATAGACGACCTCCATGAAAATTCTACACAGGAAAGTGAAAATTAGTTTTAAAAATGTCGCCGAGGCAAAGAGCTGCAAAATTTGCCTCTTCTTCTCTCCACTCTTATTTTGTTTGCTTACTAATCAGAGTTGCCAAACTTACCTATACAAATTTATGGAGCAATAGTTGAAAAAAATTATCATTATAAATTTTTCTATGATATTATTTTTATGAAAAGACTTAGGGCCATATGCAAAAAAAAACTTAACAAAGCTTGGTGAGCATTTGTTAAGAAAAATTTCTTAACGTTGTATGCAAAAACAATCGTTAGCTTACCATTCGTTTAAAGTTGAATTGAGTACACTTTAACTGTACGTTAAATTGACATTTGACTTGCGATTATTACTTTTCTTGAAAAACACGATATTGGGAAAATTTAAAAACAAAAGATATTATTATTTTTATTATATAAATTAATTGAAACACTACACTTTATATAAACTGAAAATATTAATTTTTAAAGAAAAAATAAATAACAATTATGTTAGTGATGCACTTTCAATCAAACGAATACAATAAAAATCGTTATTCGATTAATAACAATTTTTCTAGATAAGTACCCCTATTACTTTTTCTCAATTTCATTAATATACTACTATATATTACATATTCATTATTTATTAAGAAGTTAAATCCAAGAACTGTTTGCCAAAAATATGTTATTTTATGTAATAATAATCATTTTTTATTTTTTAAATTTGTTTTTCGGTTTTCGAATATTAGTTTTTATTCATCACTATTCAAAAAATTACAACTGAACGTAACGGCGTTGCCACAACAAAACAATTAAATTCCTTACTATATTTAAAAGTTAACGTACTGCTTTTGCATAAAAATTTTTAACAAATGTATGGTAGTGCTAGTGTGCTTGGTAACTAATGTATGCGGTAAAATTCAAGTAAGAATTTTTTTTGGATATGGCCCTTAATATTTATGTGTTTAACATATGCAAGGAAAAAATATTATAATTAATTTCATATACATGCAAAAGAAGTTAATTTTATAATTATTATTTTACTACAATACTGCAACTTTCTATAATTCTTTGCTTAGAATTTGTCATTTTACTTTCAGAAAACGTCAAAAAAAAATAGTTTTATGAAATTTTTGATGAAAGTTGAGTGAAAAGTAAACAAAATGCGAGTGTGTTAGTGAAAAAGTGTGAGTGTATTGCAACTTTCATGAAATTACTTTCATGTCTAAACGCTAGGTAACAGTATTAAATGGTATAAGCAAGGTGGCCAGCTCGCATCACGTCCACATATTGCCCTCATATTGCTCATACAGAAAACCCTATAAAACAAAGAATTGTTGGCCTAGTAGTTCTACTCCTTTGATTATAAATATGTATAATATGTTTTACACTTCGAACAGGTGAATAACAAAGCTTCATCTAACAGTAGGAATAACAGAAAAAAGGGACAAATTGGTCCCCCTTCGTTACTCCCCAATAAAATGGACTTAGAAGATGTCTATTCATTTTCTTTTCTTTTTACCTTGCTGCTATGAGTATTTGTTGTGGTATCCTTTTATGTCCTTTTTAACCATTAGTTATCGTTTTTAATACTTGTGGGGCAAATGTTAGAAAAAAATGTTTTTTCATTTAAATAATAATTTGAAAAACAATTAAAATAAATTGCTTCCAATATTTTGCATCAACATTATTATCCCTTAATGGAACGTAAATCCAAACAAACAAACAAACAATCGTCCAAAAATAATCTCACATTTAATGCCAGCAAAAGGACTCAAGTATACAGAGCAAACAATTACCCAGAATGAACACAAACAGACAAACGAACATACAAAAGGCATAGAAGGAATAAAGTTTTGTGTTTAACAAGAACATACAAAGCACAAAAACAATTGATGCACAAGTTCCAGTCATAATTTTAGAATTTTAAGAAAAATCGTTTAGATTTTTACATAACAAACTGAAGCTTGTGGTTGTAAGAGTTTTGCCGGCACACTCGGATGCGTGTGTGTGTGTGTGTCGTAAAATACTCATAATTTTTATGCAGCAACACGCTTTGCATGCGTAGTTCCCCACTTAAGAGCTTACTGGAGCACTTAAATGACACAAAAATATGCTGTTGTTGCCAGTTTCATTTTTGTGAAATTTCTTGTTTGCTTCATTCACCCACCACTGCTTGCTCCCTTTCCATCCTTTAGTCCTTGAATAATGCCAGTATAAATACAAAGTATTGCAGGATCATTTTAACGTTGATATTCAATTTCAATAGACCATAAATTTAGAAGTTTGATGATGCGCAAAAGGTTGATGATGTTGACTCCCTGTTCCTGTATTGAAGGATGTCGTTAAATACCAGCGGATATTGCAGAGACACTCAATATTTTATATCGCACGTTTGTTATGCTCACTTCAAAAAGCACAACAGTTTGTTCATCCTTTATTGAAGGCTGTTTTTTCCAATTTTATTTTCAATATTCATAATTTACTCATTATCCTGATGGGGTTGGCTAGGCATTGTGAAAGTCTTAAAAATCAAACGCAGTTGTTCAGTAATAATTCTCCTTAAATATTCATTACAACACCAAGAGTTGGCACGCACTTCTTGTGCTTAAGAACAACTCCATTTCCGCAACCAAAGTTTTGAACACGTGTTGGCATGACTTTTATGATTATTGCAATGCTAGATATTTCATTTTTAGTTTTCAAACATCGTCTGCTGCTCGAAAGAACCCAGCAAAATTATTTGACTTTTAAAGAAAGATTTCATTTAAAAGCGTCAAGGCATATTTTAAATAATTCAAAGATTGCGGCTATCCATCATTTGTCGTTTGTTTTTAATACGCTTATACGAGCATTACGCTATGTACACACGGTTGTCAGATGTTACAATATTGTAAGATCTGGCAACATGCTGACAATGTAGTGATAATGAAAAAATGTCACGCAGAAGTAAATTGTGTGTTCAGACCATCGTAAGAATATCTGACAATTTCATTGTCAGACTATGGTCTGACAAATAATTTATCTGACAACAAAAATTTTCAGTTCACACGGTTCTGAGATTGTTAGATGAAAAAATTGCCAGACATGTTTTAAGGCATTGCCACTTATGTATATCAACAACCATCTGTTTGGCAGTGTTGCCCATCAAACTTTTTTCTGACAATGATGACATTGTAAGGTGCATTAATTTTATCTGACAATTAAAACTGAGCTTACAATACCAGCCAATTATCTGGCAACGCCGACGAAGAGTGTTCTCACAATTGTCAGATGCCTGACAACATTGTCGTCTTACAATTAAACGACAATGGTTTTTCTGACAACGTTGTAAGCTAAAACTCGCAGTTCACACGATTGTTATACATTTTCAGACAATTTTACTTGCAATATTGTAAGATCTGACAATCGTGTGTACGTAGCTTTATTCGTTTCACTTTTATGTTTGTGTGTTGGTATGTTTCGAAATTCATTCCATATGAGTGATTATTACATATGTAGGTAGGTATATAAAACTGTATATACAGTGTTGCTGCTCTAGTGCAAAGATTGGATTTGCCGTATTGTTTGCGGGGAAGTGGGGAGATTTTGGAGATTCACGAAATCGATTTTGGAAATTCCCAAAAAAATTCGGAACAACTTAGCTAACCGATTTGGAACCGGTTTCTCATATTCGGCGCGCGTCTTTGCTGTGGAACATGCATCTGAACTATAAATGGCCATTCGTTTAAATGAGAAAATTGAAGTTGCCGTATTGCTACTAATGAAGTAGGGGGTAGTTTAACGTTTCTTGAAGCCGAGTTTGGGGATTCGCAAAAAAATCGGAACTGCTTCGCAAACTGAATCGGAACCGGATTTTCATATTCGGCGCGCTTTTTGGCCGTGGAACGTGTATTTGAACTATTAACGAACATTCCCATAAAAGCTTTGAACCGCTTCGCTAACCAAATCGGAACCGGGTTTTCATATTCGATACGCCTTTTGGCCGTGGCACGTGTATCTGAACTTTTAACGATCATTCAGTTTAGGGCAAAAATTGAAGCTGTCATATTGTTTCGGGGAAAGTGGGGGACTTTGGCGATTCCTGAGACAATTATCTGGTTATAGGGATAATTAGTTTGTATCGATGCGTGTTTTTTAGTTTTTTTTTTTTAATATTTATTAAAATTGGCATTAGTGAAAAACTTTTGATCACAAAGCAATAAAAACTGATAACTACTACTGTCATACAAAAATCTCCACCCGGGAGATTGCCTTGATGTAGACCTAACCAATGCATTCTGTTTTCTGGGATAAAGAGGGGTAGGAGTTTCTCGTTAGTTGTAGCAAATAAAACTGCAAGAAGCCGCGTGACTAAGGTTGTATTGGATTTCAAAAACCCTCACCAAAAGATAATTAGTAGTACGGGGACCGACAAAGCCCCCAGAATGTTCTGTTAGCAAACCAACCCGGCGCTGATGATGGTTGAGATGGTTGAGTTTCAGCTGTGGTTTAAAACTAAAATCGCAGAGAGGGCCATTAGTCTTCCCTGATAACTATGGCGCAATGGCGCAAAGCAATGGTTTTCGGGGACTAACAATCCTAGAAGGGATACTGTTTGGCGCCAGATATCTGCAATATAAGTAACCAATAGTGATATTTTGGCAGCTGAGTTGGTGAAGGATGAATAGGCTTCGACCTGCCAACTTATAGAGATTTTTGTATTGCATTAACTGTCTGAGAAATTGCATACTGGAGGGAATGGAAGGTCCGTGCTCTTCAGCAAGCGATTTGTTTATATCTCTACAAGCAGGTGGCAAAAGTTACGGCCAGTGTGAACCCTGTAAGCCACACAGAGGCGCTGGTGAGTCATGAATAACTCACTCCGTGTAGTTTCTCTATCATCAGTTAAAGCCGTTAAGTTAAGATGTTGGCGTAAGTCAATGATACATCCTGCCACTATATGCTTCCTTTCAATTTTTCCTTTGATCTGTGGAAGAACATATCAATCTTCCACATATCCTTTATTTTAAAAGTGAAATTTTACCACAGATTTTTTAAAATTATTTTATCCCTTAGCTCTTCAAATGCACCATTTACGCGTGGACAATGCGTTAGATAATATTTTAACTTGCTAATGCATTCTGTTAGCCGTTTATGTCGAGACTGATTTTATAACAGCTAGTTGTACATAATTGGCGTTGCCAGACATGAAATATTTAAAAAGTTCATAAAATAAGAGCTAGTTATACATATTTAGCGTTGCCAGACATAAAATATATAAAAAGTTCATAAAATAAAAGTTAGTTACACATAATTGGCGTTGCCAGACATGAACTATTTAAAAAGTTCATAAAATTAAGATATTTACAGTTCCTACAGTACGGGCATTCTGACTTCAAATCGTCCCGATTTCATTTGAAAATTGCTTACTTTCAATTCCGTGATACCATTTTTTTACTCTTGGCTGCCTCCCATATCTTCCTATGGTATCTGTGTCAAATGAAATTGTTTCACATACTTTAGGACATATCTATCATTTCCCAAAAACATTCTCACTATATATGGGCCCTTAAATTTAAGTGCTATCTTCCTACAGGCCCCTTTAGTAGAAACGTAGTTATTTGCCATGACATAATCACCTACCTTATTCCCACCATTCTTAACCCTATTTCAATTCTTTAACCTTTTGTTGTACTACTGACTCACATCCATCCTCCTCGCAGCCTCATTTCTCACACCCAATAAATTCCTTTCTATTCTAACATCATTCTCTTCCAGTTTTTCCTTAAGGAAATCAACAATCATTCCCCCTTGGCGAACTCTAAACAAAAGCTCACTTGTTCTTCGTTCACGGATAATGAAACTAGTTCGTTCTTTCGCACAATTACTTTTAAAACAGAAACAACGTTCAAGATTTTGTTATTGTTTTCAATGCCGCAGCCGTACGTTTATGCTTCACATTATTCATTGCGTATTCAATGTCAGGAAGCACCCTGTCCAAACTTAGTTTTCTACCAGCGAATGCCAATTTGGCACTTATTAGACCCAAAATTCTATGCACTCGCTCAATCTGACAATTCGCTTAGGGTGAGCCCGTTGCAACTTTAACACGCTAAATATTATTAGCCTTAAGAAAATTAAGTCCCAGTTCAGGGATAGCGAAGCTGTTCTTTCGTTCGCACAATTACATTTAAAACAATAACGTTGTATGTATGTTATAACGTTGGAAGGTTTCAGTCAAATGTTCACAAATACTACTCCCTTTTTCCCCCTCCTCACAACCTATTTTCCTAGTTCTGGTACAATGCACTGCATATGTAGGGGTTATACCCGAGTACTGGTCCAAGATAAAAAAAAATATTTTGAACATTGTTTTTGTTTTAAATGTAATTGTGGGAACAACCGAACCAGCTTCATTACCCGTGAACTTGCACTAACTATGTTTACAGTTCCTATAACAATAATATTTCGTACGTTTATTTAAGTAAAATTGTTTGCTGGTTTCAAATCTCTTGCAAAAGTTTGTTTTCAGATATACGAGTGTGTAAGTAAACTTGTTGTCAACATTGTATTAAAGTGTTGTAACTTCTTGTTACCAGTTTCTTTATTTGCTGCTCGAACTGTTGAGAGTGAATATGCGAAGGAACTTTTGTTATTAGAGTTTCTTTAATGGGTGGTTAATATTGCAATAACCTTGGGCTTTGCAGCTGTTATTCTTTTTTACAACACCACCGTAACCAACGAACCAACCAACCCTCTTCATACGGCAAACATGCAGGCGAACTTGTGCCCGGCCCATCAAAGGAAACTATTGCAGAGCAGCACGTGCGTTTCAAAGTCACTTTAATTGAGGTTAAGAAAATCCCACTTACATTTAACTAATGTTGCTTTATTGAAGCTGGGATTACTGCTAATGAGTTTGTGCTGTTGTTTTAATTGGATTTAAATATAGTGTTCAATTATTCATAAATAGTTTTGGCAAAAATTAAACGAGAACTAGTGGGGAGTGAGAATAGGGGGAAATATTATTTTTCCATTAATGTTTCAAGGATAATTAATTTGCAAAATATATTCAAATTAAAAACTCTATGAAAGTAGTTTCATTTAGGTATACGAGTATCTTATAAATGTTGTTTAACATTATTGCTAATTTAAGCCAAAGTTCTTGTGGTACTATTACCAGGATTAAGGATTTTAATATATAATATATGTTGTAGAACGAAAAATAAAAACTATATTGTGCTCAAAACAAGAGTATAATTTAATTTTACTTCAATTTAATCAAATAATAATGATCACCTTTTATATATTGCAAAAGTTTGTAGTCGATTATTAAGTTTTCAGCCATTTAGATTCATTCACCTAATGCAGGAACAGGACAATTAAACGAATGCAAATCCAACCATTCATTCTCCAGCCATCCATATTTTATGGTTCAAAACATTTTATCACAGTAGAGACAGCTTGTTACTGGAACAACTTAACAGACTTATTGGTGAAACTTATTGGGCTGCCAGCAGTGAAACTTACTAGGCCCTTCTAAAGAAAGCCTCTTTCTACTTTCATGCTAGTAACTTTCCTTCAACAACAAACTTTAAAAAGCCTTGATGTTGCTCTCTACTTGTAGACATGCTGAAGGGCTCATCACTATTGGCCAATAAACCCAGTAAAATACAAGGTGTTCACAGGTAAGGTATACTGCGCGCAGTAATTCCTTTGTAATCCTAGCTGTATGTGATATGGCATCGTCTTGTTCATAAAACATGTCCAAAGCATATGCAGTTGTGGCGTTAAAAAGTTTTCATATCACTATATCGCTCCTCATTCACAGTTATAGTTAGGCCGTTTTCATTTTCAATGTGGTCCACTCGGCCAAATTACACACCAGAATGTCACTTTTAATGGATGCAAAGGTGAAGGGTTTCCATTCCCTAGAACCGACTATTCTCTTTATTCAAATGATAATGTACCTCGTCACTCATTATGATGTTTTCATGAAAATCGGTGATTGATTTTTGTTTATTTTTATCTTGTAACAGTACACAGGGGATGACCCCTGTGAGACCCATATATTTTTACCTAGCACACGTTCATCGCCCAGGGCTCATTCATTTGTGGTGAGATTAGCCAGCTAATCGCACAACGCAATTTCTTTATACTGTGCAACAAGTTGCTTTTTTTATCATGGACCAGGACACAGGGGATGACCCCTACATATGCAATGCATTGTACCAAAACTAGGAAAATAGGTTGTGAGGAGGGAGAAAAAGGGAGTAAAATATTTGAACGGTTAAAACACGTTGGTTTATGGAATGTTTTTCACAACCTTGCCACAGTGTACTGCACGTCTGCCAAAAATGCACTATTAAGACTAATGTTACCTAAATGGTGGCAAAACAATGTTGTATACCTTCCGCAGGGGCACTCTATTTATCTCTGATCTCCCAATGCTGTATTTTCTTAAGATCACATACTACGCTATCGCTCCCCACGGGTGACAGGTTTTGCCTTGGCGTATGCCAAACCAGTGCATTCTGTTTAGTGGGAAAAGAGAAGGAGCCTCTCGTTTGCTGTAGCAAATTAAACTATAGGAAATCGCATGATTTATGTTGCGTTGTACTTCCGAAACCCTCCCCATGGGTTAATTGGCAAAACGGAAATCGGCAAAGCCCTCGGAATGCGTACATTTTCACTGAAACGTTTTAGCTATGTTTTAAACCTAAAATCACAGGGTGGGGAATAAGTTCTCCCTGATAACTTTGGTGCACACTTTGGTGCTTTCGGTGGCAAATAATCACCGAGGTGCTGTTGTCTTGCAACTGACATCTGTAGTGTAAGGTACCAATAGTAATGGTTAGGCAGATTAGTTGGTTTAATGCCTGATGCTTTGTCTTTCATTGACTGCTCTGGAAAATTTTTTACAGCAGGAATTAAAAGTTTCAAGCAAGAGATTTTTTCATATAACCAGCCCACTTGAGACCAGACTGGACCCAACTGGGCTTTACAATAGCTAGCAGCCTGTCAAATCTAACCTAACTACAAACTTGTGGTAGAAACTGTAAGCTGTGTGAACCTCGAAAGCCATATGGGGTCGCTAGTGAATCGTGAATAATTTTCGCCGTGCAGTTGGTACATCAAAAGATAAAGCTGACAAAGCAGCTGCTGATGTAAATCGTTGTAAAACAATCTGTGATTTAAACTTGAAATCTCAGGGAGGGACATTAGTCTTCCCTGATAACTATGGTGCCAGCAAAGTGCTGTTGTTTGGCAACAGATATCTGTAGTGTAAGGAACCAATATTAATCGCTAGACGGGTAAGTTGGTTCAGTAGCTGATGTTCTTAATAAGCTTCGGCCTACCAACATATGACTTGTCTTCCATTAACTGTCTGAGAAGTTGCATACAGGAGGAATTATAAGAACCGAAATCTTCCGCAAGGTGTTTGTTCGCATTGCTGCAAGCTTATGGCAAAATGGTACGACCTGTGTGAGCCTTACAAGCGACATCAGTGCGGAATAATTCACTTTCATCACAGATAAGGCCGTAAAGGCAGGTACTGATGTGAATCAACGACACATTCTGTCGTTCAGATATAGGTAGTATAAATAGTATAAAGATCGAATGGGGAAAATATATCTTACTTCTTTTGTCATAAAACTTGCTCGTAAATCTTTAAACGAAAAAAAAAAAAATAAAAATAGCAAGACACTTGACGGCCAAATCGATAGACCTCTGGTAGACATAAAAACATTGATTCGTTGACAAATTGGGAAAACAACTCTTTATTGATAAGTATGAAACAATAGCTGCAAACTGTTTAAAAAAACTTAAAATCTACCAGACTTTTCATAGTTGTTTGCTTTCTGTGTGCAGGTATTTATGGATTTGAGTCTCGGATTTACTGATACCTGATTCCAGTTGCACTAGCATATTCGCTTATGTTGCCGCTTAATCCTCGCCTATAGTAGTACTTCATGTAGCAGCCCCGTATGAGGAATTTTTTACATAAATAATATATGTATTTAGAAAGAAAGCTCTTATGTCGATTAAACCAGGCCTTCTGGAATACCTGTTTCGTTCTCTATCTGTTCGTAGAATAAATTTTATATGAAGTTGTTCATGTAAGTGGATTTAAGTGCACATACATTTGTGCCTGTATTTATGTCCGTTAACTGTCAAGTGGTATTTATTATTATTGTTCTAATGCAAGTTCACAACGCACTACGAGTACATAGACAGATAGACTAGTTTTTCCCTTTTTTTTCTAAATGTTTGTACTTGAATGTTAAACATAAATTGATGAATACACCTTTAAACAACTTTAACATAGTCAGACACATACAACATTCCAATAAGTTTTTAACTTCATTGGAATTATGCAGGAACTTTGTCTGAATTTCTTGCAGTTGTTTGTGTTACATACATAATTACTCCTGTCGGATTGTTGGATCTGTGCTCTTGGCTGTCACTATTTATTTAACATTAATATAAGCAAATAAATTTCTGAAAAAAAAAAAATATTCATATACGAGTTTTACTGTAGTAAGTTGGAGCAGGACTAGTGTTGACTCTAATAATTGGACATACCAGTATTTTTCCGAAATTCTCTAAAAAATTAGAGACATGTTTTTCTTATAATTTTTCGAAGAGAGGAAGCATATTAGTAGTTAATTTACTGACATTTTTTGGATCCAAGAAGTGTACTTCACTACCTACCTTTATGCCCTTAGTCCAAAAATTTTAGTTGTCATTGCCACATACTTTTTCTCCTTTAGTACAAATTAATATAGTAGACCCACATTGTTCATAGCATATGTGTCGAATTGACTGCCATTTTGTAATATGTTAATCATTTTGGAAGGATATTATAGTAGCGGCTGATTCATCGTGAAATTACAGAAACGAGGTACTGTGGCTGTGTTCTGTAACTCTCGCCACGAGAAACTTTTCGACTGAAAGGTGTGAAATGAAACAAAGTTGAAACAAACGGCTGCTTTTCTCACTAAACTATAGCTATAACTTTTTTTGGTGAGTAATAGCTGTCATGTAAGGAAATTACTGTCAACTGTCATTATTTCTCGCAAATAAAAAGGCTGTATTTCAAATAACATTAATCATCATTAAATGAATAATAATACTGAAAAAATAAGTATTTTGCTCTTAAATTAAGTTTAATATATTTATTTACACAGTTTACAATGATTATTTTTTTTTTATTTCAACTTTTTAATTAATTCAAACAATTAAGTTTTTTATTCGCTATTTAAGCTTCTAACATTTATACCAGTAAAAAATTATAAATAGCTTGTTTTCTATGTTTCCCAGCTATCTATATGCCGACATTTCATAGGAACTACCCTAATCATCAGTAGACATTGGAAATTTTTGAAAGATATTCTCAAACATTAAACTTTATATCCCAACAATCCAAATAAATTGCTGAGAATTTAAAAAGAAAAATGCTCTAATAGTATCCGTCAAAACACAAAAAACAAGCTTTTCTATTTATAAACGTCTCTAACATTTCTTTACACCTTTCAAACAAATGAACAACCGTTGGTTGCTACGATCTGCTTTTTGAAAGTATCGAAAAGCAGAGAACAACAAGTTTTAAGGGATTACGTAATTTTGTAATTTCTCCAGTTTTAATTTCCGACACAACAAAGTATTTTGTAATACGTTTATAATGTTTTTTTCCGAATTCACAAATTGCAATTGTTTTTTAATTTTACAAAATTTTATACATAAGTATGTATGTATGCATTTGTAAATAAAATGTAAACGTTAGAGCCATACCATACATTTTCTAGAATAGTCCTCGGTTATAATATGACGCCGTCGGAAAAATTTTCTTTACTTTAAAAATTTTTGGTCGGCGGCAGTACTAATTGTGGCTGGCGCTTTCATTTTTAAAATTGCATGTCGGCATTGTTTTATATTTTCGGACATTTCTAACGTAACGCCGTAATCGCTTTGGATAATTTTCGACATGAGTTACAGATGCAGTTTTTTCTCACTTTTCGAGAAACGATGGAATAATTTGTTTCACAAGTTTTCGACGCGAGAACTTCTCGCCAAAGTTACAGAACACAGCCACTGGTTACAAAGTGCTAATAATAATTATAATAATGTTCCACGCAAAGGAGCTTCTACTGTTTATTGTAGCCCAACACATACCTTCTTAAATGTGAACACCAACAAATTTCATAGTGCCGTATATATACGAGGACAATATGGTAATTTTTTGCATCTCCGAGTGTTAATCAGCACCTACAATAAATCGCCTGGTTGTAAATTTTAGACAACCTGGTACAGTCGTGAAATTTATTTACATTAGCACTTGCCATGACAGCTTAATTTGATGGCGGGCCAACTCCATGAGGTGAACTATTCATGATTCACCAGCGCCCCTTGTGGCTTTGTAGCCCTATAGACGAACCCCTTGCTTAAGAGCTCGGACGTTGTAGTCCTATCAGTCAATCGAATACAAGGTTAATGAGTTGGTATTCCAAAAACTATTAAGAACATGAGTCCTTAGCCAACGCGCCCGTACAGCGTGGCAATGGATGCCTGTTTTTCACCTTTACGCGGTTATAAGAACGACCAGAAAAAGTCTTTGGAATACAAAATAATTGCTGGGAAGTCATCGAACCTGAGATTTAATATGGCATACTGGTTATACACTCAAGTGGTAAGACTAGAAGTACTACACGGTGCTCTAGTATAATGGGGGAAGCCAACACAACTAACGGCCATATTAATGCTCCAAAGGATACAAAGCCTTGCATGCCTATGCATCACACAGACGAATTTGATTGCAGGGTAGTTAACAAAACTGATACACAGATGGATCTAAACTGCTCCAATGAGTTGTGAGTGGTATTAATAGAAGTGTAGGGCAAGCAATGAATATGAATACCATAATCTTTTAAGTGGTACGATATACCATAAAAGAAGTAGTGGAAATTCTTGCCATTAGGTTACACAAGATTGTGATGATAAAGATGCTCTCTGATAGTCAATCGCTCTTCAACACCCTAAGCAGTTTTGCCCTAAGCAGTTTTACAGTTTGTGGTACTGAAATGTCACAACAGACTAAACGTACCGGCGAGCGATAATCAGATTACCCTGGTTTAAGTGACAGCACATGAGCATAGTGGTAATGAAATGACAGACATCAGAGCTGAGGAGACTTCCACTAGACCAATTCCAATCTAAGGCTACAACAAGCGTCTTCTAAAAAAGGAGGGTGAAGAAATTTACTGGGCCCATCATGGAAAGATATTGGGACGAGACAGAAGTTCTTGGATATTGCAAAAGAAATATCTAAGCTTTGATGCGAAGCGAGCTGAACTTGTTCTAAGACTGAATAGCAAAAGCCTAATAACACCGACTGCTACACTTTCAGTTCAATTTACTTGTCTTGAGCCTCTGTATCGAATGGGCATTTCCAGCATGGACATTTGCAAGCTTTGCGGTGAAGAAGAATATTCAATGGAACACTTGACGAGGTGCTGGGATACGGTTTTACAATCCGCTACAAACCCATATGTTGGATGCACAAAACCTGCTAACACTCTCATAGAAGAAGTTAGCTCGGTTTCTGGATGTGCTAAGCTGAACTAAGCGTATAAGTGCAAGCACAATTGGCCAACAATGGGCACAGTGTAAGAGCCATTTTAGGCCAAACCACATTATTCTTATTATTATGTTATTCAAGGATGCTTGACAACGGGCTCGGTATCGAATTTCTATTTGCTGCCCTGCAATTATAAAATATCCCGTAATTTTTTAACTTCCCTCGTATGTGCCTAGCTACGTGTATAATACTATTTTCTACAACATATTGTGTATTTCCATATTTGTACGTATTGGAAAAGCATAAAAAAATATGTATATGTGTGTATGTATGTGTGTATGTATGTATGTATGTATATAAAACAAAAGAAAAAAAACTGAATTTTAACTCGACTTGAGTACAAATTAAATTAAATTCCTGATTCTATGACTTCGTCGTGTTGATGTACTCGTACAAACTAAATAAAATTTTTGTAGTTGTTAACATTGATGTTGTTGATACTGCTGTTGTTGCTACTATTGTTGTTGTGTTGTTCAACACAATGGTACTTACAAATAATTCAAACTTAAAAAAAAAAAAAATTTATACTTTAAATTCCGATGTGTCTCTGTTTGTTGTAGAAGTAAAATAATTTTTACCTTTTTTCGTTGCAAGTGTGCGTGTTTGTACGCTTGCATGTGCGGCTGTCCGTCTGTGTGGCTCTGTGTGTGCGTGTGTGTGTGTGTGTGTCTGAGTCAGGACGAGTTTAAATGTAAAGTAGAAAAGCGGAAGTTGCAAGCTTGTGTGGTGGATGCTGTTATTGTTTTATTGTTTGCACTCTGATAAAACATATTGCACTAGGACGAACATAAAAAAATATTATAGAAAATAAATCTATAGCAAAAATATTCGGCACAGTGGGAGAGCATTAAAACACATGTAAAAAAATTAAAGGGAATAGAACGCAAATCTAGGGCATTTTTGTGGTAAAATTTAATTTATATATTTCACCGAAGACATTAAAAAAGGGGCTTCCTAAAGTCTTGAGATATATATAGGTCGTCTTAATAGAGTCATAGAAGTTTGAAATGGAATAAAACAAAGGTGGGCTTTTCAATTCATCTTTGACACGAAAATAAATTTGATCTAAAGATAATCTTCTGGCGTTATAATTTAAATATAACTTCTGGCATATGATCGCCCCTGCTGGCTCGGACGTATTCTAGTAGTCGAAGTTTTTTTCCACTAGCCCATAAAGCACACCAAATCGTCAGTTTTTCTGCCTGTAAGGCTGTCTCAACATACACTTGCGGATTATCATCACTCCAAAAACAGCGGTTTAGCTATTGACATCTCTATTCAAACAAAAGTGAGCGATAAGTTATGTTGATCGCATCGTGCAATGTACTATGAAGAGAACCTTGATAAATTTGCACAGTTTGGTGGCGTTGTTCAGGCGTCAGTCTATTTTTATTGAAATGCCAAACCAAATTAAACAGAAATCACTTAACAGCTGACAAAATGGCCATCAGTTAAACAAGTGTTGCCAAATTAAAGATAAGACTTTAAGAAAACCTCAAGCTCGAAAATTCTTGGAATTTTTATTTAAAAATTATAAAGGCCGAAAAATCTATCATTGATACTTTAAGAAAACCTTTAAGATATTTCGTGTTTTTCTTCTGGTTAGAAAAAAGCAAGCAGCGAAAGAAATTTGTAGCTTTTTTAAGCATTACCACTTATCTGAACCTTGTTATACTGGAATTTGTCCTCTTGCACTGCGCCCATTGGTGACCAATTGTGATTAGTATAGTTTAGTACAATCAGAAACAGACTTAACTTCTTCTGTTAGAGTGCTACCAAGTTCCGTGCATCCGACATATGGGTTTGCAGCAGCTTGTATAACCGTATCTCATAAAGTAGTCCACCCCATCAAGTAGTCCATTGACTCTTCCTCTTCACCGCAAAACACGCCAATGTACATGTTGGCAATGCTTAAGATAGATAAATTGTTCTGAAAGTTTAGCAGTCGATGCGATTCCTTTCCTATTCCGTCTTAGAGCAAGTTCGGCCTGCCTCACACCAAAGCTTAGATATTTCTTGGAATATTCAAGACCATTTGTCTCGTCCCAATCTGTCTCTACGATGCGTTCACTACATTTTTCTCATATCATATTAAACACCATAATTAATCTTTTTCACCTAATAAAGGGTTTTTCAGTTAGAGTACACTATTTCAACATAATTTAGAAGCTGATCTTTCAAGAGACAGCTGTGATTGCTTTATTGGATTGTGTAGATAGAAAACATATTTTTTTATGGAAACAAGCTGTTTGGTTTGCTGTTGTAACTCCCAGAATCTTTGGAAGTAATTGAAACTGCGATCTTGAAACTGTTGGTTGAGTAGTCTACTAAATCTACCAGCCGATAAAGTATATATCCGTCAAATAGCTGCTATGGCCCTTACTCTATTTAAAGAGATATTTCTATATTTCACCGATGACCCATTGGATCACGGATTTGAGTACAGAAATTATTTCTGATTGATTCGATTAAGCCTGAGATTGCGTTAAGCCCCAAAATCGCACAGCCATTCAGATGGAAATATTTTTCTACAAAGAAACTCAATACGCGTACGGTAGTATAATACTAACAGCTACACCTAAACAAAACTGGCAAGTATTTTCTAGCTGATGATATATCATGCCCATACAAATTGTTTGAAGCAAAGTGAAATACTGCCGAGTTCCCGCTGAGCGGTTAGAAACTCCGATATTGACAAAGCGGCAAAAGATTATTGATAAAAACTATTATTTGTTTTAAAAAAGCACACACAGCCATAGAAATCTTTTCTTGTATGCGAATGCAGTACTAACATTATTTTTTGTTTTGATAATTTGAGTGTATTGGTCAGAGTAAAGTCTAATATAAATTACTTGAATTGTCATACAATTTACTCTTAACTTTCTCATTTGTGTAAAAATGAATGCGTAGCAACATGGTTAAACAATTTTCGCAATACTTTCTATTACTCTATTTAAGTGTATTGGTCAGAGTAAAGTCTAATATGAATACTTGAATTGCCATACAATTTACTCTTAACTTTCTCATTTGTGCAAAAATGAATGCGTAGCAACATGGTTAAACAATTTACGCAATACTGTCTATTACTCTATTTGAGTGTATTGGTCAGAGTAAAGTCTAATATAAATTACTTGAATTGCCATACAATTTACTCTTAACTTTCTCATTTGTGCAAAAATGAATGCGTAGCAACATGGTTAAACAATTTTCTCAATACTTTCTGTTACTCTATTGCACATGTTTAACCTGCATTAAAGACAATTTACTTTTCTTTTTCCGCCCATAGATTTCATTTCTAGCACACTGTTGATGGCACACAAGCAGGCACACACCAACGCAACTACTAACAACACAGTCACAGTCCTTGATGTCTGAATGTTAGTGGATTTAGTTGTTTGTGTATTTATTTTACTACACAATATGGCAAAAAATAACACACAAACAACGGCGGATTAACAAATAATACTCCACTACAACTACCACTTAGCTATCTGTTCACATTCTACCAACAACTATGACAACATTATTTACAATCAAAAAGAAAATATTTTTTTTTTTCTGTTTTGAAATACTACACTCTCGCCAGCATTGACAAGACAACACGCAAGCATCGCCAAACGCACAAGTATTGAATTGTATGCAAAATGATGGCAGATTTTGCACACTGGTGTGCAATGGAAAAACTAAGGCGATATTAAATCTAATTCATATTTGCTGGTAATAGAGGGCGCTCAAGTAATTTTAACTTCGTGATAAAACGAATGAAGCTTTGCTTTTCACGTTGTAACACACTTATATTTTTTTATCCCACACTATTCGAAACTGAAAACAAACTTCTCTTAAATTTTCCTTTCAAATTGTGCTTGCAATTTACGTTCCCTAAAACAGCTGATGGTCATGCTTGTAAAAGATTTTCATGTTTTATTTTGCACATATTTTTGACAATAATATTATAGCCTTATCAAACGTAAGCAAATATATTTGCATCCCCAGTGAAATTTTTGTCACATACATCTTCGATCTAAGACCATTGACAATGTAAGCATGACCCATCCGAAGTCTGTGTACAATTCCTACTTACATTTACACAGCGATGGCCTAGGCTGCAAGATGCATCAAACACTGTATACATTGTAAGCGAAGATTGGATAAGTTCAAAACTATATTATTAGCATTTGCTAATAATCTTTCTTTGCTTCGTACATGCAGTCTACACCTAACTTGAAACGCAGTTAAAACATGAAGTTAAAACTTGCTGTTTAAATATCTATCTGTTAAAGTCGGCGTAAACGTAGTGATATTAGAGTTATAACTTTTCATAGTAAAACAATAAAAATGGCGAAAAACTACTACAAATAGCAGGCTGTTGTCCATTTAAGTTATAACAGAGTTTCCAAATGAAATGTTTTAACAACCAAGTTATAACTTTAACCAAACTTCAACATGAGCGGTCCACATTTAACTTTAACTTGAAGTTAGGGTTAAAGTTAGTGTTTTCAAGTCAGGTGGAGACCACACTTTATGTACATTTAACTTAACGAAATGAGTAGAAAAAGACTACTCTGAATCGGATGCTAGTTGTTTGTTGAGCTTAACATGTTTATTTTGATTTTTTCTGTTGACACAATCGCTTACAATCGGATGCTCTGCAAATTGTAATAACTTGTGGACTGCTGGGTCATAGCATTTGCAAATTGGTTGAGTATATGTTACTTTATGCCTAGAGGCAATTGCTATATTTTTGCATTTATGCAATACTGAAAACAGTAGTTTATGTTTACACTATGCGCATACAATGCTGAATTGCAAGTGGCTTAGATTTGCAATCTGAAATGTACAAGATTGTGAATTGGGGTCCATAGGTGTAAAATTGTTTTTTTTTTTTTTATCTTCGAACGGTACTCAGGGGATGGCCACTACACAAGCAGTGCATTGTACCGGAACTAGGAATATAGGTTATGAGTAGGAGGAATAAGGAGTGGTGTCAATGGATGTCTGACTTTAAAATGTTATATGTTACAGGTCAGTAGTATCTTGTCTTCTATTCTGTGTGCACTCGTTTATTACTGCTGGTTCGTATTTTTTATGTATGTTCATTATTAATTTCGTATGAAACCAAATTTCACCGGAATAGGCAGCAAGCTAGGTACACGTGTTTCTTGTTTTCGCTGTTTTCTGTGTTTTCTTTATATGTTCATTATTAATTTTTATGTTCATTACTAATTGTGGTGATGAGCGTGTGTTAGGTAAAAATGTATGCGTCTCGGGAAGAAGCTCCCTATTCTGATCAAAGCAAAATCTATTGTGGTTACGATAAGACAACGAAACTCACCCCACACTGCGGCGTTGCTCCAGTTAGCCAATAAAGTTGGATATCCTACTGTCATATATAAGTTTCTCTGTCTGTAGACTTTTAGGTCCAAACACGAGAGCTATTCTCCATTGTCGGTCGGATATTTCCCAGAGAAGTATGTTCTGCGTTAGTGTACGTCTAACCAGAACACTCTGCTTTCTGGGGGATAGGAGATCCTCCATTTTTGTATAGATATATATTGTTTTTTTTTTAATATACTTTGCGATACCGGCTCAAACATAAGAGTTGTATTCCGTTTTTGGTCGGCTATAGATGGTATAAATAATAACGAGATACGTTGGAGTGAGAAAAATCTTATATGAAAAAGCCGATACACTTGACTGTTTCTTTAGAGTCATGAAAAATACGTTCCGTCCATCGAACAACTCACTGAATTTTTATCCCAAAGACATAAAACGCCACCTATTTCTCAAAAATAATACCATGAAATGAATTCAGATGAGTCATCATTTATGGTTGTATAGACATTCAGAACAAGCATTCTATAGATAGAAGAGTTTTCGTATTAATAAACATCACTGGGCCTTACGGGTGTTGAAGTCATCCCTGTTCTTACGAGGCCTTTCGGATAGGCTGGATCTATAACTAAATGGTTACGACTAGCAAAGGCTGCTGCCATCTTCAAAAGGGTGGGTAGGGTTAGAAGTTTGATATAGAAAGTCATTACGAAAAATAAGATATAGTGTAGAAGAAAATACCGACCCATGCGGTTAAGTGTTAAACTTAAACTCGTTTTGTGGTGCTTTGATTCAACGTGGCAGCTATTAAATTAGTTGATTTTTACAGGAAGTATATGTGGTGATCTCACATATAATTCAAAAAGCCGAGATACTTGAGTGCTTCTTTAGAAACATGAAAAATGTGTTCAGTCTAGCGAATATCACACTGACTTTAAATTTTGTAAACATCAAGAGCATTCGATTCCTCAATACATATTCCATCCATGAGGAAAGATATAGCATTCATGATCATGAGTTTTTATGTTAATAATAAGTAACACTAAGACTCTTCTCTGGACACCATTCGGGGATAAAGGGAAGATGATTGCTTAGAGAGTCAACTATATTTTGCCTCTTGGCACCGACCTCCGATAGGCTGAGCCTATAACGAATGACAAATACTACTGTTATGCAAAAGAGTAAATAGGGTTACAAGTTTGGTATAGAAGATGATTGAGAAAAGCAAGGACAACGATTTAGGCTGACCCAACATAACAGCTGTTAAATCAATTGACCTTTATAAGCGGGATATGTGATGATCGTTTTTTTTTTTCATTCATTTATTTATTGAATCTTTACAAAGTGAACTAACAATAAGTATTCAAATCTTAATACTACATACATAAAATTAATTAAGTCCAGCCAATGCTAGACAAAAATGTTTTATTTTGCACGGTCAATATCGGTAGAATCACCTATTTAACGTTCTGATGGTGGCAAGGGTATCCCTCCTTCTCAACCGAGAGTGGCCATCAAAATTAAGTATATTGCGTGCAAGACGATTTGGGTGAAGTTCCAATTTACTGATATACCTTGTTGCGTACTTTGAAAATTCGTCTTTTACAAGAGGAACACAGAGATCCTTATGAATTCGTGAGTTTTTTATGTACCATGGAGCTGCGGTAATTGTTCGAAGAATTTTGTTTTGTCGCCTTTGAATTTTTTCAATGTGATGATCGTGAAAACAGAATGTTGAACATTTCATTTTCTTCAAAATATTTCTCGAGTCTTTACGACTGGTTAATATCCTACTTTTGTTATAAATTGCTTTTAAGTGCATATGATTCCGTATCCACATCACTGTGCAATATTTACAATTTCACTTTATTTTATGCGAATAACAACAATAATAATATTAACAACAACAACAACAACAACAAAAAGTGACAGCGACAACAATTACATTAAAATCAAAATGAATCCTAAGTGTTTTATGATGTTGTAAAAAGTTTTTAGTTTTAATTATCATCCAAATAGAAAACAGGAAAAATAATTGCAAAAACAAAAACAAACAAACAAAAAAGAAACGAAAACATCATAAAATTGCGGTATAAAATTGGAGAGAGCACTAAAGAATGAAAAATTCTAACACGTTCTAATAGAATAAATTTTAACGACAACTTTTAATTTAAATGTTAAACTCAATCACGACACACGCAACATTTGCAATCAGCACCGTTTGTTGAGAGCAACAGCAACACGAGACCTCCTCGAACGTGTGCAATTTTAACCAAACGCTTTTAGCGGCAACAACATTAAGTTTAATGTTTTCACGGTGGAGGTGGTACATTATTGTTATTTAAGTTAGAGAACAAAATTTAAGTAAATGTAATAGAAAATAAAACGCAGTGAGATGCAGGGAAGAACCATTCGGTAGTTGGTGTTCCAACATAAACCCAGATACTGAGTTGCTACGCGAAAAGGTCAGATTTCCGTGTGCTTTACGAATACTTAGGCGTGAACAGTTTATTCATAAACGGCGTCTTTGCGCAAAGTTCATACTGATCCCCGGGTCATTCTCCCGCGGGGAACAGGTTTTGCCTTAGCGTATGCCTACCTCGGCGAACAGATTTTATCTTGGCGTATTCCTAACTCTGTTTTTCGAGTACAGAGGGGAAGGAATCCCTCGTTTGTTGTAGCAAATAAATCTCTAGGAAGCCGCATGACTTATGTTGTGTTGTCTTCCGAAACCTTTACCAAGATTATAAATTGGCAGAACGGGGATCAGCATGGCTCCCGGGTGATTCTGCTTGCAGTTCAACCCAGGCTGATCATGGTTGAGATGCCTACCTTGGCTGGAACGCGCTGGCTGTGGTTTAAACCTAAAGAAGCAGGAAGTGGGAGTTAGTATCCCTGATAATTGTGTAACGCATGGCTTTTTACAGGGACTGACAACCTGCCGAGGGTCTGTTGCCTTTACAACAGATACCTGTACTGTAAGGAACCGGTGGTGATGGTTGACGGGTGAGCTGGTTTAAGGGCTGATGCTGTTAGTGGGTTTCTGCCTACTAACTCATTAAGCCTTGTCTTCCATTGATTGCTGGGAAATTGCATACAGGAGGGATTAGAAGGCCCAAACACTTCAACAAGAAGTTGCTCATATGGCTACAAACATATGGCAAGAATTGCTACCTGTAAGAGCCTAGTTAGCCATACGGAGGCGCTGGAGAATCGTGATAGAATTGGTCCATCATCAGATGAGGGCGTAACGACAGGTGCTGATATAAATTTTTTTCACTCTCTGCTCCTCGTATCACCAAGCGAGTAGCAGGTTTTGCTTTGACCTACGCCAAACTAGGCCACTCTGCTTTCTAGGGCAAAGAGGGGAAGGAGTTCCTCGTTTCAGGTGTAAATGTATATAAAATGTTTTTAATGGGTGTTTTTT
Organism: Thecocarcelia acutangulata; assembly: GCA_914767995.1. Classification (NCBI taxonomy): domain Eukaryota; kingdom Metazoa; phylum Arthropoda; class Insecta; order Diptera; family Tachinidae; genus Thecocarcelia; species Thecocarcelia acutangulata. The sequence continues at coordinate 30,370,865 of OU612097.1, forward strand.
TAATAAAATGTTTGCTTTGTTTATAAAATGTTTCTAAAATAAAATAAGATAAAATATCTTTTGGAATCTTCATGAAAATTCAATTTTTGTTTTCAAACCTTTTTGATCCTTTCATATTTTATGATTTTTGTTGGTATAAAATTTTTAACGATTTTCATTTTTAAATGTTAACACACAAGAGCGGGCTGCTACTGATAATTTAAATAAATGACTTCTGATAAAAAGATGAATCAATTTGAATTTAATATAAATTAAAATGTCAATAATCAGCCACAAATTTACAGTGAGAATGATATTTTTATACACATTTTTTCTTTTTGGTCGTGAGGATTTTAGGTAAAATCTGCAAAGCAAAGCTAACATGATCTAGGAACTCTTGTAGAGATTGATTTAATTCGACTGCAGCACAAAAACATTAGCATGGACAACAACCTGAAGTCGTGTTGCCATCCTGTTGTCAAAATAAACATTCTCATTTAAATATATGTTTTCGATATTTGATATTTTGAAGTCGGTAGTCTGCTGCCTGGTATGTGTTTAATGCCTAATGAATGCACTATGGTGTGATGCTATCGAAGCGAGGTATTTTCGACTCAAATTGTATATTTGTGCGTAGAGAACAAAAGGGTGGTTAAATTTCAAGGGCCGATATTGATTTTGAATAAAACACAAACTATTTAGGAAATTATTGTGATTTTATTTTATTATGATATATTGGTATTACTCAATTATGTAGAAAACAAAATATTGGCCAAATGGGTGCCGCGACCACGGCGGCACACATCCATCCGATGGTCCAAATTTTCGATGACCCTGAGGCATAATGGAGGTTCTATGCCGTTAATGTGCCGAATTATCTCATCCTTTAGCTGTTGAATTGTTGCTGGCTTATCGACGTACACATTTTCTTTTAAATAACCCCAAAGAAAAAAGTCCAACGGTGTCAAATCACATGATCTTGGCGGCCAATTGACATCGCCATTACGTGAGATAACACGGCCATTGAATTTGTTGCGCAAAAGAGCAATTGTTTCGATAGCTGTGTGGCAAGTGGCACCGTCCTGCTGAAACCACATATCGTCTACATCCATATCTTCCAATTCGGGCCATAAAAAGTTCGTTATCATCTCACGATAGCGAACACCATTCACAGTAACTGCCTGACCGGCCTCAGTTTGGAAAAAATACGGCCCGATGATGCCGCCAGCACATAAACCGCACCAAACAGTCACTCTTTGTGGGAACATTGGTTTTTCGACAGTCACTCTTGGATTCTCATTCGCCCAAATGCGACAATTCTGTTTATTGACGAATCCACTGAGGTGAAAAAATGATGATTTTCTTCGAAAATTGATCATCATTTTCATAATAAGTCTGGATAACTTTAACACGTTGTTGGATTGTGTATCTCTCCATGGTTCAAATTGAATAAGTCTGAAATAGAGAAATGTCAAATAAAATTCGAAAAAAAACTTGGCGTTTAGGTGTGGTTCACATTCGACATCGGCCCTTGAAATTTAACCACCCGATACTACTGGGACCAGCCAGCAAATCCATAATAAACATAAAACTTACAAAGCTTTGTTTTGACAGGACTATACGTCCATTTGCTTTCTGGTCCATAACTCTTCCTGGGTTCACGTACCTCTACATATCATATCTGGTAGGCTCTCCATAGTTATATGGTCCTTAAAAAAAGTGTTTTTAGTATTCGTCCTGACTGCTTTAACACATTTAGTTTTCTGTTCATTTTTGTTTCATTTTTATTCAGTTTTTATATCCTATTTATATTTTTGTAATTTAAATGTAGTGTAAATAAAAAGACAGCACTTTTATATAATCATCAATATTGAAATGTAATAAAATAGTGATTGAAGGATATTTTTAATTTAATATTGTAGCAATTTGGCTTAAAAATAAAATTTACGATTAAAATTGTTTGCCACCGATGATGACAATGACAATAAAAAAATATATATGTACTCGTATGTATATACGAGTATGATGATGCTGTTGACGATAATGAAGCGTTGATGTTGACAACAATGCTGGTCGCTCGACTAGTGGACTGACTGGCGGACTGCCTGGCCAATGTTTGTGGTGGAATGATATAAAACTCTGTTTGACTCATCGACTCGTGTAATAACTTTTTTAAAACTAACAAACACTGGCATACAATAACGTCAATTTTTAAAACTAAATGGATAGAATTGAGAATATAATTCGTACTTTATTTAGCGGCAATGGACGAAAGCATGTTGATGCTGTTGTTCGTTAAGGATGTTTCATGTTCACTATCCGTGTGGCATCCTTTAAATAAGCATGTGAAGCACAATAATGACACGTCATTATAGTTATCAATGTTAAAATAAATGGATAAATTGAATGAACGGTGGAATTATTTGTTTATTTTAAAATCGTAATGCAATTCATATAGAAAATTATAAAGTGTGCTGTTCATTCCATTCGTTTTTATAGGCAGTCAAAGTGCTTTTAAGTTGGCAATTGCTAAAACAGTTGTGCCAACATATATAGAAGAAAGACTTTTTTTTAGCTTTTATTTATTTATTGAATCTTCACAATGTGAACTAACAATAAGTATTCAAATCTTAATACTAACTACAATAAATTAACTAACAATAAGTATTCAAATCTTAATACTAAATACAATAAATTACCTAAGTCCAGCCAATGCTAGACAAAAAGTTTTATTATGGGCATATTATATCAATAAAATCACCTACTTAACACTCTGATGGTGGCAACGGTATCCCTTCTTCTCAACCGAGTGTGACCACTAAAATTAAGTATGTTTCGTGCAAGAGGGTTTGGCTGAAGTTCCAATTTGCTGATATACCTTGTCGCATGCTTTGAAAACTCATCTTTTACTAGTGGAACACACAGATCCTTGTGAAATCGGGAGTTTTTTTTTCGTACCATGGAGCTGCAGCAATTGTTCAAAGAATTTTGTTTTGTTTGTTTTGAATAAAAACTGAGAAAACTTTAGTACTATACAGGGTGTCCCAGAACTCAATGACAAGCCCAAGGGGGGGGACCGGATTGATTGTAGTATTGATGGCTACAACATCATCAAAAAAAATCTATTCCAAACAGTTTGAAAACTAAGGGAATTTAAAAAAAACCGAGAAATGTGGTCAAACTGTAACTATGTTTCGGTTATTATGGTTAACTTTTATGATACATAAAGCTGAAGGTCCATACCACGTGTTAACGCATTCTAAACGTCTGTCAGAAAAGTAGAATCAGTGCAATAACATGAGACAAAGTACACATCACAACGCATGGGAAGCATACACGCAGAGAAAAAACAGTTTGATATATGGTTGCGACAACCATATATTATATTATATTTTCTGTAACATTGTGTATTACTGTTGAATATAGCATATTAACAGTTTGATTATAGTTTGTTCTTTTATAAATATATTACGGTTTGCATTTCTGTAATTCTATATTTACCATTCATAAATTTCAAAATATGGTTGAATACAACAATAGCAATTGTGAAATATTTTTAAATACAACAATAGCTTTTATCACACCCAATACCAAAATAACGAGTGATTTTTTTCTACTGAGGCTTCTATTCGGGCTATTGTAAAAAAATTTCGCACCAAATTTACATTGTTGGACATTAAACCACCAACACGCTTACGTAGAGTGCGAACTGAAGAAAATATCGCAGCCGTATCGGCCAGTGTTGGTGATGACCGTGAATTATCGATTCGGCGCCGTTCGCAGCAATTGGGCCTCTGTTACTCCACTACGTGGAAAATTTTGCGGAAGGATTTGGGTGTGAAGCCTTATAAGATACAGCTGGTGCAAGAATTGAAGCCAAACGACCTACCACAACGCCAAATTTTTGGTGAATGGGCTCTTGAAAAGTTCCACTTTTTTATCGAAGAATTGTGTTCAGCGACGAGGCTCATTTCTGGTTGAATGGATTCGTGAACAAGCAAAACTGCCGTATTTGGAGTGAAGAGCAGCCAGAAGCATTGCAAGAGCTACCAATGCATCCACAAAAAACAACCGTTTGGTGCGGATTATGGGCTGGCGGCATCATTGGGCCGTATTTCTTCAAAAATGATGCGAATCACAATGTTACTGTGAATGGCGAGCGCTACCGTGCGATGATAACAAACTTTTTTTTGCCCAAAATGGAAGAGCTTGACTTACATGACATGTGGTTTCAACAAGATGGTGCCACATGCCACACAACACGCGAAACAATGGACCAATTGAGAGGCGAGTTCGGTAAACAGTTTATTTCACGCTTGGGACCAGTCAATTGGCCGCCCAGATCGTGCGATTTAACGCCTCTAGACTATTTTTTGTGGGGCTATGTTAAGGCTAATGTCCCGCTTCGATTGACGCACTGGAAGCCAACATTGCCAACATTATTCGTGAGATACCGGCGGAAATGTTGAAAGAGTATGCCAAAATTGGACTAAGCGGATAGACCGTTTGAGGCGCAGCCGCGACCAACATTTGCATGAAATAATCTTCAAACATTAAATTATATCGACCCAACTATCGATCCAAATAAATATTTCATGCATTTTTCTGAATTTTATGTGTTTTTTTTTAAATTTCCGATAGTTCTTATAAAATTACCCATTATTTGTTTATCTAATATGTCTGATACTCTAATTCATATGCAACAAAGTAAGTTACAAAATAAATTTACTATTGTCGTCGTTAATAATATTTTTCTTCTGCTCGCTGACATATAATTTTCTTTCAGTTTGATTTTTTTTCTTAGAAATAAAAAGATGTTTTGTTTGTTTTTCATATTAAAAATTTACATTAATTTTGTTCAGCTTTATTTAAACCAGATAAAAACGTGAAATTGCTGAAAATATAGATATTGAGTATTCGCGAATATATAAAGGGAAGTGAGTTGAATATTAAGATGTAAAAATATGCATCCAACAATATATGCAACCATATTATTACTATAGTTAAAATTGTAATTGCAGATGAAATTCTCAATAAATAATTTTGTTGTCTTTCAGCAGATGGATATATCAACATCAAATCGGAAATCTGTGCATTGATTCCGTAGAGATGAAATCCGATTATTTTTTTCTAATTTTTATTATACATATTATTAAAATATATTATAAGCTGTCTTTTTGTGCAATTATTATATGTATATATTTGTACGAATTCTAACAAAATTAAGTTATCTGTGATATTAGTAACATTACTTCATGAAAGTAATGCGGCGACATATGAGAAAATGTATGAATGATTAGTATAATAATATGGTTGAGTATGACTACTCCTTGATAGCTTTAATTAATACTATGGTTACTTATTGTTATAACAATGTTGAACTAAAATATAGTATATTTTTTACAATACTATTGTGAGCATCAATGGAGTTTTAGATATTGTACAACAATATAATATTATCAGCTACAACCATATAACTCCACAATAGTATGTTGCCCTTAGAATATTGTTGTATCAACCATATATTTTTTCTACGTGTAGACGCGTACGACGCAAAATGTAGGTATACTTTCTACTTTTGTACGCGTCATAAGCGTAAAGCTGAAGGTCCATACCACACGTTATACGTGTGAATGCATTCTAAGCGTGTGCCAAAAAAGTAGAATCAGAGCAATTGTATGAGATAAATTACACATCACCAAGCATAGGAAGCATAGAGGTGTACGACGCATAAAATAAGTTTACTTTCTACTTTTGCACGCGTAAAGCTGAAGGTCCATACCACGCATTCTAAGCGTGTGCCAAAAAAGTAGAATCAGTGCAATTATATGAGATAAATTACACATCACAAAGCATAGAATGCATAAACGCGTACGACGCAAAAAGTAGGTTTACTTTGTACTTTTGCATGCTAGGTCACCTTGTATACTCAATAGTGTGAAAAAAATACCAGAAATATATAAACGTAATAACTCTACGGTAATTTTGGATTACCCTGTGTGTACTGTGTGGAAAGGACCTGTAAAACTGAAGTTCCGCTGACACAACAAGTCGTTGTCATAACTTCAGTTAAAACTTAATTTAAAGGGAGAGACAAATTAAAAGAGAAAATGAAGTGCCTATTTCACGATCTCGAACATTATCGTTCTGATAAGCGAAACCGGCTGTGATTTTTTACATCCAGGAAAAATAATAAATCCTTAAAGCTAAATATGTCATTAGTTCCTTTTATGTGCTAACTCCCTTTATTACATATTCGTATGAGCAACTTCATTTTAATTGCATACATTTTATGGCAAATTTTGCAATAATATTTAAATAAAATTCTATATTTATAGTGTATTTATAAAATTTAACAATTAAAAACGAGTACTTGCTCATATTTAAATAGTTGGCCAGAACGTCAACACTAAGCAAACAGGAAACAGTTAAACCAATATCCTTTCAACATATGAAATAAAATGTACAAAATGAATGCGTTTTATACAAGCCGCTTTCATACCACTCGTTTAGATGTGTACAAATGTAAAGCCGTATTTGATCCTTTAACATTTGAGCTGCGGCAAATAAAAATAAATAAAGTCGAATATATGAAAATAAATAAAATTGAGGATGATAGATAAAAGTAAATGAATTTTTCAAAACGAGCAGCAAATTTGGACTACAAACTATTACATTGAATCCCAAAAACACTAATTCAATGTGAATCTGTGTGGTGTTCAAGGAATTTCTCGCATCCCAGCAGGTTTGAAAGTATATGTATATGAAAGAATTGTTTTGAACCGATTTTAAGTTTGGTTTGGTTTTTGACAGTACGTGCCTTGCAGTAGAGTCAGAGATATCCTTCCGACTAAATCATTTCTCTAAATAGCTCATAAACCAGGACACTATAATCTACGTGCAAACTTTTCACCCTGGCAGTTCGTCACTCAGTTCATCACTAGAGCAGATATCTGGCGCTAGACAATAGCACCTTAAAAGCTATATGATTTTCCGAAAACTGAGCAACAAGCACCTCAGTCGTTTAAGCCACAGCGACATATGCAGGCTGTTATATGATTATTATTTGAGTAAGCTGTGACCCAAAACGGCTACTTTCACTGCAGCCATTGTTAATCTATTCTGCTTCCCCTTACCCACTCACGAGTTAAGTACGTCAAGAACCAAACATTCCTTCAATGGCAGTGAAAACATTTCTAGTTCTCTTAACATATGATATTTGCAGTAGTCTGTATCTCCTGTACCCCAACGCACCATAATAGGGTGTGAAGTGTTCCATTGACTGCTCCTGACTGCAAAATATTGGAAACGCCTATTCTGTACAGATATTTGAAGCAAGCATAATGGCCTGTACTTGCAGTGTTTTTATGCTTTTGCTATCCAGTCTTAGAGCACGCTGGGCCTTCTATGCAACAGAGCTTAGAAATTTCTTGTAATGTTCCAAACCATTTGTCTTGTTGCAAAACTTCACCACAATGGGCTCAGTCCATGTTTTTGCCTTCCACTTAAGGAAGCTTTTCTGAACCTTTTCTGCTTCATATTTGGGAGCAAATGTCTGCCATTGCCACAAGGCATAGTTCCGTTTTCCTGAATAGGATAGTGATATCCATTTTCCTAATAGAGAGATTCCACTATACAGCGGGATTTTAAATTAAAAATCTGGAACTTAAAGCTGTAGATGGTACACTTAAGAGCACTAACGTCCCAGGTCATGATGTTAACTTAGCGGAGGTTATTAAACTGCTAGCCCAGAGATTCTTCTTAGGATGGACAATAGGTTTCCGGAAATGTGGATAGGAGAACCCTGAATCTCCACCTGTCTACATTTTCTGTACAGGTTGGACACAGCTTGAAAGATACTAGAAAGGCTAAGAAAAGCCTTCTTGCATGATGCCGTATGTACTGGGAGAGGCCTTTCAGAACAAAATTGCTTTAGACCTGGAATGTCAATAATAAAATTCTTAAATGATGTCTTTAAACCAGTCCACAAAACAAATCGTTCTCTTAGCTACACCAGACGTTAAGAACGTCGTCAATAGCCTCAGATGGCCGCACATTTTGCTGGCATTAGAGAAAAATTTTGGCGTAAGTGAATACCTGCTCCAAATCATCAGGAAGTACTTGAAGAACATGGAGCCAATTTATGATACGACAGAAAGCCGAAGCAAAATACAGGTAACTGCAGGGGCGACGCAAGGATACATTGTGGGACCTGACCTTTGGAACATCACTTGCGATGGAATATTAAATTGAAATATCCCATGATACGTTTTTAGTGGCCTATGTAGGTGATATCGCTGCAGTAATTCGAGGCAAGATAACAGAGGATGTCGACCACAAATTCAGATAGGTTATGATAAAGGCAAGGACATGGTTGGAGGAGCTCATATCGCAACTTACCACGCATAAAACTGAACTAGTGTTCTTTACCTAGCGTCACATAACCTTAAATATCTATATTTCTATCAACGGCTCTACTCTACTCACTAAGAGAGTAGTTAGCTATTTAGGGGTAAGACTAGCATACTCACTCTAAATAGAATGATCAGTAAGAGAGTGGTGAATTATGTAGGGATAAGAAGGGGTAACATACTCAGCCCAGATACAACACGCAACCGGTAAGGCGGATGGGACAAAGTCAAAGCAGATCATGCTAATGCCGAATATCGACGGCCCATTACCGAGCAAATGAAAGCTTCTTATGGGAGCAACTAAATTCATTTTTCTTTACGGGTGTGATATCTGGGGAGAGCAAATGCTTTGCTAGGGGGCCAGAAAACAGCGGCGTGCGGCAATTTATTGGCCATTGCAGTTATGATTCCAATTGGTCTGCGTATATTAGAGAGAAGAAAAATTAAGGTGTTGAGACATTCGAATAGAACTGATACCGTGGGAATGTAAATTGTAGGCGCGACACTTTAAAAATATGACAGGAAAGATAGTACACTGACATAAGTGGAAGATGGATGGCAGCCAAGATATTGAGCAATGGATAAGCAGGATATGGAGGGGAGGTGAATTACTGTAGGTATATATATGTAGCTCATGAGCACGTGGAGTGGCACAAATAGGGACCACCATGAAATAATGCACAAACAGTTCCAGATTTTTCTTTAAGGTAGGAAAAATAATGCTACGTATACGCTATATGCAAAGTCCGACACACCTCAGAGGTGACGGCTGCTGGGATGCGTGCGTAATGCATATTTGCATTTTTACAGCAAAATACTCACACCCAGAAGGTTTCAGCCAAATACAGGCACTTTAATAAACAAAGCCACGAGGGGCTACTTGATGTGGAATATGTTTGTGGAACACAACCTGTTCCTCAGGAAGTCAATCTTAAAACAAACGATGTTTGCAGGTAGTGGGTTTTTCTTTTTCTTTTCTAACTTTTCATTGCGTGTTAGTTCCGCTTTTCACACAGCACTACTTTATACAGAACTCCAGTTTTTTTCGCTACTCTTAACGAATAAAATGGTTTTCAAAAAACAAAGAATACTTAAAGATAACTTCTAAGCAGAAAAACTATATGACTTCTAATATTCGTTATATGCGGCAAAAGAAACTTCTTCAGCTTTGTCAATTTATAGAAATATACTTGAATATTTTCAGTTTTTGATTATTGTTACCAAAAGAAATCACTTTGAAAATTCGTTCCCCTACAACTATTTGGCTTAAAACATCACCAAAAAGGAAAAACTTAACTGCTGAATTATCCAGCCGCCAACATACAATATCCCAAATATTTCCGCACCACAATTGATGGCCAAAAATAAACTACAAACGAAATACAAAACAATGTTCCCGAAAGGATAAACGAAAATGTTTACGATGAAAGCTAAAGAAAAATAAACAAAAAAAATTGTACAAATATTCCTGCTATCAAAGATATGTGTGCCGCATACGGCATTCGCTGCGATTTCAGTTGTGTTGCTTTTTACTTTAAAAAAAAAAGTACGCACATATTTGAATTTTTGTTCGAATTGGCATTTTTATGTGGCATTTTTTCTGTTTTGCTTTAGTTAGAATTTAACGAATTCGTTTTTGCAGGATATTTAAATAAGGCTTTCATTAGGCTATAATAAAGATAAGCGTAGAAAAAAAAATAATAAAAAAATTTTTAAGATAAACATTTCTGCCGAACTGAAAAATGTACTAGTTACGAGGGCTAATTGATATTGAAGCTACCTAAGTAGGAAAATTAATTTTTTCAAAATGTTATTTATTTCTCAACATAGTTTCCTTTTAGCTCGTGAAATCGCAAAGGGAACGATATTTCAGGACCCAAGTGAGCTGAAAGATACTTTTTGGAGTATCCAGCGGCCTGCCTACCTAAATTTCCTTTTAGCTCAATACACTTAGTAAGACTAAATTCTAACTTTTTTATATCACCTGAATTATACGATTTTGGGAACCCCTCAAAATACGCGTTACTTTCGGTAATAACTTCTTCGCTTGAGATGACTCTTTTCCCTGCGAGTCATTTTTTCTAGTTTGTAAACCGGAAAAAGTCACTAGGAGCTAAATCTGGACTATAAAGTGGATGATCAATCAATTCGAAGTATATTTCACGTAATTTTAGCATCATATCTAATGCTGTGCGAACCGTTGTGGTGTCATGGAAAAAAATCACGTTTTTCTTTTTTAAATGTGGTCGTTTTTTCTTGATTGCAACAATCATGCAATACAACTCTCATATTTGGGTTGGTGCCCCAAAGGAGAGGGCGAAGAAGCTTATCGGTGACAGTAGGGTATCCAACTCTATTGACTCACTGGAGCATCGACGCAGTGTAGGGTGCGTTACTCTGTTCTATCGTTACTACAATGGATTTTGCTCGTGATGAGGGATCTAGGGAGATGAGGGATCTAGTTCCCGAAGTCTAGAAGTCTTCGGATATTTTTCGTAAAAAAAATAATTTTAGTAAATAGTTATAAAGAAGAAATTTCTTCAACTTAACTATTACCTTTTCGTTATATATATAACATAATTTTTGTTAAATTGAATGATCAATTAGTCAAATTAACTAGTTCCTATAGTTAAATTTTATTAATAACGAAGCACTCTATTCATGGTTATTAAAAAATGTCGTTCATTTGAATTTTTATTTAAATTGACGAATGGACTAATAAATTTAGTAAATATTAATAGCATTTCCATTCGTATTGAAAAATAATTACTCAGTTTAACTATCTTCTTTTAATAAATTTCTAATCCCCAGTACTATTACTTTTACAAATTTTGTCATCAAAAAGAGAGTTTCGAAATGTACAAATACGCGTGCATCGTACAGGGCTCATCCATTTGTTGTCGATTACTCGGGGAATAATACAACGCATTACAGCGAGAATTCGTTTGCCGGCCGCACGCTTCGCGTATGGAATAAGGTACCTACAGACGTGTTTCCTGCCTGTTATAACTTTGGAAAGTTCAAATCAAATGTTCATAAACACTACTCCCTTTTTCCCCCTCCTTATAACCTGTTTTCCTAGTTCTGGTACAACAGCATATGTAGGGGTTATTCCCTGAGTACTGTTCCAAGATAAAAAAAAAATCAATTGATCCAATAATGCACGATAATAGTTCTCTGTGATTGTGGTTCCTTATTCAACATAATATATGGGCAATATTCCGAGTGTATCCCAAAATACAGTGGCCATAACTTTGAATACCGATTTTACCGTCTTCGCCTTTTTCGGAGCACTTCCACCAGCTTCCATCCATTGTTTCGATGGATTTTTAGTTTCAGGTGTGTAGTGGTGGACCCATGTTCCATCACCAGCTTTTAATCGATGTCAACAGGACTATAATTTATCATGTCCAAACACTGCTGTGATGTGGTCTGTCGAACTCGTTTTTGTTCCACACTGAGCAAACGCGGCAACCATCTTACCGATAGCTTTTTCATATGCAAATATGCACGCATAATGTTGAGCACACATTCATATGATATGTTTAGTATTTCAACAATCGCGTCACGTAACTCGATTCGGTGATCATTCATAACGACATCCAGGATTTTTTTTCAGTAACCACTAGAGATGCAAAACAAGCGATAGTACTATCGATAGTACCGATAGTTTTATTCTTAGCTAACTATCGATTATTTTCGTTCGATAGTGATACTATCGACACTTTTTGAACGTATATACGAAGCCGGTTACATGTAGCCGGCATAACGTTTCTGGCCATTTATTCATGCAGGTTTTTAGCCACCTTTAAATTTTTATAGTTATAGCGTAATTTACAAATGAAAATATGTTATATAAATCATATTATATATCAAAGTAAACTGTATTACTTTTATCTCAAATAAAAAAAGAGTTTTTTTTCATAAAAAGTGTTAATTAAACATGGTAACTTGTAACTTAAAAAACGTTATTCTCTTTAGAAAAATAAAAAGAAAAGTATTTAAACGTTATATTTTTTATCATAGAATAAAAACACGATAAAGATTTTATATATACCTATGTAAATATGTATGTATATATGTTTACTAACTTACACAGTTACTACCTTACACAAATCACAAAGGGAACGACCTACAGGACCCAAGTGAACTGGAGTTTCCGGGTACTTGCTGGAGAATCCAGCGTCCTGCATACCTAACTTACACAGATTCATAGCCAAAAGTAGCGCTTAACGATAGTATTGATAGTTTTTCTTTAAACTATCGAAAGTATCGATGAAGACGATTATCGATAGCTTTGCAGCTCTGGTAACCACCTCTTTTGGCATTCCTGTTGATGGTATTGTTGCAGTGCTTATTCGGCCGCGTTTTAATTCAGCAATCCATTATTTTATCATATAATCTGACGGAGCAGACACACCGTAGTGTTTATCGAGCTTTTCTTTTGTACTGCATATGTAGCGGCCATCTCTTGAGTGCTGTCCAAGATAAAAAAAAGCGTAAAATATTTCTCAATACTTCTCCTGCCTTTTTGACCTCTTATCATAGCAAAAAAGCAGAGAACTGTAACAGAAGCAAGATATGTCTACTCTGTCCTTTTTTTCGGTATTAAATCTTCCCAGGGTGCCGCGATGGCTGACTTGGTAGAGTACTCGTCCAACAGTCTGGAAGTCGCAGGTTCCATGCCTGTCAAACACTTAGAGTGTTACTGCAGACAAGCAAAAAGATACGCAGTTTTTGTGTTTGTTTTTTCAATTAAAATTTTTTAAAGAATGCATTTAATCACACCTCTGCATAAAATACTTAGTAATAGTAGTAGTAGTATTGGTAATAGTCTGCCGAGTTGTCAAAGAGTTTTGAAAACAGTAAAATAAAACAGAAAACAAAACATATACGAGTACAGTTGAAAATATGGGCTATTTCCGAGCAACAGCTTGCATGAAACTGTTTGGTTATAAATAGAGATGGCTGGCTGGCTTTGCAGGATTTACGACTATTGAACTTACGAAACATAAATATTGTGACAAATTTGCACAAAAATGCCATGAATGAGCCAGGCACACACAACAGACAAACAATGCACACAAAATATTTACCATATATAAGAGAACTCTATATTTTTAATAGAAAACATTAAAGCAATACAAACTACATATGTAAATATGATGTACAGTGGAGCAATACAGGAATATGAGCAAAAAATTATGACATTATAATCACAAAATTTTGCTCACTGCTTAGATGTAGTTGAATAAAGTGCAAAATTTTATTAGTAACTGTTTATTAGAATAATTACTACAATTGAGTTTTTTAGCTTCTAACATTGATGCCAATCAAAAATTTTCAAAATCTACTGATGAGTTATGTTGTGTTGGCTTCTGAATCCCTTACCAAGGATATAAATTTTCAGAAAGGGGATCAGCATGGCCCCTGGGTGGTTCTGCTTGCGGTTCAACCTGGGCTGATCATGGTTGAGGTGCCTACTTTGGCTGGAACGTTCTGGCTGTGGTTTAAATCTGAAGAGGCAGGAAGGGGGAGTTAGTATCACTGATGATTGTTGGTGCATGGCTTTTTTCATGTGCTAACAGCCCCTTGAAGTGCTTTTGTCTCACAGAAGATAACTATACTGAAAGAAACCAGGGGTGATGGTTAGACGGGTCAGTTGGTTTAAGAGCTGGTGCTGCTAGGGGGCTTCAGCATACCAACTCATTAAAGAAACCAGTGGTGATGGTTATACGGGTGAGTTGGTTTAAGGGCTGGTGCTGCTAGGGGGCCTTACCCTTTCAACTCATTCCATTGATGGCTAAAAAATTGCAAGGAAGAAGGATTAGAAAGCCCGAACTCCTGAACAAGGGGTTGCCCATATAGCTACAGACATATGGCAAGAATTGCAACCTGCTTGTGCCTGGTAAGCCACACGGGGGCGCTGGGGAAACGTAAATAAATTACTCTATGGAATTGGTCCATCATCAGATAAGGCCATGAAGGCAGGTGCTGATATTAATCTTTCTCACTCACTGTCATATATAACGTTTAACACACTGTCATATATAAAGGTTCAAGTCAATCGACCCTCTATTATCCTCTTCATAAGGTGTTTTTCATAGTTCCAGAACATAAGTACGTAATCTCCTTATATGAATATTGCTGCATCCTTTTTTCTAATACTTCAAAGCATAAAAATATTTGCCAATTGCAAATTGGAAAACTGCTTTTTTTCTTGCCACTGTGCCTGCAAGCAACTTAGTTTAAAGTTCATAAACAAAACTAGAATTCACCCAAAAACATATTTAACTCCCATTTGGAGCCATATTGCACAAGAACTGTGGCAGCATAATCCATGCAACTCGTATAAAAATTTATTTGGAAAAAAAGAAGAGAAAAAACCTTTTTTATGACTTTTAGTTTTTTGTGCTTTTTAGTCGTATTTAAGTAATAAATTGTTATTGAATGTAAATTTATATTAAAAAATAAAAATAAACACATAAAAAAATCACTTGCATATAAAAATTTTTTATTCTAAAATAGCGAAAATATAGTTTCAATGGAATTGCATCAAAACCCAGTGGTAAAAAGACAGTCTAAAAAAATATACAGCCAAGCTGCGTTTAGCAAATAAAATTCAATAGAGATGCTGTTAAGAAATTTTTTCCTTAAAGTACCTGTTTAAGCTGTTTAACTCTAGCGACATTTTTTTGATAAAAGTCTGTTTGAAATTTTAAAATAGATTTGCAATAAAACTTACTTGAAATTAAAAATCCTTACGTGGAGCAGTGTGTTTAAGACCATTAATCGGCTCAACATACAGCTATTAAACTTGCTTTTTGTCCATTCTGTGTTTTGTTGGCATGTCTTACAGGCAACGGATTAATAATTTTACCACTGGGCTATTTCCTAAATTGGATGAAGATGTGTTTATTTTTTTAAATAGGCACTAACACATTTATGTGTATATAGTTGTTTGCTTCATTTAACTTTTCCCATAAATATTAAAAAACAATTTAATAAGTAAATATATTTTTTAAAACATCCAATTTGTTTAAATTTATGTTTTCATTTAATGTAAAATTGCACTCTTTTAATAACAATTTTAACAAATATCCTGTTTTTAAAGCTAAATTAAAAACTGGTAACAAGCAAAATAAATAGAGTTTATAAAGTTGGCACTAGAGAGCCCAAATAGAAAATGAAAACTATAAAAATCAAAGAATTTGTTAATTTCAGAATAAAAAACTCATCTGAAAACATAGCGACTTTTAGTTTCGTCTAAACCTTAGATGTTTGCTGTTAAAAATCCTCAAAATATTTTTGTGTTTTTGTAGCTCAAATTAAGAATTTAAAACATCTGATATCAGAAATAATCAGTTCGCTTGAAACTAAAGAAAATTTTAGCTTGTTGTCGCATCACGTTACATCTCAGTTAGTTTATTTTAATTTTCAAATCATTTTGCTTAATCGTTTACATTTCTTTTCGCTTATTCTAAAGCAAAAAATATATTAAAAAAAGAGGAAAAAGTGTTCCTTGTTTTATTTAATAACAGAAAATGACGTGATGTGACAAAAAGATATCATTTTTTTTTTTTCTTTTTTAAATTTCATGTATACTCGAACTTTTTCTCAGAAAAGGATATATAAGGCAAAGTCGAACCCCCGGCACCAAATGGAATAAAATTTGGTACAGTGGCACATAACGTGAAAGTGTAAATAGTGTAAGTTTCTACCATAGCGTGACTAAAATTCTTGCTTAAATTCTCGACCTTTTTCTCAGAAAAGGATATATAAGGCAAAGTCGAACCCCCGGCACCAAATCGAATAAAATTTGGTACAGTGGCACATAACGTGAAAGTGTAAATAGTGTAAGTTTCTACCATAGCGTGACTAAAATTCTTGCTTAAATTCTGTAATAAGAGTTGGCTTTATGAATATTGCTGCCACTTTTTCTGAACAAAATAACTAATGCAAAAAAAAAAATAAATTTAAAAAATAGAAAAAAGTGTTCCTTGTTTTATTCAATAACAAAATATGACGTGATGTGACAAAAAGATATTGTTTTTTTTTTTTTAACTAAGATTTTGTGCAGAAAAGATCATATTAGGCAAAGTCGAACCCCCGGTACCAAATCGAGTAAAATTTGGCACAGTGGCACATAACGTGAAAGTGTAAAAAGTGTAAGTTTCTACCATAGCGTGACTAAAATTCTTGCTTGAATTCTGTAATTGTTTTGCGAATATTTCTGCCAGTTTTTCTGAACAAAATAACTATTGCAAAAATAAAATAAATAATACATAAAATAGGTTAAAAAAAGAGGAAAAAGTATTCCTTGTTTTATTCAATAACAGAAAATGACGTGATGTGACAAAAAGTTATTTGTTTTTTGCTGCTTTTTTTTAAATTCCATGTATACTCAAACTAAGATTTTGTGAAGAAAAGGATGTATGAGGCAAAGTCGAACCCCCGGCACCAAATCGAATAAAATTTGTAAGTTTCTACCATAGCGTGACTAAAATTCTTGCTTAAATTCTGCAATAAGAGTTTGCTTTGTGAATATTGCTGCCAGTTTTGCAGAACAAAATTTAAACGATGAATTTTTTATATGTTGCTGAAATGCAAAAATTGGATATTGAAGCGTTTGTTTCCAGCACCTAAAACTGACTTGAATGCCAAGAATATAACAGTGATTTCCAGCTGTATCACGTTAATCTCGTTTCACAGTCTAAAATTGCTCCTATACATATTTAAGGTTTAAAAAATTATGTTTATTTAGCTTAACCAAATTCTATTAATCCTTCGTCCTCCAACCGAAAATCCTTTTCCTAATTCAGTAAAATAAAAGTGTTTTTCACACTAAAACAGAATAAAAATCAACAGCTGCTTTTAAAGAGCTGTGAAAACTCATACATACTGTTTAAAACGAACACCACTTTAAATCCAGACAAATGAAATATCAAATAATAATCACTTGTGAATGGCTTTAAATCAGCTTCATCATAATTTATTGGAAAATACACAAAACAGCTAAAATCACAAAAGACTTTTGAATTTTTGCGTACGAAGGAAAATTCGTGAACAGACAGACCAGAAACGGCCACTCATTTAGTCAGCAGACAATGATGAAAAGTGGAGTAGAGGTTGAACATGAAAGTGACATGACTATTATGAAACCATCATCAACGTCATTTTTGTACCTAAAAATACAACCAACTCAGCACAGACGCAAACAGGACAATGCAGGACATTAATATGAATAAGCGAACACAGAAACTGCATACATAAACGCTGTCTGACACTTGATAGAGGTTTTGTGTCTACGACAATGATGACGAAATGTATGATAAGGACGATGATGATAATAATGATGATGATGGTGTGTGTGAAGGGTTGTTTTGGTTTGTTGAAAGAGGGAATATAAATCTATTTTTTGTTTGACAATACAAATAAAACACCTTTTACGAAAATATGTGAGAGTGTGTATATATGTATGTATGTAAGTGTGCGTGTTTACGTCTGTGATTGTTAGAGAATCCTTTTTGGTTTTTTGTTTATGTTTTAAGTTTAAAGGTTACATTTCCATAAATTTTCTGAGAATTATTTATTAATACTTTTGCAGGACATTGTTCTTTTTCCATCAAATAATGTCGCCATATGCAACAAGAGCTTTGCCTTTGTATCAGTTTGATGACAAGGTTTGTACGTACTGTTGATGCCTTTAATTTTGCCATTGAGTTGGAGTATTTTGCTGATTTCTACAATTTGTTGCATGTGTGTGTGTGTGTGTGTGTATGTGAGTGAGTTTTTTGGTTAATTTACAATTTACATTTTTGCATTTTTTTTTCGTCCTTTCAGTTTTGTTTCTTTATAATCTAACAAACCAATTGTCTCCTATCAAATCATTTCTTATCGTTATTGTCCAAACAGCAGCAACCATTAATACTTATAAATGTCATACGAATAGCAATTACCCCTGCTTGTTTATTTTTCTTGCACTCAAAGAAATTCAATCAGCCAATTGGTTGAAAGGATATTTTTAAGATATTAATTATTTCACATATAGTAAAGAAAACTTGCAGCTACTTTAGGACAAAATCTTTACAAATAAGAGATCTTTTGGTAAAAAGAATTTTTGAGTAATTAAGTAAAATTCAATATAACAGATATTCTGAATGAAAAGTTGTATTGCAGAGGATACTTAACTTGAAAGTAAGAACCAAAACTTTCCGTTATGATTCCCTACTTCAATAATAAATCAGCACGTGGTTTGTTTACGTGTTATTTGAGTCCTGGAATGCAATTAAATAATACAAAACTCATTCGTTACTTCTCTGCTTTACTAGATATTAGCTACTTTCAAACCTTCCAAGAATAACAAATATCATGTCCACACTTTGAACACTTTTCAAGCTTCTCAGATATTTTTGTTCATAATTTATTTATCCTATCTACAAAGTCGTTACGTAGAGATGATACAGTAAGTAATTTAATAAATAAATTCGATTCACAATCTGGTTTCTGATTTTCATTATCAATAGGTTAAGTTATGTAACACCGTTTTCATGAATACAGCTCACTTGGGTTTTTTCTTGGTCCCGCTTTGTTGCCTGAGGGAAACATGCAGCCTGTGAGACCTACACATTCCTCGCCGATTTAGATTCTAACCAACCCGAAAACTGGCTAAAAAAATCCAGTCCGTTCACTCTCCGCATTCCGATATATCTGCTAACCAGTGAAGTTTTGGGCCAACCAGATACAGCGCTCTCATAGAACAAATTTGTGGACACCGTTGGAGGAAGTGCACAACACTCTCTTCTTCGTCCTTATCCCTACAACTTCTATGGAAATCATTAAATGGATTTAACTTCCTAGCATGGGTTCCTATCACAACTCAAACTCTTCTGGTACTATGGGTTCTTTCTTTTTTGGTCCCGCTATGTTGCCTGAGGGAGACATGTAAACATGTAATTTTATGTTCTACCATTTTCAAGAAATCAATGAGAATTAATAATGTTCTAATACTACTTTTGATGAGTTCTGACATATTTTAATGTTACGTAGGCTGTGTACGAGGAAATATCCTCTTTCTTTACCTCGTAGTTCTTTTTTTTATCATTTGACTCTCTACGCTCTCATTACGAGGTCTGATCAAAAAATTACCGTTATTTTCATATATCGTGAGTTACGTATGTTAGATTTTCGCATTCGCAAATGATTTTGGATCACTATCAGAGAGGTTACTAATGATATTGGCATATGGTTCGGCTCACCCCAAGCAATTTTTACGGTTGTTTTAGGCATAAAACTTGCGGCAGCGAAGATTGTTCCAAAATTGCTCAATTTTGAGCAAAAACAGCGTCGCATGGACATCGATCAGGAGTTGTTGAACATCATCAATGACGATCCAGATTTATTCAAAAAGGGCATAACTGGTCACCAATCATGGGTGTATGGCTATGACATTGAAGCCAAAGCCCAATCATCCCAAAGAGCCAAGACCGTCCAGAAGAGCCAAGACCGAATAAAGTACGTCGGAATAAAACATGTCTGGCATCGGTCAAACCGACTGCGTTAGCTTCTTTGATAAGGAGTAGCGGATGGCTAGTACATCAGCAATTAATGCCTCATTAAGCAGTTTCCCACCTTTCCTTTCCCTCTCCCTTACTCCCATTATATCCCTCTAACTTTTATTCTTCAATTCTTCTATCCCACTTTTCAGGCAATCACAAAGGAAACGATCTTCAGGACCCAAGTGAGCTGGAGAATCCAGAAGCTTTTTGGAGAATTCAGCGGCCTGCCTACCTAACCTAACCTTTCATGAATTCTTGCCATAAGGTCGTACGGTCAATAAATAATACTACCATGAAGCTATGCGCCGTTTGCACAAAGCAATTCGTCAGAAACGCACAGAAGAAGAATCATGGATTTCTCACCATGATAGCGCACCAGCTCACACATCGATGTTTGTGCGTGAGTTTTTCGCAAAAAACAAAACCGTTATCTTGCCTCAACCACCGTGTTAAATGGATTGGGAACCCTCTTTGACTTTTTCCTCTTCCCAAAAGGGAAGACCCCGATGAAAGGAAAAATCGAAACAGAAGCTGTTGGCGATATCAAAAAGTGCGTTTCAGAAGTATTTCGAGGATTGAACTGAAGGGAACAAGATTAACTATCTGTTATTGATGAATACATAAATAATTTTTGAAAAACTTGAAAATAACGGTTATTTTTTTTTTTTTTTATCAGACCTCTTATATGTGTTATTTAACTAGCACCGCATATGATGACTTAGTGTCATCCAAGGCGAATTTATACAGGTGAATGCAAGCGGAAAGGCGAATTCAGTACTATGTATTTTGTTATTGTAAAACATATCGTAAATGTCAAAATCCAAATTCGCCTAAAGGCCTCATTAGTTTTTACTTTCTGTTGCCGTTCAGTGACGTTCGTTTCCGTAGCAAATATTTTACAATTACTTTTTCCGTGAAAATATTCAGCTGTTTTCTACAGTAGAGCATAAATAAAAGAAAAACATTGGAATGAAGAATAAAACATGTACCTAAATATTATCTTGTGTGAAAAAACAAAAAAACGAAACAAATCAATAATTTAGAAATGGTGATCGAACAGTCCACTTCTTTCGCACAATCTGCAGAGTTTATGACACTTCTTATACAAAATATACTTTTTTTCCTTGCTAAAATAATATTCTTTGGGTCATCCATAGTTGCTTAATTATTAAAAATGTAGTTATTAACTTTTAATAATCTTTAGTTGAAAAAATTTTTTTTTAGCTTTTGACAAAAAAATTATATACATTTGAATAAAAAATTAATGTTTCCATACCTGAAAAAAGTAACACATATACATATCTGGCCGTCACTAACGTTGAATTCTATTCTCAACAGATTAATCCGTAACAGAACAGAACGTAAAAGTGAAAACAAACCAGTACATATAGTTTATATTGAACAGAAACAGAACAGCTGATTCAGAACGGAAGAGAACGTACAAACTAATTCTGCCTTAAGATTGTTCAGCTGGGAAAAAGTTTTATATAAACGTTAAATATAAACTTTTATAATTGTTTGTAATTAAAATCACAGATTATATTAATTTTTCACTTTTAAATTCACACAAATTTCTTGAAATTGCACTAAATCATACACAAAAATCTTCAGATTAAAATGGCGCGAAAAAGTTTGTAAACGAAAGAAAAAAAAATTTGACAGTCTCATTGGAAAAAAACGCCAGAAGCAAAAAATAATCACCTGTGCTGTTAAGTTTACCTAGTAATGAATTCGCCTTGGTGTCATCAATATGATGTGTCACATTATTATTCATTTACATATACATATATTCCTTTCATCGTTATACTTATTTGCCTTTGTTTCAATAATACTTGCTGTGATTACAATTCTACATCAATATGATGCAGTTTTTCCTACTGCTTAAAAATTAATTTAAATTTAAAAATATTAATTTTAACAACAAAACTCACTTTCAACGAAAAATAGAAAATATTATAACACTATTTATTCTTTCTTTTAAATCAATTTTTACAAATTAGATATATTATAATTATTAATAAAATGTATAATTGAATTGATGTAATGAGAGTTGTTGCATTGATGGTACTCAATTTATAGCAAAATTGTCTGATGACTTTTGTCATGGCGATTAATGTTATTTTCACATTACTGATGACCATTTATACAATATTGAGGTCACAATTTTGATGACTTAACGTCATCAATATGAAGATGCTTTTTTTCTATGAGTGTTTAAAAAGCGATTTTCATTCGAGTACTTTTATTAAAATTTATTTACAAAAATCCAAGAGAAAATTTGCATTCAATCTAGCAATTTATACATGGTCCTTCACACCTCAACGGTATATACTCTCACTCTATTTGCCTCAATATTTGGACTAGATGGGACTGAATAATTGATAATGATTTGATTTCGAGTGTACAGCATTTAAACGCAGAAGAACAACAACAAAATCGTGAACGAGAACAAGAACAAGAACGACAATAACAACGACATTGACACATGGCATGCGGAAGTACTAAATTGAACCGTTTAATGGCGTTAGCACAATGGTGGCGTGGCATGGTTGGTTGGCTGGCTGGCTGGCTGGTTGGTTGGTTGCTCGGTTGGCTGGAAAGTAATGACGTCGGCGTTAAGTTATACTATGGCTCTTTCTGCTGCGGCCGCCTTGCAACTTTTGTGCACAAATAAAATTTGTAAGTCACTAATGTTGTTGAAAATCATGGGCATCTCGCAAATGCGTATGTAGTATACGAGTACATTTAAACTTAAGCAAACAAACTACGTAGGAACAAACTTTTAGTCATTAATCATTGACAATAATGAACTTCCTGTTTGTGTTTTTCACCAATTTTAAATTGCCATTGCTGCTTCTTATTTTTTCGGTCATTGATGCTGTTGCTGTTGTCGTCGTTTATTTCGTTGCCAAAAAAAACGAAAAAAAGGAATAGGAGAAAATAAACGTAATATTTTAAGAGCTGTCTGTTTAAATTGTTTGAGTATGATGTTGGAAATAAAATCGTGCATTACGTCGTACGAAGCAGTTTTGCCTAGTACAAGTACATACATACATACCAACTATCTAAAATTTGGTACTGGCTTTTTGACATACTGACAAACTCATTATTGTACATACATGTGTATGTACGAGTATGTGAGTTATTTGAAACTACGCGTTCATCTAAATATACATATGTACACACTTAATGATGCTGGCACTTCTGTTGTCATTAGTGTGGCATGTTGCAAAAAAATTATCGAAATACTAAACGAGACATATAAAGTGTCCTTAAGATAAAATATACAAAAAGGAAAAATACTCAAACTATAAATAGTCATTTATGTTTGACATTATCATGATTTTTATATGCATTTTATTCACAATTTATATTCAACTGTTTTGGCGGCTCTATTGACATTTCTAATAACCATTAAAGGAAATCAGTACTTGGAAACTCATATGTTGCCAAGCAGCACAACAGTGAAGTTCATGAAACTAATTACTGTACTTAAATTGAAACGCACGTACTTCAAGTAAGTTTAACGAACTAACAAAATAAATGCAATGTTAAGTTTTCTAAAAGATGACAAGCTTTCTGTCATACGAGACAGAACGTTTTTGAAGACCATAATGAGGTTAAAGCTGCATTAGCATGTGGGCATAAAGGAATAGGTCTAACACTAAAGGTCACTTACTTTGAATAAAATAAACATAAAACAAAAAAACACAGGAATGCTGAAACTGTGTTACAATAATACAATAACACATTCAAACAAATGGCAAGGTGGTAACAAAATAGATATACAGAAAAGCTATATCATGAACATGCAGAAGTGGTGCAGCGCTAAAAAAAATAACATAGCCAAAGAGCAAACTAGTAGCCGTAAGCAACAGCCAGCTAAAGACTGTAGGACGCGTTGGATGCCAAAGGTTACAACTGAGGCTTACCTCCGCTACAATAGATCAATATTGGTCGCAGTGCAAATGGCCGATGAGGGCCATATCCCTTCCACTAATAATAATACCTCCGCTACGTGCTTCTATTCTTCTTCTATTGAAAACTTCTCGTAAAGAGACGTCGATCGCAACTTTTTCCCATATAGACAAGCCCCCTTCCTGCCTGCAGTTTCCCAACAGTCAATGGAAGACAATGGTTAATGAGTTGGTAGCCCGAAGTTAATTGAGAACGTCAGTCCTTAACCAAGACGGATGACTAACCGTCATCCCTGGTTCCTTACTGTACAGATAATTGTTGCAAGACAAAAGGGCCTTGGGGGTTATTAGCCCCGAAAACCGGCATGCACCAAATTTATCAGGGAAACTAACTCCCCTGCCGGCGATTATAGGTTTAAACAACAGCCAGAACGTTTCAGCCAAGGCAGGCACTTCAACCATACTCACCAGTACAACCGTGAACTATTCACGATTTACCAGCGCCCCGTGTGGTTTTCAAGGCACATATAGGTTTAAATTTTTTTACACAAGTTTGTAGCCATATAGACAAACACTTGGGCCTTCTACTCCCTCCTGTTTGCAATTGTCCAGCAGTCAATGAAAGACAAAGCTTATTGAGGTGGATCTTTACCAGCTCACCCGTCTATAGGTAACTGTTGCAAGCCAACGGCACCTTGGGGGTTATTAGCTGCCGAAAACCGGGATGCATCAAAGTTATCAGGGGAGCTAATTCATCTCTCTGAGATTCTTGGTTAAAATCACAGCCAGAACGTTGCAGCCAAGGCAGGTATCTCAACAATGATCCGCAACGCGATGGTCTGCAAGACCAGGCTTTGCTTGGGTTTCGAAAGCCTAACACAACATATGTCATGCGTCTTGCTAGAGTTTTATTTGCTACAACATACGAGGCCTACTTCCCTTCTATGCTCCAGAAAGCAGAGTGCATGTTAAAACAAAACATGCTCCCCGAGGGGCGACTTATAGACATCTAGGAAACATTAAAAAAAATGGTGGTACATATTTTTTCTTTTGCTGTTTTTATAAATGTATAAACATTTTAACATTACAAATAGATATGTAATTGCTAATGAAGAAACTGTGAAAAGGCCAACATAAAAAGCAGAATTAAGCTTCTAGTTAAAAAAAAATCTTTTAAATATTTCTGTTAAATGGAACATATGATATTAGCCAAATGGCTGCCGCCAGTGTTGACACCCAATTGTGTCGCCCATTTTATCGCATCTCCCATAACTTTGCAATATTTCTGGTGATAACTGTTCGTATTCCTGTCGAATATCTTCCTTAAAGGCTGCGATTGTCAGGGGCTTGTTGACTATGCCGCAACTTCAAGTAACCCTAAAGAAAGAAGTCTGGGATATTTCAATCGGATGATCTTACTGGCCATACCAAATCGCCAAAACAGGGGACTATATTACCAGAAAATACGTCCTTCACAATATCCATTTTGACTCCTTCCATATGTGCGGTTGCACCGTCTTATTCAAACCATATGCTCACCAAGTCCTGCACGTTAAATTTAGGCAGTTAAAAGTCGCTTTTCTAGGCCCTGTAAAGCTCTAAACACTTAGACGACAGCAGACTTCACAACTTCACGACTACAAATGAAGTTAGCTTCAAATGCTGCCGTCTGTCTCATCAGCAACATAATTATTTTAAAAACAGCAGCAGCACTATGTGTACTTAAACAATGCAAATTTTAGAGGTGCCTCATATATATTTTACATGAATAAAATTAAAATTACTGACTAAAAACGTAATAATATTAGGCAAAACTGTAGAAACTAGTCAATTTATTTGTTTATTTTATTTGTGTGATGTTTATTTCTATTAAATTTTTCAAACAAATTTTAGTTCTCATTGCTGCCAATTTATATTTATAGTGGCAGCACTGCATTTACTTTTTGCTGCTTATAGTGGCAGCACTGCATTTACTTTTTGCTGCTTACGAAAACAGAAATTAGTCTAAGTTGGCAGCAGCAGCAGCAAATGCTGTTGTGAAGTCGTGCTGCTGTGACGTCGTTAAAATAATCGTGTGCATTTAAACACAAGTATTTTATTTTTGACAGATTGCTGCTTGCTGTCTGCTGTCGTCTATGTGTTTAAAGCATAACAGTAACCGTATTGCCGACGGCGTCATAAATAAAAATACGTTCCAATCACTCCTGCCACAAATGTCAAAAATGATTGACGTCATTTGCAAACCCTGTTACATATTAAGACAGGGTGATTAGTTTTGCACTACCCTGTATATCATGTTCGTTTTTTTCTATTGTGATAGAAATTATTGCCAGAACTTTTTTTTCCTATACTGTTCAATTTAGTTAATAAAGTTCTTTGGTTTAATTAGTAATTAGAAACTTTTATGGGATCAAATTTCTTTTAAAGTTACCTGTCATCCCACCCGTGATATTTGAGATGAAGTATAAATCATCTATAAAACATTTAAAAAAAATGTATTTTACAAAAAAAAAAAAAGTTTTAAACCGTTTAAAAGCGAAATTATAAAAAAACTGTAATTTAATGATACCAATAACACTTTATAAGTAGAGAGAAAAAGAAATTTCTAAATCAGGGATGGTAAATTAATATTTATGAGGCTGCTCTAGAAAGCATAAAAAAACGAAACATGGTTTAATTAAACTTTCAGTTTTAATCGTTAAAGAAAAAGTGGTCGTTTACAGTTTTGAAACAAAAGTGATCAATGTGGTTACAACCTGCTGAGCGTTTTTATTGCCCGCTGCTAGTTGCAAGCATTTTCATTAGTGATACATACGGGTTTGCAGTAAAACCTACAAAAATCGTTGTTATTTTAATTTGTTTTCCCCGTTTTTGTTTTCTCTGTTAAATGTCAAACACCAGCGTTTTATATTTATCAATTGCTTGGTCTGGGGTTGCCTTGTTTTTTTTTCTCTTGCATTGTTTTACTTCCTCTCAATATTTTTTAGATTTTAACAATTTTTTTTGTCGTTTTTTGTTCAATTTAGTTTTACTTACATATACATATGTAAACTTGTTTGCTGTATTTATCATCATTTCACATTTTTATGGCAAATTGTAATCTTTTCGTGAATATAAATTGACACGCACCACCACATCCAAAAAAGCAGCAGCAGAAGAAAAAAGCTGCACTCAGGGTTGTACTCGTATACGAGTATTTAGAAATGAAAAATATTCAAACGGCAAAAAAAACAGAAAAAAGCAACTTCCCAGGGGTACAACTTGCTCTGCATGTTGCCATCCATAATGATGGGCCTCAAAAGCGAAAGAAATTAAAAAACGAAATGCTGTTTTTAACGTCAAGTAAACCCAAGACTCGAAGTACAATTGAGTTGTAGTTTTATTTTTCCTTTTGCCAAGTGTTTTTGTTTTCATCTTTTTCATATTTGTTATTATTGCAATTTTATTTTTTTAAACAACATTCTGACAGTTTTTATTTAATAAATTTGGATATTTTTTTTTTCGGTGTTTTAATTTTTAACAGAAGTTCCTTAGCATTCGATAAGGGGTTGTTGTGAAAATCAGCAGGAGCTTAAATTTTGATTTATGACTCGAAATTGTTTAAGTTTAAATTAAATGATAAGAGGTTTATGCAAGAAGAGAAAAATAAAATAGGGGAGGCAATATTTTATTGAATGATATCTTATAATAATTTGGTAGAGATAAAATGATTAAACTTTGGTAGAGATAAAAGTAATAAAGCAATTGTTCTTTGAAAAAATAAGCTGTTTTGTGGACAATAAGTTCAATATAAATAAAATCGCCTTAATTAAATTTTTGCGATTTTATTTGGCGATTTTTTCAGTATCCTAAGTAATTTAGTTGTTATTTATTTAAAATTTTTTATCTTTTTTAAATATTATTGACGAGTTTTTCAAACGAGAAAAAAACGTCAAAAAATAAAATTCACAAAACTCGAAAAAAATATCAAGCGCCACTTTTAGAATGGAAGTCAAATAATTTGCTATCTAATATGACTCCATATAAATGCTTCTGAATTTTATTTCTCACAAGTTTAGTTTTATGATTAAAAAAAGAAAATTCAAAAAATCGCCTAAAAGTACTAAATTTCGATATATATAAAAAAACCATATTATTGTGATTAAGTTTAGAGACTAAAATTTTATATAAACAAAAGATTAAATTTTTATATAAAAATGGCTCTATGAAAAAACGTTCAAATTAAATGTTCAAAATCGTCCAAAAAATGTTCTTACAAATAATAATTATTTTTTTTAGAGGAAAATTAATCAGAGATAATTAAATATAATTAACTATCATAATTTCTTTTCGATTTATTTATTTTTGATGTACAAATACACGAAATTGAAAAATCGAGCAAAAATAATGTCAAACGAATTCGAAAAGTTTTTAACATGTCCAAAACTTATTAACAAAAAAATATCATAAGTGCAGAAAAAATTACCAATATCAATGGTAATTTTTATATGAAAGAAGCGAATATCTAAAGAAGAAATAATCGTAAAGAAAAATCACAAGAACTCAAAAGTAGTCATTCGTCAGAACTGCAGTTAGGGATTGAATTACAAAACAGTTGATATATCAGTTTTCTATGAGGAGAACAGCAGCATTAAAAATTACTTAAAATGATATATTTGAAAAATCGCCAAAAAAAATATATGTATATACTACATATATCAGCGATTTTTCACATGAAAAATTTATTAAATTATTAGACAATTTTTTTTTTACCTTGACAACAGTGTTTATTTATTTACAAAAATTCTTAGGAATTATATAAAAATTGCTCAAAAAATTTGTATAGAAATTTCTACGATTTGCCATAAAAAGTTTTTCGAAAAATTAATAACTAAAAACTGACTAGAACAAAGAAAAACAGTTTGGCAATTTCAAATAAAAATTTCCATGCTAAATTGAAAAAAAAAAAAAATTATTTACCCAAAAAATTCCGCATACAGATTTTGGCGATTTTTCATTTAAAAATTTTTTACGATTTTTCATACATATATAAAAAATTTCGGGCAATTTAAATGTTTATATTCTGTTTATATTTTCAGCATCTTCCGTATAAAAACTATTCAAAACTTTAAACGATTATTTACTCGTATGTATTTCTCGTAAATTTTTCGTGAAAAAGCGCGATTACAGTAAACATAAAAAACCACTTCAAAGTTCAATTTAAGTCATTTTTTTTTTTTTACATAGTTAATGTTCCATTCATGGCTCAAGTTTTGGTTTACAGTTGACCTAAGTTTTGTGCAAATTTGCCGCCACCGAAACTAAATACCGAAATTGTCATCTGTATATGACTTTTTAGCAAAATATTTCAAAATCAATAACTATGTTACAAGCTCCAGGTATTTTACAAAACTTTATGAGCAAAGCCCTTGACTGTCATCGCTTTGATATGTCATATGGATCCTAACCTATTCTTTTTAAGCTACTGCATAAAACCACGCGTTTTTAAACCGCCAGTGTGATTTGGTTCTACTTAATATCTGCAAATTTACTGAACTAAACTCTTTTAACAAATAATGGTTTCTAAAAACCTTTACGACATATAAAATTAAAACATGACTTGCATTACAACTATTTCCCCTTCCCCACTCCCACCCCCCCCCCCTTTTTAAATGTTCTAAAATTACGTCTTATAATTAAATTGGTTTGTGAAAACTTATTTCGTTGTATGAGTTTGTAATTTTAATGGATTTAATTTTAAAGAATTTTATGCACTAAAGCAATTTTATTCCCAGATGTATAATTTCGTTTTCACTTCATTTTTGCAAAGTCAATGTCAAGGGTCGTGCACTTTCATTTTTAAATAGAAAATTTTACGAAAATATAAAAAAAACACAACAAAAAGAGGAAAACAAACATTGAAGTATTAAACAAGGATGTTTGCAACAATGTAGTTTAACTCGTATCTTTAAAGGAGCAAAGCGAGAGTGGTTGCTTTATATTTACGAGTACTCGTATATACTGCTGCTGCAAACGCTTGTGCAAACAATGTTCAACGAAGCGCAAGGAAAAGGTATAAAACTTTTTTCCAACTCAGTAATAAAAAGTAATGAAATGAATTTCACATCTTTTGCGAAACAAAAGGAAAATAAACGCAAAATTTTTATTTATTTTTCTAATTTGGACTAACACTCAGATGAGGAGCCTTACACATGCCCTGCATTATGTTGGATTGAGGATATGTGGTAATGGACAAGTAAAGAGTGGGAATGTTTATGGACATATAATACGATTTTTTCTACGTTAAAGACAATAGAACTTACCTCTAGAGCGGTGATACCCATGTTATGTTCTCAAGGGTAATCGTACTTATACATTTAAGTACTGAGTGTTATTTTTGTGGGGACCACTTTAAACTTAAGTGCGCTAAAATCGACCTGATACTCACTGTTAAATTTTATTGTAGTAGCACATGCCATACTGCGACAATGTTTTTAGTGAATCGATAGCACACTGTCATCTTAGACCCTAGAAGCAAATTTTCCTTTGGGGAACACTAACCAAGCCACTCTATTTTCTGGAGCAGGGATGCCCAAAAGTTCTTTATGGAGGAGCAAACACCAATACATTCAAGGAAAAACTACTTTTACTTAATATTTTTTGTTGTAAAAAACAAAACATATTTACAAAAACAAAATTTACACTGATAATCGCTGTAGTCAATGTTTACCAGCAAAACATGCGAAAGTGTTGTTGCTTTGGTCTTGTGTGTATACAGTGAAGAATGGCAAAAAAATATTTAAGACAAGATTGTTTGTGTATTTTTCATTGCTAGTGCTGAGTGCAGTATGTGTTTATTAAAGCTCTACAGCTAAGCGTTTTAACCAAACCCATCACATGAAGCACATAGGGCTTGGGCACTTCTGTTCTACGTATAGATGGGCAGGAGTTCTTCATTAGTTGTAAAGAATAAAAAACTCTAGAGAAATCCAGCAAGACTTAAGTTATGTTGGGACCAACCAAAAACCTGACCAAGGACTAACTAGTAGTACAACATCTGCAGGTGGGTCTGTTTTACAGACAGTGATAGAGGTGCCTGCATCTTGCCTGAAACATTTTGGCTGTGGATTAGTCTTAAAATCTCAGAAAGGAGTTATTAGTAATCCCTGATAATTATGGTGTATGCCGGTATTCGTGGATCTAATTGTAGTCCCCGAGATAATGTTGTTTTTCAAGAGATACCGATAATATATAAAATCATAAGTGATGGATATATGAGTGAGTTGGTAAAGGGCTGACGTTCTTAATGGACTTCGGGCTACAAACTAATTAAGACTAGACTTCCATTGACTTTCAGTGGAATTGCATACAGGAGGGATTAGAATGTTACAAACATATGGTAAGAAGTTGCGACCCGTGTAAGCCTTACCCGACACATGTGACTGCTGATGAATCGCGAACTAGTTCACCCCATAGAATTCGTCTACCGTTAGGCTGTAATGGCGCGTGGTGATGCAAGTCAATTACACATCCTGTACCTGGAACAATATCTTAATTACTACTGTTGTCAATCCTATTTTACTTCATGGCCTCAATCACAAAATTTGCAAGAATATCATTGACAAATACTGTATATAAAAGAATAAATGGGATTAAAGATCACATAAGAAACAAAGCTGGAGAAAGAAGAGTATCTTACGTTGCCCCTATGTTTACCTTCAATCCGTTTAATGACACCCCTCTATAACAATTCCAGTAATGCAATCTCTTAACCAGTAGATATAAGTTGTGACTGAAAAGTGTAGTACTGCACTCTATCAGCTTCTTGGAAATGTTAAGAACTATCGAATCAAGGACATCGTTTATATACAAACTTTTTTATCTGAACTTAATTATTAAAAGCTAGCCACATTGCGTTTTTTGTACCTTCTAAGAGAAAGTACTTAGTAAAGAATTGAAGAGGCTTAAGTTGCATATGTATTTGAAGTTGAGGAAAAACTATTTTACGCTAGCCATAGCATACAGGCCTTATACAATGGTTTTATTAGTATTGTTTAGTATCCAAGTCATTATATATAATGTAGAACAATCCCGCATAATTTGAATTTAAAAACTTTGAATAGTACTATACAATTGTTTTGTTTTTGTTTGTGATTAAACTATTGCCTAAATCTTGTCTTTAAGAGTACTTGTGGTCTTTATGAGTTACCTTTTTATTATTAACAATATTTTAATTCATTTAAATATCTGTCTTTTATATTCCGATTATTTAAATAAACTTGTTAGTAGATATTTTCAAGTCTTAAGCATGTTACCTGATTTTCTTGTAGCAAAATAGAGTTTCGTTTGTAACCCAACCATCCATCCATCCATCGTCATCTTTGAATCCTCCCTGCATTTGAATTTGATTACTTTCTTACTTTCGATTTTGTTTGAAATAATTTTTGTTGCTTAACGATGGGTCACGAGTATGTTGATCGGGGCGTGTCTGCGAACAGGATGTGCGGTTGTTAATAAATTGTGCCCCTGGGCGTACGTGTCATTTGATGCAATAAAGTCCTGTCCCTTTTTTTCTATTCGGTAGCACTCCAAAAGCAGCAATTTGAAATGCTTCCAATTACAAAATAAGGATGTTGATAATAATTCTGATGACAACCAATACTTTGGGATGCATGTTAATGATATTACAATAAATTGAAATTTATTTTTCATTATTTGTGGTATTTTAATCATTTTAAGTTGATTTTATGCATGATTTTGCATGATATTTGTGCAGCAACTGCTGTTGGAGATATTGCAAAATAACAATGATTAAAGCCAATGAGAAATTGTTTCAACTCTGGCGTATAAAATTTATGTCTATGCATAAAAGTATGTGATTATAAAAGCTTAACATAGCAAGGATAATAAAAAACAGACGCAATATTCTTCAATTCTTTGTCCTGGTAAGAAAAACTAACACATTTCTGTAATAAATGTGCACAAGAAAGGTGATTTAAAAAAGTTTAGATTTGAAAAAACATGTCCTTTGTCAAATTCTCTACAAAAAATTTATGCTAAAGCGCGCAAAACAAAAGTTTTTTGTCTAGCAGTGGCTGGACTTAAATAACTTTTATATTTAGTATTAAGATTTGAATACTTATTGTTAGTTCATTTTTTTAAGATTTAATAAATAAATCAATGAAAAAAAATGATTACCTGTAATTAGTATTTTGCTTTACCAATTAGATTTACTCGTAAACTATAGTTAATGACAACTTGTCAAATTATATTTTTCAACTTTGCGCCAAATGTCATTTCAATAGATATAAGAATCTGGCTACCTCACATATATCCTTTTTATCACTAGGCAGAGGAAAATGTATAAAAACTTGCAAAATTGCTTTTCCCAACTGTGTGCTAAATTACGCTTTAATCAGTGCAAATAAAAAATGATAGAAAGGTATATATCATATATCTTATGTAAAAAAATATAGAAAATTTTGGTCAAAGTTCTGAATAAATAAATGATAATTCCTTTAGACAGTAAACAACAAAATTGATAAAAATAAAAAATGATAGAAAGGTATATAGCATATATCTTATGTAAAAAAATATAGAAAATTTTGGTCAAAGTTCTGAATAAATAAATGATAATTCCTTTAGGCAGTAATCAATAAAATTGATAACAATTTGTGAAATTTTATGCTGATTTATTGCACACAATTTCAGGTCAAACTGTGCAAAGCTATGAACATTTACCTAATATCCTTTATTTTAAATACTAATTAAAATTTGTCTTACTTTTACTTTTAGCTAAGATAAACATAAATGAAAATGATATGCCTGTAAAAAGTAATTTTTACAAGTGATGTTAAAGCATGATTACCTATAATTAGGCCTTTACTTCAAAATTTTAATTTTAGCTAAATTTTTCATTAAAATGTGAAACAAAGTTAATGACAATTTGTCAAATTATATTCTTCAACTTTGTGCCAAATGCTATTTCAATCAACGTAAGGATCTGGCTACCTCCCATATATCCTTTTTTTAGCTTGCCATTTCTGTCATCATGTTTAGCTCTTTAAGTTGTTCATTTTGCTAAAGATTGCTGAATTATTTGTTAATTTGCTTGCTTAACTCAAATTTTAATCATTTTTCTGCTTAAAAGTTGTCAATAAAACTAAAAAATTTTAGAATTCCAAAAAAAAATATCTTATCTGGATTTTTTTATTTCATAAACTTTTTGTGCTGTTGCAAGCAAGTTGTTGTAAAATGAGTTTATTAGATTCAATTCCAATCAATTACTTTTATTTCTTTAATTTGCAACTTGCTTATCAATTAGTTTTTGTTTCTTATGATAAAACTGCATGCTTTTCAATTCAAGTTCTTCCCCTTTTGTTCTCATTTTTGGCAGATTCATCAAAGATTTCTTTTTTACTTGTTTTTTGTTTTCTTTCAAACTGTATAAAACTGCAATCAATTGTTTGGCTGCTCTTCAAATGAATGTGGATAAAAATCATACAAGATTATAATTCTTTCTCCTCATTTGCGATTCATTTAACGATTTTGACAGAGCAACTCATTCCTGCAACATGCAAAATCTGTCTGTCTTTCTATTTGCCCAACCCTAAAAACAAGCATATTCGCATCACGTACAAACGATTTTCGTTAAAAATTATCAACAAATTGCAGTCATTGAAATCCAATTATAAGTCATGGTTAGAAATGTTGCTACTGATTGTTAAACGACATTTACTCGCTGTAAGTCTGTCAGCGTTTCAGTAGCTTAAATGCAAAGGATAAGGCAGGAATGAAAAGAAGCATTACATGCAGTGAAATTAACATGGTTTTGCAAATGCAAGCATGCTGATACAAATCACAAACATAAAATGTTATACTCGTAATGACATGTGTGATGGGTACGATCTAGTGCGTTCAAATGTTGAGCAGCTCATGTTGCAAACGGAAAATAAGGAAGGAACCAAAACTGTTCCATTTTACACAAAACACGCATATGGCTCACACTGGCATTTTTGGTATTTGCCTGAAATGTGTTCATTATTGGAAATATTAATCGGATTATTGCAGGAACCAAACCAATCAAACATAAGAGAAATCCAAATCCAATGCTTCAGTTTTGCCCGAAAAAGGGAAAGAAAATAAAATCGAACTGAAACATGTGTATGTACATAAGAATGTTGTGTTCGTTTGTGCTTATTGAGAAATAAAAGTAATTTGTTTCAAAAATTGTATTTGGATTTTTTGCAAGCAATAGCAGCGGCAGGTCAATTTACAAAAGTGTCAAAAAGCGAAAGTGTCAATGAAAGTGCCAGTCAGGTTTCATTTTAGTTGCCAAATTTAAACAAATAAGAGGGTGTTTTTCCACAATTTGTTTCCTTCGTTAACAATTTAACTGCCATTACTTTGCCCCTTTAAAAAAAAGTGAAAAACCAATCATCTTCAAACTGATCAAATTTCCAATTGAATTTATCAGTGTGCGATGACTGCTGCTTGATTTTGAGACATTTTGTATAAAAATGTTTTTCAATTTTCAACACCCACTTTAGTTCCGGTATTTGGCCAAATTTATGGAATAGAAAAATATTTTGATGTAGTGTTTTTTTTTTTTTTTTTTTTTTTTTTTGTTTGCTCAGGCTTTTAACAGATGTCTTGCTGAATGCACCCACCAAACAATATTTAATATTTTATGAAAAGCAATCAAACCACAATACAAACTCGTCTATGCCAAAAAAAAAACCCCCCGAATAAAACGTGATAGAAAAAGCAAGTATTAGTCGTAAGGGTGACCAGGTTAGTGGTTAAGAAATGTTTAAATAAACTTGATAATTTTTCAATTATAGCTTAAACTCACGCTTCATACTTCTGTGTGTTCTTATTCCGTACATAACCAATACAATTTGTTCAAGTTTGAATGCTGAATATTTCCGAACCCTGGCTACTGTACTGACATCTAAGGGACGCTGCTGAAATTTGTGCTTTAAAAAGTCTGCTTGAATTTTGTGCTAACTGTAGTTTTCTGCTAGCATCCAGAAAAATCATTCGTTTTTTAGCTTTCTTTTACGTATGTATACATATATTTTATAATAAATTGTATAAGGAATGTGTGAATTGTGCACTTTTTTGATCGTCTTTTGAAAATTATTGTGTTTTTTTTCTTCTTTTTGCTTTCGGCTGCCTGGCTGTTTCAAAGCTTAAGGGCTGACATTTTTACAATTGTTATTTATGTAAAATAAATATAGTTTAAAGAAAGTAAAAACCCCGCTTCGATATCGAACTGAAAAGTAAGAAATAATTTTAACAATAAACAATAGTACATGAAAGATATTAGTATTATTGTGAATAAAGTGCAGAGTGCTTTTGGTTAATTTTAATTCACAATAAAACTAGTATTTTTGGTTCACTACTCTTTAAGCTTATTCTAAAAATTATTTTCTACTTTTTAGTTCGATATTGAAGCCTGTTCTGTAGTTTTTGAAACCACTATATATCTGTTTATTAATTTTTTGCTTTTTAGATCGGTATCCTTTAGTGAAATGGTTCCGAGTTTTCGCAAAATCTACTTAAGGAATCATTTAAACCTTACATTCCAAGGAAGCGACACGGCAACTTAAATTTTCGCACTAAAGCGATCGCTTTCACATGACCGCTAATAATTCAGACACACGTTAGACATCAAAAACGCACACTAAATGTGAAATATTAGCTCCAAACCGGTTAGCGGAGCGGTGCCGAGTTTTTTTTGGAATTCCGAAAATCATCTTCGGGAATCTCCAAAATACTTTGACTCTCCGGAAACAATACGGCAATTTAAATTTTCGCACTAAAGTGTCAACACCGTATATACAATTTTATGTACTTACATATGTCATACTCAACTAATCATTAATATCCGTAATTGTCCATAATTACTCAACTTATCACAATGATTAATGTCCGTAAGGACATACACATATACGAACTGAGTAAATACAACACCATTCACAAAAGATAATTCTTATTCTGATATTTTTTACCATAATTAATAATAATTCTCATTCACTTCATGCGATGAGGAGTATAAGATGGCAAAGAACAAATTCTCAATCGACCAGTTTTCCCTTTTTAGAACATATATTTTACCCATTAGTCAACGGCTCCCCAGCAGTCTTTGGACTGACTTCGCCCAGCGGTTTCGGTTCACCTGTTCCCTATTTTACAGATACTCATATTGTGGCGAGAGTTATGTCTGCAGGAGGATGAATTCCCACCAGCAACCGTTGTTATACCGAACCCAAGGAAGTTCTTACCATAGCCAATTACAGTGTACGCCCGTCTATACGAAGAGATACATGCAAGATGTCCTAATAAGAATTCTCCCCAGCACCCGTTGGTATACCGAACGCAAAGGGATTAACGCAACATTCGATTCTAACGTGTGCCGACTAAGAACATACACCGAAATGTGTCAGTACGCAGAAATGGTCTTAAGCAATCATCACTCTGCCTATTAGAACCGCACGAAAAACATACGAAAGGAAAACCAGACGGCGAGCATCGTGAGTCTAAACCTATCATTGTTATTGTTTTAATACACTACACCGAACTGGTCCCAGCAAATACTTAGCATGAGCTTGGAAACGTGAATATCAATTAGGCTCTCGACATGGAAGCATAATTGGGATATTACCATGATTTTTTGCACTTGGGACCCATTTTTGTCCCCAGTCACAATGCGAGCCGGACGTCCCTCGCGTCTTTGCCTTGCAACTGCCTGGTCACAAACAAACGCCGTTCAACATCTCTCGATCTCAATTCGTACGGCACCAAATTTACTTGTTTTGCAGACGTTCCCATGACTTTCAGGCATTTCAATATGGCTTGCTGCATTACTCCCAACAATTCCGTCAATTCCTTTTGCATTTGGTAAGAGTCTTAATCAAGTATTGCCTCCAACTGTGCATCTTCGGAAACCGTCTCTCTTCCACAGCCATACTGGTCTTCGACGTCAAAATCACCGACCTTGAAACGTTAAAACCACTCTCTGTACGTTCTTGCAATAATAGTGGCCTCACCATAAGTATTTGAGAGCAGCGGATTTCTTCATACTAAAGCAGACAATTAAAACCTGCCGCAAGTGAAGAGAATTAGGCTCGTATGCCGACATATTTAATCGACAATAGCTTTATGATGCAGACACAAATCGACTAATATTTCGATGGCGCTATGTTTACAAATACTTATGCGCTTGATGCTCAATTGTTTTTGTAAATACGCTTAGCTATAGGACTGTGCTCTTTAATGCACAAAAACTGCGCTCAGCACTAGCAATGAAAAATACACAAACAACTTCTTCTTATATATTTTTTCGTCGTTCTTCACTGCACACACACAAGAGCAAAGCAACAACACTTTCGCATGTTTTGTTGGTAAACATTGACGATAACGATTATCAGTGTGAATTTTGTTTTTGTACATGTTTTGCTTTTTACAACAAAAATTATTAAATAAAAATAGTTTTTCCTTAAATGTATTGGTATTTACTCTTCCATATAGAACTTGTGGGCACCACTGATTCAGACTATCACTTACCACTACAGCCATCCTAATATTTACAATTAATGTTTATAATGAATTAATTTTTATGACGTTTTCAAAAGGTAACAACGTAACGAAATAAATAAAGCTTTGACGTAATTTAATTCTGCATATTATAGCTCAATAATTTTTAATGGTAAAATATTAAGAGACTTACGATATATTAAGCTACTGCATAAAACTATTTTCATTCAAATTTCCCTTATTAACCATTAGAAAATTTTGACGTCTGGTCACCCCAAAAAAAACGCGGCATTTTAACAGAATCCCACAAGCAGAAATATACAAAATTGTTAAAAAAAAAATTTTAACAACTGCATACAACGATTAGAATGAACGCTAAAGAAATATTGAATGAATGTTGGCAAATTGTGAAGTGTGAATAGTCAATAAGGGAACAATAAGGAAATATAAACAATCAACACCTCCTTCCCCAATGTGAAAGCAGACAAGGGAAAAACCCGAACAGCAGCAAAATCCAAACATGAGTGTATGTGTTGCCAGCTCCCAGGGTTGGCTGCAAAACACAATTTACAATTTAGTTCTCTTGTTTCGTTTCTACGTTTTGTACTTGTACACATTCTATTACACATTTATTTATGGCAAACAAATACAATCATATGCACATTTAAAACGCAAAGAAAAACGAATTTTTAATGGTTGGATTCACCCTCAATTGATCGCAGAACATCTTAATATTACAAGACAACAACAACATTGAACAAAAACTTAAACAATAAAGACAATAACTTAACTCAATAATAATAATAATAATAATTTTACAAGCAATCGACAGGATAAGAGTTCTTTCAAATTTCCATTTTTGTGTTCCCTTCTAGTGGGTTCGATTGGACACCGACTGCAGTTGTTGCCAGAGTCCTTTCGTTTGATGGTGTGGTGCAAGCAACCCTCATTTGCTTGCAAGCAGAGATCATCATCTTCATCATTATCAGATTGTATGTAAAGGAAGGAGAAAACAAAACACAGCAACCAAAATAAAAATCAGCTTTAAACATTTGTATAGTCTTTCGTAAATGACAATAATCCATTGGGACTTGATAAAGTGTTGTTTTTTTTATGATTAAGATGGTTATTGTTTCGAGGAAGCTTCTTTCTTGTTTTTTTCGTTTTCGAAATTTTTTTATGCAGACCTTGTACGAGTATACTGTTTGAGAAGTCAAGTTAACTTGTTTTTTTTTTTTGTTTTGTCTCAATAGAGCGAATATGAAAATCATAAAACACATAGCGTAAAAAAAGTACCAATGAGCAATAAATATGTTTGTGTCAAAGGTGTCGATAAGAAGAATTGCATAAATTGAGTATCTCAATCGTGCATTTATTTAAATGGGAATAATTTTGGTCATTGTTTTATTTTTTGCACATTTTTCTGCATTTCAAAACAGTCTCCCGGGTGTCATTTTCAATGATAAGAAACTAATGAGAAATTATGGACAAGTGCGTAAGATACGAGGGCGGATTGATATCTACCTGGTGCTAGATGGCAGCACAAACACAACAATTTTATTTATTATTTTTTTTTTATTTTATTTTATTTTATTTTATTTTATTTTATTTATTTTTTTGAGAATCTGTCACAAAAGCTGTTGAGAAGCTGGTAAAAATTTAACCCAAACTTATCGATTAGTTTATTGGTTGTAGTCGCTTGAAGTACGAAGCTTTTGTGTTTCTTGAAAAGTGAAAAAGAGTGAATTTTGTGCGGTGATTAAATACTATTATTTGAAAGGGAAAACGGCAAAATAAACAACTGTGAAAATTATTTACATCAGTACCTGCCTTGACGGCCTAACCTGATGGTGGACCAATTCCACGAAGTGAATTTTTCACGATTCATCACCGCCCCCGTGTGGCTTGCTAGGCTCACACAGGTAGCAATTCTTGTCATATGATTGCGGTCATATGAACAACTTCTTGTTGAGGAGTTCGGGCTTTCTAATCCCTCATGTATGCAATTTCCCAGCAATCAATGGACAAAATATACAACTGTGAAAATGATATACATCAGTACCTGCCTTGACGGCCTAACCTGATGGTGGACCAATTCCACGAAGTGAATTTTTCACGATTCACCACCGCCCCCGTGTGGCTTACTAGGCTCACACAGGTAGCAATTCTTGTCATATGGGACAAAATCTACAGAAAAAAGCTCGTTAAACATTCCGGCAAGTAAGTTTGCTCCGTCAGATTTCTTGGCAAGGTATTGGATTGCTGAATTTCAACGCGGCCGAACAAGCACTGCAGCAATACAATCAACAGTAATACCAAAAGAGGTAATTACTAAAGAAAATATCAATTAAATCATCGATAGCGTTATGAATGATCGCCGAGTCAAGTTACGGGATATTGTTGAAATGGAAAACAATGTGTGTTCAAAACTTTACATGAACATTTGCATATGAAAAAGCTATCGAAAAGATGGATGCCGCGTTTGCTCACTGTCGAACAAAAACGAGGTCGACAGACCACTTCACAGCACTGTTTGGATATGATAAATCATAATCCTGCTTATTTTTGGCATCGATTAATAGCTGTTGATGGAACATGTATCCACCACTATGCCCCTGGAACCAAAAATCAATCGAAACAATGGGTGGGAGCTGGTGGAAGTGCTCCGAAGAAATCGAAGACACGTATGCCAGACATCTTTAAATAAGATGGCGAGATATTCTTACCTAGCCCTAAAATTGGTACGTGGACATGAGTCCAACAACGGCAACAACATCGCTGACGACTTAGCCTAAAAAGGGACAGCCTTAGAGGGTAGGGATATAGATCCCTTTCGCGAAAAACCCTTATCAGCGTGTTAGAAAGGAATAAAACTCCACACGTGGGAATGTGCACAAGAATAATGGCTCACAGAATCCACATGTCTTATATCACGGAACCTGTGGCCGCATATTAAAGTGGAAGCTATTAAAACTGCCGAGATCTCACCTAAGAGTAACTTTAGCAGTCATCTCTGTACATTGCCCACTTGGGAACCATGCCAGGAGCCTAGGGGTACCATATAACGACTTCTACAGAAGTTGCCAAGACGAGGAAGAGGAGCAGAAGATCCTTCATCTTCTCGGTACATGCCCGGCATTGAAGCATCATCCGCTTCAACAGCCTATTATGTCTGGCCTCGGTCACACCGACCACGATAGCATCATGTAACGCCACACTTAGAGGTTCCTGCCTTTCCTTTCCATCCCCGCCGATCCGTCTCCTCTAATCACACCATATTCCCCTAACTTCTATGCTTCACTACACTATCCCACTTTTCAGGCAAACACAAAACGAACTACTTCAGAACCCAAGTGTGCTGGAACCTAGGCTGTTTCGAGATATCCAGTAGGCTGCCTACCTGCCTGTGATTGTGGATCCTTTTTCAGGACAATAGATGAATATTATTTCAGATAAATAAGATTTCACCATCTTTGCCTTAGGCAAAGACGGTGAAATCGGCTGGAAAGGATATGGCCACTGTATTTTGGGATGCACGCGGAATATTATTCATCTATTGTCCTGAAAAAGGATCCACAATCACAGGAAGGTATTATCGCTCATTATTGAAACACGTTGGCTCATCATTTCACTCTTTCCTGTAATGCCTTATAAGAAAATGCTCAAAGTCGATATTCCATGACTTTTATTCTCTCCTGTCTCCTCATTATTTTTCTAATTCTTTACAACAAAAATTTAATAAGATTTTCCTTTCAATTCCCATTTATGGCCTAGATTCTTAAATCTGGTTTCATTTTATTTAATTACTAAAAAAAATAAACAAAACTTTACCGGCTACAAGTGACACAATTTCCCAACAATCCATTATCTTTTGCTTTTTTTTCTACGCACTTGTATTCATTCCACTTTCTCTTTCTCTCACAAAAACATATTTTCATTGCATTACAAAAGGCATAAGTGAGTAGTTGTTCACCTTGCACTCATTTTCTTTTATTACTTCATTAACAAGACCTACTTTACAACATAAAAAGTAGTGAAATGTGTTCAAGTGAAGAAAAATGTGTCAAAATATTGAAATTCAAAGCCATTTTCAAATAAATAAAAAAAGGAAACTTATGAGTATTCGTATAAAGGACACCTCCACCTTGTGCGGTTTACCAGGAAACAAACAGATTGTTGGCAACTTTTATTGTTACAAAGGCACAGCAATACTTATCCTTACCCACCTTTTTCAAAAAGAAGCCCCATAACACATGATAGCGGCTGACGAAGTGAGTGTATCGGATTAAAAGTTTCGTAAAGTTTATCATCTGGTTTCATTTTTCACACTCATTATTGTCACCATCGAGAACAATTGAACGTTGTCGTGCATTCATCCGTTGCCATTTACATGTACATCATCCTTATGACGTACATTCGTTTTGTTATTGTCGTCATATTATTAAAGCGTATGCTGAGTTCCTGCAATGTTGATTTTCTTTTCATTTATTAAATAATTTTTGTAACGTGAAAATCATCATTGATTTAACATTCCAATTTCATGTCTTCCGCATTCCTGTTAGACTTAAAAAAGATACGACGGAAATGTAATGCTCGTACATTCGCTTCTCATTGCACTTAAGAGTTCCTCAAATGGACTAGTGCTCGTAATTGTGTTGTAACTTGGGGGAGCATGAATATGTGTTGTTGTTAATTATCTCAACTGGTTATCCGAAAATGAGGAAGGCGAAATTTCTTTTACTTAAAATGAACTACACTGCCCTAATTAAAAGTTTCTGAATAAAACTCAAATAACTTTTATACGCAACCAACTTGAAGTATTTAAGTAAGATGTATATTTTAAGCCTGAACTTGTTCTCAATGCATACAGGAAAATCTTTATCGAAGGGCACAATCTTCCATAGTAAGTATTGTGATTACTAAATGAAGCAAATGGAGCGATAATAAGTGTAACATAATTGAAGTTCAATGTCCTTAATATGCCAAATTATATTATCGTTCAGCTCTTGAATTGTTCTTGGTTTAGATTAGGTTAGATTGCACTGGATGTCAGTTTCATGAAACCAGCTCACTTGGGTCCTTTCTTGGTCCTGCTATGTTACCGGAGGGAAATATACAGCCTATCAGACAAACACATCCCCTGCTCGTTCACATTCAAGCCAATCCGAAAGCCGGATAAAAAGTCCAATTCGTTCACATCGCATTCCAATATATCCGCCA
Source organism: Thecocarcelia acutangulata (assembly GCA_914767995.1). Lineage (NCBI taxonomy): Eukaryota > Metazoa > Arthropoda > Insecta > Diptera > Tachinidae > Thecocarcelia > Thecocarcelia acutangulata. Next base: position 30,414,470 of record OU612097.1, read on the forward strand.
ACCCGTGCAGTAATGGTCTGCCCAGATACAGCGCTCTCATCGAATAAAGAACTGGAAACCGTCAGAGGAAGTGCTCCACATTCTCTTCTTCGTGCTTATCCCTACAAATTTTACAGAACTTATTAAATTGAAGATGTAACTTCCTAGCAAGTTTCTACATATGACAATGTCCTGGCAAAACCGCCTCCAAGAAAAGCAATCTTCGCAAGGAAACCCCCTTAGGAACGTAGTTCTCCTACAATCAGACAAAGCGCATGTCAGCCAGACCATCTGGCCTGTGCAATCCCTATAATTTGACACTGTACTTGGTTCTTACAGTTTTTAAGCTGGACTCCTACCATCCTTTCAATATCCACTTTGTGTAAACGAATCCCGGCTTTTGCCAGTTCGTTCACTTTTTTTTTAACTTGGACCAGTATCAAGGGATAACCCCTTTATATGCAATGCATTGTACTAGAGCTAGGAAAATAGGTTATGAGCAGAGGGAAAGAGAGAGTGGTGCTTGTGAACATTTGACTTGAACTTTGAAGGGTATTTGAGTGTTAAATTCTTTTATGTAAACACCTCCCCAAACTCTTTCTGATACCCCCCTTCCCCCGGAGAACAGGTTTTGCTTTGGCGTATTCCTAAATAGGGCAATCTGTTTTTCGGGTATAGAGGGAAAGGGGTCCCTCGTTTATTGCGGCAAAAAAAACTCTAGGAAGCCGCATGACTTTTGTTGTGTTGGCTTCCGAAACCCTTACCAAGGGTATAAATTGGCAAAACGAGGATCAGCATCGCCCCCGGGTGGTTCTGCTTGTAGTTCAACCCAGACTGATCATGGTTGAGGTGCCTACCTTGGCTGAAACTTTCTGGTTGAAACCTAAAACGCAGGAAGGGAGTGTTAGTTAATACTGGTGTGGAATAGCAATCGCTCGAGGATCTGTTGCCTTTACAACAGATACTTGTACTGTGAAGAACCAGTGGTGATGGTTGGCGGGTGCGTTGGTTTAAGGGCTGGTGCTCCTAGTGGGCTTCGGCCTACCAACTCAGTAAGACTTGTCTTCCATTGATTGCTGGGAAATTGCATACAGGAGGGATTAGAAGGCCTGAACTTCTCAACAAGAAGTTACTTATATGACTGCAAACATATGGCAAAAATTGCTACCTGTGTGAGCCTGGTAAGCCACACGGGGGCACTGGTAAATCGTGAATAATTCACTCGTGGAACTGGCCCATCATCAGATAAGGTTAGAAAGGCAGGTGATGATGTAAACCTTTTTCACAACTGCCCTCTAGTTTCAACCGTGTAAAGATAGAAGGAACTAGTTTCTAAATAAGATTCCTCGATTTGATAGCCAAAGCTTCTTGAAAGGAATGGCTTTTGCATGCAGTAGTCTATTAGGTCGGAGACTAGGTCCTTTCCAATTTCAAGTGTATTGACGTGTTCCCATAGTGTATGGATCCATGCTCCTGTCACGTTCAACCTAAACGTGGTTCTTAGTGCCACCTGCCCGGCTTTCAAGTCACATGGCATCCAGCTCATAAGTCCAAGAAGTGTTTTAGTTGGTGTTGTCCTGTAGCCAGGACAAATATTCAAAAAAAAAAAATTTTTGTTACCTTTCAAAGTTCCAAAAAATATACTTATATGGTAATTTTCCCCCCGTTTGCCAATGCCAGAATTTCGTAATTTTAGGAAAGATTTGCTTCTATTGTATTGTTTGTATTTATTACCATTAAGCTCCCTTAAACAAAAGCTGAGATAAAGTATCTTAAGAAGTCTTTAGCTTGACATATACACAAGGTAAAACCGCCTTCGCTTTCTAACTCCCCCCCGAAATATGCAATATTGCACTCACATACTTAAACCATTTCTCAGTGCCAAAATTAAGATTAGAAACGTTGTTCGCATAAAGCATGTTTTCAAGAAGGGATGCTTATCATAATACGCCAAGTACAATTGCAAATAGTGGAGGCAAACAACACAAAACTGACAGCTCATGAGTCATTTCACGAAGGGCTGAAATGTTCTAAATAATTTAACCATTTTAGTCTCATCTTGGAGTCATTAAATTCAAGATTTAAGTGCATTTTCTTAAGGGCAACAGAATACACGATGCAAATAACCTGAAACACAAGAAACAACAGCCATGAACTATAAACTTAAGTTGTTGTAAATCAAATCGCTTATGGTTATCTGCCAACCACCCTCTCGCTCTTATGCTCCCCCTTTGCACAAAAGTTTCAGCTTCATAATGCAATATTTTTCGTTAATATTTTCCTTATTTGACTCAAGATTACTCCCACCATTTCTTTGTGTAATTTTTCATTTTTGTCTTCTCTAATAATGTGGCTTAATATAGGAATTTGGTTGTTAGAACAACACAACAACGCTAGCTGAAGCAGCAGCAGCATAGTAACATAATAAAAGGAAAACCTAATGAGATTTATGAGTCGACATTAATTTGATTCTAATCCCAGAGTACATTTCGCATACTTTAATATAATTTTGCCTTGAAATGCCTGCTTAATTATAGTCCTAAATATGAACGTAGCATCCACCATCCAACCCCCACTCTAGACAACAACTTTTGTTTTTCTTGCACTCAGCAGCCCCACTGCAATCGTTAATTAATTGCGCAAAAAACATTTTATGTCTTCACATTTTGCAAATATAATAAAACATTCATTATTTTTCACAAATTCTATTATTAAAACAAGAACAGAAAGCCACAGACCGAAAAGTCTGTCTACTCATTTAATGAACATATTTTGCTTTAAGTGTTTTCTTATAACGAAAATTCGAAAGTAAATTGTTGTTTTAGCGCATAAAATCGTTTAAACATAAATAAATACGAGTATGATTGTAAAACCCAAAAATATTTGAGTAAACAAATCAACACAATTATTTACGGGGATAAGGATAAGGAAGTTTATAAAATATTTTACAGTTTTGTAGTTAAGTATTTAAGAACATAAGCTGAACGTTTGAAGGGATATTAATGTGCTGTTCATAAAACACAGACGAGCAACTCGTCTAAAAAATTTGTATGCATGTTACTCCATTAGTTACCGAATTTTTTAGACGAGTCGCTTGTCTGTGTCATTGTTTCGATTGATTTTTGTTTTCAGGTGTGTAGTAGTGGACCCACGTTCCATCAACAGTTATTAATCGACATGATTACGGTTTGTCATGTCCAAGCACGGCTGTGGAGTGGTCTGTCGAACTCGGTTTTGTTCGACACTGAGCAAGCGCGGCACCCATCTTGCCGATAGCTTTTTCATATGCAAATGTTTATGGAAAATGTTGAACACACGTTCATATGATATGTTTACCATTTCAACCATTGGGTCACGTAACTTGACTCGGTGATCATTGACCACCTCTTTTGGCTTTTCTGCTGATGGTATTGTTGCAGTGCTTGTGTGGCCGCGTTTATATTCAGTAATCCAATATCTTACCATGAAATCTGAGGGAGCAGACTTATCGTAATGTTTATCGAGCTTTTCTTTTGTCTCTTTCACCGTTTTAATAGTGTTTAATCAGAGTACGAAACTCACTTTTTTCCATTTTTCAAAAAACACAAAAGTTTCGTACTTTAAACGACTACAACAATTAAACTAATCGATGAATTTAGGTGAAATTGTAACAGCTGACGTTTGACAGATCGCAATTTAAAACAAACAAAAAAATTGTGTTTGTGGTGCGATCTAGCGCTAGATAACTGCAATATCAATCCGTCCTCGTATTTTTGTCTCTCTTATAAAAATTCATAAATGAACGCCGAGAAGAAAACACTTCTTTGCGATCAATAGAATATTGAAAGTATCTTTCAAAAATTACAAAAGTCTACTGATGATTAGGATAGCCTCTATGAAATGTTGACATATAGATACCAGGGAAGCATAAAAAACATGCTGTTTATAATTTTTTTATTGATATCAATATTAGTGAATAAAACTCAATTGATTAAATCATTTAAGTAACTCAATTTTATTCGAAACTAAACATCTAATTTAATTAGCATATATTTATTCTTCACACAATATATTATATTAATTACATAAATTTTAACTAAATCTAATTAATTATAAAAATAAACTACTAGGTAGTATTACTCAATATTTTTGTGTTATTATAACTAAGATCACTGTTAATAATGTTAAAAATGTGAATTGTAAAATTATTAAAGTATCAGAAAACAATAGTGATATCCAACAAACAACTTTGCTGATTGATGGTGGGAGAATTACAGCAAAATTGCCAAAAAAAATTTTTTAAACAGCAAAATGGAAGCAAATAATGAAAAAAAGTAAACGCGGTAAAATATGAATTTATTGCCACCATTTCTGCAATAAATAAACGAGGAATTTAAAATTTTGTGTTGGAAGAAACGAATTGCAAATGAACTACAGTTTAATATTTTATGCAAATAATAAAGTTGTGTATGGAATACAATATCGTTCAAACGGCCACCGCAACCTTCTTACAGTGTCACGATTTTGACTTGACTACGAGAGGCTGAACACAATGTAACGATAATTTATTACGGTGCGGTTTTTCATACGATTTTGAAGTAAAAATCGCAGTGTGGAGCGGCATAAATTAAAATTTATTGTATTTTCATTGCGGGCTTTTCTATTCTATAAATTTTTGATTCTCTTCCTCTTTCCGATATTGCCATTTGATTTTGAATAATTGGCGATTTTCACAACATTATTGTAAACAAAAAACATGATTTTGAAGTTAATAAATATCTCTCGTGAGATATAAAAGTTTTAAAACTATTATAATGGAAGAAGAAAAAATGAACAGTAACGAAAGAATTGTCGAAGAAACTAGGAAGTATGACTGTATTTTGGAAGTTACGAAAACTTCCAGTATAAAGAAGATTTGTAATATTGATGTGTTTGCCATATAGGGCCCCCAAACAACGAGGAAGACCATTTTTTGCATAAAAAGGAAATGATATTTGGAACCAACCGTTTATAACGAGTGATTTTTTTGCTATTATCTTTTTGGCAACACTAGTTTTGACAGCTCACGCACGTTTTGTATCTTGTGTCACTGTCAAACATCTTCAGTTTGGTCTATAATTTAATCATGAATCGTCTTACAAACGAACAACGCTTGCAAATTATTGAATTTTATTACCAAAATGCGTGCTCTTGTATTCTATTCGGGCTATTGTAAAACAATTTCGCACCAAATTTACATTGTTGGACATTAAACCACCAACACGCTTACGTAGAGTGCGAACTGAAGAAAATATCGCAGCCGTATCGGCCAGTGTTGGTGATGACCGTGAATTATCGATTCGGCGCCGTTCGCAGCAATTGGGCCTCTGTTAAGCCTTATAAGATACAGCTGGTGCAAGAATTGAAGCTAAACGACCTACCACAACGCCAAATTTTTGGTGAATGGGCTCTTGAAAAGTTAGATGAAGATCCACTTTTTTATCGAAGAATTGTGTTCAGCGACGAGGCTCATTTCTGGTTGAATGGATACGTGAACAAGCAAAACTGCCGTATTTGGAGTGAAGAGCAGCCAGAAGCATTGCAAGAGCTACCAATGCATCCACAAAAAACAACCGTTTGGTGCGGATTATGGGCTGGCGGCATCATTGGGCCGTATTTTTTCAAAGATGATGTGAATCACAACGTTACTGTGAATGGTGAGCGCCAAAATGGAAGAGCTTGACTTGCATGACATGTGGTTTCAACAAGACGGTGCCACATGCCACACAGCACGCGAAACAATGGACCAACATTATTCGTGAGATACCGGCCGAAATGTTGGAAAGAGTATGCCAAAATTGGACTAAGCGGATGGACCATTTGAGGCGCAGCCGCGGCCAACATTTGCATGAAATAATCTTTAAACATTAAATTATATCGACCCAACTATCGATCCAAATAAATATTTCAAGCATTTTTCTGAATTTTATGTGTTTTTTTTTTTTTTTTTTAATTTCCGATAGTTCTTATAAAATCACCCATTATTAGGACTAGCTACATAGATTTCATGCAAATTCATTTCATATTACTTCGCATGTTCCTTGTATAAACCTTCCTTACCTTGGATACTCCAATTTTATGTATTCAAGCAAAAACCTAATAAAAAGTCATATTAAATTTATTAAAATTAAGTTTTGGAATGGTGAAGTAAAAAGTTTTTTATCATATTTTTCGCATTTTCACCCATTATACATAACACCCAGAGCTAAGCAGTTTTATAAATGAATGTTTTTCCAGTTTCGGCTTAAATAGAGAAAAGAGCACTTTGTATTGAGAAATACTCATTCTTGTTGCTAGATGAAAAAGATCCACATCCTGGCTTTCAATCTGCTGCAAGGATGTTTTGAAAACTCCATCCGAGTCCCTTGGGACATGAACGGGTCTTACCCACCCTCTCCTGTTAGTGTGGTTTCTAATTCCATACATATATATATATATATATATATATATATATATATATATATATATATATATATATATATATATATATATATATATATATATATATATATATATATATATATATATATATATATATATATATATATATATATATATATATATATATATATATATATATATATATATATATATATATATATATATATATATATATATATATATATATATATATATATATATATATATATATATATATATATATATATATATATATATATATATATATATATATATATATATATAAATCAAACGTGGCTTCTACCAAGTTAACAATTTTTTTAACAGCCATAACTTCTTTATTTACTGCCATTACAAAATACTTATCACCAACAGTTAAGGTTTTAGAAAATTTTATTAAAATGTATGCACAAATAAATCAATAAAACAAGTATTGCCGTCGCCGTCTTCCGTTGTATTATGTTTATTTTTCTCTGCTGCAACGGGAAATCGTACCGCCCCGCAAACATTTTGTTCAGGCACAGTTGCCATATTTGACGATTTATCGGTTACTGAAAATAGCGCTTTGATGATTTGACGATTTTTGTAGATCACAGTCCAACCAACAGCTATCGAGGGGTATGGCAAAGTTTTTAAAGGAAGGACTTCTTCGTCTTTGTCTACATATGAGAAAAGAAAAATCATCAGAATTCGGCTTTATCCTTGTTAAAAATAAGAGCTCAAGCTGAAATGTAAGCAAGCAAGTCATTAATTAAATTGATCAAAAAAATTACGAAGTGCACAATATAGATTTTGATTTGAACGCCAATTTTCATAATCAGCTTGAATAACTTTAATACTTTGCTCATTTGTATATCTTTCCATGGTTTAAATTGAATTAGTCTAAAATTGAGAAATGACAAATGAAGTGCAATAAAAAAAAACTTGACGTTTAGATCTGGTTCACATTCAACACCGTCCCTTAAAATCTAGCCATTCGCTAGCATTACGAGTATTTCGCACACAAAAAGAAATATTTAACTGTGCAACCTAAATTAACGCCTCGAGCATAATTTATCTGTCAAAAATCCTCATGTACATACAAAATGTATGAGACCAACCCAAATAGCGAGCCGTCAACGCTTTGCAATTGGAAAATCCAGTTTTGACAGAGCGTAAGAGAGAAAGCTTTACTGTCTCTCAGTAAAGTTCACTTCAAAACAAATGCTACTCAATTTTTACAGCCATTAGTAATCACATTTTAGCTGCTTTTAGACTAATTTAGCGACTTTATTACATTTTATTATATCTATTAAGTGATTTTTATTAAACAAGGTTAGTGAACAATACTGTTCATGGCACAATTTTAACGCTTTTATTCAAGTTACTTACTACAGCGTAAAATCAAAGCACTAAATTACGTTGCGCTTTACGCCTTAATGTAGGTTGCACTGTAAGAAAAAAAATTTTTTTGTCTTTCAGTTAAAATTACTTTTAACAAAATGTCAAATATATCATTTCAATTTTGTAGCGTACAAAACGTGTGCGCTTTTACATGATCAGGGGCAAAACCAAAACTCAACAGAGAAAAAAACGAATACAATAAAATAGCAACAACGTAGATTAACATGTCTGATTAAAGACAATTACTTTGTCCGGTAACAAAAACAGTACAAAAAAAAATTCATTATATCAGATTCCGTGGAGGTGATCATGACAAGAGAAAAAATACATTTTGTTAAAACAAACTTCTTTCCAAGACTTCAAACATGTGAACAGATAAATTTTTATTTAAATCTGTTTGCCACTAAGTACGAGTAATTCTTTATATCTTTAATTACATATAAAAAAAAATATTAGCAAATAAAACGGCAAAAAAATTTAAGAGTTTGCCAAGAACTTGAAAACTTAAGCTGTGGAGGGAGGGAAGGAAAGGAATCTGGGGTGGAAGTTTTTATTAAAAAAATGTTTTTTGTTGCCCTTAATATAACTAGATATAATAAGGTTAAATTATATGAACTCCCGGGAAAGTGTGCAGAGCTGGTATTAATTGTGGATCCGTTTAAAGATATCTCATAAAATAAATATTTGATGCCTACTTTAAGGATGACTTTTTCCATTTGTTGTTTGACTGGTATTAAAGGCATCAAGAATTGGTAGGATCATTAGGAGTGCCGCAACAAACCATTTCAAAAGGCCTGAAAATCATGGGAATGATTCAGAAATAAGGAAATTGGGTGCCGTACGAGTTGAAGTCAAAATATATTGAGCTGGGCAAATACACAATGGATTTCCGCATCGCATTGTGACTAGGAATTAAAAATGGGTTTAATGCGATAGTCCTAACTGCTGAAAATCATAAGCCAAACCGAATATTCACGGTTCCAAAGAACCAGCTACGCCGAGTAGTGTATTATGAATTGTTAAATCTGACTGATACAATCGCAGGTAATCGTTACGGAAAGCAATTAATGCGTGTGAGCCGAGCATTGAAAGACAAACGGCCGGAATACAACAAGATACATGAAAAAGTAGTTTTACAACATGACAATGCTCGACCCCATGCTGCAAAAATGGTCAAGACGTACTTGATAACGTTGAAATGGGAAGTACCATTTCACCCCCCACCCCACCTGCCGTATTCGCCAGACATTGCTTCTTCGGACTATCACTTGTTTCGATCAATGGCACGATCTAGCTGACCAGCACTTCCGGTCTTATGAAGAAGTAAAACATTTGAGCGGCTTCTGGATCGCTTCAAAAGATGACTATATTTTACAATGCGGAATTCGTACGCTGCCCAAAAGATGAGAGAAAGCACAATACTTTCAATTATAAATGCATAACCAGTTTTTCAATAAAGCCACGAATTTCGGGAAAAATGGCGAAACTAAAGTAATACATGCATATAATGCATGTAATACTTATACCGGGTGTCCACCGGAAAGGTATACTACTTTGTTTTGCCCCCATTTTGGTAAACATTACCCTTGGCAGTTCATATTTTGCAGTCATGAAGTAGACACGTGTCAAATTTATTATAGAAAAATACTCGATAAGCCAACGTGTTTTAATCGTTAAAACATTTTATTAAAATCAATCATCGATCACTGTGGCGATGAAAAAGATGCTTGAATATTTTGTGAGAAACAACGGGCCAGCAAAACGGAATATATATCGTATAATGAATGATTTCGAAGAAAGAGGTTTTGTAGGTGATAGGCCCAAGCATGGACCACTACGTACTGCAAGATCAGCTGAAAAATTGCCGCTACTCAAGAAAGTGGTCAAAACAATCCATCAACTTGTATTCGACGCCGTGCTCAGGAGCTTAGTCTTCAAAGAACAACTTTGGCCAAAATTTTGCACAAGGATTTGCATTTGTTTCCATTTAAGATTCAGTTAACAACAGAGCGCCGTTCACAAGACCATTTATGCCGCCAATAGGATGTTACAGCTCGCTCATGACAACCCCGATTTTCTTGAAAAAAAAATCATAATGAGTGATGCGGCACATTCTCGTTCGAATGGATATGTAAATAAACAGAATAGACGGCTCTGGGCAATTTTCATCTTAATCCTCAAATTATTCAACCATTAAAAGTGATAGTCTGGTGTACAGTTTGATCAGGAGCAATCGCTGGACCTTACTTGTTGTTAACGGTAACTGTGAATGGGGAGCGATATCGTTATATTAACGTCAGAACTGCATGATTTGGGCTTGATTAACATGTGGTATCAACAAAACGGTGCCACATCGCATATGGCCAGGATTGCAATGGAATTACTATACCTAATTAGTATACCTTTCCGGCTAGCACCCTATATTTCGTTTACTTTTTCTAAATTGTTGTTTTTAGATCTCTTTGAAATAAAATCTTCCTTTTGGAAACCCTACAACACGTTAAACTCCCAAGACACAATAAAAACAAAAACAATTTAACAGCAGATATTGAATAGCATGAAGATGTTATCGTTAACACAACAACAACCACACACGAAAACGACAATAGATGTTAACAATTTAATTTGAAATTAACTGCAGGTAATCTATTGGCAAAAAACAGAAAACAAAACAATAATAACAGCAAACAAAAATCTTAGAAAAACGCGTAAATCAACTGAATTTTTTTTTACTATTTGAAGTTTTGACTTGTTGTTGTTGCTGTTGCTATACAAGTTGTTTTGTATTCAAATCCATCAGTTCTAAGATGAATTGTTCTATAGAACTTGTATTTTAGTTGTTTTTCAACATTTGAAGTGTTTGGATTTTAATTACATTTTTAAAATAAAATATTTAAAAAAAAAGTCTCACAAGAAAAACCCAAATTTATTAAAAAGTGGTTTATCGTGATCTGTCGATTTTAAACACGCTATTCGATTTACATAGTTAAACAATTTTCAAAGCCATGAATTTAAAAAATATTATTAATTGTTTATTACGACTGAGCGTTGTGTTTGTAATGCTGAGCCACTACTGCCAAGGTTTGTTGGCTATAAAGATAAATATAAAAAGAATTTGTTAAATACTAAAAAGAATTTGAAAAGGAATGCAATAAAGAAAATTTGTTGTAGAAAAAGGTCTAGCCCAGAGGGAAGTAAAGTCAGCTTTATAAGTAAACGTTTATATATAGAAAAGGAAGTAGTCGTACGTACCATTAGGTTAGTTTTATAAAATTTCTTACTCTCTAAAACCTTATAAACTTTTGTAGATTTCAACTTTCTTAATTTTCCACAAGCAATCAAGTAGAGCCGAAAGGACTCCATTCTCATAACATCACATATCTTAGAGCCACTATTGCTATAAGGAATACAGCCTGTGTGATATCTCCGTATGTCATTAAGTTTAGAGTAAAGCCGGAAATTATGTAATTGCTTAGCAAAGTGTTCCTCTTAAAAGCCTAATTTGGGCTTTGACAAAGGAAGGAAGACCGTTGCTTCCCCCTCCCTGTATTGCAAGTAAAGAGCTGTCCTACTAAACCCCACGATGTTAAATGTTATTTATATTTTATTATATAGTGCCTTCAAGGCCTGGGTAAATTTTGTAGACATCCTTTCAAATTAATGGACTTCAGGACATAATTTTTTTCATAGAAATAAGAAAGCTGATGAGTAAGGGAGAGCTCTGGAATCATTTCTTCCTCACACTCTCAATCACATTCTTAGAACTTCTCCGGTTGAGCACTCACTTGAGTAAATTTCCATTGATTATCTAAAGCACTTATTTTTGCACTTAAAATAAAGGACGATACACCACCGCCCCAATGTGGCTTGCGAGGCTCACACAAGTCGCAAAGTGTGCCATAAGTTTGTGGCCATATGATATTAATCCCTCCTGTATGCAATTTCTCAGACAGTCATAAGTTTGTAAAGGAGCAAACTCATTGCTAAACATATTGGGCTTTCTAATCCCCAGACAGCCATAAGGCCTTCTAATCCTTCTTGTAAGCAATTTCCCATACAGTCATAAGTTTGTAAAAAGGCAAACTTTGCTGAAGAGATCGGGCCTTCTAATCACCAAACAGCTATAAGTTTGTAACCAAATGAGCAAAACCTTGCTGAAGAAATCGGGCCTTCTAATCCCTCCAGTACACAATTTCCCAGAGAGTTTATGGTAAACAAGGCTTAATGAGCTTTTTAGGCCGAAGTCTATTACAAAAATTAGTCCTTAACCAACTCATAATATCACTACTGGTTCCTTACATTACCGTTATCTGTTGCAAGACAATAGCAGCTCGGTGGGTTATTAGACCCCCCCCCCCCCTCCTACTAAAATCGACATACAATATAGTTAGCAGGAAAACTAAGTCCCGTCCCTACGCCAAAGCCAAAGTAAGCAACTCAACCATAACCGTCGCCGAGATGGTATGCAAACAGAATCCCTGTTCTACCAATTAACTCTTTGTAAGGGTCTCGGAAGACCAACACAACATAAGTCATATAGCTTCCTAGTTTTATTTGCTACAACAAATGACGAATTTCTAGCCCTTTGTGCCCCAGGAAGCAGTGTGTCCGAGTTAGGCACACGCCAAACAAACTTCTCCCCAGAGAGAGAGAGAGAGAGAGAAAGAGAGAGAGAGAAAGTAATGAGAGACAAATGTAATGCGGCTACACCTGGTCGATGAATCAATAAAGATGGATATCCAACGTTCACCGGTAAGCCTCTTCGCACCTCCACGGTCCACGCATTAGAGATGTATCCCATTTTTAGCTTAATAAAAATTGGAAATTGAATGAGGAGATCAGGTAGAGTGCAGTATGTTTTGCAACGTTTCTAAAATCCCGAAATTTTTAAATGCAATTTTTATCTCAAGAATATTAAAAGCTTTTGACTGTCTAACATGATTTTGTATATTCAAAAAAAAAAAAACAAAAAAAAAACAGAAAAAAAAACTGTCCTACGTTTAATGAACCTCAAAATAAGCACCATTCCAATATATAAACTACTTTGTTTTATATATACAAGCATTTCGCTGTATTACTCTCACAAAGATCGGTAACGAATTAGATCATGTCTATCCCTCTCTCAATATTACACTAAAATGTTTTGAAAATGTGTCATGTAAATCCACTACACGCGTGATTTATGTACACAAATATAATTCTTGCAGACCTGTAATACACACGTATAAGCATTTCGCACTATTACTATCACAAAACTCAATGATGAGTTTGAGTGTCTATCCTCCCCTTAGATATATACCAAAATGTTTAAAGCATTTGAATTTTTTTTAGCCCAGCAAAATGAAGTTTCACCTAAATTGGACTTTGACGAGGCAGATGATAAAAATATGACAGTTCCTGTAGTGCCTGGCACTAAACCAGGAAGAAGTGATGGCAGCGAAAATAAAAGAGAAGAAGAAACTGATGATGAAAGGAAAGGCAAATCTGGGCCTAAAATACACGGTGTTCGTGTTACAGTCGACACAGGAGATACACACAAATCAAAAGGTAGAGTAATAAACGAAAGGTATACGAAAGCTAATATAAAAAATATAATTTCGAAGAGTCCAAAGAAAGTGTGGAAATAACGGATTTGGGCAAAAATAAAAAGAGAGTGGGCATACACACGGATATAACATTCGAAATCACAGCGGAGGGAGATGAACCCAAGAATAAGACCAGCCGTGAGCAGGAGGTTGATAAAGGTAAGTTTTCTAATTTTAAGTTGAAAATTTTATATATCTTGAAAAATTTTGTTAATGTTCAATAACGAAATTCGCTGGATCATTTAATAAACTGTTTGAATGCCGACCGATAAATGATACAAAAGTTTAGTAAAAATAATTATTGTATAAAAGCAAATGATTTTCTCAACAACAAAATATGATATCCAGGCTAGTTTTTGGGTATCGTATACATATATATAAAGGATGTCTGGTAGCAGATTTATATTTTCAAATTTAAATAAAAAATCTAATAATTGACACAAAGTTTTATTAAGAGCATTGAACGATAGAATGGAAATGCAGATTTTATTTTTTAAACAATACACGCTAAAGTTAACATGGATCAATTGAGCTGATTTTGCGACAAGTATTTTCTTTTAAAGCCACAAGAGATTGGGGATTGTCATTATAAATCCCCTCTTTTAGGAAGCCCTATTAAAAATCCGTAGGAGTTAGATCGGGATACCTCGGCAGTTATGTGATGTTCCCAAAATCGACTGATCAGTTTCTGGGAGAAATTTTTCTGAAGCAAATTTATCGAAGCTATGATGAGCTCTCAGCGATGCGATGGATGAGCTCTCAGCTTTGGCAAAAGGAATGCCGTAACGTATTGATTTTCACCGTTGTCATTCGTCGCCTGGCCTCGAGAATTTTGTCCAATTGTATCATGCGTGGATACAGCACACCAAAAATTACCCTGGGGTAATTCAGTGGGTTTTGATGTTTCAATCAAAGGTTGCGGGCTCTTGGAGACCAGTAACGGCAGTTTTTCTTCTTGACTTGTGGCCCTTTAAGTGAAAATGAGCCTCGTCGCACCAAAAAATGGGATTTACCGTGTGAACGCGCTCCAACATCGATGCACAAAAACTTTTGTGTAATTCAAAGTTACCTACTTTCAGTTCTTGAATAAAGAACTTTAGATCCTTTTTTTGAAATTTCGTGAACAATCGCTCTTGGAAGCCGCAGTGGGGTTGCTCTTTTCCGTATTAAAAGTCGTGGATTTTCACGTAAACTGCTTTCAACCAGTTCAATGATTTCGGAAGTCCCTGAAGATCGACTGAGCAGTTGCGTGGAATCTCTGCACCCACGAACGACTTAAATATATGCTCGGCTCATGACGTATTCGTTGAATACCGAATTTTTAACAAAATTGTCGACGAGCAATTACATACGAATCATTAGTCTTAAAAAATGTCTCCAAACTGAACGCGCGATGCTCACTTGACCACTGCGACATCGTGACTGGCAAATCCGCACTCTCGATACTTCCAACGGCGCCACCCTCCGTCCACACCGTTTATTACTATTTGTAATAATCATATTTAAAAATGTAAATTGGCTACCAGACACCCTGTACATACAAATTATTGTTTTATATAAAAATTTTATTAATTTAATTTTTACTATAATTTATTTATTTATTTATTTTTTTCTATACAATTTTTATTTTCTTTCAAAGAAGACGCCAGTGTACCTATTTATAAAGGCCGCGATAGTTCCCATCATAAAACTCGCAAGCCCCATGATCCCAAAACTTATTGGAATCCTAATTTCTCTAGTGAGAGACGTAGTGACCATTCAGGGCGTGGCTCTTATCCTGATTACTATCCCGAATATTATCCCAGTAATGTGCCGGTGTATATTGGCTCGGCTGATGCCAGAGGAGCTGGCAGCCCCATTTATCGGCAAACGGATGGATGGCATAGTTATATACCACGTTGGACAACAGAGCGCTCTGCGTACGCCGATGCCTACAATAAGCCCAGCGATGTAACAGCCTATAGAAACAATGCTTGGAAGCCGTGTTATTGTATGGTGAATGGAAATGAGTATAGAAAACGTCGCGATAATACACCGCACTATCATTATCAAAACCAAGGTGTGGTCGGTGTTGCCAGGCCAACTAGTGCAGTGATTGAAATTGTAGACGGTAAATTGGAAAGACCGTTTTCAAAAAAATAGTTTAATTATATATTGATGTTTAATAATATGTTAGTATTATATTAATGTTTAATTATATGTTAGCTCAATACAGGCAAAGAAATATAAATTGCATCAGCAAAGAAATATAAATTGCATCAGAAGAAATATAAATTGCATCAGTCTTAAAAGAAATATAAATTGCATCAGTCCTGAAGTTACCATTTTACTCCCTTAAAATTAAAGCCTGGGTAGGTTCGCTTTTCTGATATTACAGTTTAGGAAACTGTTGAAATTTTTTGCAAGAGATCCAGAAACTGAAATGTTATGCAAAAGATTTTCTCCTTCTCTTGCATATAAATTTGTGCGACATGTCCTACATAGAGGAGGGCGGTTAAATTTAAAGGGGCGATGTTGATTTTAAATAAAACAGATATTCGGGCGTGTCACAGAAATTAATTTCGATCGAAATCAATTTCAATTCCGAAAAAACTTCTTCAGAAAATTTAAATCGTTCTATTTTCTCGAAATAAAATCACTTTTATTTTTGCGATCGAATTAGAAGTTTATATATGCAATAGCATTAAAACAAGTACAAAACATTTCTATTCCCATAAAGAAATCTATTTTTTAAACTATGAAACTCAATTTGTTAATATTTTTTATTATTTCCAAAAACTTTTTATGTTTGAAGTAAAAAAACATAAGCAACAAAAACTTTAATGAGGTGCTGCTTGAAAGTAGATCTGATACATCCATTGAACTCCTTCGCCGCAATATTTCTGTGGATTATTCCCGTCACTGCAACGAAAATTGCACGCATTTTGCTTAAACGTTTAAATTTTGTTGAAATTAGTTTGCACAAATTTTTGCGCTTTCGCATTTAAATGTTTTAAACATATATTGATTTTGATTTGCACATTATTACCACGTTTAATCAAAAATATTGCCACATTTACAATAAAGGTACCAAAAATAAACTTCTACTATCTTCTAATATCGGAATGAAGTAAATCGATCAAAGTCTGAAGAAAGCAAAACAAAATCGATCGAAATGAAAATTCGTAATCAAAACCATTCCGAATAATTTCTGTGACAGGCCTGATTATTTAGGAATTATTGTCATTTTTTTTTATTATGGGAGAAGGTTGAGCTAAAGAGAGTAAAAAGTTGATCTACACTTAGACAAATACATTTGTTTCGTGTTGAATAAAAAGCCGTATATCTTCCATTTGGCGAGTTAGTGTTCGGCGAGATACAGGCACTTCATTATTTATAAATGGAAATAAGAAAGATTTTCAAACTCTACATGACACATTACTACTGAAAAACAACCTGAAAAAAACATACATAAGACAGCTTGATCTCAACAGAATCTTTATTTTGCCAGTGTACAACAAAATGCGTAATTAAGCAAAATAAAAAAAATTCCGCAGCGGCCCCGTTCTGTTGAAATCTAGTAAGCTACTGAATTAAATTTCATGTTTTCCTCTCGTTTGTAATTGTATTAAGAGTTGCCATTGTTATTATTAATGCTAGACAAAAATAATATAAGTTGTTCTGTTTGTGAGCAGTAGTAAATGAATAGGTGTATTTTTAAAATTTCGGTTTAAATGTAAAAATGTTTATTTTGTTATTGTTAATGCTAAGAAATAGCATTTATCTATTCAGGAATTACTTGTTAATAATAATTACATTAATTTTTTTAAGTTAAAAAGCAGTGTAATAAAATAAGTGTATGGTATGTTTTGGGGAATTTTAAGTAAGATCTTGTTATGTAAAATTTTGGCTTGGTGGCAACTCTAGTTAAAAAAAATCCCAATCAGTAATTGAGAATAAATGAACAAGTTCGTAATCTGGGCAAACCAGCGCCCGTCATTGGTATAGTTCAATTATATATGGAATAAATTATCAGCCAAATGGCCGCCACGATCACGACGGTGCACCTCCATTCGATGGTACCAATTTTCGATAACGCTGAGGCATAATTCAGTTTCTATGTCGTTAATGTGCCGAATTACCTCATCTTTTAGCTCTGGAATTGTTGCTGGCTTATTGACGTACACCTTTGCTTTCAAATAACCCCAAAGAAAGAAGTCCAACGGTGTCAAATCACAATTGGCATCGCCACCACATGAAATAGCACGCTCATTGCATTTTTTCTTGCAAAAGAACTGTTGTTTCGTTAGCCGAAGGGAAATTATGTTCTCCTATTTTTTATACCAGATGGTTAAATTTTAAAGGCCGAAGTGAACCACACCTAAACGTGAAGATTTTTTGTGCACTTCATTTGGCATTTCTCAATTTCGGGCAACGCGTTAAAGCTATTCAGGCTTAAGGTAAGATCACACGATTGCCGCCAATAGACCAAACTGACCCAATTTTTATTGCTGCCCAATAACAAAATTGTCCCCATCAAATGCTCTGCAAACACATGATTGCCCCATTTTTAACAAATTTGATTGCCGCAAGATTGTGAAAAACGATTTTGTGGCAATAGTTGCCAGATATTAGTTACACGATGGTTCTAAATTGCGGCAATACCATGAACCAGCTGTTGCACTCGCTTTTAATTTGTTGTGTTGTGGATAATATTTCTTAAAAAACGCAAAAAAAGTATTTCTAGACTACATTAAACCGTCTGCCTGGCGCACGATGTCGTTTCGTTCACGTTTGCTAATGTTTTATATAAAAAATAAGTGACTTACAGTCAACTATTATACAACTAACAGATATATCGGAGGTAGACAAGGTAAATCATACAAGATCAGGGAAAACTAAATATGGAATAGATGGAGTAGAGTTTGAAAATATTTCACTTGAAATTTTCAACATGAAACACGTCTGCAGGCAACTTATACCACAGACGAAGTGTACGGCTGAAAAACGAATTCTCTCTGTAATGTTTAGTACGATTCCCAGGGCAATCGTCAACAAATGGATGAGCTCTGGATGATAATGTGGGAGTTTCGGGAACAAGATTCCTTATCTCGTCAGAGCAAAGTCCATTGTAGTTATGATAAAACAGAATAACGCATCCCACACTTCGTCAATACTCCAGTGAGTCAATAGTCACCAATAAGCTTTTTCGCCCTCTCCTGCACACGGTCGAGTAACCCCAAAATAGACTTTAAGGCACCGGCCCAAACATGAGAGTTGTATTCCATTTTCGGTCGGATATAGGTGGTATAAATAGTAAGAAATTGGATGGAGTGAAGCACACCTTACACCGTTTCAAAAATCCGAAGCACCTGAATGCTTCTTTAGAGACATGAAAAATGTGTTTAGTCCAGCGAACGTCACACTGTATCTTCATTCCAATAACATCAAGAGCATCCGATTCCTCAATATTTATACCATCCATGAGTACAGATGAAGCAGCATTTGCGGTCGTTTGTTTGTGTGTTAATAAGCAACATTGGGTCTTACGAGCGCTAAAGGCGACCTTGTTTTTACGACACTATTCGGAGATTAATAGAAGACCACTGTTCAGTGAATCATTCATATTTAGGCTCTTGGCAGCGATCTCTGATAGGCTAGGCCTATAACTAAAAGAGTATGAGTGACAAATGCTGCTGTCATCCGCGAAAGACTGAATCTGGTTGGAGGTTTGATAGCGAAAATAAGAAATAGGGTAGGAGAAGGAACGGAGCCTTGCCGTACCCCTTTTAGTTTAGTCCAGCGAACGTCACACTGTATCTTCAATCCAATAACATCAAGAGCTTCTGATGTTACATACCATTATAGTTTTTTAATTTTAAGATCTGCCTTAAAGGCAGATCTTAAAATCCAAAGCAGCTTTAATAGGTTAGTGGTATAAGCACAGCTGTGTTTCGTTTCCTTTGCGTAAATTTGTCAAAAACATATAGACTTCCTTTCAAACAAAAGTAAAACGAAATTTTGAAAATTTTCGAAAAAACAAAATGCATGTGATGTTTTTGGGTGTTGTATATATTGTAATTCTGCCACTACCTGTTTAAAGCTGCCTTGGATGAGCCCCTTTATAATGCTTTCATAAAATATGTGTGTTAAAAAAAATTGTATCAATTTCAGAATACTCGTACTATTTTATTTCATTCGAAAAATATTTACTTTAAAAATAACGCTCTGAATTTGTTAATCTCAATTCCCGGAATCTCGCTTATCAATTATGTCTGTTGAATAACTTAACGAAGTGATTATAGAATTAGTTTTATTAAAATTAAAAAAAAAAATCTAGCAAATTACATTATAATTTATTTACTATTACTTTAATAAAATTTAATCTTAAAAAAAGTACTAAATCTCATAAAAAAAAGACAAAACAAACAGAAATGACGTTGCGCTTTGTTACATCAGCGCATTCAGTTTACGTGTGGAGACTGTAGCTGCTTACTTTGCCGTTATCGTCAAGGGTAGTGGTGGCGGCTTTGTAGCCACCACGATGACCATTGATATCAAAATTCTCACTTTCACCTGTAGACAATTCCTTGTAGTTGTTCACTTGACCGTCGGCACCGAACTGTTTGTCACAAGAAATGAAAAGATTTTTTTTTTAAATTCGTAGAATCTTTTGTTATGATATATCTTACCTCAGATTGACTGGACCATTTGGAGGCCTTTTCCCACGATTTGGTTTTATAGCCACCACTGCCAGCGCCAATAGAACCAACAGCAGAGTGACTACCAAAACCTCCAAAACCAGTTTCCAAATTAGCAGCCATTTGGCTGCCACCAGTGCGTGTGCCACCCACAGCCATGCCTTGAGCTTGTAATCTGGCCAAACGTTCAGATTCGTTGATATAGTCGTGCAAGCCGGATGAAGAACTGGTAATACCGAAGCTAGAACCAGATCCAATTGCAGACTGCGAACCGAATTGCGATTCAGTACCGAAAGTAGAACCGAAGTTAGATTTGGAACCTAAAGATACTCCATCTACGAAGGCTCCATGGGTGCCAAGACCAGCTTGGTGGCCGGCACCGAATGCTGAAGAGTGGGTGCCAAAACTGGAAGTACCACGTTGAGAATTGCCATGATTGAACAGAGAGTTTGAGCCTGCAGTACTCATGACAGATGGACCTTAAATGAAATTTTATTTTCTTTTCCCTTTTATCAAAAAACTCAAACTGTAACTCACCATAGAAGGCGTCAGAGTTGCCAAAAGAACCAGTATCGTAACTTGAGCTGGAGCCAGAAACACCACCGGTAACTAAAGAAGAACCCAATTGAGAGCCAGAAGTACTGGATGAAACAGACTTTTGGCGAAGAAAAGACGAACTGGTGGAAGGAGCAGTATGTACAAATACTTGAGGTTGAGAAGAGGTGGAGGTGACCTTACGATATTTCATGAAGCTTTCTTGGCCACCAGAAGGGACGGTGTACTGGATAACGGGAGCAGCTTGACTTTGAACATGTCGTTCTTGATGATGAAAATAGTTTTCAGAGCCACCTGAAGGTGCAAACTGGATGACGGGAGAGGAGGTTTGAGTTTGGGCATTAAATTCTTTATGATGGACATAATTTTCTGAAGGCACAGCATAAACTGCGGGTGAGGCAACATTAGAATCGCGATGTTGTTCATGGTGATAGTAACTTTCCAAGCTAGCCGAAGGAGAGTAAGAAAAGCTATCTACATGACTGTTAACGAGCCCCTCTGGTACAAGCTGTTGTACGTTTTCGGCTGCGGAATTTTCTAGAAAAGAACTTGATGCGGCCCCATTTACTATGGGAATCAAAAATGATGAACCCGATTGAAGAGAACCAGATTGAAGAGATCCAGATTGAAGAGAACCAGATTGAAGAGAACCAGCTTGAAGAGAACCAGAATGAAGAGAACCAGAATGAAGAGAGCCAGATTGAAGAGAACCGGACTGCAGAGAGCCAGATTGAAGAGACCCAGAACCATATGAACCACTAGCAAATTTGGAGCTGCTCGATCTGCTGGAGCTACCAAAGCTTCCGGAAGAAGCAAAGTTGGCTGAATGACTGGCACCAAAGTTGGAACCAGCTGAGGAGCCAAACTCAGAATTGCTACCACTACTTAAACCGTATTCACCGCCAGATAGCCCAGAAAAGCCTACGGTGCCGACACCGACTCCTCCTAGACCACCATATGTGCCAACCTCTTCAAAATCAGCATGTTGACCATCTAAAACACCGGCTACTTTTCTTTTAGCCTCCTCAAGTGTTTGATGGTGTTGGTTGTAGTGCCTGTAGATTTTCAATTTAAGAAAAAGAAAAGTTTCAAAGGATTGACAAACTTAAAGTGCTATTTTAATTGTTTGCAGTTAAGCTACACTTGCGGTTAAATATCACATCAAATAAAATCAAAATCAAAATAAATTTTCAATTTTAGCTTTTGCAAATTCTTTCTAATTATTAATTATTTTTCTGCAAACAATTATAAACTTATTTAAATCCAATTCATAAACCGTTGTAGGTGAAAAAACGTTGTGCGCATAAACATTTGTTAAGAAAAACGTTTAAGGCAAGAGTCATCAGTAACACCTACAACCGTTTATAAAACGAATAACTTTTGTTAGCTGTTCTAAAATTTTGAAAAGTTGTTATGTCATATATTGTACCAAGCCAATCAGGAATAAATGTCTTTAACTAGAGCAAAAAACTTTTGCTATTCCTTTTATTGTTTAGGTACTTACAATCTATGGAAATCGATTCCTCTGGAAAGTGCAAATTTTTATAGGAAAAATATTATATAAAAAAAGAAATAAAAACTTATTATTTATTTTATAATATTACTTAGAGTTACAAATTAAAAAATATATACAGCTGCTATTTGTATTTCTCAGGACATTTCACAGGAGCGAACCTAATCACCAATAGGCTTAGAAACCTTTGCAAAACATGATCAAATATTTAGTTTTAGATTCTACTATTTTCGAAGAGATAATGAGAATTAAACAGAAAAATATTCTAATCTGCACCAGCTACTATTTGTGTTTCCCAGGACATTTGACAGGAGCGAACCTAATCATCAATAGGCTTAGAAACCTTTGTAAAACATGATCAAATATTTAGTTTTACGTTCTACTATTTTCGAAGAGATAATGAGAATTAAACAGGAAAATATTCTAATCTGCACCAGCTACTCCTTGTGTTTCCCAGGACATTTCACCTAATCATCAATAGGCTTAGAAACCTTTGTAAAACATGATCAAATATTTAGTTTTATATTCTACTATTTTCGAAGAGATAATGAGAATTAGAAAGAAAAGTATTCCAATGAAAATTCTGCACTTTTTATCGAATACGCTCTCACTTCTTTTTATCGTACTTTCCTTTTGTTTTTTTGAAGTTGCTAGTTTTCACTACTTTCTTGAACATAATAGAATGTAAAGTTAAATATTATATATTGGAATATCTCTTCAAAGGTTTCTTACTCTCTCTCTCTCTCTCTCGCTGTCTCTCTAATTAAGTTAACACCTATGTAAAGCATCTATGGTAAAAAATGTGCAAATATTAACTTTATATTTCACTCTTTTCGAAAAGATAATGAGAATTAAAAACACAAATATATTAATAAAAAATCTGAATTTGCTCTTATTTTTCCTTTTCTACTCTATTTTTTTATTTTATTTTTTTGTTTTTGTTCATTATTTTCTTCCAAATAGTGGAACGGGTAAATGTTGGAATACCTCTTACCTTACCTGATTAGGTTAGCCCGTTCGGTAAGCCTTTTAAAATATGCTCAAACATTTAGCTTCACATTCTACTATTTTCGATAATATAATGAGAATAAAAGAGAAAAACTTTCCAACCAAAAATCTCCCTTTTTTCTTCTTTTAATTTTCGTTTCCTTTCGTTTCCTTTCGTTTTTTTTTTTTTTTGTTTTTTGGTGGCCAGTTTTTCTTAATTTCTTGAAAATAGTAGAATGTAAGCTTTAAAATTATATACTGAAAAATATCTTAAACATTTTCCAACTCTCTTTTTAGTTTGACACCTAAAGAAACCTTTGTAAAATATACTCAAACATTTAGCCTACTATTTTTGAAAAGAGAATGAGAATTAAAAACAAAAATATTCCAATCAAAAGTCTCCTTCCTTTCTTTTTTTTTTTTTTGTCGGCATTTTTTCATTATTTACTTGAAAGTAGTAGAATGAAATGTTTCCAACTCTCTCCCTTTCACTCTCTCACTCTCTTTGATTGAGTTAGCTGCTATGGAAACCTTTGTAAATTAGTAATTTTCTACTAAATTCGAAAAGATAATTCGAATTAAAAAGCAAACAATATTCCAATAAAAGATCAGACTTTTTTCTATACTTTTGACTTCAAAAATTTTTTTTCCTTTTTGCTAGTTCTCATTATTTTCGTGAAAATACAAGAATCCGAAGTTAAATATTGGAATATTTTTTCAAAGGTTTCCAATGCACTCTCTCTCTCTCTCTCTCTCTCTCTCTCTCTCTCTCTCTGTCTATGATTAGGTTAGCACCTATGAAATGCAGCTAGGATGCACAAAAACAGCTGTGTATGTTTTTTTTTTAATTTGTATCCTTGGAATTGCTTATTAGCGCATATACATATGTATTTGTAGAAATGATTGCAAATGGATGTCTAGTTCGTGTATCCGTGACAATATTTACCTGTCATTTAAATCTTCTGTAAAAAGAAAAAATATGTTTGTTTAATAAATTGAAAAGCAGGATGTTTGTTAGTTCATTGATAATTAAATGGGCGATTCAAAACACGTCTTCGCATTCTATTTAATTTCGTATGAAATGCTTTGATTAATTGTTGTTTTTGATCATTCAGACAAAAGGTTATCATCAACAAAGACAAATGTTTGAAACAAAAACTTTGTTATAAAACACGAGTACTTACTTAACTACAGACAGACATACATACATATGTAAATTGGGCCATGAGAATAATTAACAGAATAAACGCAACTTCCTTATCGTATCGCATAGAATGTCGTATAGAATATATAGATGTCCAACTTTTCTTTACTTTACTTTTCAAAAAAGAAAAAACTTAATACAAGAAGAAAGCTAGCATTTTTAATCGTGGAAGCGTCTGCACTTAAGAAACTCATTAAGAGCGTTTTTGTACATCGACGCGTACGTTTTTCAATCACAGAAGATTCTTCGGATGGGAGAAACTATTAGACGAGCTGCTTCTTCCACAACGCATTGAAAGATGGTTGTATTAATCGTAAAGGGATTCGTATTAAACCCATGTAGGAATTATAATCTTTATCTGATTCATAGACCTATTCGATGAAGCTTTGATGATTCCTGTAACGCTCGACTTCACTTTTTATCTTAATTTCTAAATACATCATGTTTACATGGTACTGAGTGCAAATCCTAGTGGGTGCTGCTGAATAGTGTAACGACTACGAAACAGCTAGTTGTCCCCCAGCTTTAGTGTATTCAATTATTTTTTCCTGTCTTCTTTGATCAAAAGTTATTGATCGCGGCAATTATTATAATTAAAAATAAAAATATTTCTTGGCTTTAGCCAGGACTGAACTTGAGCCAGACGAATGAGACCATCATATAATATTAGAAATATTTGGGGGATCAAAAGGTGTCATAACACGCATAATGTTATAATATTTTATAATATGCTTCGAACAAAAAAGTCAGAAACTACTCGTGGTGAGACTTTTTAAACGGAGTTTGCCGTAACTAAGCCATAAACATCTCAGCTGAATCAAATTTAAAATAATTTATGTCAGAATGCTCACAGAATTCATATTTTTTCATACTAATATTTTAAGACTAATGACTTTATGACAACCCTTTAAATACCGTAATTAATTTCTAATATTTTAAAATATTGCGTAAACAAGTTAATAATGCCGATTTTTTTCTATTGCTTGAAAAACGTATTTATCATAAAAATAAAACGAGTTGATACATTACTCAAGGTATTATTCATTTTTGGCCACTTCTCTTTCCATCATTCTGATAGCCTATGGACTCAGCGCCAAAAAAAAACAGATGCATGTTCCACGGCAAAAACGCGAACCGAATATGAAAAATCAGTTCCAAGCGGTTAGCGGAATTATTTTGGGAGTTTCCAAAATCGGCTTCGCGGATCCTCAAAGTTCCCGCCAAATTCCCAGAATCAATAAAGCAGCTCCGATTTTCGCACTAAAGCAGCAACACTGTAAAAGTTTTAATTCGAGAACTTTAGAAATTAAAACAAGGGTCGCTCTACTGGCGATCTCTTGGCATATCTCTCGGAGAAATGATGCCACTCAATCCATCATTTCAGTGAAAGTAAAGTGGTGGCTCTGGATATTTCCAAAGCGTTTGGTGTACTATTGGCAAAACTTACTTATTCTTAATTACATTTGGAAATTTCGCAGTTCCAAAGTGAAATTCTTGATTTCAAATTTAAAAGTAAAAGTATCCATTATATTTATAGTTTTTTCAATTTAAAACTGGAAGTCTCGATTTCATTTTGAGTTTTCTCATTTTTTATATTGATATTTCAAATTTAATTTGGAATATTCCCAATAGATAATTGAATTTTCTCAATTTCAATTATAATTCGAATTTTCTCAATTTCAATAAATAATGATACAGTATGTTATGAAAGATTACTTGAATTTTAGTCAGCGAGTTTTGTAATCAAATAATTTTAGTTAAAATTTCCGCTTTTTCCCGTATAATAAATATTTCTCAAAAAGACTGTCTAACACCCTTTTTTATAAATTGAACTCAATGTGTCGCCCTGTTAGCACGTTTACGAGCACAACACCCTTTTTGTATAAAATAAAACTCCTGTTAGCTTGTTTAGCAACACTTAAGAAACTCTGTTGCATAAAATTAAACCCCAAGTCTTACAGTATAAAAGTTTGAAGCTTAGTTACAAAACAAAAACGTTGTCGTCTTATAATACTCGTATTCTTTTTGCTTTCACTTTTCTCATAATTTTGTTCATTTTTACAAGTTTATAATTTATATTCAAAACAAAAAATCATTCTTTACCTGCCACAACCGCAGTCAGGCACAAGGCCAATATTATAAAATATTTCATTTTAACGTATATTTAATTTATTATACTTGTAGTTTTCAGAAATTTTAAACACTTGAATCTTTTTCACTTTCGCTCGTGTTGCTGTCACCACAAACTTTTCGTTAATGAATTCAATTTCGAACTCAAACACTTATTTGAAGACTGCGATTGAGATTCAACATTTTTATTTCACAAAACAAATGAAAAATTGTCAACGATAAGATTTCGAAAGACTTGAACCCATTGGCGATTATAATGACCTAGAGAATTTATATTTAATACTATTTTCTTTGTATTGATAATATGAAATTTGTAGGAAAACACAACAACAAAAGAATATATAATGATTTATTTCATTGATATTTCATAAAGTGCAAGGAATCAGTTGAGTGGAAAGAAAATAAAATAATTAAAAGAACAGAGACAGACGAATTGTTCTTTTAACGGTCTAGTTATTGGCAAGAAGGTTTAAGGCAAAGATTTTTAAACCGCTCAAGGTTTTATTTATATACAGTGGTAGACACCATAATGTAATTAAAACATAAATGTGATCCTTCATTCTGTCGGTATTTTATATGATCTACTGTAATATCAACGGAACTTTTTGATATCTTTTGCACTTGGTTATTTCTTTACATTCATTTTTTGTTAAGTTTTCTTTAAAAAATAAGACATTATTTCGTAAAAGGGATGTTTCTCACGTGGACACATAATTAACATATTTTTAGTTCAGCTATTTAAATAAACTTGTTTTAATTTTAATTGTTTATTAGGTGTGTTTTAAATGGTATAACTAAAATTGTATACCAATATTAGCCACTTGGTATGGAAAAAAGACCAATTAGCTCCAAAGAAGAAAGGAACACTCATAGAAAATCCGTCATAGCTGTGATGTATTGTAACATCAATGCAATGCCAAATGTCATCATTTTTGACCCCATAACACTTTTCATCGCTGTGTTTTCAATCATTACATCAGTTGCTCTAATTATCATTAGCAGTAATTAACCCAATTATTTCATCAATGACAGGTTAAAATGACATCATGGTGATGCTTTATTGGAATACGTTTGATGTGAGCATGTGATCAATGCAGTGACACTCTAATATCGAAGAAATGACTAAATGAAGACAATTTAATGACAAAATATTGAATAGAATGTCACACTAACATCACACCAACTATAATTTGTTTTCAATATGATGTAAAAATCTCATTGATGTGATGGCTTATTAACATCAGAAAAATTACTAAGTGAAGTAAATTTTATGACAAAATGTCATCAGCAACATGACACGCTATTACCAACTAAACTTAAGCTCCAGTTATATTTTATTTAATTCAAAAACATGTTCAAACATATAACTTTATTAAATTTTTGGTTTGTACATTTGTAAACCAGGTTATAGTTCAAGTTTTTTCCTTTCTTAAGTTTTTTCTTAAGAAGAATTTTTTACAATACAAATCTGCTGTGATCAATAATTTTTGATTGAAGAAGACAAGAAAAATAATAATCAAATCTTTAGCTGGGGGATAACTAGCCGTTTCGTAGTCGCTACACTACTCATCAGCACCCACTGGGATTTGAACTTGGGTCATGATGTATCATGATCTGCTGCTTTAACTACTCAGCCACCGAGTGTTTAATTATTCTCTATCTATATTCATCTTATATTGAATCAAATGTGCATTTTTGTTAATAGCCCACATTGTTTGTATAGCGTTTGCTGTCTCAGAACTAGCGGTATTTCTTTTTATTTATTGAACTATAACCCGTTGTACAAATGTACAAACCAAAAATTTTATTTAAAAAATTATAAAGTTCAACAAAAAATTCTATAAATTAATATAACTTTATATTTCACTATTTTCAAGAAAGCAATGAGAATTAAAAATCCTCTAATACTTTTGATGATTTACTGTCATCAATATAATGTCTGTTTGTGGCAATAGCATTTTACTCTCTACGCTCGCATCGTATTCGTTATTTAGCTAATGCCGCATGTGATGACAAAGTGTCATCAAAATGATGTATTATCATTCATTTATATATTCGCTTTATACTTATTTGTCATTGCTTAAATAATACTTCAAGTGATTACAAATTTACATCAGCATGATGCATTTTTTTTCTTCTTCTTAAAAATTAATTTAAGTTAAAAAATAATGATTTTAATAACAAAATTCTTTTTCAGCAATAAATTGAAAATATTTGAATGTTATTTATCATTTTTTTAAATAAATTTTGACCAATTAGATGTATTATAATTATTAATCAAATGTTTCATTGAATTGATGTCACCACAGTTGTAGCATTGATGATACTCAATGTATGACAAAAATTTTTGATGACTTTTGTCATTCAGATTGATATCTGTTTTCACATTACTGATGACTATTTACATAATATTGATGTCACAATTCTGATGCCCCGCCGTCATTAATATGAAGACGCTTTTCTCTATGAGTGAAGGTAATCATTCATTTCAGATATTCCAAGAAGACGTTGAATGCATTTTCTCAATTACGTATTTGTTCTAGAGGAAAAATTTATAATGCAATGAAGTATTTTGATAAATTTCAGAACTCAAATAATTTACACAGGGCCCCCCAAATTCTGTAAAACCACAGCCAGAGACGATAGAATAGTCGTAAGTGCCTCCATAGCTGAGCGATTTAAAAGCTCTAAACAGCCAAAAGTTGAATTACAGTCATTTTTTTTATCTTGGACCAGTTCTCAGGGGATATGTAGGGGCTACATATGCAGTGCATTGGTCTGGAACTAGGAAAATAGATTATGAAAAGGAGGAAAGGGGGAGTAATGTTTGTGAACTTAACACACGGTTAGTTAAACTGATCAGTGCCCAGTGTACATATCTTTTTTTTAGAGTCATCATATGGTATCCATACATCATCTAGAACTATTCGACGGCGGCTTAATGAAAGGGTCTTACGTGGATGCAACGCACAGTGAACACTTTCGTCTACAAAAAAAAAAAAAAAAAAAAAAAAAAAAAAAAAAAAACTTTAAATCCACATTGGATTTTGTCAGGAAAAGCATTAAGAAGCCAATGAGTTTTTGCAAAAATATTTTGAGAATCCAAGTTTTTTCGTTTGGGGATCAGATGGAAAACGCTATAAGTGGCTTTTAGTTAACCAACAACAGAATCTCAGATATACCATAAAAACAATAAACCAATTTACTACCAAATGTTTTAATTTTATGGCCACCACTGTATATACTTACATATTATTATATTAGCTGTTCCCGCGACGTTGCCCGCCCGGTACTTATTTTTTGTTAACTATAAGAGTAAAAGTAAAAACCCTTACATATATTTTCTAGAAGGACTACAACAAAATGAACACCTCTATCAGGTAAATTTTGTAGGCTAGAATATACTGCGTATAAAAAATGTAGTTAAGTTTGGCTAAATTTTAAGGGCCGCTGTTGAGTTTAAATAAAACACAATTTAGGAATTATTGTTATTTCCTTTTATTATGATAATATTGGTATGGTTCAATTATGTATGGAGCAAAATATCGGCCAAATGATCAGCGCGATCTTGGCGCTAGACCTCCATTCAATGGTCCGAATTTTCGCTAACGCCAAATTATCTTATCTTTTTACGTGCAGAACATTATCACTGATGAAATCACTGGTTCAAATCATTTTCATGATTGTTGCCCGTTGACAGGAGCAGTACTACTGCAATTAAACCACACGGACTTATTGACCTGACCTCGTATGTTCCACGCTTTTTATTCGAAATTTTCGATTTGATGGCTGTTTGTTGCTAACGCTGCTTTAAAGTGTTAAGTCTTTGATTTTTTTTTAATACAATTTCAATATTTTCGGCGAAAAAAAATATTTAAATTTTAGTGTCAATAACATGGTCAAGGCTACGCAGCACGGCTGCACGTATTATGCTTCAAAGAGATATTCAATTTATGTGCTCGTACATACTTACTTACTTGTACATACATATGTATACTTTTATAAAAAAATTCCTGTCATATGGCATATGTACTTGTTTGTATATTAGTCAGAAATTCAAAGTAAATAGAATTTAAATTACGCTTTTTGGAAAGAACTTTTAAGAATATTATAACAGGTGCAGGTTTTTAAACGTAAATAATGCAAAAACGTACTTCGCACTTTTGGTTATCAGCTAACAAGCACAGTGGATCAGTTCGTCACAAAATGCGTTTTAAAATGACTATATCCTGACTGTGGACAGATTGATTGAAATTTATGAAATAACGCTGGGGAAAGGTCCTAATTAACACAGCGTTTAGGCGTACAAGTGATTGCAAGTCTTGTGTACGTATTATCAAAGAGAATGTCGGAAAAATAATCGGCTTTCTTGCAAGCTACAGTGATGTCTAACGCAGTGTTTGCACGGGCAGGTGCAAGTTCGAAAAACTCAATACATTCAAACTTTTTTACTAACACGCGTATAATTTCTGTACTTGCAACCAACTTTCAACTAAACTGACAAGAAAATTCAGAACACAGTGACTTTTTGGCACTTGCCGAAAGTCAAATGACAATCGAAACAACAGTGTTGTCTTACAACAAGTTCTGCGCAGACTAACTGGATATTAATATAATGCTTTTATTCTATTTAATTTTTTCAAAATATATTTTTAAGCTAATTTACATTTTTTTTGTATTGAAAATATATAAATCCAGCAGTCTTTGACGTTTTGAGTTGGAAAACGTTAAAAATAATTCTAATACATTTATTTATTTTTTCATGCTATTCATTTCCCTAAAAAATAAAATTGTGGATGTTGTCTCTTCGCGGAAATTCCATGTACTTCCATGTTACTCCTTTAACACTAATGCACCTTGTAATAAAGTTGAGTATTTTTTCGACATTTTCGTTGATAATACGTAGATAGGACTTCCATGCAAGCACTTTTACATGTAAACGCGGTGTAAGTGTCGAAAAATCACTACCATCCGAAATCTCTTATCAGTTCAACAGGAAGTTGGCTGCAAGTGCAAGACAACAACGATAGACAAGATAAAGTGATTTTACAGCACGGCAACGCTCGACTCCATGTTGCGAAAGTGGTCAAGAATACTTGAAAATTTTGAAATGGAGAGACCTACCCCACCCGCTGTATTCTCCAGACGTTGCTCCCTCCGGATATCACTTCTTTCGATCAGTGGCACAAGGTCTGGCTCATCAGAACTTCCAGTCATGAATCGCTTCAACGCGAGATTCGTATGTTGCCCGAAATGTGGGAGAAAGTAGTGGCAAGCGATGAAAAATACTTTGAATCATAAATGTATATTTAGTTTTTTTACAATAAAATGTTGAATTTCGAAAAAAAAAGATTGGCGGAAGCAAACTTGTGCACCTACAGTACGGTGCAAAAATGAGTAGAAGTAGTTTTTCGGCATGCTAAGCACTCAAAGCATACATCCAAAATCGTGAAAAAAGTCTCAAGGTTCAAAATTATCCGCTTGATAGAGAGGCCAGCGCAAGGTGCTGAACTAATTCCAACTGAGAATTTGTGGTCAATCGTGAAAAGAAGTTTGATATTTTACCAATCACCACAAACTACTTTGGATGAACTTTGGCCACGAACTCTCTACAATTGGGTAGATATTCCAAAGGTATTTTATTCGTAAATTGATGGAAAGTGTCCCAAAACGTTTAGAAAATGTTTTACACAACACAGGATATTGGACTAAATACTAAAAGTACTACCATTCCGAAAAGTTTTCAAATGGAGCAAAATTGAGTACTTGCGAGTTGTTTCGTTTAACTTTATTTTTCTCTAAGAATTTAATACTTTTAGTTTTAATTGTTAAGCTATTTTGTAAGTACTAAAACGTGAAATAGAAAGACAATTTTGATTTGATTTACTATTTAAATTTTTATGGTATAAAAGGTGCACAATATACAAACATGTACCCATTTTTGCACCCTACTGTATATATTATTACGAAAATTGTTACAGTGCACACCAAGACTTTTGTTGAAAATGTGAGAGCGGCGCAGCACCTGAGACCTGCAAGTATAGAAAATCGTATGATACAAAAAACAAGGTAGCCACTTTGTTACAACAATAAAAAAAAACAACAGGTATTTTGTTTGTGTGAAAAGGCGAATTCACACTTCAGCTGTCAAAAGTAGTTGATAAAGAACATATACAAAAATTTAAATGGCGCCGAAAAAGGTAAACGAAACTTGACTGAGGAAGTGCCGCCATATTAGGCGAATTCAGTACTATGTATTTAGTTATTGTAAAACATATCGTGAATATCAAAATCTAAATTCGCCTAAGATTGTTCAGCTGGAAAAATATTCTATATAAACGTTAAATATAAACTTTTATAATTGTTTGTAATTAAAATCACAGATTATATTAGTTTTTCATTTTTAAATTCACAC
The DNA here is from genome assembly GCA_914767995.1 of Thecocarcelia acutangulata. NCBI lineage: Eukaryota > Metazoa > Arthropoda > Insecta > Diptera > Tachinidae > Thecocarcelia > Thecocarcelia acutangulata. The sequence continues at coordinate 30,447,339 of OU612097.1, forward strand.
AAATTTCTTGAAATTTACAGTTTCATTCAAAAAAATACGAGAAACAAAAAATAATCACCTGAGCTGTCAAGTTCACCTAGTAATGAATTCGCCTTGGTTATCATCTTTAATTCGAGACAAATTTCCATTTATCATCACATGTTTTTTTAGCCTCAATTCTCATTTTCTAAACAAAAAAAATTATTGACCTAGTGTCCGCACCTGCGATAATATCTGAGATGAGAACGTCAAATTCAATCGCAGAGAGAATTCTGTTACGTGTAGACTTAAAATCAGTGTTAGCGCAGTCTTATAATAATTTTTATGAGAGCGTTCTTATGAGAAATCTTATGACAACCATCTCATAATAAGAGCTGTCAAAAAAGCGATTGTTTGTGTGTTTGTTTATAAAAAGGCGCCATTGCAATTTTACCGATTAATAGTTTTGCAAAATATCTTCTAAAAAACCATTTTAAATGGAAAATAATTTGTTTTTATGCATTAATTATATACTATAAGTTATTACTTTTGTACAAAATGTGCGCATGTACAAAATCTATATAAGATTTTATTCATCGCAGAGATGTGTTTTCTTCTCGGCTTTCATTGATTTATGAATGCTTATAAGATTAACACTCCTTGTTAGACATTAAAATGAACATTAAGAAATTCGTTCTCTCATTCTGCCGACGTTTTGCCAGATATTATCTCACAGTTAATTGCAGTTGTAGACACTAGGTTATGTTCACATAACACAGACAAACGATTCGAACGAAAGGATTTGTTGAGCAGTTTTCACACAAATTTTGGGGACAAGTTATTCGCCTATGTTCTGTAAACAGCATAGTAATATTTGCCAGAAATTTTTACAAAATATATAAAATGTCAGATATTTTGTTTTGATATAAATATTAAATAATTTTTAGTTTATTATCATTTCCAATGATTTCTTTTTTAGTATGCGTTTATGTATGTATAGTATATTTAAATATAAAGCAATAAAAACAATTAAATTAAAAATAATAATAATTTAGAAAAAAGAAAAAGTTTCAATAAAAATAAGGTAAAAAAAATATGTTGTCTCCCAGATGTGAATAATTTAAGATTCGACTTTGTGTGTAGTAATGCGCCCGTTGTCATTGATGGTTGTCTGAGCAACACGATAGTTGGTCTTTTTACCATTGACATCTGAGCTGGAAGAGAAAGTACTAACAGAAACTCCTTTATAGCCATCTGGACTGGTGGAAGCGAAACGATTGCTAAAGTTGGGCGTGTCCTAAAATTTAACGAATATTATCAAAAATAATAATTATTATGAAAATAAAAATGCTTCTTTCTTTTCAACTGTACTTACAGGGTTTTCAGGATTTATGGCAGCACTTTGGAAACCGCCTCTCGGTCCAATAGAAGCAGAAGCGGCTGAATAATTAGGAGCATACCGGCTGTCTTTGTTCTTGTCCTTGTGGCTGTTGCTGTCGTTGTCGTTGTCGTTGCCGTTGCCTTTGTGTTTGCTGTTGTAATTATATTGAGTTTGGCGTCTTATATTGTCAAACAAGTCAGCTTGCTGGCGTAGGAGATAGCTTGTGGAAAAATACGGTATTGTAAATTTGTAATTTTCAAATCTTTTATAATATTATTGTCTTTTAAATAATTGAGTTTTGTTCACTATCTAAGCTTTGACAAATTTTTTAAAGAGATTTGTCAAATAAAGGTTTATTAAACATAAAATATTTTTTATGAATAAGGCCGAATAATTATAAATAGCTTGTTTTCTATGTTTCCCAGCTAACTATATGTCGACATTTCATAGTCTACTGATGATTAGGGTAGCTCCTATGAAATGTCGACATATAGATAGCTGGGAAACATAGAAAACAAGTTATTTATAATTATTCGGCCTTATTCATAAAAAATATTTTATGTTTAATAAACCCTTATGTGACAAATTTCTATTAAAATTTTGTCAAATAAGGATTTAATAAACCTAAAATACTTTTTATGAATAAAGCCGATTATCTATTATATTATTATTATAATTAGCACACTTTAACAATTTATAAATATTATATTTGATAAATATAACTATAGGTAATAGCTAAGCAGTTATAGGAAGAGAAATATTTACTCATTATAGTCTTGTATGTCATTTGGCAGATTTGAAGCACTCGCCATCACCGTAGCATCGCCCATAGCAATTGTCGAAGCAATAGCGCTAAAGATTTTTATTTACATATATAAATATTTATGTGTTAAAGATTGTCTACAAGCCTTAAAATTATTATTAAAACTTCGCAAAGCGCCAAAGCAACAATAAATTAAAAGCATACTTCTACGATATCTGGGGGAAACACATTGAAAATTTTCTTACTTTTGAGTAGCGATATTTTGCGCCATAACTTGGGCCAATATGTTTTGATGAAATGTATAGGGATTGAAGGCTCCAAAGCCATAATCCTCGTAGTCGTTGTAGTTGTAACCTGCTCCGTTGCCACCACCATGGGAACCTGCATAGCTGCCGGAATAGGCACCAGCTTCACGTTTTCTCAAATTGCTAAAGACTGCATGAAATTAAAAAGGAAAAACTATTAATATCACACTTTTAGTACAACCTTGTAAAGCGAAAGGGTGCCCAAAATTAACGCTATATATTAATTTGTTCTCATTTGTGCAGTGTTGGCAGTCCTAAAAGAACAATTCGGCAGCTGATAGTAAAAATGTAGCGTTACGCGATAGAACAACTTGCGTTCATTATTCAACAATACTCCAAAAATAATGAAAGCTTGCATGCTGATTTTTCGAGCAAAATCTTCTTAAGCGCTCAAGCAAATTTTTACCTTAATGTCCTTATGATTGCGGAAAAACAACTGCATCCAGCATGTGTGTCATAGTTTGGTGTGGACTTTGAGGTGGAGGCATAATTGAAGGACACTTTCTTGGGCAAGAGCATGCTAAATCAGTGACTGCTACTAGTGTTCTATATATTGGCGTGATAACTCAGTTCTTTCTGCCGAAATTAAATGATATTGATGTGTTTCAACAAGATGTTGTCACAGCCCGTGAAACAATTCAATTATTACATAAAACATTTTCAGGTCGTATACTCTCTCGTTTTGGTGATATACCCCTCTCCATACCAGTATTTGTAACTTCATCGTCAAAGCAAACGTCGATTAAATTAGCAAGAGGAACTTCGTTTTCTTTCTTTTAAAGCTGCTTGTTTCTCTTCAGTACTTTCGCTTTTGTCTTCCAAGTTGACACAACCAATGCAAGTTGTTCTATTGCGTTAATTGGCAAATGCCAATTAAATTATGAAGAGGATCATCCTTTTCTTAAAAAAATACTTTTAAAGCTGCTTGTTTCGCTTCAGCACTTCCATCTTTGCCAAGTAATTTTGGATTTGGCTCATTCATGAACGACGATTAAATACAATTCTTTCAGCATTCTCGATTGCTCAACAAGCCCACAAACAAGCAATTAAAGGAGGAGACTCAACGCTTTAAAAATTCAGCCTCATTTATACAAAATTATAAGGGAAAGCTTCTTCAAACACGTGCGCATGTGCATGCACCGTATGCTCATGTTCCCAATATGATATCCTATGCTAGCCTATCATAAGCTATCCTATGTACTTTATGATTCCAAAACAAAATTACAATTCTATTTCATTACAATCTTGCGCTCATTTTGGGATACCCTTTATTATGGCTAAAATCTTACATGGTTCTGCATTCGCGGTTGCGGCTCCCAATATAATACAAGTTGACATCAAAATTATTCTCCACATTTTGAGTTTTCTAAAAAATTAATAAAAAAAATAACTCAATTTTATCCTAATATTATTTGATCTTCTTTTATGTTAAATTATTAAAATTTTTGCAGCTTAAGATCTTTTGTTGTTTTTTTTTTATAAAAAACAACAAGAATAGCGGGACATAAATCAGACCAAAAATATAGGCATATTAATTCCCAAAAGACAGCATTATCATCTCATTGCTTTGAATTAAATCACTATCCTCATTTTGAAAATGTTTCAATAATAAACACAGAATGTAATTATAAGAAACGTTATATGTTAGAAATGTTAGGGATTATTAGTACACCTGTAGAACAGAGAATTAATTTTAAATTAGATACTGATAATTTAGCACATAGTTATAGACATTTAGTTAGCAAAAAATTAATACGTTGAATGTATATAGAGGGTTTTATTGTTAAGATATTATTAAGTTATGTAAAACTTGTTCATGTTATTCTGTGAGCAACATGTTCCATGTTAATTTGTTTAAAGTTGAGGAGCAACATATAATCGTTAACAGGGCTTGTGTTGGTTGCAGAAAAAGTTTAATTTTGTTTTATGTTATTTTTTTTTTAATTTGAAAATATTGCTAAGAATTTCTCTTTGTGTTTGAATTTTTTGTATATAAGAATTTTTTGACAACATTTTTTCAAACAAAAATTTTTATAACATTTTAATTTTCCTGACGATGCTAACAAACTGTTAGCGAAATATCGAAACAAATAAAAAATACGTTACTTTTTTATAAAAAAAAACAACAAAAGATCTTAAGCTGCAAAAATTTTAATAATTTAATAAAAAAATAACTTTATTTTAAATCAATCAATTATGTGTGTGCTGTTTACAGAACACGAAAGAGTGACACATGTAGAAAAAAAGCCTGAAAATCTCTGTTTTTTTATGTTTTTCCTACAAACGCCGCTAGACTATTTCTTGTAATCGCTGGTCTACGCCAATAAGCCCGTAATGATTAACCACTTGGAGAACAACATTCGGCACGTTATTGCCGATATA